>OZ034973.1:25040649-25640649 GCA_964030785.1 Siderastrea siderea
TAAACGCCTCACCTTTTTCACTTTCTTCCTCTTGTTGCTATTCTGTTTACTTGATCGCGACTTCCTTTTCGTCGCAGAAAATGTGTGTTTAAACGCTGATTCGCAAAGTTTGCTGCAGCTCGACTAGTCCAGAGCGTACACTGTCGAATTCCCTTTTCGTAGCATTGCAATTCAAACAATTCGTCAAAGTCATGAGCAGTTTTGTGCCCAGTCAAAATCTGGCCAGAAGAGTGTATGGTTGTTTTGAGGTGCTCCTGAGATCTTTTTCAAGCTTTTTAAGAGATGTTTCAATAGTTTCTATACACAGCAAGTTCTGCCTGATGGTTCCCGAGACATGTGGTTTGGGTACATGATATTCCCGAAGGAGAAATCCATCCTGCGAGAGGATCTTGAATTACAGATTTTATTTGCTAGGAGAGCGGAGAGTAGGAAGCGTGCAAACCTGCCGAGAAGAGAAGCGGAAACGCTTTGAAGATTACAAAGATTACGAAGCCAGGGAACGAAAATTAAAAACCTGAAAGTTGCTGTACTGGACATGTACATTGCTAAGCGGAAGTTGAAGCAATCAAAGGGGGACGTTAAAACGAGAAAAAGTGAATGTCATAACAGCAGACATCGGTAGGTCGCTGGTTCCCGTTAGCCTTCAAGTTCCCAAAGACAGTGATAGCGACGATGACGATGATGGTGATGATGACGATGTTGTGGTGCAGGAAATTGGAAGTGATATTGACGATAGAAGGGATTTTGACGAAGTGTATGATAAAATTAAAGACGAAGGCGAAGCAGTTGCGGAGGAGGGGGAGGAGAAGAGGGAGGAGGAGGAGAAGAGGGAGGAGGAGGAGAAGAGGGCCCGGAGGAGGAGAGCATTACCACACTTTTACATACAACAAGATCTGGTCGAATTTGCAGGACATGGAAGGGGAGAGCAAGCGCTTTGGATTTTTCATGACGGAGCGGGAAATTTCAACGTTTCTATTTAATCACTAGTCACTAGATGGTAAAAGAAATGCCGCTGCCAAAACTAACTCTGGAATACTTTGAATGTCAAAATTTCAACCATTTGAATGCTTTCTTGGCAGCGTTTTCAAATACACACCTGACTTCATGTTTTTAAAGAGTTAATACTAATTCGGATCCAATTAAGTTTACGTGGCTGCGAACTTGTGTCCAGGCACGCTTTGCCACAGGTAATTTGCCGTTATCTTTAACACTTCACTGAATTCAGGGGCGTAGCGTCCATACATGCACGTACGCACGGGCGTACAGCTGAAATGCGAGAAAAATATATTTCTATTGCCTGAAGGCGTTTTTAACATTAAATTGTTATATTATTTCGTATCATAGTGATGCAACTTTATGAAAAATTTTTCATTATCCCATTATGAATGGAAAGAAACACTGTGAATAATAGTGAATGTCAATAAACGGGTCACGTCTACAGCTATTACGAAGTGATACGGAAATCACTGGGGACGAGTTCAAAGCCGAAGTCACAAGATGGAGGCACAAAAATGGAACGGAAATGATCAGCATGTAAGGCCAAAGACTTTGGTTGAGACTCTTGACCACGAAAAACCCCCAGTTTTATCCCGTAGTATATGTTGTACTTGTAACACTGTTAACGTATCCTGTCTCAACATGCACTGCTGAACGTAGCTTTTGTGCAGATGATGAGGCTGAAAACTCCTCTTTGAAGTGCCATGAGTGACAAGAGATTGAGCTCCCTTAATTCTACACATCCATAAGATTAAGGACGTTGACATTGACGGTGTAGTAACAGAGGTTACCTGTCTGAATGGTAGACTTTGCTTGTGTACTGTCAACAATGGCGTCACCATTTTTCCTTTTTTGTCATACTGTAGCCTTACCGAAAACACTTATCCAATCGGCTGACACATAAATAAAATACTACTATTGCTTTTTACTACGTATTTATTTATTGAAAATGTCCCCCGAAAAAACGCAGAAAATGGCATTTCCTAGACCCCAAATTTCAAAATTTTCTGGGGGAGCATGCCCCCAGACTCCCTTGGAGGGGGCCCCTCCGGCTCTCGAAATACTCTCTTCGTGTGTACAGCTTAAAAATCGCACGCTATGTCCCTGTTGATTAGCTTATTGGTATCTCACCATGAATTTTTCAAATTGTTTAAGTGTTTAAATTTACTTCCATGTTAGAACGAATCGAATAGCGACCAATCGCATTTTGGGGGGAGGGTCACAATTGTTTGGGCTGATGTTGTGTCGAGGGCCAAGATTTTTTGACCTTAATTTGAAGGAGGGTTAATATTTTTGGACCCTCCTTTGTGAAATTTTACCAGCCCCCCCCCCCCCCCCCAATAATTAATGACCGCTACCTAAGATATTTCATGAAATGAGAGATTTTTCATCCAGGCATTTTTATAATTACTGGTGTATATAAACTTATTTTTAATTTGTAAATACTGAAAATAAGTGGAAGGGTTGTTAGGGTTCAATTATTTTGTTTAAAAAAAGTAACATTGATTTTGTTTTTAAAAGCTTCATTTCTCCACCTGTAGAATTGTGCTCACTGCATAAAGTCTTAATATTCTTTGCATTGTTATAAAGCTCTTGACAAAGTTTTTCACTCAGTGGAAGCAGTTTGAGTTTTGATTTGTTTCTAAGAGAACTTTAGAATGAAAATAAAAAAATTAAGAAAGAGACCACAGTTTCTGTGTTATAATTTGCTTCACAGTTGTCAACAAAAACTTGCGCCAGCCACGTTCTGGTATTGACCCAAGACTGTTCAGGGACATAACCAAGTAATAAAAGCCCCTCCACATGTATTAGAAAGGGGAGGGCCAGAATGGGCTGGACTGGGCCGGCCCGTTCCATGAAATGCCCCCAAATTCATGATAGTGACCAGCGGCCAGTCTGGGCTGGCCCGGGCTGGACATGACCAGTCCAGGCCAGCTGAATATACCGTAAATAATGTTTGTGATGTGGGCTGGCCAGGGCCGGCCCGGGCCGGCCACTCATTAGCATTTTTCGGCATAAGCATTTTTGAAAAATGCTAATTTTGGGCCGGCCTGGGCCGGCCCAGGCAGGACACTTTTTTGCAGGGGTATTACTCCCTGGACGTGCACGCGCTGTGAGCGCACGCTAATGACGCAAGAAATCGTGTGCAGTAAGGATGCGCAATGCAATACAGGGCAATGACCTTAAGTCAGGGGGGAAATCATTGAAAACTCTAGTCATGAGTGTTAAAATGAATTGACCAAGTAGAAACACCATTTCTTATTAATTTCCTAATTGGCTCAGTTCCTGGTCTGTTGTTTTACGTTGTTGTTTCTTCCCTCCAATTGGGAGGGTTTGGGCAAAATTGTCTCACAGTGTAAGCGACTTTTCAGGCCAAAAATTACATTTTTGAGAAAAATGAAGGTTTTTGGTGGCCAACTGGGTGTTATGAAGTAAATAAATCTAAAGTAGGCTATATTTTGACAAGAAAGCTATGTTTTGGTGCCAAAAGGAAAGCTGATTTTTAGTACTCAAGTTGAAAAAGCCAATCACGACATTCTTCTCATAGCCCTTCACTTCTAAACCCCTTGTTGGGTAGTCACATTTAACATTTAATAAATTACTGGTGTTCAATTTCTTATAATTTATAAATTAAGGCAGTCACATATTGTCATTTTGTTACATGTAGGTCAACAGTGTTGGTTACTTGCATGTTTTGGTCTTTTCACCCGTGGAAACAAAGTGTAACAGGACATTACTTTGAAGTCAATAGAGGTAAGGGATCAATAAGGGTATCACTCTATTATTACTCTATTATCTCTTAACCCTTTGAGCACTAAGCCCTGATGAAAATGAAAATTTCTCTTTGCATGATCACTACTTGTTTGAACATTCAAGTGACAAGAATAAAGGAAGTGATCCCTAAGGATAAGATGTCTTGATATTTAGGCAAATTCTCCTTACTAGAAGAAATGTATGGAGATCAGTAAGGAGAATATGCATTTTTATATCAGGGCTTAAAGGGTTAGCATACACTGCAGGCTACAAAAATAAGTTTAACATAGTTTGAAACTCTTTCCCTGATGTACTTTTTGCCAGCTTGAAACAGTTTCCATCAAATTTATTTGATGTAGTTTCTTAAATTACATCTTGCTCTTGAGTAGTTGCATTTTGGAACTTTTTTAAGCGTTATGATAGATGAAAACCTACATAACGTTTGAGCTTTCTTCACAAGAGTAGCAAAATTGGAGGGTACCATACAAACAAAGCTTTCCTTTTACTGTATGGAGCAGAAATTGCTCAGAAAATTTGGCCTTTTTTATTTCACTTCAGCTACAGTAATTTGTTTTTGAATGTTGGTTATCAAAATGTTCAAATTCACTGTCAGAGTCAAGGAAAAAGCCATACAGGGCCCGGTTATTCAAAGCAGGAAATTATTAAAGCTAACCCAGGATTGGTGTCAATTTTTCATTCAGTCTTAAAAGCCAAGCAATGAGGATTCCTGTAAATCCTTTTTACCCTGTTTCAAATTAGCAGCAAAAACTTTTGTCAAAAAGAGTAACAGGACCTTGGTTAAATTTTAATCGGAGTTAGCATTAACTGCCTTTCAAACATCTAGGCCCAGGGTTTAGGGCAAGAAAAATGTCAAAATAAACAATTAGCTTTTCTTTAAGCTTAAATATATAATTAGGCTGCTTCCCAGGCTCTTCTAGTCTTCTCTCCACAACATCTCATTATAGAACCAAATTCTTCAAAATATAAGCCTAGTAACTTTATCTTCAAGATGCAAACTTCCACTTAATTAAGGAGGCTTGAAAGGGATTTTAGCCGCACACACGAGTAACCTACACACAAAATAGCAAGAGCTGAGTGAATCCAAATTTCTATTAACAATTTGCACGCGCAAAATACCGGAAGTTAAATGCCGTGAAAATCGCGCAAACCGGAAATAAAACTTGCATGAAACATTTGTTTTTATCTCGAAATTTTGCTTGGTGACCCATCCTGAGTTTTTGCATGCATGTAACACTTTGGTGCCAATTCAAATAGAAGCTTTTGGAAGAAAGTTATGCATCAGTCAATTCCAGCTGCGCCCATGCGCCCCCCCCCCCGGGCTAACCCCCGGGCATTAGCATTTTTTTCTCTCGGATGGCAAATTCCCAGGGGTGGAGACACTTAAGCTGCCAAATGCCCCGCGCTGTGGACGAAGGAAGAGGGCAAATGCCCCGCCCCCAGGATTGTACGTCCCCAATCAACACTGCAGCAGTTTTCATTCATTGCACAATAATACCACTTTCAGCATTTTTATGTGTGATTTTTCATCTGTAGGCCTGTAACGGCATTATCCAATGTTAATAAAGTTAGTATAAATGCCAAGTGACGATATTTTAATACTTCACAGACAACAATACTACATGATAGTTGATTGTTACTTCAATGTTTTGTTTTAAACAGTTCGCTAGTAAACAAAACTCTTGACATTATAAAAGTCTGTTGTAACGTCATCTGTTGTGAATATTTTAATAATATGCAAAAGTATAAAACGACGATCCCTATACACGTTTAGAATTTAAGAATCATTGCGACTAAATTTTATTTAAATCCTTAAAAAGAATGCGTACGTCGATTCATGTTGTTCGCTCCCGATCTCGCTATATTTAACAATTATTCTACGAGGGCGCGCTGGATATTAAGTGATAGATAACCAACGAGGCGCGTAGCGCCGAGTTGGTTATAATCATTTGATATCCAGCAAGCCCGAGTAGAATGATTGTTTTATTAAAAACTTAACCACTATTTAAAAAAAATTCAAGAAAGAATGGGAAAAAATGAGGAAAGAGATAAAAAGGGAACAAGAATCGATCACATGACTGAACGAAAAAGGCGCCAAAACCTTGCGAAGTGTTGCAGCGTTTCATTGCAAAGCTGAATGAGTCAATGTGAACAAAGTAGCACAAGTTTCGGAAGAATACCTCTAATTATTGGCTCTGAAATATGGTAAATGTTTGGTTTTTCCTGAAACATTGTTGTAATCATCATTCAAAGCGGATTGAAGCCGTACAATTTCACCATATTAGCTGCTGGAGTTGAAAGGGAACAACTTTGTTGTAATCTGTTTGCACAACGCCAAGCCATCATGTGCGAGTTTGATCGAACTGAAGACAGAACTAATTTGAACTTGAAGAGGTAATTTCTATGCAGCTCAGAAGCACGATTACTGTTGCGAGGAACATTAGAATTCACCATTATAGTTTGTTAAACGCAAAGCACAAAATGTAGTGGTTCTCGGTTTAGAGGTTGCGGATGGAATGGTAAATTCAAACAACTGGAAAAGCATTCAACTCTGTTTACATGGCATCCGATTTCTACCTGAGCATTTGGGCCCGATGGAACACAGAGATGCAACGAGTGCAGGTAAACCAATGTCAATTTTGCGTGTTAAAGCCGAAAAAAAATCTCCCCCTTCGTTCCTTCTTGGTAGTTTGCAGCTGTAGTTTGTTTAGTAAGCTTACTTGTCTAGACTGCTTCATGATTTTCGCACCCGCTGACTTGCCATGAATGTGTGATAGTTTTTATTAAATGCTTCTGCCCATTTCACTGTGTTTTATTTTATGTCTTGTCTTGATATTTTGAAGTGGAAAGCCTTCCTGATAAAATCTACCGTTTGTTCAATTTTAATGACCAACCTGACGATCGAAGAAAGAAGTTAATTGTAAACACAACGCTTAATGCTTAAATTTCTTTTTCTGCACAGTTTCTTGAAACAATTTTGACTTGTGTTAGACGACGCTGTTGGTGATGCTTGTTGGTGACGCTGTTGGAATTTCTGCTTAATTTATATTCCCTGTCAAGTGATGTTTCTCGTCCATTTTTCTCGCCGGGTTGCTCGCGAGGAAAAAATTTTCAGCTCACTTTGTCATTTTGTTGTTGAATGTTCATTGACCATATTTGGTCGCAGAAGGTATATGAGCTGATAGCCTAGCTCCGTTCAGCCAATCAAAATGCTAGAAATCCAATATACCTAGTCCAGTTTTTAATAATTAACAATTATCCTGCGAAATCGCGCGGAATATCACCTGATACTTAGCCGACGAGGCCGTAGGCCGAGTTGGCTAAATCAGGGGATATTCCGCAAGATTGAGCAGGATAATTGTTTTATTATTCAACAAATTCCCATCGACTACCATTTTCAGAACGAGAAAAACTACGGCTCTATGATAAAAACGCTAAAAGCTAGCAACACATAAAGCTTACTTAAAATCAAAACAGAACTTCAAGAAATCGAAGTTTACTACCGTTCACTTAAACAGACTTATTTACAAACTCATGTTTGGAAATGACAAGGCAAAGTCAAAAAATATTGCTACCTTACCAAGAATAAGTCCTCTCCCTGTGAACTAAAATCTTTTCAACTTTAGTCTTTACAACTTTCCGTGAGCAAGTGTGCAGCTTCTTTCGCAATAGCATTTTCTTGGTTGAGTTCTCACCATGAAAATTCCAAGTCAACCGCTGGATATCTTTGTGAGCTGAAGCACATACTTGTTGACATTTTGAGAGCATTTTATCGTGGAAAGTTTCTTCCAGAGAGTTAAAATTTACGGAGAACACTGCTAAAACTGCCTCGCTTTTCAAAATGGCCGCCAAACTAGCAATGAAAGAAAATATGCAGTGCACTTCCAAATATGGTCATTTACGTATATCGCAGGATATCTGTCATGTAGGATGACAGATATTGAGGGCTTCCTAAAGTGATAGCTGTGCCTTGATGAGCAACGAAGAAATGCATAAAATCGAGAAAACCTCCACAAGTTTGTCCAGTCCTTGGCAGACGATCCAATCTGCGACGAACTGCTGGTCCTTTGCGATAAAATCGTCCATGTTTGGATTTCGAGTCGGAAACCACATGTGCACGTCGGGCATTTGCCAACCCCCGGGCCGTGCCAAATTTGCTAATGCCCCACCCCCGGGACTAACAAGGCACGCAAATGCCCCGCAGTTGCCCCGTGGGGGGGGGGGGGGGGTGGGCGCAGCTGGAATTGACTGATGCATTATTCAGTAGAAGTTTTTGTAATTCATCAAATGAAGGGCCCGGTGGAAAAAGGGCGCAAGTGACGATTTGGGGTTAAAATCGAAATTGCTCCTATTTAGCTGAACATTGGCACACAGGCTGGTTTTCATGTGAGGAACGCTGTTGCGCACTTATTTCTTGAACTGAGATCTAAAATTTGAAGAATTAGCGTATTACTTTTACGTGAAAAGTTTTGTTGAACCGAACTCGCTCAAGTGATGCGTGAAAGATTTCTTTTGTTCTCTGCCTGAACTAAAACAAAGGAATTCAACTTAGAATTCGCGGTCCTGTTGTTTTCTGTGTCAGTTTTAAGCAAAAGTAATACGCTAATTCTTCAAATTTTAGATCTCAGGTCAAGAAACAAGTGCGCAACAGTGTTCCTCACATGAAAACCAGCCTGTGTGCCAATGTTCAGCTAAATAGGAGCAATTTCGATTTTAACCTCAAATCGTCACTTACGCCCTTTTTCCACCGGGCCCTTCAAATGGATTTTTCGATATAACTCAAGTTCTACAGAATAACTTTTTGCCATACTGTCAGAGAAGTTAAGGAAGTTAGAGAACTTTCTAAAAGTGCAATAAAAAGGGTAGGTCGCCGACTTAGTTTTTTGGATACTTTGTGAAAACTGAAATTTGGGGGTTCTTTTTGTGGACCTTTAGGGTTGTCATGGTAATGGCTATGATGTCACAACCAACCTTAAAGTATTGCCCGACAAAATAATTGTCAAGATATTTATAGAATGGCCACATGCTCAGAAATACTGTCTTCCTTATAATCTTTCCTTGTTTCAAAAGGTTTATAACAATTGAAAACCCTTTCGAGCCACCTTAACTTGCCATTAAAACAAGATACAAAACTAAATAATTTATTGTCTATAAACAATGAAACACTGATGCTTCAAAAATTTTGGACATGTGTTAAATAATTTACCGGTACTAACATTCTTGCTTGTCAGTCCCATTATTTATTCAGTTGTTTGTGTGTCATTTAAAATGTACCCAATTCTGTACACACATAAAATTAAAAACTCTCTCCATGTTTTTGTGTTGGCAGCATGAATCTGACACCGCAGATGACTTTGGGTCTCCATGACCACAATGGATCACTCAGATCATCAAGTGAGTTTGGTATTATGCTAAGAATCTAAAAAGAACTAAGGTCACTGACCTGAATAAGTTAAGTAGTGAAAATAAATTAAGTCATGTATAATATGGACCATATTTCCTTGAATAATAGCTAGCTATCCAATGGACTGAGGGGGTGACTTCCAGTGAATAAACTACCGGGAATGGAACCCCAGGGTGAATGGACTTAAATGTACTCTTTGAACAGTTCATGAACATGTTTCTGATACACAGTCATTTGTGCATAAGTTTGTTTGCAATGGTAGTAACATTGTAAAATAATGAATGTACTATCGTATGCTGTACATCTTAATAATGAAGCAACAAAATTTATTCCAAAGCCCGGTCCTTATACAGTGACAGGAAGCTAATTAGCCTGCGAGATGAACATCTCACATAGATTGGCCAACTATTTATCCCAGGCAACTCCCAGGTGTATTGTGGGTATTCATTAATGCACCACTGACACAGCCAGTAAAAGAAAGGTAAAATAACATCGGATTTTATCTAACAAAACTGTGAGATAGATAGAGCGCATCTCATAAAAAGGTGATATTCTTCAAAACCAAATTTTGTTGCAATCTTGATGGAAGAATCAACCTACATGCCTTAACAAAGTAGAGTTGATGGCATGTATGAAGTTAACCCTTTCACTCCCAGAGTCAGCTATGGTCAGCTAAACTTCCGAGTCTATGGAGGAAATCCCATGGTGTGACTATTCAGATGAAACCGCATCAGCAGTACTTTCACAAGGTACCATTTATATTTAAGTTCAGTTTTACAAAACAAAATTTGAGATTTTCTTGAATTTTTGATTTTAGACACTCTTAGGAGTGAAAGGCTTAAGACTTAACATAGCCTCTGATACACACAGATAATTTGTGTCCTTGGCTAGTATTTTGTTTCTCAACTCATAGGGGGGAGGTAGGACAAAATTCAAACAGTACGATTAATTTGAAATAAGGTTTGAATAATAACTCTTCAAAGAGACTACAATGGGAGGATTATAGGTATTATTCAAGGGGAAGCTATTTTTCAAGGAAATATGGTACTTTTTATTTCAATATTATTTGATAAAGTGAGTCTCATCATCTCCATCTTCTTCTGCCCGAAGGGCTTCCATCAACCAGTCTGCCTGTAAGGGAAAGTTGTCTCTTTCTCCATCCATATTAATTTGTTGATATTCTGTTAGTTTCCCACCACTTCTGTCTCCATCAGGAAATACAAGAATACATTGAAGCATTGCAAAAACCAGGGCATAAATGCCGCAGACTCCTGCGGCACAGCGGAAAACAACTATTGTCCCATAAAGCTGGTACAAAAGAGCAACAGCAGTGCCACCTATGCCCATGCCAAAACCATAGTAAACTGTTGAGAAAATAACTTTCATTGTCTTCTCTGTGCCATGTAGGGAAACGGTGGCTGCATATGATCCACAAGCTGAATGAACTGTAGTGTATGAAAGCCCTCGGAGAAGTTCAATGGGAAGTATGAGCCACGGGTTTTTGAAGTAAGAAAAATAAAGAAAACGACCTCCATAACAGAAAAGGGACACAAAGATCACCCAGTGGTGACCAAAGCAGCGAATCAAGTGTTTTGAGATGCACAGCATTGGAATTTCAGAGAAGGCTGATGTGATTACAATTGTTGACATGACAATTATTGATGCTCCAATGTCTTGTAGATACCACATCATGAAGTTGTACATAAGAGACTCTGCCATTCCAAGCACAAGAAGCACAGCAAGAAAGCATATCATGTTCACATCACAGCACAGATATGCAAAGGCCTTTCCAAACTTCAGGGATAGGAGTGACTTCTTCTCATGTTCTTTCAGCAATGCACCAAAAATAAAGGATACAGCACCAAAACAACCAAAAATGTAAAAATGTAAGTAGAAACCGTTGTTTAGTCCAAAATCACAACGATGGTACCCTATGGCCATTACTAACACTCCACCCCCCAGCATGGTCCCAAGAGAGGCCCAAACATTGATTCCCAAGCGGGAGCCTTTGTTCTGTTGTGTAGCGTCTGAAAATATGCTTCTGCTTATTGCTCTGGTTGAAGATGAAAAAAGTTCGCAGAAGAACACCAGAGACAGTAAAACTTTAAAAGTATGATCTATTCGGAACCCGTAGAGGAGGTACCACTCACTCTGTACTTCCAGTCTCGTTATGTTATTTATCACGGATTCTTTGGCGCTTGGTGAATTATTAACATGGTGTGTGACCACTGAGCTTGAATGGATCACATTATCTCCACTGAAATTGGTATTTATGCGATCGAAGTTCATTTCAGCGTCAAAAGAGCCGTTGGCTTTGTCGATCGCCGACCCTATTTTATGTAATTGCGTGGAATAATTTGCGAGCGACGGTACATTCGGAAATGATGTAACAAGCGATTTGTTAATTGCACCTGTTGTGTTGACTTTTCCTGAATTTTTTGCCCATGCATTTTGGTGGCTAAAGTTGGATCCATTGACACTTGATATATTGTGGTTAGAATTCAGCTCAGAATTCTGTGTCTCCTTGCAGATGTATGCACGAAAATTCGCAGCGGAGTCATTTGTGTTTGTTAGTCCTAAAGAAATATTAGAAATCACTGCTGCCAAAAGAAGCGCGAGTAGAAGAAGCTTTCTCTTGTTTGTCTTTTCGGCTAGAATCCGCAGCAGAGGGGAAGTCCAGAAAGATACCAAAGGCCTCGTGCATCCCAGAATCCCAGTTTGAAACGCTGTTAGTCCAATAAAACGAAAATACATGGGCAGAAATGGTAATAAGCTCGCTTCGCCTGCGGACAAGAACAGGATGTATAACTTTGGCGTCAATAACGAGCGGTTGACCAAAGACGGCTTAGTACGATAAAATCCTTGGGCCTCCATTAGGTCATTTTAAAAGTACGAAGGGCATTTCCAAGGCTTGATTAAATTTCGAGGGTTTCAATTCTTTGTCTCAACGAACGTCAGCTGATCGAAGAAATGACTGATACGTGGCGCGTGCAGGCGCGTGAATGCTCATTTGAATTTCGTGAAACGTGGCTAGATTCCAGTCTCTTACAAAGGTCTCATGCGCGAAGATAAAGGCCCGCAATGCGTGCTTGTGTCCACTTCGGTTTTGTCCATTAGGTGGTCGTTTCTTCACAGGCAGCCCAGACGCATTGTAAGTGGAGTTCATTTAAAAATAGAAAAGGGTGAAAATATATGTAATAGCACGAAATAAATCTTTAATTCACGAAATAAATCTTGTTTACTTCTGCTTATTTTGTCCTGTTTAATTAATTTCCGGTTAATCTTGCAGCGCTCTCCTAAATTACGCAATCGCTTGTTAGCGTCGCTGCTTATATAACCCGTTAAGCCTAAGGTTTGCAGAGATTTATCACAGACTAACCGGTGATAAAAGAATCGAGATATCTTGAAATAAATCGTGCCTACCTTCAGCTCAATGTTCCCCTGTTCGTCCTGGCTGGTTTAAATGACATTTTGTGGCTTTTTTCAATCGGAGGTAGCGTCCACTAAAGAAGAATTAAAGGCTGGTGACCCGGCCAACGAACCATCTTCACGCGAAGCGCAATAAATTCCCGAATAATGGACGGATCCGCTCCAAATTGCGATCAGCTGAACCATGGATTACGTGGTTTTCTGTATATTGCGCGCTGGCGCTCAAAATCCGTCGCAACAGCCCGAGAATCCCTCATTTATCTACCTAAACTTGACCTTTTCGCTTCGTCATGAACCGTGACTCCGACGGGTAGGCTACGGGATTTGAATACTCAAGCTCAGCGACCGCGTCCGCTCGACAAAATAGCACTGGCTACGGGAGGGACGGTACTATTACCACTGGAATCGAATGTGCTTTGGGAATGTCCCTCCCGTAGCCAGTGCTATTTTGTCGAGCGGACGCGGTCGCTGAGCTTGAGTATTCAAATCCCGTAGCCTACCCGTCGGAGTCACGGTTCATGACGAAGCGAAAAGGTCAAGTTTAGGTAGATAAATGAGGGATTCTCGGGCTGTTGCGATGGATTTTGAGAGCCAGCGCGCAATATACAGAAAACCACGTAATCCATGGTTCAGCTGATCGCAATTTGGAGCGGATCCGTCCATTATTCGGGAATTTATTGCGCTTCGCGTGAAGATGGTTCGTTGGCCGGGTCACCAGCCTTTAATTCTTCTTTAGTGGACGCTACCTCCGATTGAAAAAAGCCACAAAATGTCATTTAAACCAGCCAGGACGAACAGGGGAACATTGAGCTGAAGGTAGGCACGATTTATTTCAAGATATCTCGATTCTTTTATCACCGGTTAGTCTGTAATAAATCTCTGCAAACCTTAGGCTTAACGGGTTATATAAGCAGCGACGCTAACAAGCGATTGCGTAATTTAGGAGAGCGCTGCAAGATTAACCGGAAATTAATTAAACAGGACAAAATAAGCAGAAGTAAACAAGATTTATTTCGTGAATTAAAGATTTATTTCGTGCTATTACATATATTTTCACCCTTTTCTATTTTTAAATGAACTCCACTTACAACGCGTCTGGGCTGCCTGTGGTTTCTTAGGGAAAGGGTCGCATAAAAGGAACGTACAATCGTACCCCTCTATAGCTCTCTTTGCGACCACCTCTTTTAAAATTTTCCGGCCAAATCAGTACGACGACACCTATCGTAAACGTCCGCAAAATCGCTGCTGCTCCATATCCTTGATTAAATTTTATAGCCGTTAGTTTCTGCATATTTCTTGGGAACTGGGAAGTATTAAAATCAAAACAATAAAAAGGCATTAAACGCTAAGGTTAAGTTCAAGAGTCAAACTTTTATGTGCGGAATTGAACATGGTACAAACGAGCAAAAGCCACATTTTTTTACCTCGCTCTTTATTTTTATCAAAGATAGTATTTTTTATTTGGCCTGCGACTGGGCGCTCGGGGGGACCACCGCCAGCTTGCTCGCAGGCTATCATTTATTTTATCAAGAAACTGAACTTTTTGATAATCACTTCCTATTGTTTGCGTAGTGTCACCTCGTATTCTCGTTGCCCTTCTGAGTTTGCTTCCATGTGTACTGTTTATTATTTCTAGATTGATATATCTCTTGCTTGTTCTTTATCAGCGTTGGGCTTCAGTTTTTTCTCGTTAATTTTTTTCGCTGCCCTTGTTCTATGTCTTTGCATTCCTTTGTTCGCGTTACCCGTATCTTCGTCTCGCCTTGGTTTTGGTGGCGTGGCGTTTTTCCTTTCGTTTCGCTCTTTCCTAAAGTCATAGCCGCTTTTTGTCACTTGACACTTTGTCAAATGCCCTACACTCTCTCCTCAGCCACTCCCCCTCAGTTACCCTGGTGTTTGCCGCCTAAAGTTATAGCGGAGCCCGCACGTGTAGCCCGCCAGCGGGGCACCATTGCTAAGCAAATTTGATAACCTAGCAAGCCAAGAAACTTTGGTAGTGACGTAATAGTCACGTGACTGTCCGTACTTCCGTCCGTCCGTCCGCATCACAGGGTCACCAATATGAGGTGGCACACACTTGAGATAACCCTGTGTTGTATCCCGCGTTTTCGGCCCGAAATCGCATTTTGACCCGCGTTTTAGCAGAGACAACAAAAGTCAAAAGCAATTTTATAAGTGGAACGAAAAAGTTCAAAAGAATACTCAGTTGTCTTTTTGGTGGAAGGCGAAAAGTTCAAGTTACGAATTTGCCTTCGAGGGCTTCATCTTTGCTTTCGGTTCTGCTGCGAATTCGGTAGGCACAACGCTTGAGTTCACATCATTTGGCAGCGGTCCTGACGCCAAGCCTAGCAGAGCTAGTGCCTTCTGGTTTTTTCATTCCACAACCATGGTTTTTGCGGCGGGCCGAACACATTTTCCCAGGAAAAACACCCGTGTTTATCGTAACACAGTAACTTGCGTAACTCGCGTAACATCGAATCGAGTTGAAGTACATCCCTTTCCCTTCTCATTCCGGCGGTTCGACTCCCAGAGGGAGCAAAATTTTTTTCCAATCTTTTCTCTTTTTTTTTTTTGGTAATTATTTCAAAATGAATAAGTTCCAGCAATTAAAAAAAAAAGAGAAAAAAAATGGAGCTCCCCTTTTAGGCTTGGCTAAACCTTTATATTATATGTTACTTGTAGTAGCACGCTTGTCGCACCTTACCCTGTATTTATAATGTAGTTTTTTTAGCTTGTGTTATGCAGGTTTTCCTAGTTTAACTCTCAAGTTTATGCTAGGCGTTCGTCGCCTTTTACAGTCTGCATGGTGCTAGTCACCCAAACTTAATGCTTGCTGTGTTTTTTTTTCTGACGGTTTGGATGGCGTTAGTCACCGAACGTAATGCATCTGGTGCCGTTCTTCGCCTTAGTTCACATTTGGGATGGCGCTCCTTCACGGTTTGGGTGACGTTAGTTGTCCGAAAGTAATGCTTGACATGCGTCGCCTTTCGCAGGTCGGATAGAGTTAGTTGCCCAAAATTACGCTTAGCGTGCGACCCTTTTCAGTTTCTTTGACGTTAAGTAAGTTCTATCCGTGTGGCGCCTTATAGTTCGGATGGCATGTGTCTCCCGGCAGTAAGTCGCGCCCTTATTCTAAGCGTGGATTGCTTTTCAGTTTCGATTGTGTTTATCGGTCGGAAATAAATTCTAGGCGTGCGCTGCTTGTCACATTTTGTAAATCTTTGGTGTGTGTTGTCATGCACGGTTTTGCATGGCCTTCGGTTTCTTGGCACGGGGCTTTTGTTAACATAGTTTGGTTGAGGTTGTTCGCCTGTGAGATTTTCATTAATATGCGGACTGCTTTTGTTTTCTCTTGTATATACCGTTTATATTACCTTAACGCAAGCAACAAATGCTTTAACTTCCGTTTGTTATCCCCCTGGCTTCTTAGGCATTGTCCTGTTTGTCGACTCCGGCAGGCAGGAGGGCTCTGGTTGGGTTTTCCTAGCATTTCCCGATACTCTGTCTGCGAAGGGATCCATGAGTAGGCCAGTCAGTGGGGCTCTCTTTACACAGCACCGGCCAGTGACTCGCCTATACACATCTCACCGGTCACTGGCTCCACTTAACACATCTAATCGGTATTTCCTCCTCCTTTTTCCCTTTAGGTCCCATGTACGTATACTTTTTTCGATTAGAGTCTCCAAAACACTTTGAGGTCCTTTAGGTCTAACTTTCTTTGGGTGGGGGAGGGGGGTTGTTGGAAAAGGTGAGCCCTGCGACTTTGGGCCGGCCCACTCCCGTCTGTGCGTCAAACCACTTCTTGGCTTCGCTGTTGCAAAGCCCTTGTGCCTTCACCTTCCTACTCTCGGCATTTTCACGGGAAGGCAATGGAAAGTTTTAGGAGGGATTGGTCTATAACTTTGCCCCTTTAAGGTGCCTCAGACGGGAAGGTGGCCAGATATGTTAGATGAGGATACTTCTCCAGTTCCCAAAGTTATGGATACCACCCCAACTGCACCTCTTTTGGCTTAGTGACCTGTTCAATCACGAAATGGCCTGTCTCTGGCTGAGAAGTCGCGGAATGTTGTGCATGCAACAAATTGGAGGGGCATCGATTGCGCTCCCGTGATTGTGTCTGCTTTTTGACTGCCTTTCTTTCAATTAAGTGTTTCCCCTTTATATCCTTCTTTTTACTGTTTAGTTTTGTAGCTCTTGATTAATGGAGACGTCGGTTTTGTTTACATTTGTATTCACTACACACATGCGTCAGGATAAAATAATCTTTACCGGTACCCCTTATCATATTCCACCTGCGCAGGCCTTGGAGATACCTTATTCCACGGAAAATTTATTAATTATTTTATCCGGTTTACTTTAAGCCACTGAACATCAGCTGAAGATTTTCTACAATGTTCTAAATTATTTCTGGTCATCGATCCAAGGAAATTCAAGTTGATTCAACTCTTTGCAATTCTTTAATTTTCCTGCAGATTGCAGTACTCTTCAACACTGTCCGTTGGTCATTCGAACACTTCCAGTCATTTTCTAGACTTCACCGTACTTTTGCTAATACTTAAATGCGGCACGGACATAAAATTCCTCAACATTCCTGTTAAAAATCACCAAAAAATAGAAAACTTAAAATTTTGCGCTTAAAATCTTTTATAAAGGCGACAATGTAAGCCCACTGAATTTAGACATTTTTATCTCAGTTTGTATGGTGATGGCGTTTGATTGTACATTACGAAGTGATTAATTATTTTTGTTTATAAAAGATTCGTATGTGTAGTATGTGTTGTAAGTGAAGGAGAGCTAGTAGAGATTTGGGGATATTTACCGGTTTTCTAGTCATCACTTGCACTGTGCAGTGTCACAAAAAGAAAAAAACGAAGAGCACATGGAAATTAGTGTAGCTGTGAAGTGGCACCGTAGTGGAACATGTTCAATCCATTTTAAAAAGTAACACTAACTCACATGTCACTTGACTTCATGTACTTAAAATTACTGATACTTTTTTTTGGCAATTTAATGGTGTGGTTTTGAGAAACGGTTGAGTTTAAAAATCTGCCAAACGTAAAATGTAATTTGAAGGTAACACATATTAATGTAAAGTTGGCAACACTTTTAAAACTTCTTCACGTGTTGGGATCGATCTCAAAGAGTAAAAATTTTCAAAACAAATTATTTCTTTAGGTAGTCCCGCAAGATGAAGCGTGTCACTATCCTCTCGTAGGATGTTAAATGAAACTTGAAGATAAATGAAATGAAAGCAATAAATTATTAAACATCTTGTTCCCTTACACCTGGTATTACAAGTCACACAATGTTCTAGCAATTTGCCAAGTTTACAATACTGAGCTTAACTTCCATTAAAAGCTACGATTCAACACACTGACTACTTCGAGTAACAACTTTGAGCATTGTTTAATTTGCTGTTTAAATTTAAGAGAGTTTTTATGCCGAGTGGCAAACTTTAACACTCGGGTAAAAATACTTTAACATTCGGGTAAAAATGCTTCAGTCAAAAATTAACTTACTTCACTAACAGTCGCAAAGAAGAATTGTCTCGGTTTGTAAGAATGTTAATAGTGAATGTTAAGAGTTTATACTCTAAGAAGCTGAAGTCATTCTAAACAAACACAACGTGAATTCTAATCAACAGTAATTTGTGTTGTTTTTATTGGGGTGAACAGTACGTACCTATATTTATTTCAGCCAATAAGACGTTAGGATGGCTGGGTACGTGCCGAACACTTTATTAGTGCATCTCTCTCTGGATAATTTATTTTGGAGTAAAAATTAAACAACGTTTCTCAACAAAATGTGGAGGAAGCCTCCTTGCTTTCTCTTGTTGATCATCTTTACGTCGTTCTTAGAGGTAATTCAGGTGTGTAAATTCTCTTCACATTTTCATTTTTTTAAATCACGCTTCAGAAACTTTGTTTTAATCTCATACAGGTTTCCGGCCAGTGTACCGACTCGGTTCCACGTAAGTTTGACTTTGGCTTTTTTAGTTGCTGACTTTAACCTTTTGGCCCCATAAACCAACCGAGAGTCAGTAAATTAAGTTTTAACCTTATTTTTTGCATAAAATGCTAATAACGTTTTTGGTGCTGTGTATTTTGCTGCACGAGATAGTTATAACTTTTAAGTCTATGGATGAAACTCCAAAGAAATAATTCAAATGAAAATTATTGAGCATCGCTTTTTTGGTGCTGTTTCTTATCCTGGACGAGATGGTTGTAACCTTTGAGTCTATGAATGAAGTCTTGATGTGGGACAATTTGAGTGAAGGCTATCAAGCACAGCTGTGATATGATACTGTTTTTTTTTCATGGATTGCAAAATAACCCTGTACTTTTTTTTAAACTTCAACTTGGCCGCTCAGTGTTAAATTTTTATTTTTTAAGGAAAATCTGCAGTGTAACTTCGACGACTTAAGCTTGAATTTAAAAACTATGCAGATATCACTAAACAACGGGCATTCACTCAACTTTTCCAGCTCAGATGTCCTTTAAAAGCCACATTTCTGGGAACAAGGAGCGTTCGTCATCTACGACTGCACATGACTATACTTTGAACTCTAAAAACGTGAAAACTATTTGTATTTTTTTCTCTACCTGTGACAATATTTTGCATGTATTTAGTATGGGATCTTCTACAGCAAATTGCAAATTACATGCATAACTTAAATGTTTTACATTCACTTTAGTTGCAACTTTTTCGAGTCATACTAACGCTCCCATCAAATTGCAATTATAGAGTCAGTGTTCGTTAATATCTTTTAAAAGTTTCCCCGATAGAAGTTACGCTAATTAAAAACTAAAAAGCTAGGATTTATTTCATAAATAAATTATTAAAGATGTTTATAGCTATGCATCTTATTAGTAAAGCCTGTCTTAAAAGAAAGGCAAATGTTTGGCCTGACTGCTTCATTTTGTAGTTTCTTTAAAATTAAATTAATTATGTGCATTTAAATTGCCATATTAAAAAAGGAAACCTTTTCTAAGATTCTGGACTGAACATCTTTTTAAAAATGCCTTAGATACGCTAATTTAAACAGTTTTTTGGTATGATTCAAATCCTGCTTAAATCCTGAAATAGCAATAACAAAGTGAACTTGATCGAAAATGTTGGCATTACCTTCGAGCAATATTTGGAAATCTGTGTGAAATTGAAGGAAATTTATCTGGCTTTTGGAAGGGCGTAGACAGTTTTAATCTAGTTAAATAGCATGTTTTTTGAAGCGTAGGTTTTTTAAAATCGTTTTTAAGAGCGGATGACTGTAAATATCGACCATGGGTGGGAAATATAAAAATTTTGAAAAATCCCAAAAAAATTCTGTAGACTACCCTAGGTATTCTATTAATGAAAATATAAATTTTAGTTTCATCGGATGAATGTTTTGGCGATACGGCGGGTGTCAAGTTCAGGCGCTTTACGGCCTCCGCCAGACCGCTTTTTCGGGGCCCTAGACGGGACTACGAAAAGAGCTCGATTTGAATCTAATTCAGATATCATTCAACCAAGAAAGCTTCTCATCGTATTAAGGGGATTTTAACACGCATTTTGAGTGGTTATGTGCTTGACTTGATTGCGACTAGAACTTTTTACAGATTTTCAAATATCTACAAAATTTCGAGGATTTCACGCGAACAAAATTTTGTCGAAATTCGAAGGCCTAAAATCACACCCGGTACCTAAGTTTCAAACAGCAAAAGACATTCCACATTAAAAAGCAATCTCTAAGCTTTCAAAATATGGTTTTAAAACTTAGGGAACACATGAAATGAATTTCTGGGAACGCGAAATTCAGGCAGCACTTGAGTGAAATTTGATCTTTCTGACTTGACAGTTTTGAGGTTCATCGCGACACACAAATCAATACTCAAACAAATGTTTCAGCTAAGATACGTTTAGTTTAGGCAATCTCAAGTCCCACAGTGATACATACATGCTTCATAGACATTAGGTGAAAACATTTACACCAATTTTCAGCCAAAAAGGACTCATATCCCGGCTTTCAGGTATTTGAACTTGCCTCGCTAATGTAAACGTGCGGGTCAAGTTCTTACCACGACACAGCGAAGTGTTCAAAATCTACACCAAACATCTATCCTGTCTAGAATATAATCAGGTCTACAATATGTTTTTTGTACCTTGTGTACTTGTTCGTCTTCATTTCCGCAAAAGCTGAGGCAAACTACAGCGAAATCCCCGCGCGCTTGACGTGTCACTAGTCTCGTGGAAGTGCTGTTACGTGAGTCGAGATTGCGCTTCATAGACACACAGGAAGACCGACAACACGGCCACTTCGTCTACAGGAGAATAGGAAAAAAATGAACTCTAGATTTAAAAAACGCAAAACACAGTAGAACCCTGATAACTTGAACTTGGTAAACTCAAATTCCCTCGTTTACTCGCGCTGATTCCTTTTTTCTTGTGATAGACTTTATAGGAAAGTTAAAACACGCCCTTACTCGAAGCGCTAACTCGAACTGCTTTTGCTCCTGTCAAGATTTCGTGTCACACTGGTTCTACTATGATTCGAGTTCGAGGATGCGCGAGAGCAGGCACCTATAAGTTCCGAAATAAAATCCAGATAGGGCTTCTGTGCCCAGAGGGTTCATCCTCCATGTTGAAGCGGGAGCAAATCTCGCGTAGCTGGGCTACCGTCAGCTAACTGAGCTTGTTGGACGAACTCATCGCACACAGGTTCCAAGTGTCGTAGACTATGGGGTGATGTACTGGTGCGCATTGCATCAGGATGGTGTTGCGCGTCTGAGAAAGCCTCCTCATGTTCGGCCGCTCGGTTGTTGTCAACCGTTTCTTTGTCGTAGTCTTCTGGGGCGACAGCATGGCGACGTTTGGCAGCTGTTCTGGTGAAGAAGCTCTGGATCTGGCCCTCGGTCAGGAACTTATCCACCTTGAATTGGTTATGAAATTCTATATATAGGTCTGACTTTTGCCCGACAAAGGAAATAAAGGTAAATTTTACGCGAAAAACGTTATATCACAGGAGATATTTTCAGTCAAAATTTCCAAAGTTTATTCGCGATCAGGCTCAAAACATGCCCAAGGATCCACCGTTGGTTTATTTCCGGCTCCTTTGAGAGTGACTGCAAAGTGCGCTGGGTCTCTGAGCATGTTATCAAAACTGTTCTTATACGATGGCTTCCTTATCTTACTGGGAGAACCGTAAAATTCCAAAATAAGGCCCTTCCCCATTTTATAAGCCCCTGCCCTCAGATATAGGCCCCTTGAGCCTAAAAGTGGAATTTAACTTTCAATTTTTTTTCATGGAGTTTCTCATTGTTGTATATAGTGCAGAATTTGCGTTTTGGAACAACGCACGAAACCGAGTCGGGTAACGGATTTTCCTTGAATCCTACGGCGGATATTTTCATTCTCATTTTGCCGAGTTTTGTCGGGGATTGGCCATTAGAAATTTTAGGGGAGGAGTACAGAAATCCCAAAATAAACACCGTACAAGCCTAAATTGCAAGGAAAAAAGTTCGTGCAAGGAACAAAAAGTGCTAAAAAAATCACACAAAATAACCAAAAAAATCAAGCACAAACGCTACCCTAGAAAAAAAAGGGAAAAAAAAAGAGAGAGCAAAAACCTGCACCTTCCCCCCTGGTCCGTCCCTTGGTGCTTTCACTCGCCCATGGATCTTCCATAATACATCCTCTCATCGTAGCCAATCAGCGCGCGCTTTATCACTGCTGATTACTTTATCACGTCATAGAGCGGTTTTCAAATGAGTGTCGTAAAACCAAAACCAAAGCAATTACTCTGACCAATCACAACAGGAACAAAACACAAAATGAACCAATCAGAAATCAAATCAAATACAAGCAATTGGCGCTAAGCGCGGGAAAACGCGTGCGAGCAAGTCACGATTGGTTTTGGTTTTACGCCTGATTGGTTGAGAAAGTGGCGCGAGTTTTTTTAACCAATCAGAGAGCCTAGTAATGCAAAACCAAAGCAAACACAACATTACTTTCGACACTCAATTGAAAACTGCTCTAAAATACCAAAACAAATCAGACCAAGAGCAAGAAAATGGCATGTAGGGTGTAATACATTACCTCTAGCTTGCAAAGAAAGCGTTCCACGCTTTTGACGCCTGTTCATTGAAAAATCAACTCATGAGAAAGTAGATAAACCTTGTTATCAGTATTTTTACCTGCCTTATGACTACAATAGTGCAACTCAGGGCACGCGTACACAACACCAGAGTACAGCTTAACGTGAGATTAAAAAGAAAATATGTCTCAAACTTACCTGCCCTGGCTAATATCACCCCTGCTTCACAGGGACCGCGCGGCCCATTGTAAAGTGCGGGGGCTAACTCGATCGCTCAAGTGTGAAGTAGGGGCGGGGGGGGGGGGGTGACAACCTCACGCGAATTTTTTTCTTCTTTAGTGACTAACAGTGCATCAAGGGTGAATAAGTGTGTTAAAAGTTGTCAGTTTCTACCCGTTCTACAGACCCATAGGTAACGGATAACAGCTATACTAAGGATATCAAACTCTTCGACCTACCATTGATTAATAATAGGGATACCTTTTGGTGTTCTAATCCGGAATAGACAATACGCAGTTACTGTTTTTTCAGTTTGGATATTCTTTCTTTCGCTCAGTAATATCCTCACGATATCAAATTGAACGTAATGCAGTCAGAGTGTTTTGATTTCCTCAGAATAGGAAAAAATTGCATTCTTTTAGGGAGTCGGTATTCTGGATATTCTGTTATTCCTAACCCAGAATAGGAATAGCCCAGATAGTCCCAGAGCAATACGCCTGAGCCTGTTCATTTATTTTCTACACTCATTTTAAGACGTATCCGGTAAGGTGGAAACCTTGACATATTCGCATTTAAGATCTCAGACTCAAAAACATTTTTCTTAAAACTTTTGCAGGCCAATCTGTTATCTTTACAGAATAAGGCCAACTTAAAAGACTAAGCTGAGTGTCATGAAATAAATATCGTGCTAAAGTCTGGCTATAGGTATGTCCTGACTGGTGAATGCCTTATTTGTTATCGTTGGGAACAAAACAAATCTTTCGGCAGCTATCACAGTTGCAAAGTTTACATGCAAAGAGAAGTTTGAAGAAGTCCTGTTGATTTTCCGCGAATAACAAAGTACGCTGTATCCTATCAGGAGACAGACTACAGTTCGTAATGCTCGGGCTAGTCAAGAACAAGAGTCGACAAAAGAAGAGTCAATTATAGTTCACGAGAGATAGAGGCCAAACAACAGCGACAGTTTCAACTTCCTTTGATTGTAAATGTAATGAAAATCTGAGCAGGTTGAAACTCTTCAAGATAGAGTTCCCTAGAGCGAACATGAGTTTCAACTAATCCGAAGTCAAGTGATAGCAAGGCGATTTGAACTTTTGTAGAGTATTCCGTTTCTGTTTGGTCCATATCTAACTTAGTCTCCAACGCAGCCGTTTTTAGTGTCGTCACGCAACGCTCCTCCCCACAAAGGAGCGTTGCGTGACGACACTAAAAACGGCTGCGTAGGAGACTATATCTAACTGGGCAAAACCAAGGGTGCGTTTCTTTGGGAAAATCCAAATCCGGATTATTGTATCCAAAAACGGATTTTGCGTTCTTTACCTAAATCCGAAAATGGATTACTGAGGGATTAGTGATCTGAAGAATCCATACTCCGAGTGGATACATCAGATCAAATCTAAATCCGGATTTTTAGGATTCATGATCCGTGCGTTTCTTTGGGGGACGGATCCGAAAATAGTACATCTGTCAAGCGGTCTTCCATGCAAATTTACTGGTCTCGCCATATTTTCTCTCGATCTTGCGTGACAAAACATTCATTTGTGAAAAAGAAAATTCAGGTGATTATTCCGTTCCGTATATTTGAAAAGTTTTCTCCAAAAGTACAGACAGAAGCACTGACCCGTCAGGATAACTTTATTTGTGTACCATTTCTGTAATTCAGGGACCAGATTTTGCTAATTGTGAACGCAAATAGCGCGTTCACTTGAACCACTACAGATACTGTCCTTGTTTATAAATTATTTGTATTCCATTCTCGTTGAATTCTAGGGCAGTACGAGAGAAGTACCGTTCTGATATATATATTGCGTGCCTCCAACCTGTCTTGTCATGACAAAATAATCCTTTTTCGGATTTTGCGTTTCTTTGGTGTCGAAGAATCCATATGATCTGGGATCACAAATCCGTTTTCGGATTCTCCCAAAGAAACGCACCCAAAGTACTGGTTACCCCTGAAACTAATCACTGACTAGTGAATTTTCCAACTTTTTCATTTATTAATTTATTATTGTTATTTTTTTAATGGCACCAAAAAGTGGGGGGGGCTAAAGCCCCCTCAGCCCACCCCTCGCGCGGTCCCTGCTTCAGTGTTCAAACCACAGTTAGCAAAACTGGCTTGCAGGGTGTCTGTAAAGTGGCGCTCAGTTGATCGGTTGCACTCTCCGATGCGCACGTACTCTGTGCTCGGGTATTTGGTACTTGAACCACACTCGCCCCCAGCCAGCGCTCCATATTCTCACGATGTATCGTCGCACATTGGCGAGCAGATGTGTGTACTAGCTGGCAATGATGCTTACTTATTTTCAGCGCTAGTTTATAGAAAGAGACCGCTCTATCAAGATTGATGCCGCAAGCGCAAGATCAGACTGTATCGGAACGGTCGTACTTGTGCTTTATATAATAGGGTATTGAAAAAGTATTGCACAACGCTTTAGGATATTTCCCAATCTGATAGAAATCAGGACAAATATGCGTAGGGAAAAAATGTTGAACAAAAACAAACAAGAAAAAAGAACACGTTATTTACATAGCGCTATTTGTTTGACACGTTTGGGAATCACAAGTCTGCGATGGTAAAACTGCAAAGTATGAAAATTTGAGATTGTCAGTTCATTCCAATGGCATACCTACAACATGTAGATTGGATTATCCTATGAAACTAAAACTTATATTTTCATTAATAGAATACCTAGGGTAGTCTACAGAATTTTTTTGGGATTTTTCAAAATTTTTATATTTCCCACCCCTGGTGGGGGTGAAAAAGACATCCGCTCTTGACTGTTCTCCTCTCCACTTCACTCATGTCCAATACACCCAAACTGAGTCGAATCGTCTTAAAGCAAAGACGATTCGCGAATCGTCTTAAAGCAAAGACGATTCGAGTCAGCTCGAGGATCAAAGACTTCCGACTCACCGGAAGTCCGTTTAGCGGAACTCGACTTACCGGAAGTCAGGTCGCGAATAAATGCGCAGGGAGGTGAAAAATTTTGACGAATCGACTCGAATCGACTCGATTCGAGTCGATTCGTATTCCTAAAAGTCGATTCGACTCAACGGAAATCAGGTCGTAAAGTCCTTCAAGTATGTGCGCGTGACACAATAAGACATAACAAGGAACGCATAACATGGACCTTTCTCGTTCTTAAAGTGTCACTGATGCGACACTAAACAGGAACATTGTAATGAACCTTCTTCCTCGCTTGTGTTGTCGATCTGAAGGATTTGCACACGGAACGACAAGAAGATAACATGAACCTTCCTCGTTCTTAAAGCGTGATGCGACACTAAACAGGAAAATTGCAATGAACCTTCTCCCTCGCTTGTGTTGTCGATCTAAAGGATTTGCACACGGAACGACAAGAAGATAACATGAACCTTCCTCCTTCTTAAAGCGAGTCGATTCGACCACTTTTCCTACCCTCCGTGTTCGCCTTCTCGTGTGATTTTTTTTCTAAGTGTCTCGCAAATCGACTATCCAGTTAGTCGAACCGACTACACAACGGACGATTCGAGTCGAATCGACTCGAATCGATTCGATTCGACCACTTTTTCTACCCTCCCTGTTCGCCTTCTTGTGTGATTTTTTCTAAGTGTCTTGCAAATCGACTTTCCAGTTAGTCGAATCGACTACACAACGGACGATTGGAGTCGAATCGACTCGAATCGAGTCGATTCGACCACTTTTTCAGCCCGCCCTGTTCGCCTTCTTGTGTGATTTTTTCTAAGTGTCTCTCAAATCGACTTTCCAGTTAGTCGAACCGACTACACAACGGACGATTCGAGTCGAATCGACTCGATTTGACCACTTTTCCTACCCTCCTTGTTCGCCTTTTTTTGTGATTTTTTCTAAGTGTCTTGCAAATCGACTATACAGTTAGTCGAATCGACTACACAACGGACGATTCGAGTCGAATCGAGTCGATTCGACCACTTTTTCTACCCTCCCTGTTCGCCTTCTTGTGTGATTTTTTCTAAGTGTCTCGCAAATCGACTTTCCAGTTAGTCGAATCGACTACACAACGGACGATTCGAGTCAAATCGACTCGAATCGAGTCGATTTGACCACTTTTCCTACCCTCCCTGTTCGCCTTTCCAGTTAGTCGAATCGACTACACAACGGACGATTCGAGTCGAATCGAGACGAGTCGTCACTACCTTAGACGAATCGAGTCAGTTTGGGTGTATTGGACAACCCTCCTCCACTTGAGTCATGTGTTACATAACAAAGGATTACAGGGTTACAGAACTACACTGGTGACTTTGCCCATTCAGCACGCATATGGGAAATATCAAGCAAGATGGACGTTTTTTTGTTTTTCATTATTTACTTGAAGGCCTGAAAATTTGTGGAAAGCATCGAACGTACCAAAGGAAGACTTTTGGTTGCCGCAAAGCACTGAAGTAGTGTCATCCGCTTACTGGCTTAGTTTGGATTCCACTCTGTTCACATGCAATTTCTTTAATTTGCTCATTATTTCGAATTGCTGATGCCAAAATCTCTACACAGAGTATAAAGAGGGAATAGAGGACATCCCTGTCTTAGTTCCCTTCCCAATCGGAAAAAGTCCAATGCCCAGCCATTGATCATCACATTGCTTTGGAGATCGTTGTCTTATGAATAGTGTCTGAAACCATCTTATCACCGAAGAAAAGCCAACTCTGTGGAGTTGCAGCCCCGGGATTTTTTCTCTGTCTCAGTATGTCTAAGCATACCCTCGATCAGTCGAATATTTTCGCTGATAGATAATTTTTTTGGGAAGCCTGTTTGGTTGTTATCCATAAGACTAGATAAAACCTTTTTCAAACTCTTTGGCATGGCTTTTGCCACTATCTTGTAACCTGTGTTTAAAAGCGATAAAGGCCTCCAGTTTTTTAGATTGCTTAAAATGTTAGTAACAAAAGCGACCAAGGGAGTAGGGATAGATTAATAAACCCATTCGCTTTCACGCCTCTCTCAAATCTATACGTTTTTGCTAATCCAAGATGGCGCACGCATGAATTAATCCAGCGCACGCTCGCCAACGGTGAAGACGCCCGCATCTCAGGCTACATTGTATGTGGATTGAGTTCATTGTTGATTGTCGTCTTGCCCGATCACGATCCATCTATCCAACATTTCCAAATTCTAATTCGATCTGGATATCGAGGACCTGACGAAAGACAACCTACGGTTGAGGTGGGCTTGCTCTCTGAATAACATAGACTTATTGATTTATTTAATACGGACACGAAAAGACAGGCTCAGGCGTCTGCAATGTAGAGCTGTTCTCTCCGGGACCAACTATCGTCTTTCTTGCTATTCTTTGGACTGTTGTTACCCACCGTTACCAACCACGAGCCTGATATTCAGAACCAAAATGAAACTTTTCATTCTTGTTTACCATAGCTGAATAACTTTTCATTCGCGCGTTGAGCCTTATTCGTGTTTGTTCGTTTATTTTGCTTTATTTTGTTGTTTCATTGGTTTCACTGCACAACATAATGTGTTTGTTTGTGACAACTCCACAATAACAGCGGGACTCATTGCGGTTCTTCTCCTTTTCAGCAAATCATAACGCAGATTTTTCCGGCTGACTCGCAACTGCATAAATTATGAGCATCAGTGCGATGGCCATTCTATATCCCCAACTGCCAAACGAAGTGTAACCTTACGACATATTTGACTGATGTAAAGCTCTGGACCATTTTAGATAGCTGGAGTACTGTCTTTCATTAGAATAATAACATTTAAGTAAAATGTACCGCCAAAAGTGGTAAAATCGGTTGTCGGATACTGCCTTTCTTCGTAGAATTTTTCTAGAAATTACGTCATTTGTGGTAAGGTCCCTTTTCGCTGGTTGCGATTCATATACATGTATATCTGTATTATGATTTCATTCATTTATTTCATTATCAAGTAGTTTTATAATTTATTTTTTAAGTTCATTTTTTCAGGCTGGCTGCAGTGTACTCATTTAAACGTTGCCTCAGAGGAAAGTGGTGCAAGTTGTACGTCAAGTTCATTGGCTTCTGGAACAGCATGCGAAGGTGCAATTGATGGACAAGATGACGAGTTTGCTTTCGACAGTGGTGCATCTCCAGATCATTGGATACAGATCGATTTCTCGCAATCCTTTCTCATCAACAAGTTACGGGTGAAACAGCTGGATAGCAGTGGTACACAGATGAGTAGCGTAACCCTGCAATTCTCGGATGCATCTTCGGAGGTGGTAAGCTAGCAACGGATATCTGCTGTTTGTTTGTTTGTTTGTTTGCTTGCTTGTTAAGACTTATAGCAATACGGACTTTTCGTCGTAGTCGTTTTTTAAGATCACTGGATGTTGATGTTTTGACCGTTTTTTTCCCGGGGACATGGCTTGGTTGATGCAATGCCTCCATGGCGCTTAGTGGACACTTTTAAAAATTGTGGCCCTACCAATTGTTGTACGCAGCAATTTTCAAGAGGGTTTTGGACATCATACAGATCAAATTACGGAAATTAATATGTGAAGACAAACGGGAATTTCCCGGAATAAATTACACGCATGATGATGAATTTATTTGGTTATTAAAAGTCTGTCATAAAGTTCGGCCTTTTGATTAAATACACGCATTTGAAATCTAGCTCATACAAAGAGGGAACGAAAACGCTAGAATTTACAGTGGCTTAATTTTGTCGAGTCAAAACATTGAGTGTTAAAAACAAGCTTAATCCCGGGCCTTTAGTTGGGGATCACCTTTCCACAAGTAGTGATGCAAGTATACCAGTAACGCAATTTTATAAAGCGCATGGCATTTCCTTATACTGTATTGTAAAATTTATACTGAAAATGGGAGGGCTGAAGGAGAATTCAGACATATGGGGACGATTATTTGAACGAAGTCTAACTTAGACCGTGGTTTAAGGCAACAAATAAACCTCTACGTCTGTTTACAAGCGGGTTATTAATAGGAAATAAATGTTGTAGTAGTCTGTGCTACATGGCTGCTTGACATTTATTATGGTAAAGAAGGCTTACATATTCGGGTATGCCAGATTGAGAAGGATTAAGACCGTGGTTTTGTTAAACCTCGTCTATACTTTGTTTAAATAAACGGCCCATGGCGACCGCCGGTTTATAAAATGGACAAGGGTGTTTTTTCTGCGTCAGTTGGCTTACCATACGAACAAAGTGCTGTAAAGCTTGTGGTACGGGTACTCAAGAGCGGTACTGTCTTATGTAAGACGCATGCCCATATTAGTCTGCTGAATGTTACCTTCGTGTGTTTTTGTCTTTTAATTTACAGTATTTAAGATATGAACGGCGAAGGGTTGTTAAGTATGGGGTTTCAGTATTTGTCTTGTATAACGCATGCGCAACGGAGTAAAGCAGCTAATAGGATTGAATGCGAAATAGCCCTTTTCACAGTGACCTTTTCTCATTTGCATTACAATGTTTTTGAACGTGGATGTGAGGCAATTTCGGGCAATTTTGTAGTTTCTGCCCGAAATTGCCTCACATCCACGTTCAAAAGCATTCTAATGCAAATGAGAAAAGGTAACTGTGAAAAGGGCTATTGGCTGTGTCGTCTGATCTAGTTAGTGGTTATGGTGGGAAATTTTTTGAGGGCAGGAGTTTTGTTACGTCGTTCCGAGTCAACTTGCCTACTTTGCATGGGGATTCCCGGGTTAGCAAACCGGATTTAAACATCCCGTCATGAGATATGCCTTATCGAGCCCCAGACTCTGACGATCTGCTCGAGCTCGTGTTTGATTCTACCGCTATGTTCACTGTTTGTATTCACGGTCTAGGCACAACAGTAAAAATATTTCGTCATCCCCGTCGTAACCATCCTCAGTTGTGGGCAAATTTATACCGACATTCAACGTTTGAGTGAATTTGCGTTTTTCACCAGAAATAAAAGCGATAAGAAAGATAAGCTGAGTCATCAGAGTTTAAACATTTCGTCATAAAGTAACGCTATAGTCAAAATGTTGTGTCACACAATCACACTTTTCGTCACGCCGGTTCGTATAAATACAGGATCGCGCTAACATTTGTGAAACCTAGGGGTGGGGAGGGTCAGAACGGCCGGTTAAGATGCCCATTAGGCTTTCTTGTTTAATTTTGAGCTCAGCTCGGTTATTGAACCTTTGTTTTGATTATTTGTGATTGACTTAAAGGCCGATTTAGACGGTACGATTTTTCCGCACGACTGCAGTATGCGACTTGCTCACAGCAAGTCCACAACACGAATCGTGTCGTCTAAATCAGACGTACAACATCTTCACGATAGTCGCACACAACACGAAAAATGTCGTAGGATTTTTGAAACATGTTTTAAAACCCTACGACAGTCGTAGCCACCATCAAAATATTAGAATAAGGAGTTGTATACGATCTATGCCTGACGCGAGCGTGCGCTACAAAAGTCGCATACGACAGTCGTAAGCAAAAGTCGTACTGTCTAAATCGGCCCTAATAAATCCTTTCACACGGATGGCAAAGAGAGAGAAAATGACCAGTTGGAGAGAAAAACTGAGTAACCGGTTGGCCGAGAAGCAATGCTTGAAGGGCAACTATGAAAATCTGAGGCAATCTTTCAGCTAGGGGTGATATCTTGCGATATACCAGAAACTGGACTAAAAAGGGTTTTTCTCCGTGACATCATGGCGTGATCACCAGTGACGTAATGAAATGTAGGTTGTCTGATTTATTCGAATTTGTAATCAAAGACTTCCTTATCAATCCATACCTTAATGCTTTTTTTGTAGATAAGTTTGACACCTAATGCTAGCAGCGCAGTCATGGAGGAGTTTACTTTCACAGCACACAAAGTGTCTTGGGTGAAGTTAGTGAGTACCACAGCAGGTGGATATATGGAGATTGAGGTTTACTACGACGAGTGTATGAAAGGTAAAGAAAAAGAAACAATTAAATGATTTGTATTGACTATATTAGGTGTAAATCGAAATGCCAGTGGGAATCAATCACTGTTTAAAACTCACGATGAATGACTCGGATTGAGAATGTCGGATAGGAGACGACGATTCGCTTAAAATTGAAGTTTAGTTTCCTACGAAACCTCGGCAGACTCTAAGCCGCGCAGTGCTTATCGCTCGACAGTCTTGTAACCCTTATAATGATGATGATGATGATGATAATAATAATAATAATAATAATAATAATAATAATAATAATAATAATAATAATAATAGTAACAACTTTATTTCACGAAGGTAAAAAAACACATTACAGTTTAAAAACTGACGAAACTGTGGCCCTCTATGAAAATGTTACATAATATATTTAAAAAAATGAAAGAAAACGCTAAATAAAGAATAAACTACATATAAAAGGCAAGAAAAAGAGATGAATATATTAAGAACTAGTTTACAGTAAAAATGGTCTAGGTCAGCGTTAATGGCAGCAAAGTGACTTGTGTAGGCTCTCATAAAAGATTTAACATCAGGGCAGTCTTTCAGTTTATCTGGTAGCGAGTTCCAAGGTTTAACAACTTTGGAGATAAAAGTACGCCCTCCCTCAGTTTCTCGATTATACCGCGGACATCAGATTCAAAACTTGAGTCATATAATGCGGTTCTAACTTTTGAGTCCGTAAATAAAATCCTTAAGTATAACCACTCAATTGAAAGCTATTGAGTAGAACGTTCATCAGATACTGTTAGTTTTTGAATGTTTTTCATGTGAAATTTGTCATCTTTTGTTAGTTTTGAGTGTTAAGCGCTTCTGCTTTAAAATAATGGCTTATTTCTCTTTGTTATAGAACGACAGTGTGACCTTATCGACTTGATTCCTTCAAACGACAGTGGTCCTATCGCTCTTGTTGACGAAACAGTGATGTTTAGCGTCTACATGGCATCACAAGAGCCCCTGGACGTACGCCTCACGACCACACCTACCTCAGACGACGGATATATTTTTAAGATCAACACCAACACTGAGTTATTTCATATTCAGTCCTCTGTGGAAAACTCTCTAAAAGTTGAAAGCACTCCCAGTATTCTGGGGCCGGGCTGGCGCACGCTCTGGGTGGATTACCGCTGCACGGGAATAATTTTGGGCTCCGGAAATGATGTTATACTTCATTTCAATGACACAGCCAGTCACCAAAAGATTTACTATATCAAGTTTGAAAAGCCACCTAGCAATCAGACCATCTTGTTGTGCAACAGAAAAGGTAAGTTGTTTCCCTATAAATATGTCTCCATATCATATAACTACTGTAGGTTTTTACGCGTTGCTCCAAAATTCTCTAAAATTGTACACAGGCTACTGACTCAGTAGCCACCTTGACCTGGCAAGGGAAGGGTTTGATCCACCCGACACAGGCCTATTCCTGGCTATTAAATTATATCTAAAGACAAAACAAATTTAATTCCTCATTTAATTCCCCACTCTTAAACATGACGTAACAAAACTGTCAGCAGAATCAATTCTTGTTTAAGTCATCAAATATGGCACCATTGGTTATTGATGATTTTGCCCCTATAGACCAGTGTCACAAAGACGCAACCCATTACTGGCCCTTGGACAAGTCAATCGGTGACACCGTACTTGACGTCCAAGGCATAAGTAACGGCAAGGGAGTGGACATATCCACGAAAAGCGGCATTTTGGTCAGCGGTCCTACATGGCACTCTGTAAGGTCTGCCGCACTCAACCTCTTTGGAACTGGGTAAGATTAAGTAGACATAAGTTCAATTGTAGAGTTATTGATTGCGGGCTACAAAAAGTTCGTCTCATCGGCCACTTTAAGACTCAGTCTACAACCGGAGACACATTGCTTGGAACACTAGTGCCCTCTTCCCTCCCCCAATGTTGTGTTCCGGTCGGTCGTACTGTGCTCGCAAAAGTTCGAATGCAACATTAGGAGAGGAAGGAGGAGAGGATTGAGGCTGCGATGAACGTGCCATTTTGAGCCGCGATAAATCTCGAACTTTCGCCAAGTGTTCCAACACAACGAGACCGAAATTGTCTTTGAGATTAACTGATAACAACAGATACTGTATTACAGATCACGCCTTGTACATATGCTATTGTCCTTTTTTTAGTTTTTGTTATTAGCACGTATGCGCTGTTTCTAGATATTTTCATTCACAAATCGCATTTATATAAACTGCAACTTGTGGGTATAGAGTGCTCAAGTGAAAAAAGAGCGGACAACTGTCTATTTTATAGATTGAGAAAGGCACTTTTGGAGGGGACTCCTCATGGTGTTTTCAGGAGTTATCGATAGCGTGACACCTTCCCGCGCGTATTATTTAAGTCGGGTTAAACGATTGTCCATTCTTAAAGTAGCAGAGATGTGCCAGATTTCTATCGGAAGTGTTTCGAGAATTCGAAATGAGAAGCGAAGCAAAGGCTGTCGGGTAAGAACACGTGCTAAACCAGGACCCAAATGTAAGTTGAGGGATCGACAAAAGAGGCAGCTGCTGAAATGTGTTAAGGAGCTGAGACGAAGCGAACCAAATTTCACCTGCAAAAGGCTTATGGAAGCAGCGGGAATAAAACAGGGGCAAGTTTCTTTGCGAACAGTTACTCGTTTTCTGAATTCTAAGAGATACTTTTACTTGCAAACCCGGAAAAAATGACTTATGACTGCTGATGATCACATCAAGAGAGTCGAATTTGCCAAATACATGAAGGCCACCGACACCATTGGGAGATGGAGAAGGAGAGGATTGAGGCTGCGATGAACGTGCCATGGAGAAGGAGAGGATTGAGGCTGCGATGAACGTGCCATTTTGAGCCGCGATAAAATCTTGACGTTTCGTCAACAACACAATGTGACCTAAATTGTAGATAATAGCCATCACAAGTTCTTCTAAATTTCCCCCCATTTTCCATCCAAAATGTCACTTGTTAAAAAGATTATATTGCATAATCCTGGTACCTCTCTATCATTTAAGTTATCGAATGTTAACTTTCAACTGAGGGATAAAAGTTGTTACAGTTAAGAAGAACGATGCCTAAGGCGCTTTTATCTTCACAGGCCTGTCACCTTGGGACAAGACACAACATCATGTATCAGTGACCTTAGCCTTTGCACTAATGGTCTGACGGTCGCCTTTTGGTTCAAGCTCACTGATGAGGCCAGAAATGATGTCCAGAGACTGTTCTATTCCGCCAAAGACCAAACAGATGTTTCCATAACAGTCACATCCAATTTAATAACCGCTGCCTTTTTCACGACATATTTAACGTTGTCCGTGGAATTTGCCGTCACTTTCCAGCAGTGGCATCACGTGGCGTTCACATGGGCACAAGGTCCTGGTCTCGTGGCTTTAGTAGACTTTGTACGATCGTTCCGTGGTAGTCAGTCCTCCTTAGCACCCACTGCTGAAGATGATCTAATCACTGTTGGTGATGGAAACTCGAATATTGCGATTTGTATGAGTCATGTAGTTGTTTACGAAGTGGTAATGAGTGTATCGGAGATACAAAGGATTGGGAAGTGCGCTGATTTTGTTTCAGGTATGGTGTTTAAGCTACTATCAGACCTACAAATGATGTTTTATCTTTAAAGGACATATGTCCAGTGCTCAAGGTAGGCTTTTATTCACGTGCAAAATAATTGACAAAGTTGTTGTTAGGACATATGTCTGAAAACAGCTGGGGTCTCGTTGGTCATAGCAAACTTTACTGGGACATTGTTGTTCCTTTGTGACCAACATAAGGCTCAAAATTCCCTCTGGAAACCGCAGGATATAAGAAAGTTTATCAAGAACTAGCTTTCACTACAGACCTGGTACCTTCTCTATTGTCTTTTCTTATTCGTTTTAGACACGGTCCCAGAGTGGTTTGGTGTTGGCACTGGTGCTGTTCCCGACGACGCCTTTTCTGCTTCGTCCAGCTTAAACGAACTGTCCGGCCCACCACGAGGAAGAGCTCTAGTAAAAGAAGAGGGATCCTTCACAGGTAGGGCATTGTTTGGTGAACCTAAAAGGTGCATATATCACACCAGGAGCAGATAAACATAACATTTGGAAGCGAGAAACAGGTGAAAAAGCATCGGTGAGGGAAAAAAGAAAAAAAAAAGAGACGTCACGGGTTGCGCGTTTCATAAATTTTAGCCTGCGTAGCAGGCGTAAACGGGAAAAGGGAAGGGCAGCGAGAACGCGGGAGAAAAATGGGTTCTGGGAGCTAGGGACGGGGGAACGCCTGCTACAAAGACCCCATTTTTTCATCTCCGCCCACCGATTTTTAGGTAATCCAATTAAGTTAGCTGTCAATGCAATCACCAATCAGAAACAGGCGCGCGCTTTTCTGCATGACTGACTGCACGCAGGAATTTAATCAAGCGTCTAAAAATAAAGTTAGGATGAGAATTTTTTCCAATCAAAGAACAACTTATAATTGCCTTTATTTTCGAAATAGGAGACACGAAGCTTTTCTAAATAAAAAGATTTATTAAGATAAACCCCTCTTTGCTTCTGAAAATCAAATGCGTTCAATTTTCGCTTCTAGGAAAAGTAAGCTTACTTTAAACCACGCAAGCGAAGAACCGCGATACACTTTGAACGGCATTTATATTGACCGAAGTGCCCGTTTTAAATTTCAAAAGTTACGCGAAAGCCATAATATGAAGAATCGGACAATAAAAAAAAAACATTTCAATACAAATTTACAATCAAAAATGTAAGTTACTCTACCATGGATTCCCTACAAAGTCAACAGCTTGAGTGATGTCTCATGCAACTGCAGATTTCTCTTTAAAACAACCGTCTGTTCTCAAAGAATAATTTCTTCGCTTTTAGTTCTCTGAGTTCCACTGTTTAAGGTGTCGAGCGTTTCTTAGTCTTAGGGCTTCTTCTTCCGATTTATAGTTCTCAAAGGGCGAGTCTTCGCTCCGATAACGGGATATTTACACTGCCTTGAAATTCACGCGTGAAACGGTGCAATGCTTTTTTGAAATCTTCTCGGACAATGACAAAATCTCTTCTCTCTAGGACTGTATCCCGTTGGCAAAACTCCTAAAACATCTCTTCCCTTGAGAAGAACTGCAACTGCCGTTTCTCGCTCTGGTTTCAAGACTGCAATTTCGCTACCTGGCCCGGCCTGCTGCAACCAAGTTCAAATCTTCTAACTGCACGTCCTCGTCAAATTACGTCATTCCCGTGGGACGTACTGTCAAAAATTAACCAATCAGAATTTTGCGGCCGCTGGCGGCCGCAGAAATGAAAAAATGGGGGTCTTTGTAGCAGGCGTTCCTTCGTCCCTAGCCCCCAGTCCCCCTTCTCCCGCGTTCTTGCTCCCCTTCCCCCTCCCCGTTTACGCCTGCTACGCAGGCTATAAATTTAAACATCATCAAAACCGTTTCAGCAAAATCTTACCTTTCTTCGGTGTACAAGAAAGCATGCTCGAAAAGGTCTCTCTCTCCGGAGCAAATTGATCTAGAATATTGTCAGGAAGCGAATGGTTTTTGTTGACCCAAAAACGTTCATCAAGGGAAGGGCAAGAACCCTTCTGGTCTCCGAGGTACTCTCAGTCGAACCTAGATAAAAAAATTTAACGCGACTCAGTCTTCTTCCATCATATCTAAAAATATCGCACCGTAAAAACAAATAAACTTCGGATCTTTAGTTGCTTCACCGTGTAAGCGAGAGAGACATGCCTTTAACTAATGAAGTAATGCCATTTTCTGTGACATATAATTGTGTGCAGGAGCTTGGATCCCCTTGGTGACTTCCGCATCAGAATATCTGCAAATTGATCTTCTTCAAGTAAGAAATATCAGTGCAATCCTGACCCAAGGGAGGGATGGGTCAGGATGTGGCTGTTCTGAGTGGGTGATGGAGTACACGCTCTCTTACAGTCTGTGTGGTAGCTTTTGGGCTGACTACACAAGCAATGGTAGCGTCAAGGTAGGTTCGGTTTATTATTTTCTTTACATTTTTGTTCATTACCGTTGTCGTCATCAGAAACATTATCCTCATCATCCCCTTTATCACCACCATCACCATCCTGATTATTATCTGTCTAGTTGTCATAACTAGCATCATCATCATCGTCATCGTCATCGTCATCATCATCATCATCATCATCATCATCATCATCATCATCATCGTGATTTGCCATAATAAACCTGATGAAGACTGGTATTGGCCAGTCGAAATATTGTAACATACGTCTTTTCACGTTGTTTGATCAGTCCCTGCAGCAGTCATTTTGACAATCATTTATATTATTATTACTGTCATCATCACCACCATCTCCACCATCACAACCATCACCATTCGTATTCTCGTTGTCATTGTTATTACAGTTATCATCATAATCAACCAAATTTACGTTATTCCTTATCCCAGTCTGAATTTCTTACTTATTATTGAAATTTAATCGGTAGCTGATACGTTTAAATTGCTTTTGTCTGGTTCAGCAAAATGATGTTGAGATACATCACCATAACGACGATGACAATGATTACAATCATTATTTAAACAACAGAGTTTTTCTGTCGAAGGCACTTTCGTGTGATAGGTTGCCCGAGGAAATTTGATGTTCACTACAAATATTACCCCGAGAACGTAGTTCGAGGGCTTATATGAAGTTTGAACATCAAATTTCCGAGGGAACCAATCACACAGAGGGCCTGAGACAGAAGGACTCTATTGTTTTCATTGTACAACGCTAAATTTTGAGCGAAGATTGCCAAAAACATGCACTATGCGCTGATAGGCGCCCGCTGAGGAGAGACACAATCGCGTCACGTGATCGATTTCGACCAATGGGAACTTGCCAAAATATAGCCTTGTACTATAAAATCAATTATAGCTTATCTTAAATAATAACCTGGCATTAAATCGCGGTGTCAATGGTGACAAGTGATTCTGTTCTTACTCTGTTGCAGCATTTCGTTGCTAACCACGACGGCGAAACAATAGTATCCAACACTTTGCATCCAGAGTTAACCGCGCGAGTGTTGAAAATTTATCCAACCGTTTGGAATACCTCAATTGCATTGAGAGCTGGTGTACTTGCTAGTAAAAATGGTAAGTTTCGTGAATTTACTAGTCACATTATTCGTTGTGTGTTTGAGATGGGAGATGGTTGATTGAGATTGCCAGTGTTGCTTTTCTCTTTAGAACAAATCCTCTCCCACTTTAAGTCTCAGTGTTTCAGCGCAATTCTCAAAGCACTAGTTCTGTGTTAAACACTTTCATTCTATTCTGGAAAACGAATACACAGGACGAGCACACCAAAGTTTTATGCCATGTAGAACAATGCCTCCAAGTAAACAGCTAAATTGATTCTAACACAAATATTTTGGGGTAAGATGCAGGACTGGAAGGTTCGAAGTGGATTGCAGCTTAATCAATATGATTTTCGTGTGAAAGGGAGCATTATTTTTGTCCCTAAGTTTATATTTCCTGGCTGTCCTCACTTGGTGCCCCCCCCCCCTGCCCCCGCATTTTTCACGGTAATAAATCAAGCTTAACTTAAGCTCCTGGCCAAACAATACGATACCGATAAGTCAGCCTCGACAGCGTCTCTAGAGTGTGAAAATATCTTGAATTTACTTTGGTGGCGAGAGTTATCAGATATTACAGCTGAAGACTATTCCGTTTATTCTTGTTCCGGAATACTGCCAATACCGGAAAGCACCCGTGTTGCATGAACATTATAAAGAAACTTTACTCTCACCGTACCTCTCTCAACCCAAATACTTAACTTTGTATTGTCCAGACAACGTCATAAAGTATTAAATTTGCGATGGACTGGCATTGCACCTGAGAAAAGTAACATTACTTCCACAAGTATTTCCGCTTCTTCTCACTCTTCACGACCTTCAAAGCATTTTTTTTTACAAATGGGTGACTTTTTTCAGCAATGTTTACGGGGATGGGGGGGGGGGGGGGGAGCGGAGAGGTGTAGAATTGGAAAAGTCAAGTGTCCAAACGATTATTGCCCGGTATTGTAGGTGCTTCTTTATATGGAAACCGTTGCCGTTACCGGGTATGTACTTTCCTCTCTCTCTTTTTTTTTTATTTTCCTGCAGCCGTGAATTACTTAGGTTGTTACTCCTCGCCCAGCGGAATGGTCTTAGCCAGTGACTTTAGCGCAGCAGCCCTGACTCCAGAGAGCTGTGTTACAGTGTGTGGAAAGGCCAATATGAAGTATGCTGGTGTCACAGCAGGCAGTCAGTGCTATTGCTCCAACACCGCACCTGATACCAGCAAGGACATAGGACATGTCGCATGCTACTATCCGTGTCTTGGGGACAAGGGGCTCAAATGTGGAAGTCACTTGTATTTCAGTATTTATGAAGCACCGGGACAATTTCACTTCCCCTTTGCTTTGTCTGTTGCCAACAGTTCGGAGGCTTTTGCGGTTGTTCGGTTTACTATAATTCCACCGTATGATGGCGCTGATGTGTGGTTAAACTTCGGTGATGGAACAGTGATCAATACCAAGGGTGCAAGCTACTATGACTACATGTTCACTACTCTCGGAACACACCAGGTGATCTCGAAGTTTGTATGGAGTGCGTTTACGGATTCTGAGTAAATCACTTTTTGTTAGGAAATAAACCTTTAAGCCACTGAAAAGAACACGAAAAAGTCTTCGCTCGATTCTTTGCTGGAAAAGCTAGCATTCTGTTCATTTTCTTACAATCTTGCGACCTCCAAATGAACATTCATAATCAAAATCAAGTCTTTTGGATCAAGGTTCGGTCTATAAGGTACCTTTACAGTCTTCTATCTGCACCTCACGATCAATAAATCTTGTGTGAATTGTCGGAAATTATTTTCCTTAGTCGTTCGTCTTCATTCGTACGTTGTTGGTATTAACCAGCCTTCAGGCCTTATTTTGAAAATCCTTTTATATTTTTCCATATACATTATGCACACGTTTTTTCTTTTCCTTTTTTTTATTAGTAAGCGTTTTTCGCTGGTAAATTTAAGTTTGAATTTGAGATTGGTAAAATTAAACGAATTTTAGAAGAATTCTAACTGAGTTGTCATAAAACTTGAGCCTGGAACCAGGAATGCAACTGGCTAAAAATTACCATCCTTCAGTTCTTACTTTTCAACTTCAGGTATATGCAGAAGCAACCGTTGGTTATTACGGAAAGTGTCAAACAGTCGCCGACATGAAAACCATTGATATAACGCTGTCGCTCAGCGGGTTAAACCTAAAATGTCCGAGCATCGTGGATCAATAAATCTTGTGTGAATTGTCGGAAATTATTTTCCTTAGTCGTTCGTCTTCATTCGTACGTTGTTGGTATTAACCAGCCTTCAGGCCTTATTTTGAAAATCCTTTTATATTTTTCCATATACATTATGCACACGTTTTTTCTTTTCCTTTTTTTTAGTAGTAAGCGTTTTTCGCTGGTAAATTTAAGTTTGAATTTGAGATTGGTGAAATTAAAAGAATTTTAGAAGAATTCTAACTGAGTTGTCATAAAACTTGAGCCTGGAACCAGGAATGCAACTGGCTAAAAATTACCATCCTTCAGTTCTTATTTTTCAACTTCAGGTATATGCAGAAGCAACCGTTGGTTATTACGGAAAGTGTCAAACAGTCGCCGACATGAAAACCATTGATATAACGCTGTCGCTCAGCGGGTTAAGCCTGAAATGTCCGAGCATCGTGGAAGCCTGGGCCGATTTTGAGTGCACCATGCAGGTGGCCACTGGAATGAATCTGGACATGGAACTAAAAACTCCTTTTGGCGACATCTATAATGGAACAATGGAAGGTAAGTTATACCTTTAAGCCCTGTTATCTACAAACAGACTTCACACTTGCCTACGTATACAGTTGGATGCCGTCGGCAGAATCGAAATTGCCAGTTTGCCACTAGTGATCATTCCTTCCAATAGCCTGGTGGTATGTGTAATCATATATTGATGACATATAGAGCTAGGGTAGCCTAACAGCGGAGCTCCTAAAAAGAGGAAGCCATGATTATTTGAGGGGACGAGGAAAAAAGAAAAAGAAAGAAAGAAAAAGAAAGAAAGCCAGTACGGTACTAGAGAGAGCTATACTTGTGCGCTAAGTCTTAATATCAGAGACTTCGACATCAACGTTTCCCACGGACTTCAAACCGCGGTTTGAAGTTTGCCGTTTGCCGTCGATCTGTGGTATATGATGATGATGGGAAATCAAACAAAACAAACATGGCGGCTAGGCGATAGAGGACTTGGCGAGTTATCTATCTTACACGAAAAAAGGAAAAAATCTGACCTAAGTTAACTGACAGAGAACAGACACTCCAAGTTGTAAATGGGTTCCAATATTAATCTAAACTGTAAAGAGCAAAACGAGCTTATAAAAGAAAAGAACCCGTTTTTTTGAAAAAACAAACAAACAAACAAACAAACAAACAAACAAACAAACACAAACTCTTTTTAAGAGGTTTTATTTATCGTCCTGAAGATATTTCTGAAGCAAACGATCCGGTTTCTCTCTGCATCCTCGCCAGTCCTTTGACTTCCACCAGTTTATCTATCTTTATGCTGAATTCTGTGCTTAGCGTCTCTGCTATCTTCGCCCAATAAGCTAGTGAACTGGGATTTTTGTCGGCAACTTCTTTGCACGGGCAGATGTCATAAAGAGGGCTCTTCAAGGGAAGGAAAGGAAACTTGATATTCTGGATTGAAAATTGTGAACAAGAAATTGTTCTTTGAACATGTTGAATACGTGTCAAGAACGGTGCCATGTTTCTTTTTCTTTCAACTCGTGCCACCCAAAAATGTAAATTTGCCCGCTATTTTATTGTGGAAGCCAGACAAAGCATGAAGTCTAGTTGCTTGTAAAAAAGAAGGAGACAGAAAACGTTTTTGGGCTTTGAATACAGGTTTTCGATGTTTAAGTCGTACAAAAAAGCTGTGCGGGAATTCACTTTACCATAGACAGGTCATACACATTGAAACGTGAACCGCGAACGGAAAACCTGACCCCAGCTGTGAAGTCACATGACGTTTTGAGGTTTGCGGTTAACACAAAACCTTGATCTTAGTTGCCTAACGGAAAAACGTTGTCTCAGGGCGACGAATGTGCGTGCAGGGTGCAACCAATGATCACCCAACGCGATTCGCATGATCATCATCAACAACAACAGGCTTTATTTGCATGACTATAAATCACAACAGTAATGCCAAAGCATAAAATGATTGAGTCAGCAAATGTAATGAAAAACATGATACATTAGAAAAATAGGAGAAAGAATGAAATCTTAACGATGAAGCTAGATTGAAGCCCCCGTCTCCTTAGCTATATTGAATTTTTGGTTCTCTACCTACAGATACCAATCCTCAAATGGTCGGCTACAGAACGCCCTTTTCTTCTAAGCAGAATGAAATGAGTTTAGTAGACGCCAACAAAACCATCATCTTACCAGACTTTTACTTTGGGAAGACTGGAGCATTGGTAGCATTGAAATCCAATGTGTCCTATCCTGGTTACATCAAATTCCAGGTGCGTCCTGTCAACAGTTATGGTACGTGTATGCACATTTTTATAGGGCTCGAAATTTGCGCTCACAGAATGCTAGGAATTAGTTTAGTTTGCGAGCCCCCCAAGACATCAAACTAAATTCAGTAAGAAAAGACCTGAAAATAGAATTTGTCTGTTATCACTGACTGTAGTTAAAAAATAGAAAGGTTTGTTAATAAAATCCGTGGAAGTATATGTTAACTGGCAAGTTTTGAGGTAATGCAATGTGATTAAGAAAAACAAATGCATTTGTGCTCTTGATCTTACGTGCACAACTTGTCAAGAATTCTCATAACTAGTAAGTAGGTTATACCTTATCTTATGAGGCTGCGTTTAGGACAGAAGTCCTAAAGAGATAGAGATAGAGAAAAAAGAAAGAAAGAAAAAGAAAAGCAAATCAAAAACAACAAACTTAAAAAAGGAATACAGTCACTTATGTGCAAGCAACTTGCATGCACGAAGGCTGCAATCAGACAAGAATTCTTCATACGGTGGTGGCTCACCCAGGTATGCAACGCTAGCCACTGTGTAAACGTGTTTTAAAAAAACAAACAGAATGGGTGTCAAAGTATATGGCCTTTATATCTGACGTTCTTTCTTTTTAGTTACGAATCTGTTGCCGGAAAATACATATACCAGTCGACTTTCACTTAATAATGAAGGAGAAAATTTTCAAACGTCTCTGCGCTTTTCAAATTATTAGTCTGAAGCGGGATATTAAAAACTCAGTTCCATGCACATGCACCTGGTGGTCCCTGCTTGGATGACTCTTTCGCTCTCTTTTGTCTACCGTGATTACTTTGGTTTGACCACAATGTCATCCAGTGTCTGTTTCTGATTTTATTTGTAGATACTCCGTCCTCTTTGTATTCTGCCCACGAAGAGTAGTTATTGTTACGTAAATGGCAGCTGTACAACCTCTCTCCCTACCTGCTCCCTGGGAAACCTGAACTACACCTGCCCTTCACTGATGGATGTCGTCTGTGAGAGCATTGATTGTCAGCTGGGGCTAATGATTTGTCCAGATGGAGTTGTCTTTAATTCAACGTTGGGCACACAGTACGAACTTGTCTATAGTTCCACGCTCTATCTTCCAGAAGGTTTTCATGTCACGTACATAAATCAAACAAATCAAACCGGTGTTTGGGTCCGAACAGCTGATATTGTGGCTATAGGTGCTATCCAGAATATCGGTGCCGGAGTAATCAACACAAATTCAGGAGGCACTGCTCTTGTTTTGAACGGTGGGCACTTTTCTGTCGGAGACATACTGCAAGGTGAAGGAAATGCAGGCCTTAGCAAAACACATCACAAGTTCGACCTAAAGGTCATTTATCTTCCTCCATCTGAAATGCAGCTTTCTTTGGGGAATTTTCCAGTTGGGTATTGGACGCAACAAGGGACTGTCGCCTCAGAACAGATAAGTTTTAGTGTGAGAGCTTGTATCAGCATTGTGAACGTTACCTGGGTCGTGCCTGACTTCATCCCTACAAATCAGTCGTTTAACGTTGTGGTACCTGCGCATCCTGGACATAACGTGACGTACGGAATACGAATCGGCGAAGAAAACACTTCTTACCCTAAATACAACCACAGCAGCGACGTCTTTTTCACTTGGACGAACATCTCCAAAACAATACCGCTGATTTTTGACGAAGAAGGGATGAAGACGGTAATGCTGACAGCTTCCAACCTTCTGTCTTCATCGCAACATGCGTGTCAAATTGGTGTTCTCGACCGAGTCGAAAATGTTTTTTTGTTTAATATTACTCCTACGCCACTCGGTAATGAGACGGAAATCAGTTGGGTTGTTGAGGGTGGAACAAATGTGACTTATAACGTGTCTTTTGGGGACGGTTACTTTATCAACAACTCATTTTCAACTGTCGCGATCTTGGTTGTTACTTACATACACATGTACTTTGAGGAAGGCAACTATAACGTGACTGTTTCAGGATACAACTTAGCTTCAAATCAGACTGCCACGGAAATAGCGCAAGTACAAACAGCCATTGTAAATGTCACTTGTAGAGTTATTCATACTGCTCGTGATATCGAAGTTAACGAGACTATCTTACTAAACGCATCTTATCCGCAAGGTAGTAATGCAAAGGCCTTTATTGATTTTGGTGACGGATCTTCAGTCGTCGAATCATCAAGCGAGACTTTAATTTGCTTCAATGTTAGTTGCCGTAGGAGGTATAACAAGGTTGTTTCGGACAGTTACTTCCCGCACGCTAACTACTCTGCTAACATGACATTTGTTAACATTGTCAGCAAAAAGACCTGCTTAGTGGAAGTATTTGTCCACAAGCATGTCTATAAGCTAACTGGTTTTAACATAACATGTCCTCCGACAAATCTATCCACACCTACGCCCTGTATGCTAAGCATAACTGGTGGCAACGACTTTTGGTGCGACTGGCAATTCGGTGCTGATGATCAACGGAAGAAAAGCCACTACTGGAACTTGACACTTCCAGTAGAAAACACTTATTTGGCCGTTGGAAATTTCACGGTCACTGCAAATTGCAGCAATCGCTTGTACAATACTAGCGTCGTGGGAATGGCTGTTGTTCAGGAGCCAATAACAGGGTTTTTGGTAACTTGTCCAGACGCTCAATCAATTGATACTGATTTCGACTTGCTTATTGCCGTGACAACTGGGACAAGCATGCAGTTTGAGATCACCCTGAAGAACGTATACGGTAACTACTTCACCGTGCAAAAGACTTACATCACAGACTTGAAGTCTCAAATCATTAACTTTAGCCGGCAAAATTTTTCGGTCGTTGGTATCTACCTTTTGACAGTAAGAGTAGTGAACTTAGTTACGTCGCTTCAGATATTCACCCAAGAAATCAAAGTTGACAAGGGCATAACCAACCTCCGTCTGCTCAGCAACGACACCTTTATCCGTGTGAACGCGACAACCGAGAGCTCTATCTTAATCGACACGGGAACTAATGTAACCGTAGAATGGGACTTCAAAGATGGTTGGAGATCGACATCACTGTTTAGCGGTGATTCCTTGAGGTTTAGCGGTGATTATCTATCCCATTCATATCGGCATCACGGCGCTTATTTACTGAATGTCACAGCCTCAAATCCCGTCAGTTCAATGACTGTCCTCAAGTTCATATTCGTGCAGTATGTTGTAACCGACATCCACGTTACTTATGATAGTCCAAAGGAAATTCCTCCAGGCACTGTGACATTTACAGTGTCTGTAGGACCGGAGACACACCCACCTACAAACGCTACCATCGACATGGACTTTGGAGACGGTCAGACAAGAACAGATATCCCTCTTGGCGGAGCACAGGCTATCAACATCTCCAGCTCGTACGTAAACCCTGGGATAATACCAGTAAACATGACCATGAAAAATGACGTCAGTTCCATTAACTTTAGGCTTTGGGTAGACGTCCAACGAAGTATACAAAATCTGCGCACTTTGGCTTACCATACTGGTGGAGACGCTGGGTATGGTGCCCCGGGTAAGGGGCCCAAGAACGACAGTTTTCCGTTGGAACACCAAGTTTTGCTTTTAGCTAACATTTCTGATGGAACAGCAGTGACTTACAGGTGGGATTTTGGAGATGGCACGCCGGTTGTTGAAACGAACGAGACAACTGTCATACATGGTTTTCTCTCCCCTCATTATTTTAACATTACTCTTAAAGCAAGGAATTCCATCAGTGGTATGGTGGTGAGCCGCGTGATAAGAATGATGGAAAGTGTTTTTAATGTTACGTTCGAAAACGACAGTCCAACAGTCATTGACTTCAACACTACGTTTTTTATTACAATCGGACAGGAAGGCACTGATTCGTGCTTTCTTGTAGATTTGGGAAATAACACGAAGATCCTGTACAAAGGGCTTCGCGCTGCGTCCTGTAATAACGAGCTGATGACCACAAATGATATCAGAGTTCTACCTTCGCACAATTTCACTATCAAGTTTACGTACTGGAGGACACTCAATTACTTTGTTAAAATTATAGGTCTAAATGACGTCTCAAGAATCACTGTTCACGGCTGGGCGATTATCCTACTTCTTCCTTGCAAATTTCCAGTTGTGCGCATACCAGACGCCGGACGATCGTACCACACTGCGACCAAGTATTTCCGAGCAGATTACTTAACGATAAAATCTCGATGTACTATCGACTGCTTGGCATCAAGAACAACGGCTTTTCAGTGGGAACTCGCAAAGATCTCAGATGGGGATGACAACAGCACTACCGTACAGAGTGATCTTTTTGACAAGACCTTGTCAGTGTTAATCATCCCAAAACAAACGTTACCTTATGGAAAATATATGCTTCGCCTCAATGTGAGCATGGTTGGGCTGTCTCTCGTTTACAGATGGGCAGATGCGTATATGGAAATCATGCCGTCTCCTTTAGTGGCGGAAATCATTGGAGGTAATGCTTGGATTCAGTCTATAGACAGGGAAGTGATCTTTGATGCTTCTCCGTCACATGATCCAGATTACGGGCTACACGACAAGCGGGGTCTTAGGTACTTTTGGTACTGCAAAACAGCCGACGAAGATTATGTGTTCCCTACTATCACGGAACAATTTTCAAACAGCACCATTATCTCTGAGCGTGATGGATGTTTCAGAAATGGGACCAGACGCCTACTGGTGAGTACCAAGGTACTAGAGATCCCGCCAGGTCTGCTTTGGGTTAACAAGACTTACATATTTAAATTCCTCATCACCAAAGAATCGAGAATGGCAGTTCATTTAGTGCATATCTCTCTGACACTTGAGGATCCACCCACGATGGTGATAAGGTAAGGTTTTTATAGTAAAGTAGTCTCTTTCGTTTTGTTTTAAAAGACCTTCATTGGGATAAAAATCCTGAAGTGTAGTTAATTTTTCTGTTTAATATAGCAAACCGTATGACCCACTACCAGGTGATCAGAATACAGCTGCCAAGCTCTCGCTCGAAGGTGTCTGCAGAGGCTGCAACCAGGAGCAGATCAATACCATGACAATATCTTGGAGTTTGTGGATCAAACCAGACGTGAACGGTACAGGAAACGTGCTGGAAAGAAAGGTAGTCAATATCGAGGACTGGTCTCGAGTGGTAAATCTCCTGTCTATGACCCGGGCAGGGATAGATTCCGAGTACCTCGTCTTAAGAGCCAACAGCCTTGAAGGTGGAACAACGTATGCCGCGAGAGTAACAGGTATGTTATTAAGAGGGCAGTTAAGGTGAATGCTTTATTGTTTTACATTATGTTTCAGCATTTTATCATCTCTTCGGGGTTCTCAAGCAATCAAAAATGCCTCAACAGGTTTGTAGTGCAAAGTCCCATAAATCTTTCATATTTTTTAAAGGAATTTCATAAAGAAGAGAAACGGAATAAATTAATGAAGTTTCGGAAATTGAAAGGTTACAGAAGGAGACTAAAACTTTGTATTTGAGGTTAAAAACCAAACAGACTGCTATCATCCTGAAGTGGAAAGTGGAGCCTGTGTTTTTCAGTTACCCAGAGTTAACGTCTGTGTCGCAAGTGGAGGATGGGTGCTCAGAAATCCAGGGGACCCAAAGGCCTGCCCCACCCGCAACCCAGCCTCAAGCCCCGTCCACCAAGCTGAAGGACTTCCGGGTTGGAACAACCCAGAGAAATAAGGAGGCTTGTGGCTAGCGAGCCACAGTCCACGATGTACCCAAACCTGAGGCACCCAATGTCTCCTGAAGCTAGCGTCTACGCCCGACGTGTACATGTTATACCGACTGGATGGATATGTAAGCGTTAGAGCCAACAGGGGTACGAATGCAGAGTTGCTACGCATGGCTGGACCACCACCCTATGGTCTTGTTGAGGTGATCAGGGATTCCGCCATGATAGCCGCACCAATCCACAAGCTATGACCAAAGTAAGAACCCGAATATCCAGCTGAGTGTAGAATGGACTGCACTGTGGATGATAGCTACAGCCAACTTAAAGGACGCCATTCTCGTAACAAAACAACGGCCCTGGAGCAGGGCCACGCAACTTGAGATAGTTACCAAGAGCTATCACAGGACAGAAGGAACAGTCCCCGCAGCCAAGGTAGATATCACAGCTCACACGAAATGGGTCCGTCTTAGAGCACTTGATACGGACTTTGAAGCATGAGGGCTTCACCATGCATCAGCTTATACATGGCTAATTGTCAGATAAACACTGGGTCACGTAGGAAACCAAAAAATCTCACACAACATGCCGTTCACAGTATGACAGCTGAATAACCTTCAAGGGATCAGTTGTGATTGGGAGGCACCTGGGAGGATCATAGCCTGCACACGCTTAATACCCCTCAGCAGTTGCTGTAGCTGAAGAAAGTTACCAACAGATCGGGAAAACCTTTGTCAATGTGAAGAGATCGCACTGCAGAGGGGTAGACCTTAATCGAAGAATGTTTCATGCCATCAGCCAACAGAGCAGAGAAGCGCACGAGAGTCTGTTCATCGGCTGGTCGTAGAGAGCCGTCAGGACTCACATGACCATCCTGCCTGTAGAAGTTGATGGAGCAGTGCTGGGTTGAGAGGTATATTCGACGAGTTGATGGTGCCAGGGCATGGGTAAAGAAAACCGACACCTCTCCGTCAAATGACTTGCAGAGCTGACAGGAGAGAGGCTGGAATCGCTGTAGGAGCTTGAGCGGCATGTAGAGCGGGCTGCCTGAACCGCTGAAATTGAAAACGAGAAAGAGCATCCACCACTGGTTAGCTTTACCCCGAAATGAAGAGATGGTTAAAGAAAATGAATAGCGAATGGCCAGCAACGACAAGTAACGCCCTAGAACCACTAAGCTATGGTCTCTAGATGAACCAGATGTCAAGACTGCCACTACTGACTCGTTGTTACACATGAACTCGACTCGCTGAGAAACCCACCTAGTACCCATAAATGTGCTGCTATTACGATAGGAAACAATTCTTTATAGAAAAAAGATAAGGAACACTACCCAGCTGACCAGGCGCCACAGAATCAGTGTCTGCCGCAGATGGCTCCATAGCCTAAAGAGCCCGCAGCATCTGACGACACTTGCAAGTCGGGGAGGGGGCCTATGAAGGCATAAGGAAAAAACTTAGTCCATCCCATGACTTGAAAAGCTCCCGCCACCAAGCCAAGTCCGACTGAAACTCTCTGTGCAATGTGATTGGGTGATCATCTCGACGGAAGGCACGGCGTAAGTTTATCTTCCGACTCTGGGGGGAAAGCTTGCAAGTGTGATGAAGATGACCTATAAGGGATTCCAGCTCTTGACGGTTGCAGAACCGCCTTACAGACCAGCCTCTAACAGTGCATTGATCCTCTCTCTTCTCAGCCAGGAGGCGAGCTTGTAGTGTGATAGAGTGGAATTCGATGCCCAGGATGAATAAACACGTTGAGGGGCCCTCTAGCTTGACGGGGCGAAGCAGAAGGCCTAGCTTAGAGAACAACTGATGCTGGCACATAAGTTGTTGTAACAGACCGGTGAGGCTGGCAGACCCAGGATAAGAAAATCATCCAAATAATGACAGAGGAAGTCAACACCATGATTGTGAACCAATGCCCACTCGATCATGTCCGCGATAGCTGTAAAGATAAATGGCACAGAACACAGCGCAAATGGGAGAACCATGTCAACATAATATTGTTACGCCACATCATCCCCAAAAGTGTGCGAGTAAGTGTTAACCACATATAAGGCGGTACGTGGTAGCCACATCAAATTAAGCCATAAGTGTCCCACGGCCGTAGGCCATGATACCCTCAATGAATGCTTAGACTGTTACATACTGGACTGAAAAGGGGGCCTTTAGGATGCCATCGTTGACACTGTAGTCCTCAGGGTACAAAAGGCTTAGGATTAGATGCCACTTGCTAGGTTGGCTGCTCTTAGGGACTACTCCAAGACGGCTGATGTGCAATTGAGGAACAGGAGGGGTAGAAAAAGGACCCACAATCCTACCGGAGGAGACTTCAGCCTGCAAGTAGGCATCAATGACTGAAGGATGTACCAAGGCGGAGCGCATATTCGACGATGCCGAACGGAGTGAGATGGGGGAGGCCTCATAGCCAATGCTGAATCCCTCCCAGAAACCTGAGAGAACGTAGCCAATTGCTGCCCTATCGGGTTGGTTGCACAATTCCACCTGAAACTGGTACAGCCACAGCGGAGAGACGAGATAAGCTGGGGCAAGCGGAGAGAAGGTACAGACAGGAACCATAATGCTGGGAGAAATAAACGAAACTGGACACCCTGACACAACTGGTTCGAGCAGTCCCTGCTGCTGGCCACGTAAAACAGAAGGAACGCTATCCACACTAGGTGCACATTGTTTCTTGCGTGACTGCAACTGGTCAGGACCGCCCCCTGTCCGGCTTGGTAGGGAGAACGTGAGCAGGCGCCGGCTGATGAGAAAAAGGAGCAGTTTGCGGTGGCCTCATCACATGTGCTACATACTTGGCGGTAACCGTATATCCCAGAAGGCCACTGGTATTGCCCGTTATTCCAATAGATGCAATATGGGTAAATGGTATTGGAGTCACGAGAAGACGAGGCCTGGTTAGTAGTGGACGAGAACAGCATCAGTTGCCGAGTGAAGGCGATGCTGGTGTACGGAGAGGAAGTTGTCCAGGTCCAGGTTCATCCTTGACCAGTCGGAGAGACCTGAGGCAGCCGCATCCTTCCAAAGGGGCAGATCGTAGTCTAACCAGGCCTGACAGCGGAATTGCCGGGCCATCTGAATGATCAGTACTTGTACTTAGTGAGATCCAACCACCGGTGAGAATGGACGGAACACAAAACCAATTAAAAAATAGTGAACGCCTCAGCTCACGTCAGGATAGCCTGTATTTCAACCTGTTGCCGCTTAGTGAAAGAAATCACTAGCTTTCCATCCAAAAACGTTTGCCATTCATGCTCCGCCGCCCGGAGATTTGCAGACAAGAGGTCCGCCAGATCCACAAAATGGCCGCTGGAGCCCAGCTTTGCGGGGATTGGAGCGTGCCCCAGACGAACCACAAACACATTGTCCGGCCTAGCAGGAAGAACAGAGGCCTCCCAGGCCAGCTGGACTGCTCACAGAACCGGTTGATAAAACAGGCGACGCCACAGAAGCCACAAGACCGGCCGAGTTCGAGCCAGTGATAGTGAACGTTGGCGTAAACGTAGGGATAAATGACGATTACAAGAAACTTGACGTATCTGAGGTAAGCAAAATTGGTCCTGCAGACACCCCAAAGACACTGGTAACCACCACCGGTGAGAAGGAACTGGTTTAACAACTGCTATTAGATGCAACGAGCGCCACCCAGTTCGATTGGGAGCAGTATTTTCTTGTGTCGCCGCGATAATGGCTGGCAGTGAGTTCTCAATTGCACGGGCCACGGCCTCGGCGAGATCGCTCGAAACTGGAGAAGAAGATCCCGAGGGTGCAGCTGTAACCACAACTGGTGCAGCGGAGGACGAAACCGATGAAGAGGTTAGCGTTGAAGACACTACTCCAGCAGACAAGCTGTTAAAGGTCGCGCGTGGACGGACCATGTTTGAATGCGATCGAGTGAAGAATCCAAGCACAGGCGAAAACAGAAAAAGGAACGCCAGAAAAACCGCCACAAACGGATGAAGAGCGAGAGAAACTTTGACTTTGCACGCGCTAACAATGCATTGAGAAGGCGTTGTTTTGTTTCTGATATTGCTTCGAAAGAACCAACTTGCCCCCTCCCTGTTTTTTCGTACTCTTTCTTCTGTCGTAATCATCCTTTATTCTGCCAATTTGTTTTAGGCCGCTTTGAAAGTGGAGCCACTGGGTACGCGGAGTATGTCTTCACCACAGCCTCTCCTCCCTCTGGTGGTGAGTGTCGTGCAATTAAAGGCGACGTCATCGGGCTTTATATCCTAAACACCTTTATCTGTGAGGGATGGACCAGTAGTTCTGGATCTACAGATTTGATTTTCCAATACTTTTACAAAAAATCACCTGACGGCACGGAGTACATGGTTCAGTACGCTAGAGACTCCAAGACCGGGGGAATTCGGCTGCCGCTTGGGCTCAAAGAATACAACTACACGCTACTTATGAAGGCAGTCATCTTTGACAGAAGTGGTAGTAAAGCAGAATCCTACTTTGAGTACCAGGTACACTTTGTTTTAAGCAAACTGAGTGGCCGACGCTCTTCCATCCAGCTGTCTTGCGAAAAAAACGTCTGACAAATCACCTGAAAATCCCATTCTGGAAACGTAGAGCTGCCCAAACTGGGGCCTCTGTTTGGATTACGTAACACCAGAACCAGGCAGAAGCACTACCACCGCTCACATCTCGTTCCCAGAGCCTACGATCTGTTCGGTCAGCGGTGGGATCGTAGGGCTCTGGTATCAGCCATTACCGGATGTCGTGAAATTCACGACATCTGGTAGCGCATGTCAAATTTGTTAAGGTGCTATTGCACCTGCTCTATTCTCGTCCTTGGAGCTCTGGGCATGTCAATTCTGACAACAACCCAATCTCGTACCCAGAGTCCACTGACTTATTGGTCAGCGGGTGGTCGCCAGTAGAGACTGGGATATTGGGAAAAATCTATTTTTTTGATTGGCTGATCATAAAACAAAGGAACGGTGAACCGGTACCCTAGATAAGAAACCCGGAAGCCTGCGACCAACTTAGTCACGAAAGGGATATATGAAAGTTTGGTAGTAAATATTTCGGAGGGGCACCAATCGAATAAATTTTCGCTATACGGCCATAGCCGTTTTTGTGCGGGAAGTTGCTATACAATTTCGTCATTTGGCGGTGAAACACCGTGGAAATGCAAGCAGCTTCGATAGAATGTCATTGCCGAGGCTGTTCGAATCTGGCTGAAACTGAAAGGACCCTCGAAGGAAGACGACATTGATGTTTTTATACAAGTTTGTGTCAACTCCAATTTGCCGATCCTGTTATCAAGTGAAGGGAATAATTGAAAAGGTTGACACTCAACAATATCTGCAATAACAAAGAAAGGGAAAAGTAGCTTCACGTAGAATGACTGAAAGTTTAATTACAAGAGAATTATTATCAAGGATCGAAGTCCCTTGCAAATAGCAGTTTCCCCTTCAGTTTCTAGCCTGCCTCAGAACGGAGAAAAACGCGCACATAGCAAGAACGAGAGTCTCTCTGTTCTTAACCAATCTTCCGAAGCCTCTGGAGAATCTCTGGAAAGTGCCTGCAGGCGTGAAAGATATTTCAAAGATATTTTAATCAATTTTGTTGCAAAAGAAAAGTTTGAAATTTGTCTTAACTCAAACTATTTTCCCCAGTCCAATGTGTCCAATATTGTCGAGATTTAAATTTGTTATAATTCAAAAGTTGTCTGTTATTTGATGCAAAAGGACAGTATGCAAGAGAGACCCGAGTAGCATTAACTGAACTTCACATGGGTCAGTATAGCACATACAATTGAGGAGATGAAGAAGAGAGCTCTTGCAGTCCCTGATTTCCTTGCCACATTAGTGTTACAGTTGTCAAAGAGAAGAAAGATCAAATCACCCCAATGTGTGTGGCATATGGAGATGCGGAAGGGAGCTCAGCCTTATCCAAAAAGTCATGGCCTTTATCCTTGGAAATGACTGAAATGGACACCTTAGTGATAAGGTTAATTTGAAGTGAGTGTTTGTACGAACCTTTAACTGAAAGTAGAGCTTCAAAATTATAATTAAAAAAATGTCCATATCACTCGTCAGCTATAGCCTTAAATATACAACCACTACAAAACAAATCTGAATGTAAATGGTTTTTTGCAATAATGTTTTTGTAATGATATGGCAATCTCCTATTTTTCTGTGGTTCTGATTATTTTCGCCAGAATTTTTTTGAATTAAAACTATTACTACAAACCTTTTTTACATCTACATTATAGAATAATTGTGTGGATCCAGGAAATATCCATACCCCTCCCAAGGAAGGTTTTTGGTTGGACTCCCCCACCCCTCTGGAAATACCAGTTTAGTTTCAAAGTCTAAAGGTATGGGAGGTTAATGAACATTTTCTGGAAACCACACAATTTTACTAAAATTTATACGGTATACGTGTTTCAGACCTTTGATCAGTGCAGTTCTCTTGGTTTGGTGCAGTGCCCATGATGTGCTAAAACACGCTAAATGATCTAGGTGACAGCTTAGAGGATCTTGTCAGAAAGAAAGTTTGACAACTTTGTCTCCAGAATCCTAACAAAAATCATTATCAATGGCTACAAAAATTCTGACATGCACTGGATCACTCCATTTCACTACTTTTGAAATTAATATGACACAAGGCCAGTATTTCAAGGAAATAGATTACATCAATTATTTGTTGTCAAAGAGTTATGATTAGGGAAAGGGTTACATTGTGTTGTTTAGTAGAGTGCTGTTGGAGTACTTCCCCTGCCTTATTCAAACTTGTGTAATCATTCACTGAAAAATAATTATGGTGCCAATGAGCAATAATTGTTACACCAGTACTCAAAAGACATATTGACCAAGCATTCAAAAGTTATTGGTTTGGCAGCACTCTCTCGCAGTCAAAACAAAGTTGAAGTCATATGTTGGCTACCTGACTCAGTTTCTAATTCTGGCAAAAGTAATTGATGCCCCACTGCCACCTAGCTAATGTCTACACAGCCCAGGTGACTCTACATGAAACACAGGTACTGAAGGGCCATCAGCTACCTTTAAAGAGCTGCTAGGAAGAGAGCGAGTCACAGAATCCAAGATAGAAGGAAAACCGAATAAAGAAGGAGCCCCCTTTTTCTCCAAATTGGATCAACTTATTTTTGGGGTACCTTTCTAATTTTTTGCCATCCCTACTTTCTGAGAACCTGGAACAGGCTAGGGAAAAGAAGTGTTTGCAAATGAGCCATACCATATTTCTCATTTTAATGTTCAGTGCCCTGAAAAAAACTGGGATGCTGAAGTTGAGAGTTAAATAAATAAGAAAATGTAGTATTTGCATTGCCATACTGTGCACATCATTGAAATCTTTTAATTTGCTCTGGCAGGCCTGTCAACCAGTTTCCCTGCAATCACAAGATTTCAAGAGCAGTTAACAAATATAAATTAAAGCACAACTACCATTCAAGATCACTGAAATTTTTGGATGTAGTGATGTTTGGTCATATTTTTAAAAATCTCTATTACCTCCAAAACGTATAACATACATAAATTGAATTATATTAAATTTATTGCAATACAATGTTACCCACAAAAAAAAGAAACATTTTTTATTAGAACTGACTTTATTGGTTTCACCAATCACGATAGAAAAAATTGTGGCACATTGAAACTGTCATATTTGAGGTTCATAAAGTTAGGCACGTACTTTGCAGCGGATGTTGATGGAAACTGGACAATTTTTTATTCTAATAATTAACTTCAAACCAAACTTTCATACAGTGGGCGAGACACATCAGTAACATTCTGAACAAAATATAACCAAGTCTAAGCCACTGATTACACGCTTCAAACGTTTCGTTATACATAAACACGCAAAATATATAATCGAATCTAAGCCTCTGATTAAACGCTTAAAACGTTTTGTTACATACAAACACACAAAATAGATAACCATAATTCTTGTTCAAAAATTTCGAGTGTCTTCAATCGTGTGTAAGGATCAACTGTACACGGATCGCATGGCTGCCATTTTACTACATTTGACTTCCGTTTTGAACTGAAGCTGTGCACTAAAACCGGAATCCCACGATTTGTGGGATAAAAAATCCCATTATCCCAGAGGCTCTAATGGCGACCACCCGCTGACCAAAAAGCCAGTGGACTCTGAGTACGAGATTGACAAAAACCGAGAAATTTGAATTCCTATCGATCGAGTCGTGGTGTTAGATCGACTAAAAGCTGTTCGGGACCCTCTAAGTCTCCGACAATTAGCGGAAAACCTGGAGCTTTAAAAGGTACAAACTTAAGAAGCTACCTTTCGAGCCGTAGTTGTTCAGAAGAACGATTGTCCCTGCATTTTGCTCACGGGTTCTGGATTTGTATCTTGCCTGAATAAAGGTATTGCATTTGCGTTATACTTAATGGTACCGTTATTTTATTACATTCGACTGGTTTCTGTTGTCCACTAAACGCTACGCTGTATTACGTTTTACCCCATCGAAAATTTCCAGAAGTTTTTAAACATCGACAACAAGAGGTCATTACAAAAGCTGATGAGAGAGTTACATGTAAGTTTATTTATGGACAAGCTGTAGTTTTGTAGAAAATCCTGTAGAGAAGAAAGAATCGCTGGCATTTAGCGACAATCTCTAACACTTTGAATTCTTACGTGCTTAACCAAACAGCAAAATTTGGTCGCTTAATCTGCCCGAAGCCACATTCTTTGCGTGGAAATTGATCAAGTCAATATATTAATTAATGTCCTGATTAATTCAATCAGAAATAAAACGTTAAGCGTAGAAGCCAAAGACTTTTAACGTTATTGCGCATACAGTTTGAATCGGCCAATCAAAAAAAATAATAGTACATTTTTGGCCGTTACCAGAGCTACACGAGACGTAATTAAAAAAAAAAAAAAAAGAGAAAGCCGCGTAGCTCTGGGGACGAGAATGTACCACCGCAGCGTCACCTCTGTACAATTCACCGACTATGCTCAGACGTGTTTTCAATAAAACAGGTCCAAGGTTAATAGAATCATTTCAATCGTGTTACTACTATTTGAAATAGAAACAAAAGAAACACAAGGAAGGTGTTTGCACAAATGACAGTTGGGATCAATTTTAGGCAAGTTTATATTAAAGCTTTGTCCATAATGCTAAGAATTTTAATATTTTTGTTTTCAAGACACCGTTTTGTCCTTGAGTAACTAAGTTAAAGAAGACCGCAGGACTGAAAAATTGGTCGCAAATACCGTGTCTTTTGAATATGGGTCAAAATTGTTTTTGGTAAACTTATTGGCTTTTACTTTTCACTTTTTATAAACAACAAGTGGGATCTTGTGTATAGTTTTTATTTTTGTTTTGGATTCTCACAAAGCTTTTTAGTAGATTTGAATGACGATCTAACCTCTTTGTTTTCTACCTTCCCTTCGTGTTTTAAACTCTAATAAATGTCCCGAATTAATAAAACCAAAATCTTCCAATTGAAAGAAATTACACTGTTGTTCCTTCTTTCAGAGCTTACCAAGCGGACAAGACGACTCTGGTATAATAGAAATTCTCTCTGAAGAACTAAGTATCAACGGCACACTTCGCACCCTAGACATGGAATCTTATTCCCAGTATACCAATCAGTATGTGCTCGCTGTTTCTTCACTGTTAAATGATATGTCCAAACGTGGCTCAAATGTAACGAACTTTAAAGATATCTCCAGAAAGGTAACTTTTAAATTAGGGAAGAAGTCTCCTTTGTTCTTTTTTGGCGTTCTCTTTTATTTACTCTCTCTCCACCCAGATGTATAAATGGATACCAGCGAAACTAGGGATTAATTTGTCTGAACTACTGCAGCTACTAGTGTCAGTCACTGAGTTAACTCTGTCTTGACTGGTTTTACAGTTCCGCAACCGCATGAGTCAAACACTGTCCGAAATCACAATGGACGACACTGGTACCGTGAGAGAAACTGCGCATGCTCTTGCTATGCTTGCCGCTATCCCTGAGGAGTGTGATGAGGAGACTCAGGTGAGAAACTGGGCCCATTTCGACCCATTCTATGGATCTAGATTTTGTCTTTGTCGCAGCACGAGACTGGTTTTTTCTTTCCACTCGCATGCTTGTCACAAACTGAGTACAGTTGTTCTTTTCTATTTTTTTCATAGCTGCGACTAAACGAGACACTAAACAATATGGTAGCCTTGGTCGTACGGCAGTCTCCTATAGCAGACTCTACAGAACTTGGGGGAACACTGGATGCTATATCTGAGGCTCTGGGTAACACAATGGGTGTTGTCTCGTATTGGCTCCGTGAAGGTTTCCTTGGAAATACCACTAACAGTACAATGACACAGCATGAAAATTACACCAACATAGTAAGTACCTTTTTTTCACTTTCGTCACTAAGACCGGGAATTGTGCACGGGATTTAGAAGGGCTACTCCAGTATCCTGGTTATAAGCCTTGGTCTCAACTCTGTAATTTTTTTTTTTTTGGCAAGCAAAGAATATTGTGGTAACGAACCGTTATTTTAGTCCATTCATTGTAAATCCATTGCAAATTCTATTATAACCGGAATGACGTTTTGTCACCTATAACCAGGTGGGCTTATAATTTCCGGTATGTCATCAGGATTTTGCTGCTGGTGGTCAAAGCCGTATTAATTTTAGGGCTTATTACCCTCGCTCAATTAAACGATCATTAACGAAACAAACAAACGAACAAACAGTTTTCGTCACTGGTTTCCATAAAGTTCTGGAAGCATTGGTTAAAGTCTGGACGAACTCAGAAACCGAAACATAGGTGGAAAAGCCTTGCCTTCGCTGTCTTTTTATTAGCAGAACAGAGTAACCGACTCTTGGCAAAACGCACTGTTCACACAAAGATGTCAAATTCGAGCGATACTCAGCATTGACATTTTACACTCCCAGGCCATTGTAAACTCAATGTTCCACTACCGTGCGTTGGTTATACTCATCGAAAAATTGTTTTATTAAACCTGGTTATGACAAATTTTTTTTGAAAATTGAATTTTACAAAGTGACAAGCGGAGAAATTTGGAAAGCATCAGAATTGACGCATTTACTTTCGAAATATGGCAAAAAGTAGGGTTATTCTCTGTTGCGTTGTGCGTGTGAACAAATAATAAAGGTAGAAATTCGATAACCGAGGTTTAGAATCTAATGATATATTTTACGACATAGAAAGTTTACGCTCCTTCGAGATTATTGTTTTGAGCATTATTCACCCAAGGTAAGGTCTGGTATAACACACTTTTCAACATAGGTGTTTGACACTCCCATTAACCCAAATAAATGTTTTGTACAAGATAGTTTACTACAACACAGATATTTTACACTCCTTAGAAATTATCACCGAAGTAAAGGTTTTGCGTTTAGAAGGACAATCGCAAACGAGTAACTAATTAAAACAACACTGCTACTGTTGACTGGTAAACCGATATAATAACTTAGCTACCGTGCATTGTTTTTTGTTTGTCTTAACTGGTTCGCTGCTTTGAATTAGTTGATTAATTACAATTTGGCATCCATAGCGACATTTTCCAATGCCAATTCCATATGTCTCGGATAATCAAACCACTGGCGTCAATATAGCAGCCCCGTTCACTTGTTAATAACTATCATAATCCTGGGAGTGCCTTTCCTTCTATAGTAACACAAGCCTAATGCTGGTTTAAACTCAGGATTTCGTAAAGGATATACAATACAACGACTGCATTTTAAAAACTGTTTGCCATCAGGTAGCAATGTCGTCTCTGTGTTATCGAGACATGGAAAAAGATTAAAGAGTTCATGAAAGCAGAGCAATTGAAGATATAACGAGCAAGGTTTTCGTCAACTGGTGGTTCTGTGAGGCCCTGTTTTGCTTTTGTGAAGCGATACTTCCTCGTTGAAACTTTTTCAAAATGGGGAGCACATGATGAATGTTTGAGTCAGGGCGCACGGGGACCAAAAATACAGATACCCTTTGTTAGAAATGGTTAAGAACAATGCAAAAACGTAGAAAAAGGAAAGCTAAAATCAAAGTGATAACTGTGAGTACCCAATATGCTCGCTCTGAAAGTGTTCCGTGCTTAAACGGCCAATAAATGGCACAAAATCTCTCGACGGATATCAAGAGTGCTTGCACGGAAACATCATCAGTGAATCGGTAAAACTTCACCAAAGGACTGTCCCACTTTTCTGACCATAGCTTGGACTTTCCCCCGATAGAGTACATACAAAGAGGTAGAGAAACCGCTCCTAACATCAGCTCAGCAAAACCCATATTGATGACCAGGCCCCAGTTGTTCAAAGGTTGGATAGCGCTATCCACCGGATAAATCACTATCCAGTGGATAAGTATAAGGGAAACCAATTGCGTTATCCACTGGATAGTGATTTATCCGGTGCATAGCGCTATCCAACTTTTGAACAACTGGGGTCAGAAATAAACTTTCGATAACACATTTGTGTGTAATGAAGATGTGTTGGGTATCGATTTTAAGAAATATAGTAACGTTTTGCACAGTTGTGTCAGTCAATGCAAAAAGAGAATAAATTGTGACTAACAGATCGGACTTTTTAGTGCTTAGAAAAGTCAGATCTCTTCCCAAGTACAATTGGCCTTTGATAATTGATCAGTTATTCTTTTCATAAGACTGGTACAGTTACAAAGATTGATTGACGCTTTGGAAAAGCTGAAAAGAAATTAAAGACTTGAAACCAGGGTCCATGAATAGATTCGCCATATTGAATCTTAGCATCCAAACTTCAAACTAAGAAGTTCCATATAGATATGCTTTAAACTCAAGCAAATACGAAAATACAAATATCAGGAGTCATTTTTTTGTGGAAATCGTAAACTTGAAATTTGTGTATTTCCTTAATGGCTGTTGTGGTTTCAAAGTATGCCAATTGAAATAATTTCTAGGAAGTATGGTCGTCACTGAAATCAACATGTAAAAATGTCGTACTTTTTGGAAAAGGAAAAGCATGGTAACTCATGTCTACTTGATCAGTGAATGTTTCTGAAATAGGAAATGCTTCCATGCTTCCACTGAGATATTATAACCTAAGTGAGGGTTTTAGTAGGACAACGAGAAATGCCGTGGAAACACGAGCTGAAGAAAAGTGGTTTTAGACCTGCTTCGAGTCTCCCAAACTTTCACGATTGTTACCATAATTCAACGTGAACAAGAAACGAACGTTTTCTATTTCTCTCATGTCAAACGGTAAACAGTTTTCAATCAGACACAGTGAGCCAAGTATCTTATATTTCATCTTAGTAGACATTTACCGTGGTCTATTGCAAAAACACGATTCTGATTGGCTCAATCGTGATTGTCTATTGACTGATAAACATTGGACGAGTGTGTTATGTCCTTGCAGAGTAATTATAAATTTATTTTGATTTTTTTTTTTGGGGGGGGGGTGGAAATCTGGCCTAACTTTTGTTGTTTTTCAATCATTTAGTTGTTTACAAAAACAATCGGACCAGTCGTCCATGTTTTCCATTAGCGATAGTCAACTCGGCTGCACCTCCTCTATTCGCTCCTTGCATAGAAAACTTGGCCTTCTAGTGTAATAGTCACCAATTAATTTTTGTTTTACACTATGTGTTACCACTGTATGCGACTTAATTGCGTTTGGTTTATTCTCAGGGAAAGGCTTTGATCAAAAACATCATCGAGTACGTCAGACTGCTATCAGACTCGTACTTGCAAACACACATCCTTCCAAAAGAAGAACCCACTCAAGTGCGCTCGATGTCACTTTATTTTACCCTGAACCGTGATTATCCTGCGGGTTACACGGGACGCAATCTTCACTGTGGGACGGGTGCAGTTACTTTACCCAGCGATTTTGGACAGTTATCAATGATGATGGACGGGAACAAAACCGCCTTGTTTGTGATTGATGCTTTGGTAAAGTATTAATGCCAGTCACTTCGTTGTTTTTGTTATAGTCATTGCTTTGTCAAGTGCCCTCTTCAGTTCATGCCGTAGCCGCTCTTGTAACCATTCATAAATAAATAAATAAATAAATAAATAAATAAATAAATAAATGAATAAATAAATAAATAAATAAATAAATAATGTAATGGCGAAATGACATGACCAAAGCTTCAAACCTTTTATTGTCATGACTTTATCGGAATTATCAGAATTGGTCAGTTAGACAATAAATACAGTGATGAGGTTCGCAATCTAAGAAAGAATCATAACACATAACATTACCGAAGTAACTGACAATGGTAATCACAAGTCAAAGTAACAGAATAGTTACCAATTGGTCCGTCCAATAGTCTTCACCATACAGTCGTGAGTAATTAAATCAATTAGGATTAGTGACGTTACGCATGACGTTATTAATTACAATGCACACAATGTCGATTAATATTTAAACGATACAAATAAATCACCACAACTGATCGGACACGCCTTGTTGGATTTCAAATTGTAAATTTTGTTGCTTTCGCTTCCTCTACACTATAGTATTAATCTCAGGTTTGTTACGTATCTGGAGAAAAGAAAAAATAACCAACTGAGCTATCAAGCCAACCAGCTCCCAGTTGGCTTGATAGCTCAGTTGGTTAGAGCGCTGCACCGGTATCGCAGAGGTCATGGGTTCGATTCCCGTTCAAGCCTGAATTTTTTCAGGTTTCAGTTCGTTTCAACTGCTTAAGTTGAAACACCTTCACTGCGATGATCTTCGTATAATTCTATCTTTATCCGCAGTTCAAATATATGATTATTTCATATATTCATATTCAAAACAAACTGAGATGGCAAGAAAGAAGACCAGTGTTACTGGTGTTAGGTAGCAAAACTAGCGGAAGTTTTCGGGTTGACGTACCACTGATGGTCAAACCGGTCTCAGGCGAATGCTGTGGGTAAGTAGACTGACAGAAGACTGACACCAAATAAAACAGCGGAGAACCTTATATTTTCCGGTATTAGAATGGATACTAACTCTAAGATAATTCTAGTGGCAAAACGCTTACATGATAGAAAAACTATTAATTTTATGAACTCCTGCTCTCTATATTGTTGTTAGACTGACAACTTCAGTTCTGAAACACATTAAAATAATTTTAGTTTACGAAAATGTAGGGAGTTGTTGTTGCTAATTTTCCTTTTTTGCTCCTCAACAGTCTCTATCAACACCTTTCGTTCCCTTCGTGTGGACCAACTCGGCCAGTATAATCAACAGTCACATGCTTTCACTAGAAATACGCAATTATAGCACGCAAGAAGAGCTGGATATCGTGAACCTTACTGTACCAGTAGACTTAAGGATAAGGAAAGGGAATGACCCTCTGATGACTTCCAAAGGAAGAGTAGAATACGCCAAAACACTAGAGCACAGTTTTACTGTGAAGCATAATGGAAGCTCTATTAACATTGAGGTAGATATGCTAGGCAACTTTACGGAGCAGCCATCTCTTGTGGTGTATCTCAGAAAAGGAGAACGGCCAACAATGGACGGACATGAGAAGGATAAAGTGCGGGTTGTTCCACAGTTTAGTGATAGCGGTGGGAAAAACTCCAGTAACACGACCAGTGACAAGAAGGTCAGGGATTATTATCAAGTAAAGTGTATTCGTATTGTAGTTATGTAGATGCAAGTAACAATGATGACAAATTTGAATAAAAACAAAGATTAGTTATATGCAATTGGAGAGATAGCCAACGACTTACAGCTATCCTATCACAGTGGTCAGTAGCATGTCGTAACGACTCGAACATCCACTGGGTGGCGCTTATTACAAACTGAACCGTTTTGTGGAGGTGTTAAGTAAAAAAATTCAATAACTCAAAGGAAAGTTAGTATGTCAAAAATTGCAATAATAACAATTGGACAGTCTGAAGAAACCTACCCCCCCCCCCCGACCCTCTTGACCCCTTAAGGGCTTTTATTCACTTTTGACAATTCGTGTTGTTATACCTCCCAACTCAAAAGCCTTTTTTGATTGAACAAGAACGTGTCACGTGCCATGGGTAAAAACAGTCTAACTCCCTAGGGCGAACAACACTCACTAACTCCCTAGGAAAACAACAACTGGAACTTTCGACTCACACGTGATCAGGTCGTGCGCCTTGAAACCGCGGCAAATTTCAGCCGCGTCAAGAAATTTATTTTTTCTCAGTCATGGCCGCGAAACGCTTTCAAGTCTGAACAGAAGAAGAAAGTGAACAATTGATACGGGATAAAAATCCACAAACAAAGCAACACAAAATGCTGTTAAAACCTTAAAAGGGTTCTGCAAGGAACAAAACTTACAACAAAGCTTTGAAGAACTAAACAAGACGGATCTCAACTCGATGCTCACGTATGTAAGAGTTTAATTTGTTTTATGTTTGAGTTGAGAGGTATAACAAAACACTTAATGACTGGCGCCACGGAAAACAGTGAGTTTTGTTTCCCCTCGACCCTCAATGTTCGCCTCGGAGAACATTAAGGGTCTCGGGGAAACAAAACTCACTGTTTCCCATGGGTCCAGTCATTAAGTGCTTATTAAAGGGCATGATTTGGATAGGGGCGTTCCTGATTTACGAAAATAGAACGAACGAAAATATATATTACATCTACAAACAGTGCATTAACAGTTGTCTACTTCGGTTTATAAGGTCTCTAAGGGAACAATCGCGATCATGACTGTTGCATGTCCAGCTACAGCGAGTGCAGTTGAACATGGAGTGTCATTTCGTTTCCGCTTCAGCTAAGTCATTGATAAACTGCTTTCTCCTCCCTATTATCGTTGCCAACAGGAGGAGGTAAGAGACCCTAAAGTGTTGTTCTTCAGCAACAGTGAGTTCAATGAGTCAGCAGCTGGAGAATATTTTGTAATCATCAGGTACAATGGATCAATCACCGGGGCTGAAGTACCTAAGGAAGACAGGACTGTTGAGTACCTGTTTGCTGTTTACACCTCAGACTGTTTGTACTGGAACACGATAAGTAACACTTGGATTGGTGATGGCTGCGCGGTGAGACACTTTTTATAGTCAGATCTCCCTAACTTCCACTTGGAACAAAATTTGTTATGGAAGAACTCCACAGGGGAGTACGTAGTGGTCAATAACTTTCATTTGTATCCACAAACTCAAAAGGTAGAACCACCTTGTACAGCCCAATGAACGGCACAACAAAACTGCTGTTCGGTAGCTTTAGTTAAATTGCATTCGCAGATTAAAGATAGAACCACCTTGTAAAACATATGTGCTGTGTGCAGTATAGTTACCGACTTGTTTGTCACATATAAGTTTAAAAAGGACTCGATTTCAGTCTCGGAGTAATTGTTTAAATATCTTCCTGATCAAATAACACTTGTTGTTTTAGGTGGGACCGTTGTCCAATTTAACTCACACTCAGTGTCTGTGCACCCATTTGTCGTCATTTGCCAGCAGCTTCTTTGTTCCTCCAAACAAGATTGACTGGGGTAAAGTCAACCTGGCTGAGCTGCTCAATAATCCCACTGTCACTACTATAGTTTGCTGCATCTTTCTTTTGTATTTTCTGCTGTTGATATGGGCTCGACGCAAGGACAGGGAAGACTTGAAATTGGTAAGTGTTATTTTTTGTTTGCTTTGGATTGCATTTCAACTGAATATCCAGAGTAATTAACTGTTTGCTGCGGTCGCGCGATGGTACTGTAGTGGTTAACGTGTCGAACACCTCATCAGACTTTTAAATGGAAGATCGGAAGGACGGTGATCCCAAGCTGGTCCCTGTATCGTATCATGTATTTTCTTTGCAAGACAAACTGTACTTCACATTGTCTCTCTCTACCAGCTGTATAAATGGGTGTGGGTGAAAAAAAGAAGGGGCTAACCCTGGGGGTAGTTGCTTCATGCTTAGAAACCGGAGTGAAGCGCCAGCTGAGTGAACCACATATGGTTCGTGCGCGGCTTTACCTTTGGTCTTAGTTTTTGCATCGTACTAGAACTTTCATTATGAAAGTCGCACCTGTATCATGTAGGTTTTAATCAGAGATAAGCGTCGACCGGCGTCAAATCAGTTGCGGTAACCCACCCTGTTTTTAGAAGGTTGTAAGTTTTGTGTTTAGAAAAAAGATTTCTGGGGTAAGATTCACGAAGCCCTCCTAAGTTAAGATGCATCCTAATTGTAGTTTTTTGACAAAAGCCTATTGTTATTCGAGCAATAGGCTATTGTTAGGAAACAATACTTAGGACATATCTTAACTTAGGAAGGCTTTGTGAATCCAGCCCCTGGTAATCAGTGAGATCAGAAGTAGTGTCATTTTTTCCTTGATTTTCTGACCGCAACAGGCTGGGGTGACTCCTCTCCCATCGAATGATCCAAGAGACCTGTACGGCTATGAGATCACGGTTTTCACTGGTTTTGACAGAGGTGCTGGTACCACTGCTGACGTCTCCATAGTACTGACCGGCAAACTAGAACAAACACAGCCGCGTCGTCTGCAAGATCCGGATCCAGCGCGTAAGAAATTTCAGCAAGGAAACATCGATTCTTTCTTGTTGTCGGTGCCGTGCCCGCTTGGAAAGATTCAGAAACTACGCATTTGGCATGACAATGCAGGTGCGAGTCCTTCATGGTTTGTCGCTCATATCCTTGTTCGCGATCTTCAAACGGACAAGAAAGTTTGGTTTATCTGTGATCGGTGGCTCGCCGTTGAAGAAGATGATGGACAGATTGATCGAACGCTTCTCCCGGGCACAAAAGAAGACTTGATCAACTTCAACTTCCTCTTTAGCTCAGAAGTGCGAAAGAATCTTAGTGACGGACATTTGTGGTATTCAGTGATGCATCGTCCTCTTAGAAGCACATTTACACGCGTTCAGCGTCTCTCCTGCTGTCTGTCTGTCCTCGCCTGTACCATGATAGCAAACGCCATGTTCTATAAGGACGGTCAGGAAAGCGAGTCTGATGGAGTGGAGGTAAAGATTGGACCGATTAGACTCTCTGTCAGGCAGATTGGAATTGGAGTCATGTCAAGCTTGGTAGTTATCCCTGTGAACCTGCTCATTGTGAACATCTTTAGGAGGGCCCGGCCCAAGAATTTGCTCATCCCAGACATGTCCTCGAGCGACCTTCATAGAGGGGCTCCTCAGTATGAAGAGTTTGACAGCTATGATAGCGACAAAGACGACGATAAAGCTGAGGAGGAGAAAGAATTAAACAAGGACGAGAAAAATAAGGGAAAGAAAGGGGAAAAGAAAGTGTTCACTCTTCCTCATTTTACAATCTATATCGCGTATGTAATGCATATATTTTTTCAGTCATATTACTGCCCCAGTCCAAACTTTAGAAACAACGAAACCAAAAAGTTAACCTTCTAAGTAGTGAAAAACGACAGCACTGAATGAAAACGAAAAAAATGAAACTGATTGATCCATGGAGTATTTAATTACAATACTGGGTACAAAAAAAAAACGTTTACCGATAAAGCTATGCTAAAGAACGGCATGGACATAAGAAGAATGAAAATTGAAGAACGCTAAAGATAAACGAACAAATGCAACGAGCGAGGAGAAACACCTAGATCAAAACAAAGAAGAGGGCGAAAACTTTATACCTTATTATTTAAAATTTACCGGAACATGAAGGAGCGCTACAATCCGCGACCTTAATAAAGCGGAGCGCTAATTTATATAATTTTGAGCCCAAATTCTGAGTGCTGTCCTTAGGTATATAGCCAACCTGATTAACAGGAACTTTCTTTGTTTGGTAATTTTATTCCATTCTTCAAAGACTCCGTGTACGGAAAGTAAAGTTCATAAAGTTCGACGCACGGTGAACAGCATATTTCACAAAAAATAACTTTGCAATGATCAACATACTCGTCCACTCGTGCTGAATAGAGTACGTGACCTCCACACTCGTGTTAATTTCCTTCATTTTAAAAATTGAAATTCTCTAACGTGTTTTAAATTAAAATTTCCTTTATTGTAAACTAATTTCGTCTTCAAGTCGTATAATTAGGTAATCTAACAATATAGTAAATTTACGTCCTCTCCCTCCAAGGTTTGTGCTGATTTTCTTGGTTTCCACGGCCTCAGCAGCGTTTACGATTTTTTATTCGCTAACATTTGGAGAGGCGAAGTCGCAGAGGTGGGTCTCAAGTATGATAATCTCCTTCTGGCAGGACGTCATTATATCGCAGCCAGTCAAGGTAAACAAATTTTTTAACGTTGTAAGGGTTTAAAGAGCGTAAGGATTTAAATAGAAAGAGATCTTCACAGTTAAGGAAATAGAACCTGAAAACATTCAGGCCTCAACGGAATTCCAACCCATGACCTTTGCGATTCGGGTGCAAACGGGCTACCACTAAGCTAGGAAACCACAAATTAAGGCTTGCCCAGTTGAGATGATGAATATGCTATAATGAATATATAAACTGAATCATACAAATCCACTGCGGAATAAAGTATAAATAAAGCTTACAAAAATTAGGTTTCTACGAAATTAAAGCCATAAAATTTTAAAATGCAACTGTACTGTTGTACAAGGTGCTTCTTACTTTTGTATCTGAATAAAACCCTCTCAAGTGTGAGCGTTCAAATGAAAGGTACTGAGCAGTTCGTACCTAAAACCCTGTGCTCTTTGCAATGAAAGTTTAAGATATGAAAATGCGTCTTCCTAAAATAAACAATTTTGTTGTTATCAAGGTCATCGTAGTCGCCGTGCTGTTTGCGCTAATCGTCAAAGACCCCGACAAAGCCATCGAAGACGCTGGAAAACAGACGACAAAGCTTAGCTCAGACGAGGAATGGGTACACGATCATTACGGCCAGGATAAGAAAGGCTTGGAGTTTGGAAAAGGAGATCAGGTACTCAAGCCTCCAGACGAGGAACAGCTGGATTATTCCAGGCAACAGCGTACAAAGCAGAAGCAGATGAACGCCATAATCCGTGAGATGTCCCTGTACTTTATATTCATCTTAGTCTTGTGTGTGGTAGCGTACGGGACCCGCGATACTCAAGCTTTTGCTGCCAATGAAGCAGTTAAGGGGATCTTTGTGCAGAGTGATTATACGTCTCTGCTCCCTTTCGACACGGTAAGCCAGTTTTCTATCCCACGTCCCGTATTTGGTGAGCATAAATACTATACGAGGCGCAGCCAAGTTTGCAATTATTAACCGGCCGTCGCCATGGACTGCCAGTTTATAAAATGGGCAGGGATTTTCCTGAAAGCAAGTTGGCTTAAAATGCGAAGAAAGTGCTGTAAAGCTTGTGGTACGGGTACTCAAGAGCGGTACTGTCTTATATAAGACGTATGCGCATATTAGTCTTCTGAATGTTACCTTCGTGTGTTCTTGTCTTTTAATTTACAGTATTTAAGATATGAACGGCGAAGGGTTGTTAAGTTTGGGTTTTTTTGTATTTGTCTTGTATAACGCATGCGCAATTATGTAAAGCAGCTAATAGGATTGAATGCGAAATTGGCTGTGTTGTCTGATCTAGTTAGTGGTTATGGAGAAAATTTTTTTAGCGCAGGAGTTTTTTTTTATTGGGATTGACATTTTGAGGGATGTAAAAATGTAGGGGTCAGAAGGATTTGTGAATGTCAGAAGCATATCACGCTTCTGTGAATGTGATTTGCTTTGAAAGTTGCGTTTTGTATAGGAGCGGTGTAATATTGTGCCGCGTGAGAGGTGGTTTCCCTTGGCGTTTTATGGCGGGGGGGCGGGGGGTGGTTTGCGAAGTGGATTGTAAGGTTTCTGATTGGCTAACTTGTATTTCGCAGCGGACAAAAAGGACAGTTGCGTTTCGCCGGCGTGGGCTAGGAAGAGAAGGAATTGGTACTAGTATGATGATGCAATATTAGTTGATTGCACCATCAGTACCTGATAGTTCTTGTGAACGGAGAGAGATGAGTGTTTATTTGAGGCGAGAATTTGATACGAAGGAATCGTCATTAATAAGGAGATCAATTAATAAGACAGGTGTTACGAGTCTTTTTGCATTGAAAGAACGAAAATATCTGAATATTATCGACGGATTCGTGTGGTTTGCCTGTGGTGTTCGCAAAAGGCTACGAGCAGTCTCCCTTTCCGTTCAGAGATAGTGAAGGGAAAGAAAAACAAGTGAGTGAGCGCGAAATCGATTGCGACTCGACAGGCGCGTTAGCTTTTAAAGACGTGGGCGACTTTCGTCCCCGCTGGCTTGTTTACTTTGGCAAGGGGATTCCCGGGTTAGCAAACCGGATTTAAACATCACGTCATGAGATATGCCTTGACGTGCCCCATACTCTGACGATCTGCTCGAGCTCGTGTTTATCAAGCGTTATAGTTTGATTCTACTGCTATGTTCACTGTTTGTATTTAAGGTCTAGGCACAACAGTAAATACTTCGTCGTCCCTGTGTGAGCATTCTCAGTTGCGGACGAATTTATATCGACATTCAACGTTTGAGTGAATTTGCGTCTTTCAGCATAAATAAAAGCGATAAGAAAGATAAGCTGAGTAATCAGAGTTTAAACATTACGTCATCCAGTACCGCTATAGTCAAAATATTGTATCACACAATCACACTTTTCGTCACGCCGGTTCGTATAAATAGAGGATCGCGCTTACATTTGTGAAACCTAGGGGTGGGGAGGGTCAGAATGGCCGGTTAAGATGTCCAATGGGCTTTCTTGTCATAGGGATACGTCTTCTTCCTTACCAAAGTCTGACCAAAATCAAACGCGAAGCAATATTTTTTCCTCAACGATTTAATGCGGACCAGCGAAATATGGTTACCTTAATTCGGAATTTCTTGTGAATTTTCCTACCAATTTCTAGCGTTGTCCACAGTTATCTTCGCTTCTCGCTAATGCAAGGTTTACACATAGTACAGTGGTCATTGGTACTGAGATAAAAGACACCATTCCAAGGTTTTTTTAAAGCAATACAACTGTAATTTTCGAGGGTTCAGTCACTTTTAAGGGATAGAACGGTTACTGTCACAAATTACCCACAAGTTATCCTTGAGTCTAGAACAAGAAGTCATCTTACTCGTCCTGTTAACAACTTGGTATTTCAATTGTTCGTCCATTAGAATAGTGAGGCATCTAAGTTATGGAATTGGATTGAAGATACCTTTGTCCCCTCGCTGAAGCCGCAATACTGGTACGGCCCGTTCATTGACAAGAAAGAGGAAGACCTGTGGACAGAGGAGGCTGTGGCAAAGAAATCACGCCGAGAAGGAGGATGGAAGCTGTCGGCTAAAAAGAAAGGTGGCGGTTCCTACTCCAGTGACTATGTCCAGGTGTTTGACGAACTCAAGCAATTCCCAAAAAGAGTCACCGCTGACCGTGGATTGTTTTATGTTGTGGGCGTGGCGCGGTTACGACAATTGAGAGTCAGAAATGGTAGGTGTTGATTTATTTATTAGTCACTGGACTATGAAAAGTGTTTATGAGGAGAAGTGGAAAATTGAAATCTGCGGAAGTATTGGAATCTTTTCCTGTCTCTTCTTCGACAACAGAAGTGTAAGTCCATTCTTGTTGTGACCTCTTCGTGTTTGAACAGAATTTTCAACGAAACCTATTGTTTATGTTGTCTAGGTGTCATAATCTATATAGTTCTTCTAAACATACATAGTTATCATTTGGTAAAATCACAGGCTTACTATCCTCTGTTTGTGCGGAGCGAGTCTGGGCGTTATATTTGAAACATCGCCAAAGTAAACACAGTAAAACAAAACAACATGGCAATAATTTTATGAGTTTTCATTTTATTTCCATCAGCATTAAAAGCCCTAAATTTCGCCTTTAGTTTTGCTAGTTTGGTAAACCGATACAGCCATTATAAGTACATAGAACACCACTCAAACTTACGATGGTAAGCCTGTGGGTAAAATTTAAAAAAGATAGCGTCCTGTCAAAAAGCTGATTTTCATACTGCAACGTAAACGCATTTATTGAGGTTTACCTGATGAGAATGGTCAGTCCCAAAGCACCATTTTTGTTGTCACCATAACCCTCCCCCAGTCGAACCTCCCTGTGTGACCACCTCCCGTCAGTAACCACTTTTTCAAAATGCCAAAATATTCTCAGTCAAATCACTATAGTTAGAGCCTCTCGTAAGCGACCACGGCCACTTTTTGGGCTGAGCGTTTGAAATTTTCCATTGTTTTTAAACTCCGCTAACATAAGCGACCACTTGTCACATGATCCCACTTCCCGCGTTCAAACTGAATAGAATGGCGCCATACGACCCTAATTTGACTCGTGTGCTTATGTAATCTACTTCTGACACTCGCCCTCCGCTCCAGATATTACACTTCATTTGGGGTTGCACGTTTATTTGTGTATTTTTTAAAGGAAACAAACTCCTGAAACTAAATTTTGACCCATATGGTCTGACGTCTCGCAAGCGACCTTCCTCCCGTAAACGACCACTTAGCCTTGGCATTTTGGGTGGTCGCTTCCGGGAGATTCAACTGTGGCCTAAATTTGTGCTTATTACAGTGGTCAGGGAATTTACATTCTTTGTTTGAAGATTTTTGTAGTAATGTGTCTCTTGATCCATGAAAAGAAGCAATACTTAAGTGAGCAGTGAAATAATCTAAAATAGGTAAATATTCGGGGTCAATGTGAAGCTGGTTTTGGTGAACAGAGAGGAAGAGAACAGAGACTTTTAAGTTTTAAAAAAACTTTCTAAAGAAGCTTAAGAGGAAAAAGTTTCTTACAAAGACGCAAAAGATTTGTATATTAAGGTCTTATGCATATTGAAACAGCCGCTCAATATTCACTCCAAGCCTCGTTTGCACCCGTTACGCTACCTTTGTGTATTTGCAGCGGAATTTGTTTCTGAGAAAATAGGTTAAAACAGCTAGTGTGTCATGAACATGGATAACTGTAATTTCAGTCATTTTAGTTGATTAATTTGTTTGAAATTAAAATTTATCCCTTAGATAGCTGCACCCTTCCTAAATACCTCACGAACACTATCCCGGAATGCACCTCGTACTACTCATGGAATGACGAGGAAAAAGGCGCTTTTCACCCAGACTGGCAGCGCATGGAGAACAGTGACGTCGAAAAACTCCCGGATGACCATCAGTGCCCCTGGATTTGGCAGAGCGCCTTAACTCTGAATGGCACACCTTTCTGGGGAATATTTACATCTTACTGGGGAGGAGGTGAGTCATACAGCGTTATGTCATACAGCGGAAAGTAATTAAAACTGCATACTTTAGTGGGGGTGCGGTGCTGTAGTGGTTAACGCGTTGGACTTCAGATCTGAAGGTCGGTGGTTCGACGCCCACTCCCTGCCATCGTGTTGTTTCCTTAGGCAAGATACTTTGCCCCACATTGTCTCTCTCCACCCAGGTGTATTAATGGGTACCGGCGACATACTGCTGGGGGTAACCCTGCGATGGACTAACATCCCGTCCAGGGGGGAGTAGCAATACTCTCAGTCGCTTCATGCTACGGAAACCGGGATAAGCTCCGGCCGTGTAGGCCTCCTTGGCCCGAGTGCGACATTATCCTTTTATCCTTTTGCAAGTGGTCGAAGAAGATCCATAATCAGGATAAAAGTGAAAAGCAACGTTTGCCAGCTTAGAACCGGTTGTAAATGTTGATTTTGAGTTCTAAATGATAGTTTACTGCGTTATATGAGCAAATGACGACCATTGCAACGAGGAATGTTTGATTTTCGTAGCAGACTAACAATCGTTTAAAAATGAGCAGTTGCACGTGATGGAGTGAGGGACAGTAAAAGGTTTAAGGAGTGACAGGGATACATATATCTGGGGAGAGGAGAGCGAGGGAATCGCCGAGAAAATTTCCATGCTAGCAGAGGTCTCTCACGGTCAGAGAAAAATGAGAGGATGATACTCTCATTTTTCTCTCGCCGTGAGAGACCTCTGTTAGCAGGGAACGAGAAAACAGGATGTAAACAACTAAAGTTGGTGATCACCTCATTTACTTGTTTATTTTTAAAGACTGTTGAACCATGTTCTCTTGCAGGTTTTGTGTACAATCTTGACTCTGCACGTTTGACAGCGCAAGAGAAAATACAAGATCTGCAAGTTCACGGCTGGGTCGATCGGCACACTCGCGCCGTTTTCGCGGAGTTTACGGTGTACAACGCCCATACTAACTTCTTTAGCGTCGTGACCTTACTCACGGAAGTGTTGCCCACAGGGGGTTACTATCACTACCCCAAGGTTCGGACCATCAGGTTGTACCGCTACCAAGGCGCACAACAAACAGTGGTGATGGCGTTTGAGTTCGTGTTCTTTGCATTCCTCTGCATCTTATGTTACAGCGAGTGCAAGCAGCTGTTTGTATTCGGCAAGAAGTACTTCGCAGACCCTTGGAATTACATTGAATGGCTTGTAATACTGTCTTCCTTCTCCGCCATTTTTCTGTACCTTGCAGAACTAGGATTCACCAAACTTGCCATCCGCCGCATGCGAGCGAACCCCGATACCTTCGTTAACTTTGACTACATTATCCTTCTTGATGAGGCGTACTTGAGCATCTTAGGCTTCAGCGTTTTCTGCGCCTTCCTCAAGTTTCTCAAGCTACTCCGCTTCAATCGGCGGATGTCCATGCTTGTACAGACCATCAAAGTCAGCAGGAAACCACTCCTCTCGTTCTTCTTCATGTTCATGTTGTTCTTCATTGCGTACACCCAGACAGCGTTCCTGGCCTTCAGTTCAACAAACGAAGATTACGCCACCTTTGTTGTAGCAGCAGAGACTATGCTGACGATGACTCTGGGAGGGTTTGATTTCTTGGGGCTGCAGAACGCCAACCGAATCATCGGTCCAATCTTTTTTATCTCCTACATGGTGTTCATTTTCCTGATCCTTGTAAACGTTTTCTTGTCCATCGTAAACGACTCTTTTGCTGAAGTGACCAATGACGTGGGGAAGCAGACAAATGAGCACGAAGTTCTTGACTATATCCTGTATGTGGTAAAGGACCACATAGGTAGGTACTGAACATCACTGCTGTTGCATGGCGGTTTTCTTGCAACTTGTTAGCCTGTGTACAGCCGCCCGCAGTCCTCTTGAGGGAGAGCGGGCGGGTGTACACAGGCTGGAACGGGTGGTAGGCAACAATTTGCGTGCACTGAGAGTAGATCGAGCACCTATTGCAACCGCAGTTGCACCCAAACATCCAACTTGTATCACAAAAACTGAGGTCAGATGAGATGCCACCACACATTGCAACTTTTCATGTAATTTGTCTCGTAGTACATCCCGAGATATTTTTTTCAAATTCCTTCAAAATACTCTGTCTTGGAAGGATTTTCAACACACATACACAAATCACGACAATATAGCATGTCAAGATAACGATACGGCGTTACCTTAATTTGGCCGGAAAATGGATGCATATCAGTGTAATGTTGCTTTGAATGTTGAGAGTGTATGTTTTTTGCTAATCTTTGGAAATTTTCGGAATTCGTGGGATCGTTCGTAAGACCTTTAGAAAAATCTTCGGAAAATAGCCCACAAATTTAACTGAGTCATCGCAAGGATCATTGGTGTTAGGACTCAGGGTCATTTGTCGAGGACCTCGTTCACAAGCCATGAAAGCCCGGGATCGGTATTCGTAGTTTCTTTAGGAATCGGTGTCGGGCTGTACATGAATTTGGGTGCCAAATGGGAACACTTTCGGCAGGATGTCTCGTTACGACCCTGACTGAAGCGCCCACGTCTAATACCCTGTTTATTTCGTACTTGTATTGTCATTTAGGGAATCATATAGGGAGGATTGTGAGTTCTCCGTTCAAGCCACTGTACAAACCAACTCTGAACGACTTTGAGAAGGCGGTTGTAGATATCGAGAATCGCGTTGAGCATATCGAGTACACCGTAGTCAACATCAGCTTAGAGGAGCAACGCCAGACAAACTGGTTCAAAGTTGAAAGGAAGAACGAGAAGAAAACAATACTGATTCGCTATCTGCTTCACTCGGACGAAGAATTCGATGAGGATGACTTTTCCAATGCAATCCCGCTCATGGTGAAGTTCCTGTCAAGGTATACACTGGATGAACTGCAAGAGATCTACCAGAAGCGTCGCGAACATTTCATAATGTCCAAGTTCAATGCAAGATCCATCTCTTCGTACGACAGCAGCTCCAACAACTCAAATGACTCTGACACTTCCAAGAACTCCGACGAAGAACAGTATGAAGACGTAGAGGACGACACGGACGGCAATTCTTTGAACAGCTGGACCGACTTTGAGCAACCCACCTACAGGTTAATCGACGAGATACCGAAGACGTTCCGATCTTTGGACTCCATCAAAGAGGAGAGGGAGTCGAGTGAGACTGGAAGCATCAACACTGAAATTCATTACCACCCTTTGACATCGCTTCACAGCCAAACACAAGCAAGTCGGTTTCTCAGCACTAGCTATGTGGGATCACGTAACATTGATGACGTAACAGCGACTGCCCGGAGCAGGACGTCCTCTTTAAGTGACGTGTACGTTGAAATTTCAGAAATGTACGAGAACCTCGCAGAGGAAGAAACCGCAAGTGTACAAAACACGAAGTTGTAGACACGAAAGATACGTTTTGTAGGGACTGTTCTGAAATGAAAAAACTAGAATGCCTTGCACTGTGTTTAAAATTAGTCATTCCGGATTCTGTTCTGGAATTAGCCGAAGAATGCTTTCAGTCATCATTTGACTTGATTTCCCACAATAGATCAATTGAGCAAATAACACTATATATGGCTAGAGTTAGAGGAGTTGCCGGTGAAAAAGTCTGGATTCAAGGAGATGAAACTTTTCTCTTAAGGTGATTCCATCGAAATAGAAGGAATATTTAAAATTTTCTAAGACTTGGTCCAACTGGTAATTATGTTTAGAACATTTCAAAAATTTCAATAAAAAATAGGGGTCACCGAGCTTGTTTTGGTACAACATGGATAGCCATTAATAGCAACTGTACGACCCGCAAGGTTCTCATGAGAAACCCTAGTAATCAGAAATGAGGACTAATTGCTTTAAAAAGTCACTGCTTGTATTGAAATGTTGGAGCAGTTCAACAAAATAGGCATTAACTTGCATTGTATACTGTTTTAGTTGAACAGGAATTAAGGATATGAAAAAATTAAAAAAAATTGTCGGGTGCATACATACCCTGCTGTACCCAAAGACGCGTTCTTTTCGGCATTTAAATAAAAATATCTCAAAGCAGAATTTTTAACTTTTCTTGAAATCGCGATATATTGTACTCGACCGTGTGCCATTTGAATTTATGTATTAAAAAATGGGGGTCACCGAGTTCGTTTAGGAGAAAACGACCAGTTGTTTCTCTGAACTGCTCAGCTTTCATACAAAACCTATCAAATTTCGAAGGTGCGCGCTTGTGCACGCGCTAATCACGCGAGAGTCTACTGCTTTCCGACCATTCCAGATCCTTATTCCAAAATACAACCATAAACTGCACTTTAAAGCTTCCTAAGTGCGGGAAAGGAAATGTCCTTGCTTAAGAAAACAGTTCAAAACAAACGAGATGTTGAAAACAAACGGCGACCTTGTGGCTAGTAGGGGCTAACTGATGTACACAAATGGTTATTTTCCCAATATTTATCATATGTTTATACCTTAGTACCCATACCTTAGGTTGAGTGCATTTTTGTTACACTTTGCCTTCTTTAATGTAACTCAGTCCAATTTTTTTCAACGTTTACAGACACAAGCCCTTTCTCGCATCGTTTTCACCTGTCGCACAGTACGTTACAAGGCGTAAAATGATGCATGCAACTGTCTTATAGCCGATTATGTGTTCAACGACGTTCAGACAGGGTTTAACAAACTAGTTGTCCAAATTGAGTTTTAACCGGTCAACCCGAATGTTTCAGTGTCGTTTACCATAAGAAACAAAAAAAAATAATAAACAGACAAAACCAAATTAGCTACTTATTATGACTAAGTAAGTTTAGAAAGGCTCTTTGAATGTTCTTAAACCCAGTCTTACTTCGTTTAAATAATCGGCCCTAGGTTGTTTCTTTAGAGAATACATCATCTTTGTCTAAACATTGCAAGCAAAGATTTCTAGGAAACATTACTACAGATCAGTAAGACACGAGGATGCAAGATTGATTTTTATTATAAACATACACAAAGCCGTCATTCAATAAATTAGAAAAAATAGCACTCTGTATATACACTCATTTACAAAAGAGATTATTTAGTACAGTACTGTTGTAAGGATGTTGTTTACGGCTTCACTCAGTAAAAATACAAAAACACAGATGTGTCTCTGTCAACATATGTGCCAGACTCCAGGTCTCTGGGCCGTGGAAACGTTTTGTGATTGTTGAACCCCTTTCCAAAGGAAAACGCTTAAACTGGTGTTATAGCCTGCTTAATAAGTTTCGCTCTCTGCTCCATACCCCATGGCCGAAGCAATGGCCGCTGCAACCTTTCCACTACTCTGCTCATCTCCGTCTTTCTAGAACCGAAACAAATATAAGAGTATCTGTAATGAATACAACCAACAATAATGGTTTGAATTCGTAGAATGGTACTTAACAAATGACAGGAGCACATTAGGAAGCAAGGATAGCTAACGATAGCAAGGATGTAAACAAATTACCATAACGACAAACTCAAAAACGAAAGATTACAGGCACCAAACAATGGTTCGATTTATAGTACAGTACTCAACAAATGACAGTAAGCCATTAGGAAGCGAGGATAGCTATGGATAGCGGGTATGAAGATGGATTACAAGGTGGACAAACTTTAGAGACTTCAGTAAATGAATGAATTCATTTTGGGAGTATGAATTCATTTGGGAGTCTTTTCTTGATTTCGTTATAGAGTTGATAAAATATACTTGTCTCATTAATAGGTCAAAAAGATCAAATTCTATGAGATGTGAAAATGCCCAGAGATGGTGGTCGTTAGATTTCCCTTGCGGGGCCAAACCTGAAATCACGTGATGTGACCACTGAGTGTGGATTAAATCCTAAGGTGTGACCATTGTAATGAAAGCTACTTAGCAGTAGTGTCCTGCCTTACAGCTTATTATGGTGGTTATGTTTATTGTATTGACACGTGGTTTACAGATACAGTAGAAATCCGCGTATAAGAACCTGCATTTTTCCAAGCTTGCCTGAAAAGGTTTTCACATATTTGCTTGTACAAAAAAATATATTAAGCAATTTAGGTTCTTAAAAAGGGTTTTATTATTGAAAGAGCTTGTTGCTTGTCAGAAAACTAAATCAAAATGGGCATGTGCCATCAACGTATAATGCGCCTACATCATTACAGTCGTAACAAACAGAGACCCTACTATGCGTTTCTTTTTAAAAAACTGATTTTCCTAAATGAGAATCTCTCTCAATTTATAGGCTACAAAGGTATTACATATGTTGGGCGTATAAATGGATTTACCACTGAACCACATTATCTTCCTGTCCCTTTAACTGTTCTATTCAATGTGAGGTGGGGGAACTCTTACCCGAACAAGGCACTGCAATGTGCCCCCACATTTTGCGTGTTCTTTGTCCTTATATAGTAAAATGACATGGAGTCGAATAATGAAACTAACAGTTTGACGTTTGAGTTTGTGGAAGAATCCAAAAGTGTGACCATTCAAATGAGGGCTATCTGATTAGAGCGTTGCAGTTCGGTGGTGCTGTTTATTCGTTTGTTTTTCGGTATTTATCAAAGTGAAGTGAGGGACACCGTTGCGAGTGGAATGCCAGTTGATGGTAAAAAATTCCTTACCGTGAGCTCCAGGTATATCAGTTCACTAATCTTCTTCACATCCTTGTGCCGTGACAACAGCTCCCCTTCCCGTCTAAAACACACATCAAGAACATAAAAATAAAGCAGGCACTAGCTATTTTAAAAACAAAAGTTTGGATGAACGGGATATCAGAAATACGTGTTCTTCAAGTTAAATTACTCAGAAAAAAATCCGAGTCACCAACTGGAGTTGACCCGCTTACATTCATGTGGTCTTACAGCATCATGCTGCATGTGAAGAAACGCCCCCTAAAACAATGAGCCGGCCACAAATGGGCGTTTTCGCACAACTGACATGTAATTGTCTAAAGACTATCTCCAAATGGTAGTTTTTATCTCGTTAACCTCCTTTTCAATTCATTAGGCCGAATACAGAGAGGAGCTTGTTCGTTCTGCGCATGAAACAGTAATACCCAGTGCATGGTTAAGTAACATTACACTAAATTAGCCACACGCCAATTGTCAAGACAATTGCATGGCGATGGAGTTTTTGATCAGATAAGTAAAAGTACAATACAGTATGTTGCCCAGTTTTCGTACGGGCCCAGTTTTCGTACAAAAAGAACTTTATTTCATTATTTTCGTCGGTCATTTAAATCTTCGTCCACCTTAGAATTCCAAAAATAAAAGGAACATTTCAGCTATAAATTGCCGGTTTTGCCGGGATTTTTGACAAAGAAGCAGGTCAGTGCGGACAATTTCTTTCGAGGTGAGTAAAAGTTTAGCGGCTAATATTTGCACTTTTCACTGCACAGTAAAGGTATTGTAGATGAACAAATAGCCCGTTTTGTAGGTAATTTTGCAAGGAACTTCATGACTTTTGGACAGATGATAGATAAAAGATGAAAGTGAATGGAAGACCTTTCAACGCCAGCTTAAGTTTAACTGCTCCTGAATTTTAGCGGTGAGAATCTTCGCATACATTTCGACCTACTGTGCCAGTTTTCGTACACTTAGCTGCGCCTTTCTCAAAACCTATTTTTAAATAAGTTAAAGAACTGAATTTTCAACTTTACTGTTCGAAACTAATAAGTCCCAAGTGCAGCAAAGATTATACAACAATCCTTGCAAAGTACGATAAACTACATGTATTTGTTGTGGTGTAACAGCGACGCTTTACATCCAGGTCATGCAAAGGTCACGAATATTTAATAAACGTAATCCCACGCAAACAATCTAAATCGTCAGATAATTAACTAAGGTAGATGTCTATGCATAGAATGTTGACATACACCTTGAAATATCGTTAGTTTACCGGTTTCACCGATTTTTTCCCACTCCGTTGCGATTCTAATAAACATTTACAAAAGTAGCTAAGAAAAGCAAGCGTAAGCGGAAACGGAAGTAAAGCGTTTGCTATTCTAAAGGCGTTAGCGGAAACGGAAGGAAAACGTCGAATCTCATAAGGCCTTTTCTTAACAGTTGTAATACGCAGAATAGTAACCTGTCAATTACCTTAACCAAGGCAATAAATGACGTACGAGACAGTGGATTGAACGTAAGAAAAGCCGCCCAAAAGTGATGCAGGATCGATTAAACATCCACCCCCTGAATAACCATTTGCTTTGTACACCAAACATTGGCCGCTAAGCCGACATTTATTCTCAAATCGAAGAGAAAACACGATATGCACTCAGAAGGGTGGCTGACACATCAGTTTGCGTCGAGCGTTTCCGTGGAGAAATGTTGTTTTGTCGATGTACGAAAACTGGGCCAGGTGTACGAAGACTGGGCAACTAAGGGGTTTGGGGAAAAATGGCATAATTTTGAACATACGTCGATCAAGCGGCCAATCGTTTTATATATTGAAGGTAAGTAAATGGGCTACCTTTAGAAGAAATTTCAGAAATTTTTATCTCACAGACGAAAAGATATAGCGATTACAAACTAAAGTGTACGAGAACTGGGCAACACACTGTACGGTAAGGTAAAATACGTTTCATTGTGCATATTACCTGGTAAAGTCTCGGTTGGCTTCTTTCTGTTTGCGAGCGAACGAAGTCCGTCGGTGAGTATTCTCCTCGTCCAGTCTGAAAACAATAGTAAGTACAAAACAGTTTTATACAATAGCAGTATAAAACAGCTGCAACTCCGCGACTGGTCATCATTACTTCCTTTGGCTTTACTTCTTTCTCCAGATTTACTTGAATGAAAACTAAACTAGAAAGATTACAAGGGTCAGGATACTTACTTTTTAAAGTCACTTGTAAGCGCTTGTGAAATCTTGAGTGACTTTCGAATCACCTCTCGATACGTTGGTGCAGACAACGTGAGTGTGAATTAAGGCAAATTTGACAAGATATGTATCGGAAAAAATAAAACGTCTGTAAGTGCATCATGGAAAGCAGTATTGACGGCACAAAGGAGATACTCAAGTTATTGACACCGAAAAGGAGTTAAGCTGCTTAGATTGCCACAGACCGTGAAAAATTAGGGACAGACCTCGTTTCTGTCTTGTCACTGGATGTGACAAGGATTGACATTGATCAACCTATAACCAAAAATTAATTTTTCCACACCATGGCAAACTGCCGGTGCTCCAGTTAACCTCGGTGTCGAATTAACAGGAGTATCACTTCCCTGAATCGTCACCAGCTACCCCCAGCTTGTTGCTAGGTCAGTACTCGTTTATACACTTGGGTAAAGTCTCACTACGGGACACAATAAGATGACTTTTTTTATTAAATCGTGAGTGATCTAACCACGCACTTCCACTTAGCATAGAAAAGCTGCGTTGTTAGTTCATTGTGCATCCGTCTGCTTAATTAAAACCAGGAAAAACAATAAAAGAAGCATTGCACCTCCGCAAATGTTATCTATTGGATAACATGCACTTTATGCAAAAAGATGTACATTGGCGAAACAGGGAGGAGACTAGGCGACCGTTTCCGCGAACACCTACGAGACGTTGAAAGAAATGACAAGGACGCATCCAAACCAGTCGCCCGACATTTCAATCTCCCTAATCATTCTAGCCAACACATGACGATCTGTGGCCTTTCCCTACATCAGGGTAACACGGAAAGCCGTAAAAATCTAGAACAAAAATTCATTTTTCAAATCGGCACACTTAATCCCCAAGGTATCAACAAACGCAAGTGCAACCCACAATTCCTTGATTCGCTCTGAAGAAGGGCTAACGCTCGAAACGTCAGCTTTCAATCTCTTTACGGTGGCCAATCTACCTTATCAACTCAGTTGATAAATCCAAAATTTTTGGACGTAGCCTCCCTCGTAGACTTTGTTTGGGCTTAGCATGCAAGGAAGTGACAAACCTTCGTTTTTTCGTGTTAATCAGTGTCTTGGGACGCCAGGTTGCCAGGAAATTTATTTTAGCTGCGAATTTATTTTAGCTGCGAAATTTATTTTAGCTGCGAAACCATTAAAAAAAAAAGGTTAAGTAGCCGGACGTAAAACAACATCTGGGTAGCAGGTTACGAGGGTTGCGTTTTAACTCAAACAAAGGATATGGTGGTAGCGACTTGATTTCCGTTCTCTGAATCAGCACTGATGTTCCTGAATCCTTGGAGAGTTTCTGCATCCGAAGAAACTGTTCCACAAGAGGACTGTGTCCGTAAACATCAAACACACAGCGACTGAACTCTGGGCCTCTCCCCACAGGACACGACTAAAAAGGGAACAACAAGATAGCCATATTACGTGAAGATAAACTCTCACTTGCAGCAGTAACCCATCTTCCCTGAATTGAGACTTCCCTTTCCCGCCCTTCTCCTCCTTAACGTCAATCTTCCTGTCCAGGGAGACTTTTGTTGGACGCCTGAGACTTACTGATAGACGAGGTACACTAAGAGCAATTTCTCCTTAAAGACAGTCGATCAAGAAACGAAATATTCACCCGTTGTGAAAATTTCAACTCCATGCTACCGTAGTTACCCTGAGAAGCATCCTTCAAAGAAAAGAGGGGCGAGTCATAGTCTACAAATGAAGTGGAAAGCGTAATAGAGAGTGGCCTGCTAACATACCTCTCTGCGTTTCTCTGCACGGTTTGACTTCTGTACAGCAGTAAACGCTGCAAACGAGGAAACTTTCGCCTGAAAACGATTTAAAGATGGTGACGTCGAACTCTCTTTTTCATCCTTCGCGTTGGTAACAGCTAGACGATTTACAGAGTCACGCACTTCCTCAGTGTTTGTCACGCAACTGGTTTGTGATCCTTTCCGGACCGCCATTGACTTCCTTCTGAGGTCTCGGCCCTGTAAAAAGGGGTTGGAAATAATGCTTTCATTTTCACTGATACTTTTACAGGATTTATTCAAGAAGGGGTTGGAAATAATACTTTCATTTTCACTGATACTTTTACAGGATTTATTCAAGAAGTTGAGAGAACCCAGTGGGACGCCGTCGGCGATTTTTAAAGGGAATGTTTTCATGAAAGAAGTCTGTAGATTTTTCAACCGCTCATACATATAGCTTAAGTTTCAACGGGATATTAGAGGTGTAAAATTAAAATACAGAGATACTCAACATCTGTAATGTTCCAGCCGCTACAATGGTGGATTAAATTGGTAGTGGACGTTTTTCAGGTTTCTAGTGAAACAACTGACAACTTGATTGACAAATGATCGCGTTAAAAAAAAATCCACTCAAATGTCAAACCTCTCTACATTAGAAACATAGGCTTCTACGGAAAAAAATTGTGCACGTTTGACGCACTATGGTACAAATTATGTACGCCAAATTTTATTAATTGCGGTAATTCTGCACCTGCAACAGTCTACAATAAACTTTGCTTCCACGCAGGTCAGTGCTTAAAATTTCGTATTTATGAAACTTCAGTATTAACCTCCATTATTCCAATAATTATTCAAAGGACCATGGTCCATCTACAATGAAACCCCTGCATTATCACCGCCCCGTTGATATCGACGGCCTCGCCGGTATTAGGGTTACGTATTTGTGGCCCAAAAAGGGTAACGTTGTTACATTTTTACCTGAAAACCTGTTAAACCGACCATCACGTTAATACGTCCACATTTTTATCGCCGGTCAGAAGTCTTACTGACGGGGTTGCCCTGTAATAATAGTCATTTAATATCATAATCAAACACCATCTGTCCTAAGGTCTAAGCATATTATACTTCGTTTAACCTAGCAAAGGAAAGGGTTGAAAGGATACAGTTACCTGCGGGTGAGGAAAGGTACTGGAGCTGGCAGCTTTCTCTTCAACTATCAAAGGCAGGGACTTCTGACTAATCTTATAACCAACAGAAGACAAACTGCTTTGTTTTGATAAATTCTCTTCACTGAGTTCCGCTGGAAGCGACACCAACGACCCTACATGTAAGTAGTAAAACAGCAAGTATTGTTTCTCCCCACTAACTCCTTAACTCGTTGTTGCAGTTGGTAGTGAGTGTTTGCTGACATATTTAGAGCTGTACAATTTATATTAAGCGGACACCCCAGGGGAGTCAAGGTAACTGTCCACTACAGCAATGCGTAGTCAGCCATTTCACTTCCTAAAGTGTATTTAGTAGGTCACAAGCATTCGTGCTCAAGAGCACTTGACTCTGAGTTCCCAAAGAAAAGTTGAGCCAAAGATCCTCCGCACACTGGTCGGACACTTTAACCACTGACCTACAGAGTGACTTGCGTCAGTCGCAGCATCATTGGTTCGGGGGCACTTAACAAAACAGTGATATTAACTTGGCCATTCCCCTTCTCCCTTCTCAATGTCGTTCACTGTCATTCTGATGTCCAATCTTATAACACACTGAGAGGGAAGGGTCCGTCCTAACTACTGTTCACTGATTTGCTGGGTTGTGTGTGACATAAGTGATGGGGTGTTGGATACACCCGAATGGTGTGGTAATAAAAACAGTTCGATGTTAAAGCTTGTCATGGGCAAGTTCCTTTCGGTTTTCATACCTTTAGAAGCATCCTGTTTGATTTGCTCATCTTTCCGCATATCTTTTGGTTCCAAACCTTTTAAGTTCCACTTGTCCCAGATTCTTGGCACGGGCTTCGTTCCTACAAATACAAGTAATTAAAAAATTGCTTTATATTACCCAACGATTCCGATTCAGAGTACTTAAAAAAAGAAGACAAAAGAAATGGCTGTAAGACACAGATTCCGCATTAATGTCGTAAGATCAAAAAAGGCTGAATAATAATAATAATAATAATAATAATAATAATAATAATAATAATAATAATAATAATAATAATAATAATAATAATAATAATAATAATAATAATTCGGCTGCAGGAGCACTTTAACAGAGTCTCAGTGCTCTTACAATTATGCAAATAATTGTAAGAGCGTTGAACTCACAAAACAGAATTCTCATCAGATAACTGAAGGTAACAGTAGTCACCCCAAGACAGCAGCTAAGGCGTGCAGCGCAAGCGGGGTCCCCACAAACAGCCGGAGTGAAGTATATATCCTTCACATTTTACGTTGGGTATCCGTATTGTTAGCCATCAGTTTTGACAGCTGGAACATCAGGAAAAAACTGTTTTTTCTAATATTTCCTTACAAACCTAACGGTGATGTAATTGCTACGTGCACGATTTGTAGTCTAGGAAATTACAAGGGAATAGGCCTTTTCTCGTTTGCATTACAGTACAATCGAACATGGGTTCAAGGCAATTTCGGGCAATTTAAATCACACCCACGCTTCGTATCGTAGTAATGTAAATGAGAAAAGTTATCAGTTAGAAGGGCTGTTGAGGCTGGAAGCCTGGAAATTGACCTTTTGTGTTTGGCAGCTGCGTAAGTCCAGCCTGCAAATGTCATCAGCTTTCTGAGACCTCCCATGCATGTTAAAGATACATCTCGAAAAACGTAAAAAATTCTAAACGATCTGAAAGTATTTAAAGTTAAAAAACGCTTGCAAATCCATCCGTGGAATGTAGTTTCTAGATATTTTGCAAATTGAAATTTACGAATGTTTTTGGTTTTGAACTTGGATCCTCTTAGAAAGAACTTGCGTTCTCTTAGAAATCAAGTGTATAATACAAAATGTTGAGAGATAATACGTATGCAACTGGGAAATTTTCAAATAAAGAGGTAAGTTTCTAAAGAAACTGTGGTGCTGCGTCGGTGGGGAGGTGAACATTACAAATTTGCATTTATCAACCGAGTTGATTCAAAAGCTGGCGTTCCGAGCGTTAGCCTTTTGTTAGAGCGAAGGGTTTATGTTCTGACGGGCTAAATTTTTTTGAGAATTTACGTTCTTGTTTTCAGATCATTTATTTTCTTTTGGTTCACTGGAAAAATTTCTAGTTTTGATTCCCTTTTCCCTCTCTTTTATGTCTGCCACACAAACTATGGGTTTTCCAGTGGTTACAGCTTTTAATGGAAAGACTAAAGGCCCCTAAATTCACACTGCAAACAAAAGTTCGCAAACTCGTGCTTTAAAAATGCGAGTTGGTGTGATGTTAGCAAGTCAACAGTTTTTGCGACATTCACACATGCCAACTGGCATTTGTCTGTAAGTTTGCCATGCAAAGGCATCCTGAAGACCAACCAGTGATCCACTCATGGATTAACTGAACCAGGTCCTCCTTGAATTCATCTCCAAACTGCTTGTAGGATGTAGGAAATGCAGTGCAAAATGTGCAGTACACGGCTTGAGCCATCATATTAGGGTAACGCTAAACCAAAGGTAAAAAAGAAGATTGATAACAATAAAAGCTCAAGACAAAGAAATTTTATGGTTTGTTTTATTGAACTTGTCTATAAGCAAATAAAACTGGAAGGTCTGATGACGATGTTGATGATGAGGATGACGATGCTGATGCTGATGTTGATTATGATGATGATGGTGATGCTGATGGTGATGATACGCTGATGGTGATGCTGCTGCTGCTGCGGCTGCTGCTGCTGCTGATGATGATGATGTTGATGGTGATGGTGATGATGATGGTGATGCTGTTTATGATTATGCTGATGATGATGACGTCCATTGATGATACTGACAATGATAACAATAGTGATGATGATGATGATGATGATGATGATGATAACAACGACGACAATGATGATTAGTCATAATTTATAATTATAATGAAAGCCAAAATACCTTAAGAAATTTATCTCTATATTGGGTCACTGGGGATGTAAACAGCATCTTCACATAGTTATGAGCAATGCGATTGAACAGCATTTCTTGAATATTCCTGCTGGACTGCACAAAAAAGTGAAATTAAACAATATCTTATTGTTGCATCCAGGGAAAATGAACAAAAGGTCTTTTGATCAGAAAACCTCAATCTTATTACATCCAATTAACATCCAAGTAACGTTATACAGTAACGTGCTTTTCAGGCTAATTTCTTGAGACTGACACTTAAATTAATTATGCAGGTAACTTTCTTAATCCTTTTTGTATGAGTGGTTTACCAAGGAGAACAAAAATCACACCTGTTTGCGGGTTACATGTAGATTAAGGTGATGGCCACAGAAACAGGTCTGTGGGCTGATTTTTATTTCAGTACCTTCACTGTAGTATAAACTGAATAACAAAGGTTTACATTCACGAGGTGTAAAACACTTGCATAACTATGTCAAATTATGGACAACTGGGACAGATCAATATCCCTACCTGATATTTTTCTAAGAAGTACCACCAAAACAAGTCCTGGTGAAAAAAAATTTTTAATTCAACTATTCAATCTTTGGAGATATCTTTTACAGTACTCTTCTTTTACTCCTCAAATGCATGCACAAAAGTAAGGAAATGGTGTACCACAATGATATCCAGCCACCAATAGGCTCAAAAACTCTGCCCATAATATAACAGGGTGGCAGGATAAACTTTTGTTTGAGCCAAAATAAAGTAGGAAATGATAAATTAAAGACCTGGTCACACTACAAGGTGGCTGTAAGGTGAGGATCCATTGCAGCTGTTTGGCTTGAGAAGCAGGGCTATCAGCTCTCAGGGGGTGATGGGAAGGAGGTGCAAATGAACTTTCTGGGGTGTAAAATAAAGGATTTTGGTATTTTGGGGGCTTAAAATTTCCCCATAGAATTTGACAGGTATTTGAGAGGTTAATAATGTCAGGCTAAGAATAACAATAACTAAATACTATTTACAACTTGATTAAGATTGATAATTTAAGAAAAATCTTGAAAGTAAGCTACTATCTGCTTAAGAGTGGGACAAATGGTATAACTCTGTTGCAAAGAAACAAAGACATGAGGTAGATTGAATAGTTAATTAAAGGGCAGTTACATTTCCACAAAATGGTATCCTGGATATATTTATAAGTAAAACTTAACCTTGACTAGACATAACTTACAGTTGAAGCAAATATGGTGCCAATGCATAATGAGTACAATGAATCCAATGCATAAAGAGTGTCTTACATGTAGTGTAAGGAGAAGGGCAGGGAACAAAATACATACCTGTAGAATATCTTGAGATGTCTTGGAAAACAAAAACGACTGGAATTCACGTTTAAATGAGGACTGAAAACAAATGATTTTATCCAAAATTTGTCAACAATGTAAGATCATAGACTTAAGATCCCAGAAGTTTTAAGAAGATCACTTTAAGTCATTTTATTTTTTGTAAGAGACTTTACTATGCAACTTTGTTTTTGAATTCACAATCAAATAAAACTTATATTTTTGTGTAATTTAAACAGTAGCCAGGTTTATGTGGCTGGGAAGTGGGCCCAAAAAGTGGTCTTTACATATATGTTCACCTTTTACAGATGTTGTGTGAGATGAGTCATTTTAATACTATTCAGTTTCTTGATTTGGGATAAAATTCTGGGTCAGAAGATATAATAATTGTAGCTTATATCTGCTGGTGTTTCAATAATATCTTTTTTTATCCGGTTCCACCTACCTTATTTCTGAGATCTCTTTGAGCATCAATTACTGTTAAGAGGATCTCTTTTGCTTGGTATGGTTCAGGAAGATGAGTTACTTCATCTGGTTCATAACCTGGATACACATGTAACTAAAACAACAATAATTGATGTTGGTCTTGAAACCAAAAATATTTTGTGGTAATAAAAATTACTTTCATCACAGTGCAACCAAAGGCAGTTAACAAAGTTTTGGATTAATTTATGATATCATTTTGAAAACTTGCTGACACTTCTTGCATTTCAATTGGCCAGTTAAAATCATCAGAGATTTTAAAAAAAACATCAAGACTTTGCTTTTAAATTAATTTAAAAATTTTTAAACTGCCAGAGTAAGAATGTGTTTTATCGCAACTATTCAAGTCTACTCTAAGAAAAACAATATCCTTTTGAAATAGAATATTCTGATCTGTTTTCTACAACTGCCTTTCTGTGGACCAAATCCATGCAGTCAATTCCTGTCATAACATAATATCACATCTTCAGGTCAACAATTCAAGATCCTCGCAGCTATTAACGCAACTTATGCAGTTGCGAAAAGAAAGCCTGAAAAATAAGCCTTGCCGGGATTCGAACCCTGACCTCTGCGATACTGGTGCAGCGCTCTAACCAATTGAGCTAACAAGCCTACTGGGAGCTGGTCATTAAATTGGTTCGTAATATACCCAGGAAAGATGAAGATGAAATTATGAATATATGAAATTCATATATTTGAACTGCGGAATGAAGAAATAAATGTAAATAAGATCCTCGCAGTTATTAACGCAACTTATGCAGTTGCGAAAAGAAAGCCTGAAAAAATCAGGCTTGCCGGGATTCGAACCCTGACCTCTGCGATACCGGTGCAGCGCTCTAACCAATTGAGCTAACGAGCCAACTGGGAGCTGGTCATTAAATTGGTTCGTAATATACCTGGGAAAGATGAAGATGAAATTATGAATATATGAAATTCATACATTTGAACTGAAATTCATATATTTGAATTCATATATTTGAACTCTTCATCTTTCCCGGGTATATTACGAACCAATTTAATGACCAGCTCCCAGTTGGCTTGTTAGCTCAATTTGTTAGAGCGCTGCACTGGTATCGCAGAGGTCAGGGTTCGAATCCTGGCAAGCCTGATTTTTTCAGGCTCTCTTTTCGCAACTGCATAAGTTGCATTAATAACTGCGAGGATCTTCTTTACATTTATTTCTTCATTCCGCAGTTCAAATATTTGAATTTCATATATTCATAATTTCATCAATTCAAGATCCATTGTTTAGAGAGAGAATGATGTGGGGGCACAGCGGTGTAGTGGTTAGTGCACTGGACTTCAGGTCTAAAGGTCAGTGGTTTGAGGCCCAGTCCCAAACACCATGTTGTTTCCTTAGACAAGAAACTTAACCCCATATTGTCTCTTTCCAACCAGGTGTAATATAAATGGGTACCCAAGGCTGTTGCCTAACAGGTGCCCAGTAGCCTGGGGCACCCAAGGAATAGCTCTGGGCACCTAATTAATTTGCTGTAGCACCCAGCATTTCACAGGTTGGGCTGCTAACTTATGTGGTTTTGGCTTTGTGGGCTCCTTCAAATTTCTCTTAGGTAGCAGCCTTGGACGTACCGGCGACATACTGCTGGGGGTTACCCTGCCATGGACTAGCATCCTATCCAGGGAAGAGTAGCAATACTCACAGTTCCTACAGAAACTGTATTAAGGCCGTGTGTGCCTCCTTGGCTCGTGTGCGACTTTACCTACCTTGCCTATGATGCAACTTATAGTACAACACTAAATTTTGGCGTGCTGCTCCCAGCGGATACCTATCCGTGCATAGTGACTGTTTTTGACAATTTTTGCTCAAAATTTAGCATTGTACAATAGAAACAATAGAGTCCTTCTTTCTCCGGCCCTTAATGTGTGATAGGTTCCCTCAGAAATTTGAAATGACAAAACTGACAGCTAACAAAGTTATGTACCTCCACCAACATTGGCTTCATACTTGAGCTCTTCTCTTTCTGGAAGTCAAGTTAATATAAACACTTCCATCAGTACGTACAGTAATCATTAATGGCTAAAAAGGGAACAGAACATTCAACAAGTCAGTCAGTACTACAGTAAATTTTTTACCTTTTTTGAGGCCTTTTTCCACCCAAGTAACTGAGATTGTTGATGGACATTATTCATCAGAGGATTTTCAGCAGTGGCTTGTAAGGCTGGAATAAATTTAAAAGATAGTAGTACACTTTGCATAACTTTGACCAAAATGCACAGGAATTATACATCATAAAATTAAACAGCAAACATTTAAGCTTGGACAAACTAAAGTGATCACTGTTTTTAACATAAGATAATCTGTTACCAACCATTAGTTCTGTAATTGCACTAACCAGATCTCACAGAATAAACTCCAGCAAACTTGCTGACTTCTTTGGCTTCAACCTCTGAAAAATAATAGCAGAAGTGTTAAATTACATTTAAATTTACTAAGATGAAAATTATCCCAAATTTTATAAACTTGTTATTTCCTCCAAACTTAATAAAAATTATAGAATGATATGTTCAGTTGGTGGTGTCAATAAGTTTTGAAAAGTGATGTGAGGTTTATAAGCAATGTTAGGGTTTTAAAACACATACATAATGCAAGAAATTAAAGACAGCATATTTCAATAAGTTTGCATCCTATATAATTATACTTGTTTAAGTTATCTTCTGTTGAATTGCACTTGAATTTAACTGCAATTTCCTGTAACACACACAGGGATCCACATTAGCAGTCGTCAGGTCGTCCGAGATGACTATAAAGTGCTACGGACGAGTATCAAAAATCACAAACTCGTCAGGTGGACGAGTAAGTCTTAGGGAGCAAATTTTTTTCTTTAATTTCTCACCAGTCAATGTACCTGAGTGTTGAATGTCCACCAGCCATTTAGTGATTCCGTACTGCAGGGCTTGAAATAATTTCCCGGCTGGCGCCGGTCAAGTTGTCCGGTCAAACCTATTTTTGCTCGGACACCACCCATTTTTGGCGGGACAAATCTCCATTACGCCATATCTCTACAAAATTCCCCCCCTCCCCCTGCAGCATGATGTTTACATATCAAACAAGTACATTTTCTAAGCCTTTATTGTACATGGAGCCTTGAACTCATTGCAGGAAAAGTGGAATGCATGGTACAGCCACAACGTTCGGCAAAATCAATATTACATTTGTGCATGCATCTATCGCTTCAGTTCTATGTCTTCTATACCGTTAAATTTTGATACCTACTAAAGCTATGAAGTTGATGAAATTGAAGCCTGCGATCTAGTTGATCCTCATAATAATACAAGCTAACTGATGTGAATATACAACAAGAAACTCTTACAAGTAGAATCCATATCCACTGATTTGCTACAAAGTAAGCTTAGAATGAATAAGCTTGAATCTTGAAATGTTTCAGTACTATATCTTATTAAAAGGGGTCGGGGAAATGATACCAACAGGTAACTCTCTTTTTTCATTTGGAATACTTGAATGGCAACCTAATTTTGCTACTCTTTGTCAATTTCAAGTCTATACTGCCTGAGGAAAACATTGCCTTGCGAAGTAATGCCCGTGAATCCAATAATCACCAAAAAGCTTGGTAACCAAGTATTTATCAGGGGCGTGCCGGAAGTGATGAATGATTTGTTCCGTTTCAGCGTTTTTAGAGACGATATGAATCACAACTTTTATGGATGACTATTTGGCCATTTGGAATTACTGGAATTACATCAACGTTGTGCAATTAAGGAAATGAAAGCACTTTGTTGTGGTTTTAAGTGAAACAAAAACATATCAACGCCAAAAATATATACAATGTTCGGGAGCCTACTGATCCACTCCTGTGTCTTTTATTAAATCTATTGCTCTGTCTTCTAATTCGTCCTCATTATCTGAATCGGAATCTTCTTCAGTTGAAGAACAATCAATCAAGACCATTCCCCTTTTCGCAAACTCTCGGGCCTTGTACGATTTCCTCTTGCTTTGGTTCGGAGGGCGAGTGGCGCTCGTTACCCACAAGTGAATGGCTGGTGTAGTGTCGTAACCTTGAAAAGGGGGACCTTCCATTTTGACTCTTATCAGGTGGCTAAGGGTGTTCTCGCTGAGTGTTGCCCGAGAATCTGAGAGGCATTGTTATGCTTCTCACGTCACGTTTACAAAATCCAAGCGGACTATATATTATAAGAATATAGTAATTCATACTGCTACACACGCTACTCCGGAAGACCCGCTAATTTGCGGTGACGGCTTGATGAACGACAAAGCGAAGATTTGCAACCACCGGAAATTTTACAACCACTATTATGAATCATTTTTTAAAAGTTCTTGGTCTGGTAGTATCTCTGTCTTTTCCCCTTTTTATTCACAAACGCCAATAATGTTGAACCTATAAAAATTTAAAACCTGAAGATCCGCATTGAATTTTTCTTTACAAGCGTAAACGACCGGACAAATTGTCCGGCCATCCAAGGATTTGACCGGACAAAACCTATTTTTGACCGGACATTGTCCGTTGACCGGCCATTATTTCAAGCCCTGTACTGTAGTAAACAGAAGATTAATGTTCTGTAAACTTCGTTTATTTGCGCATACGACCATACGACATTTTTCTCTCAGAAGTGAAAAGTTTGCAGGCTCAATTTTTTGTTCTTGTCTATTGACATACTACAGCGATATGCAAACACCAAGACTCTCACTCTTTGGCCGCATATGAGTTTCGCAAAATGTAGCGCTACTTTGACATGGTGTTGCCACCACCTCAGATTAAAAAAAAAATGGTGAGCCTTCCGAACAAAGTTCTAAATACGAACAAGAATAGTGAAAGCATGCATTTTTACAACATCATGGTAGCACAACAGGCAGGTGGAGACTTCGATGTCGTTGACAGGGAGAGGATTTAGATGGGAATGACAGTAGTGTTGAGGATGCAAGTGACATGGACAGCGATGTTGCAAAATGCCAAATTGAAAGTTTGATCAAGAAGTACTTGTAATTTAAGTAAACGCAGCAAATCAATGCAAAGTAGGTCCATCTTTTTAGTCCGTGTAGTTGAGTTTTTAAAATGAAAGTGACAGGAGCCTCACTGCGGTACTGCTGCAGTAACACAGTGAAAATAAAATGCAACCTTTCCACTTACTTGCTAACCTTCAGTTTTTGACTGTATTTTATTTAAATTATTACACAATTTTGAATGGGCAAGTAAAATTTTGTCAGGGCAAGTATCTTTTCTGACATCCTTGCCCGGCTGACGAGTTTAAAAAAAAGCTAACATGGAAAATTCAACTAACATTAACTACCGTATTTAATATTGCCATCAATATAGTGATGACAACAATCAAGTCACCCCAATAAAGCAGAGTATTTTATTAACTGGAATGGATCAAAATCCAACAATTATAACTGGCAAAGGTGGCCTTTCAAACATCTTGAACCAAGCTCTGTAGGATTATTGATGGCAGTATAAAACCAGACCGGCCATTGGTTGACTTTTGACCTTCAGAGTTCAATCCATATTGAAACTGTAATACTAATAAATAACATCATAAAAAATACTGTCAATAAGGTAAACCTTGCCTTTGTCACTGATCTTTGACGTTGACTTCTTAGGAAGCTTGTAATCAATCATAAGTTTTCCATAACCAAATTCCTCTTCATCTGGTTCAACCTCTAAACCGTGCTCCTTCATGTATTTGTCCACAACCAACTGAGTTGGTGAGTCATAGCTGTGCAAGTTTGCATTTAAACTGCAGATTTGATCAGTGATGTCTTTTATGGTCCCACCACGATGAAATGATTCTTGTAATTCAAGTACTGATCACTTGGATCAAAGAAAACAAGCAAGCATACATCTATACATAGCAGTATAATAAAACATCATCTTAAAATAATGCTATATTATATTTTCAGCTGCTAATTCCTAGTGACATAAAATCTGGAGTCATTTCAATTTGTTACCATGTCACCTCTTCCTTATGCTATTTACCACTGATCCAAATGGAGAAAAATCAGAAATACTACCTTGATCTGGGTAGTACAACTTTCCTCCTCACCCCCACCACCATGTACCAACAGCAAATTGGTGTAAAAGAACCGATACTGTGAGATGATTACTATAAGACACCTAAATAATAGCACTAAGGCAAAACCTTACTAGTCCACATGAGTCAGTGTTAAGCCATTCCCGGGCTGAGTTTCGTCGAAACTGCTAAACATAATCCTGCCCCAAGAATGTCTGCTCATAAGATCATAACTTGCAACTTCTGTTCTGAAATGCTGTTTAGTAGTTTTAGTAGTTACAAATCGAAAGTTCAATGCACTGGACTTCAGGGGAGACTCTGCATTTAGGATGACTACAAATACAATGTACTTGTGATTGATCTATGACTGTATGGAGCCACTATATAATAAATTATATTTTCCTCCTGGTGAGATAAGATCATGGGTCAAATGGTCACTTGGTGGCAATGAAAACAATAGAAAATTTCAAGCTGTCAGCCCCAAAAGTGGTCACTCACAAGAGGTGGGTGCCTATGAGAGGTTCCAAGTATGTGATTTGGCTGAGAAAATTTTGGTATTTTGCAAAAGTGGTCACTGAAAGGAGGTTGTTGCTTACGACAGGCATCGGTGGGTTCATCTGGTTTGACCGCGTAGGCAAGATATGCCTAGTCTAACCACTGGCCACTTCTTGTAACCACCTCAATCTAAAAACCCATCTTCAACCAACGGGATGTACCATGTGGGCCTCACTGTCAGAGCAATAAAAGAATGTTGACAGTGAAAAATTTTGGCAGAAATTTAGAAATCCCTCAGTTGCTATTTTGAGTAATGTAATAATGCTATGAAGCAATCTGTTTCTATTCCCAGGCCACAGCGAAATATAATCGCCGTTAACTGAGGCCGATGTAAGCCTAGGTTGACAAACTGACCCACCCCCAAAAGAACTCGATCAAAAGTGAAAAAGTTTACGATTCATGACTGATCAGTCTTTGGAAAATCCAGCTGGAGAAGTGGTTCAATTCGAATTTTCACTCAACAACGCAACCTGTAATCACATCAAAGCAGCTACATGTAGCAGCATTCAAGACCCAAACGAATGAATACAAATTTCATAGATAACTACTGTAATCAATTTAACATGCTGTGCTTTCCAAAGAGAGATCCTTCGGAGAGAAGTTGGTAGCCATTGGTAACGAGTCGAAAAACACCAACTGCGAAATCACAAATGGAAAACGTAAATAAGAACACAAAGGATACGATCATCTGGAACCTTTTCTCCTTCTGCCACAAACATACTGTTATTCCTTCGAAGAAAACTTCATTATCGCTGTGGGAGAACAAACTCCCGCTAGAATGTTTATAAAACTTTCCGATCTCCAGCAGAGGGTAAAGCGTTCATGTAAGCTACATATAACGTCCCAGTATAGCCATGAAACATATACACTGCTATGTAAGGGACATATAGCGTCCCATTATATGAAACGTATACTTCGTTCACCTAAGTTTGCCTTGGTTCACCTCCGTTTGCCTTGGTTGACCTCCGTTTGCCTTGGTTGGCCTCAGTTTGCCATGGTTCACCTCCGTTTGCCTTGGTTCACCTCCGTTTGCCTTGGTTCACCTCCGTTTGCCTTGGTTCACCTCCGTTTGCCTTGGTTCACCTTAGTTTGCCTTGGTTCACCTTAGTTGTCCTTGGTTCACCTCAGTTTGCCTTGGTTAACCTTACTTTGCCTTGGTTCACCTTAGTTTGCCTTGGTTCACCTTAGTTGTCCTTGGTTCACCTCAGTTTGCCTTGGTTCACCTTAGTTTGCCTTGGTTCACCTTAGTTGTCCTTGGTTCACCTTAGTTTGCCTTAGTTCACCTTAGTTTGCCTTGGTTCACCTCAGTTTGCCTTGGTTCACGTTAGTTTGCCTTGGTTCACCTCAGTTTGCCTTGGTTGACCTTAGTTTGCCTTGGTTGACCTTAGTTTGCCTTGGTTCACCTCAGTTTGCCTTGGTTGACCTTAGTTTGCCTTGGTTGACCTTAGTTTGCCTTGGTTCACCTCAGTTTGCCTTGGTTGACCTTAGTTTGCCTTGGTTGACCTTAGTTTGCCTTGGTTCACCTTAGTTTGCCTTGGTTCACCTCAGTTTGCCTTGGTTCACCTTAGTTTCCCTTGGTTCACCTCCGTTTACCTTGGTTCACCTCCGTTTGCCTTGGTTCACCTTAGTTTGCCTTGGTTCACCTCCGTTTGCCTTGGTTCACCTTAGTTTGCCTTGGTTCACCTCAGTTTCCCTTGGTTCACCTTAGTTTCCCTTGGTTCACCTCCGTTTACCTTGGTTCACCTCCGTTTGCCTTGGTTCACCCCAGTTTGCCTTGGTTGACCTCAGTTTGCCTTGGTTCACCTCAGTTTGCCTTGGTTCACCTTAGTTTGCCTTGGTTCACTTTAGTTTGCCTTGGTTCACCTCAGTTTGCCTTGGTTCACCTTAGTTTGCCTTGGTTCACCTCAGTTTGCATTGGTTCACCTCAGTTTGCCTTGATTCACCTTAGTTTGCCTTGGTTCACCTCGGTTTGCCTTGGTTCACCTTAGTTTGCCTTGGTTCACCTTAGTTTGCCTTGGTTCACCTCAGTTTGCCTTTGTTCACCTTAGTTTCCCTTGGTTCACCTCCGTTTACCCTTGGTTCACCTCCGTTTGCCTTAGTTCACCCCAGTTTGCCTTGGTTGACCTCAGTTTGCCTTGGCTCACCTCAGTTTGCCTTGGTTCACCTTAGTTTGCCTTGGTTCACCTTAGTTTGCCTTGGTTCACCTCAGTTTGCCTTGGTTCACCTTAGTTTGCCTTGGTTCACCTCAGTTTGCCTTGATTCACCTCAGTTTGCCTTGATTCACCTTAGTTTGCCTTGGTTCACCTCCGTTTACCTTGGTTCACCTTAGGGTTGACCTCAGTTTGCCTTGGTTCACCTCAGTTTGCCTTGGTTCACCTCAGTTTGCCTTGGTTCACCTCAGTTTGCCTTCAGGTTCACCTCCGTTTGCCTTGGTTCACCTCAGTTTGCCTTGGTTCACCTCGGTTTGCCTTGGTTCACCTCGGTTTGCATTGGTTCACCTCTGTTTGCCTTGATTCACCTTAGTTTGCCTTAGTTCACCTCCGTTTACCTTGGTTCACCTCAGTTTGCCTTGATTCACCTTAGTTTGCCTTGGTTCACCTCAGTTTGCCTTGGTTCACCTTAGTTTGCCTTTGTTCACTTTAGTTTGCCTTGGTTCACCTTAGTTTGCCTTGGTTCACCACAGGTTACCTTGGTTGAGCTCAGTTTGTAGGCGGAAAGATTATAAAATTGACAATAGAAACAGGTTTTTCTCTTGGTGTCCTTGCTCACTATATTTACGAAAGTGAGAGGGAGTGGAGAGGGGGCTATTCGAGGGGTGGGGGGCGTTGCTGGGCTATTGTAGCCAAGGGTGGGCCCTTGTATGGGGGAGAATTCATCTGCGCTTTTTTGAGCTTGGGCGCTTATAGGAAGAAATACGGTATTTGTAATGTGAACTTGAAGTTAATGAGATTGTTCAGTTGTACGTAGTGCAAATGCTCGATTAAGCGTCTCGGTCGCTTATCAATTTTCGGCCTTATAGCAGGGGCGCCTATTCGAATCAGAGATCTTATTTGAAGGGGGCGCTTATTCAATTTTTGAGACAATGACCACAATTTACTCCCGGGTCACTCCCGGTTCCTTTCGGTGCAATAGTAGGAATTGTACCACTTGTCCTTACATTGAACATGGCCGCACTCGATATACTTTTCATTCCACAGGTGAAACGTACCATATCAAATCTCATATAACTTGTACTACTTTCAATGTTATCTACATGATTCAATGTCGCCTATGTAGTTTACAATACATTGGGGAAACTAAAGGTCACCTCAAAGACCGTTTCAATGAACATAGACGACCAGTACTCAATCCTACTTCAAATTATATCCATACAGTGGTTTCAGAACACTTTCTCAGCAATAACCACTCCGACACCCATATGCTACTTATTCCTACTGAAAAACTTAAAAATGAACGCAGTTCTTTCAGGAAGGCACGTGAGGCTCACATTATTCACAAGGCTAAGACTCTTGAGCCTCTAGGCATTAATAAACGTGATGAACTGTAATTTGTAACTATATATAGTAAATTTTTGTTTTGTTTTTTGTTTGTTTTCTATTATTTCTAAGTCACGCCATACCACGTCATAAATGTAACTTCCGCTCATTGTTTTACTACATATATATTTCTGTAAATTCGTGATTTGCCTTAATAAAACCTGATGAAGACTGGTATTGGCCAGTCGAAATATTGTAACTAACGTCTTTTCACGTTGTTTGATCAGTCTCTGCAGTAGTCATTTTGACAATCATTTATAATCTTATCAGTTTTGACTGATCACGATCTTTCTGATCTGACGTTGAGTAAGGTTGATCGTACACGGTTTCTCCAGTGGTTTCATACCTTAACTTCATACAATTTACCAGGTTTTTAACTGTTTCTCTTTATATACTGAAACTGTAACAAAACATGAACATTTCTGAAACGATTGACCACAATTTACCGAATGTCTATTTACTGTCACTGTAACCAGCTTTACCAAGTTCTGCAAGAAATCAAAAGCACTATAAATGACAAATCTGTCAACGTTTTCAATATACCGCTTATGCAAATGTTTACGGAAAACGCACTCAACAGCTCCTAATCATGATGACACCATTCATGATCCAGTGAGCAACCTTAACCGAAATCTGGCCTCCTTTGGATTATCGATTGACCCAGTAGTTGGTGATGGCGATTGCGCATTTTCCAGTGTCGTAAAACAATTGCACAAACTGCCCGAATTTATTAACAAAGAGCCTTATTTTGTGGAGCACCTGTATGGATTTGGCCTTTCCAAATCTGTAGAAGAGGATGCTTATCGACTACGACAACTCTTTGTAGACAACGTACAATCCAATGAAGAATATCAATCAGTTGCTGGCATGAATCCCGACAGACTAAATGAAGAAACTGAGCTTTTTAGGGAGCGGGGTACTTACAGCGGAAATCTGGGGGACTTAGTAATTAAGGTTTGCGCAGATGTGCCTAACTACCAATACCATTTTAAAGAAAAACATGGGTAAACTATATATCGTTGGAAAGGTTAAGTAATGTAGATTTCGGGAAAAAAAATTATGAATTGCCGGTTTCTTCAATTCCGCAAAAGAAAATCGCAAACAACCGCGAAAATGACCATGTGTCATTCAATTGAATTAATAGCGTATCAAATCCAAGTGTGTGAGCATTTTTTGATATTCTGACTCATCTGGTTCTTTTTAATTAATCTGTCAAGTTCGAACAGCAAAGAATACGCAAAGTGCATTGCTTTGAATTTCGCCACTGGTGAAATATTATATATAAATTTCAAAAACTGATCGCCGACAAATTTTGGTTCACCGAACATTTAAGAAATGTCCAGGCCAAATTTCACAGCAACCCGCCGAATTTTGATACACTATTAATTCATTTATCTGATTGAATAACGCAAGGTCATTTTCGCGGACATTATTACAATTTTATTCTGCGGAAAACACCGGCAATTCATTTTTTTCCCGAAATTGAAGTGTGCAATTTAGCTTTTTTTAATTAACTTAGCGTTAAGGCATGAAATCGTGCAACGTAGAATGCCAATCCAGCAATGCATTTGAACACGGATACAAACTACCTGGAAACTGAGAAGTAAATTCAATTTTGGGAAAAGCCTAATCTCCTGCCCAAACGAATGGAAAAGTCTGGAAATGAAGACGATTTTCAGCCATCTAGTGAATTGTGAAACACTTTCAACAATCACTGCGTGCTGTTACTTCTCAAAAATTTTCAATTACATTTGTGTGTGTGTGCTTCACCAGTATATGTTGTGCTACCTGAAGAAACGTAAAAAAAAAATGAAAAAACTGTTTCTATATTATGCGATCGCCAGTGTTTACTATATTCAAACCAAGAAGTACAAATTTCAGTCCACATGGATTTAGATCGCCGAATGGCCAAGGGTGACGTTTCCAGCAATCGTTTGGCGATAATATGCTTAGGGGTGCACCACGCCTAGGTTTCAATTTCCTGTCTTTTGTAAGATTCTTTTGTTTGTGGACAGTTCTTCTTTGTGATATTTACGCAAAGTATATTTTTTTACTCGACCCCTCGTACAGTTTTTAAAAGAAAATGACTCGGTGTACATTTCCTTTTTACGAAATGCAATACTTGTTTTACTTTGCAAGGAAAATCTACATTTTCAGTTACTTAGGAACTCAACGTCAAGACACCCAATATTGATAGAAGAAACATGTCAAAAATTAAGTTTCCATAATAGTCGTCATGATATTAATTTATCTTAGTTTATTAGATATGAAGGTGTTTTGTACGCCATGTTATTTTTTGTTCGTTAAATGTAGTTTAGAGTTCATTATCTTATTGTTGTTGTGTTGATGGAGGTCATATATTAAGACCCTTTTTGGCGAAAAACCCACTCTAATTAAAAGACATCGAGTCCACTCAATCAGCCAAAAGCGAATTATTACGTTGACTACTTGTAATTTTATTTTCTGATAATTTTGCTCAAGTCTAACTCCTTGATCACACATTATATTAAATAACTTTGTTACTTTGTTATAAGTGAACAAGATATTGTTAAGATCATTTGAAACAAAAACACTTCTTTAGGACAACTGATATTATTATTCTAGTGATGAACATAGGTAATGACTGTACAAGGATTAAGAAAACAAGTATGAAGAGCACCTCACAAGACCGAGAGACCAAGACGTTTAGTGATTGATGTAAACCAAAAATGCTAGATTAAGCGCCCAGCTTCAAAAAAGCGCATCGCTTCGAATTAGCTGCCCTCTTATAGATTAAATGAAAAATGAATAAGCGCCCACCCCCCTTCCCCCGAAAACCGAGTTCGGTACAGATTACACTAGTACCGTTAACTGTGTGTAAAATTTAAAACACGAACAGTAGTGTTTTATCAAGGACTTAATATATACAGACTTGATAAAACACCTGCTGTTCGTGTTTTGAACAGCTTCAAAGACGTCAGCTTAAAAAACTGACCTGAGCCAAGGCAAACTGAGGTAAACCATGAGGCAAAAGGAGGTGAACCAGGAAAACGGAGGTGAACCAAGGCAAACTAAGGTGAACCAAGGCAAACTAAGGTGAACCAAGGCAAACAGAGGTGAACCAAGGAAAACTAAGGTGAACCAAGGCAAACTAAGGTGAACCAAGGCAAACTAAGGTGAACCAAGGCAAACAGAGGTGAACCAAGGCAAACTAAGGTGAACCAAGGCAAACTAAGGTGAACCAAGGCAAACTGAGGTGAACCAAGGCAAACTAAGGTGAACAAAGACAAACTGAGGTGAACCAAGGCAAACTAAGGTGAATCAAGCCAAACTAAGGTGAACCAAGGCAAACTAAGGTGAACAAAGGTAAACGGAGGTGAACCAAGGCAAACTGAGGCGAACCAAGGCAAACTAAGGTGAACAAAGGCAAACTGAGGTGAACCAAGGGAAACTAAGGTGAACCAAGGCAAACTAAGGTGAACCAAGGCAAACTGAGGTGAACCAAGGCAACCTGAGGTGAACCAAGGCAAACTGAGGTGAACCAAGGCAACCTGAGGTGAACCAAGGCAACCTGAGGTGAACCAAGGCAAACTGAGGTGAACCAAGGCAAACTGAGGTGAACCAAGGCAAACTGAGGTGAACCAAGGCAAACTAAGGTGAATCAAGCCAAACTAAGGTGAACCAAAACAAACTAAGGTGAACAAAGGCAAACGGAGGTGAACCTAGGCAAACTGAGGCGAACCAAGGCAAACTAAGGTGAACAAAGGCAAACTGAGGTGAACCAAGGGAAACTAAGGTGAACCAAGGCAAACTAAGGTGAACCAAGGCAACCTGAGGTGAACCAAGGCAAACTGAGGTGAACCAAGGCAACCTGAGGTGAACCAAGGCAACCTGAGGTGAACCAAGGCAAACTGAGGTGAACCAAGGCAAACTGAGGTGAACCAAGGCAAACTGAAGTGAACCAAGGCAAACTGAGGTGAACCAAGGCAACCTGAGGTGAACCAAGGCAACCTGAGGTGAACCAAGGCAAACTGAGGTGAACCAACGCAAACTGAGGTCAACCAAGGCAAACTAAGGTGAACCAAGGCAAACTAAGGTGAACCAAGGCAAACTATGGTGAACAAAAGCAAACTGAGGTGAACCAAGGCAAACTGAGGTGAACCAAGGCAAACTAAGGTGAACCAAGGCAAACTGAGGTGAACCAAGGCAAACTAAGGTGAATCAAGCCAAACTAAGGTGAACCAAGGCAAACTAAGGTGAACAAAGGCAAACGGAGGTGAACCAAGGCAAACTGAGGCGAACCAAGGCAAACTAAGGTGAACAAAGGCAAACTGAGGTGAACCAAGGGAAACTAAGGTGAACCAAGGCAAACTAAGGTGAACCAAGGCAAACTGAGGTGAACCAAGGCAACCTGAGGTGAACCAAGGCAAACTGAGGTGAACCAAGGCAACCTGAGGTGAACCAAGGCAACCTGAGGTGAACCAAGGCAAACTGAGGTGAACCAAGGCAAACTGAGGTGAACCAAGGCAAACTGAGGTGAACCAAGGCAAACTAAGGTGAATCAAGGCAAACTAAGGTGAACCAAGGCAAACGGAGGTGAACAAAGGCAAACGGAGGTGAACCAAGGCAAACTGAGGCGAACCAAGGCAAACTAAGGTGAACAAAGGCAAACTGAGGTGAACCAAGGGAAACTAAGGTGAACCAAGGCAAACTAAGGTGAACCAAGGCAACCTGAGGTGAACCAAGGCAAACTGAGGTGAACCAAGGCAACCTGAGGTGAACCAAGGCAACCTGAGGTGAACCAAGGCAAACTGAGGTGAACCAAGGCAAACTGAGGTGAACCAAGGCAAACTGAGGTGAACCAAGGCAAACTGAGGTGAACCAAGGTAAACGGAGGTGAACCAAGGCAAACTGAGGTGAACCAAGGCAAACTGAGGTGAACCAAGGCAAACTGAGGTGAACCAAGATAAACGGAGGTGAACCAAGGCAAACTGAGGTGAACCAAGGCAAACTGAGGTGAACCAAGGCAAACTAAGGTGAACCAAGGCAAACTAAGGTGAACCAAGGCAAGCTGAGGTGAACCAAGGCAAACTGAGGTGAACCAAGGCAAACTGAGGTGAACCAAGGCAAACTGAGGTGAACCAAGGGAACCTGAGGTGAACCAAGGCAAACTGAGGTGAACCAAGGCAAACTGAGGTGAACCAAGGCAAACTGAGGTGAACCAAGGCAAACGGAGGTGAACCAAGGCAAACGGAGGTGAACAAAGGTAAACTGAGGTGAACCAAGGCAAACTGAGGTGAACCAAGGCAAACTAATGTGAACCAAGGCAAACTGAGGTGAACCAAGGCAAACGGAGGTGAACCAAGGCAAACTAAGGTGAACGAAGTATACGTTTCATATAATGGGACGTTATATGTCCCTTACATAGATTGGTATGCACACTGGGACGTTATATGTAGCTTACATGAACGCATTACCCAGCAGAGAGCAACAGGTGAGGAAAGACTGGAGCGAGTGAGCAACACGCAAGGCACCTTGGGACTGCAATGGAGGACGGAGTGGCGTAAACTGTTCGGTTATACGTTTTGCAAATAATGGAATTTTCTGCTATTTTGGCCCGCGAAACTGCTCCAAGCAAGCGTGCATTTCACTCATGTTCTATTGTAGGAGGGAAATTGTATATCTTTGGAGGAATGGCAGAGGACAGAATGGTTCTATGTGACATCTTCCGATACGATATTTCATCGAATTCTTGGACACAGATCGAAAATCGGGTACCTGGCAGCTCGCAAAACAGACCATTAGTTTCGTCAGAATTTCCTAAAGGCAGGCTTTGTACTGCACCCAGTGTGAGTCACCATACAGCAACAGTAGTGAGAGATCGTTTCATACTAATAATCGGCGGTTGGAATGGACGAAAGAGATGTGCAGACGTGTTTTGTTTTGACACTGTGGAACAATTCTGGCGTCATATTCCTGAATCAGGAGACGTTCCAGTTGGCTTAAGCTCACATACATCAACTTTAATCTCTCCTAATAACATTCTTATTATTGGGCGGGAAGGAGGTGTGCACACACAGAGACGTTTTGCCGGTGCTTTTTATTTAAACTTTGAAACAGGCAAATACACTGAAGCACCTTTTCATGCTTCTTCTCGCTCAGGACACACTGCTAACCTGATTCCCATTAGAGCTAGTAAAGACAATCACTTATTTGTCTTTGGAGGTCGCAAAAGTGGGGGATATGAATTAATTGGTTCCTGGGCCAAAATCGAGCAAAATGAATCCTGTTTACCCAAGCAAAAAATCACTGATTTGCTTGGCAGATCAACAGTTTGTGATGAACCCTGTGGTCGACAGCATGCTAAGGCTGTTGAACTTGATAAAAAACATTTACTACTGTTTGGAGGAGAGACATGGAGTGGGGTTCGTGAGAATGTCACAAATGATGCCTTCATTTTGGAGACTGATAAGATGAAGTGGTACAAGGTGGCATTTTGTGGAGATGTCCCCAAGCTTGTTGGGCATTCTATGGTAGGGACTGGTGATAGAATTTTTGTTTTTGGCGGTGGTGTTGGTAACAGATATTGTGACACTCTTTGGGAAGTAAAGATATGATTTCAGTCGATTTTATATCGGCAATGAATTTTTAAGGCCGGTTATCTTTGAGTTTAGTCCAAGACCTTGCCCTTCAACTTCTAAGACATTGTTTTGTAATTCATTTTGTTAACAGTTGTCAAACAAGGATAAGCTTTTGAAAAATATTTTAAGATACACAAGGTTTGGGACTACATTTTGAAAAACAGGAACATATGTTCATTATTACATTGAAAATATAACCATTTAAACACAAGAGAGCATCTTGGAACCATGAGTCTTATATGTAGAATACCTTGTTATAGGAATACAACGAAGCATTTTAACATTGCGAACAAAATCTACATGTAATACAATTAACACGAATTTTTCAAAAAGTTATGTTTACGTGCATTTAATCAATGCAGATTTCTGTGTGGTATATGTTTACATGCATTTAGTAACATGCATCGTTAATTTCCCATAATAAGGTAGGCTGTTTCTGAGTTGTCTTGTCCCTTTTTTTCAAAGCGAGGCCTGGTGCACTACCTTCCATAAGTAAATGAGATTTACTGCATGTGAATGAAAACCCATTTTCATATGAAAGGTTGTGCACCAAGACTCGCTTTGTAAAAGAGGCACAACAACTCAGAAATGGCCTATTGAACAGGAGAGTGAAATAAAAATGGAGTCTTATTGAGATTTGCAGGTGAGAAAATGATGTTTTAGACTCTCTTTTATGTTTTATATCTTTTATATCTGCTTATTTTTTTCTTACAAATAACTTTATTCAGCCAAAAACACGGTACCATATCAATGTTACGTTACCAAAATTAACACACACACACACACACACACACACAAAAAAAAAAACAGGAGGAATTACATTCACCATGAAATTACTCTGTGCGTTATAACCTGCTGTGGCTATGGTACGTCATTTTTAAAGTAAAAGAAAAGTCAAAAAGTCAAAAATTCCTTAAAACCAACAAGAGTCAATAAATGCATCGAAACCTGTTCCTTTTTTCTTCAGTTTCTAAATTATTCAAACCGAGGTCGTATATCGATAATGGGTAGCGGTATATATTTTCAGTTTCAAAATTTTAATTTAATCCGTAAATCTCATGTACGACCATTTCATGAATCTACTAATTTATTCAAGTAACGATGTTCTGTGAGTAGTACAATCCCCAATGACTTCCTGAGCCGATTGATGACCATTTAACAGCAAATAAGGAAGAGTAATGGACTCCTTTGTTGAGTTGGACGAATAGTCCATTGAGTTACTGTACAAACAGTTATTTCGGAGTAAGCAGAAGAGCATCTCCACATGAGTGGTAAATGTTTTCATTAATTAAACCATGCTCATGGTCCGGTTTAGATTTTGAGTAGTGCAATGAAAGAGAAAAAACGAACGCAAATAAAACGCGAGTCTGCGAGTACCGTGGAGCGCCAAATTTTTGTGGATAGGCGATTTTTTTGCATTTTGTGGGAAAGTTTTCACGCTGGGTATTGGTTTTTGCTTTTTTTCAGGAAGTTGCATTCTATTAGAGCAATAAAATTCCAATTTTATGTTGATTACCCTCAGGTGATCCCTTCCTGTTAAACTTTTAGCAGCGCGCAAAAAATTTTTGCGGAGAATATTTTTCGGGAACAATTATTTTGGGGCATCGCGAAAAAAGGCAAAAATTTAGTGCCACACGTGGTAGGCTAAATGAGAAAGGGTTTTTGTTTTCGTTCAACGTTTGCCTTATTTCATGATAGCTATGCGTGGACAGGTTACTTTATAATTTGAATTTCGCATTCGAAAACAACAACAACAACAACGATCAGGCATTTTTTGGAGACATGGGCTACTGTTTTATTAGAAGTCAAAAAGGACTGCTAAGCTATCATACAGTGCATTCTCCTTTGGTAATTATATCAGTGCCCCTGTCTCTGGTGCATTTCAAAAATCCACGGGCCTTATTTTCATCTCAGCTCTCTTAGCAGAGAAGTTAGGACCCTTCCAGGTGGACCAGTTAACACCAGACCAGGCAGAGGAGTGACGGCCTTTATAATAGATGCCATTCAACGTGGAACGAACACAGCTGTTGAACCACCAAGCTGGTCCTTTATAGGCCACAGAACAGCTACTATGATAATTATCATTGTGGCGATCTTTGGTGGAGAATGCAGAGCCGCGGTGGTAGGCCATTGAATCACCGGCAGTTCCCATTAAACGAAAGCACGCAAAACAACGTGAGACAACATGAGCAACTGCAAAGTCAGGCATTAAATAAAGATACCTCTGCGATCCTCGCGGCTTCGTCAATCCGGGCTCGCGAAATATGCGCGTTAGTTCCGCCCTTCCGAGGCAAGGAGAGTGCGCGAATTCTATGCTTACTGTATTCTACTCACACTTCAATTCTATTCGTATTTACACGGCAGCACATTCCTGTAGTTCTTTCCGTGAGCTTTTCTGTGGTTATGTTGATAACTGAGGATCTTCGATATTCCCAGGAGAGGAAAGCCGTTGTGACATCGGGCTACCTCGTGGACGGGTTGGTGGTATAGTGATATTTTTAGGTTACAACCGCATTCAGTTTGAAATGTTACGTGTTCTTCTGAGCGTGGAAGAAAAGAATCCGGAAATTAAATAAGCAGTGCGCAAAGAAACTGACCGGAATAAGTTCCAAGACTCAGTTTGTACTTGGTCCTTTCGCTGGACACAGCAAAGAAGCTGTACTCGGCGTGAGCAGATTTTCCTTTCCAATCCTCGAGCTCCACGCGAAGTTTGCTTTTTGTTTTCGTCAGGCGGTTGATTTTATCTAAGCCGAGCCAAAACTCGCTCTTCAGGTTACCAAAGCCACGTTTGTAGTTATTCCAGCCGCGGATAAAATTCACCGAGCCGTCTAGTCTTTTCTGGAACACCGTCCATCCTCCACCGGCTGTTTTCTGGTCACAAAACACATCAAAGGAACCTAAACCATCAGGGTCGATTGTATAAACACCGCTGATTCTTTGGCCAGATTTGTACAGCTCGGCACAGTTTTTCATAACAGAAAAAGAAGTTTAAAAGAGTTGAACACGCTCTACAAGTCAGAGAAACAAACGCCAACAAAAGCTTGCCTGAGGGTATGGAAGGGTGGACCATTTTACCGTTTTTCCTCTGAAACGTGTCATGAAACTGACGTTGTAAAATAATTTGCGTTACCTGATTTCAGTGATTTCTGAAGTATTTTAAAACAGTCTGAAAACTTGAGGTACTTGGAAACTTAGCGTTAACGATTAAATTCGAGAAAAAGAAAGAAAGAAAGAGTAATTGTCTGCTTGGTTTTACCTACACTGCTACCCAATTTCGGTTTTTTTCCTGTTAAAGTGTCGATCTTTTTCTGCGTATCTGCCAGCCAGTTCTCTATTTTAAGAAGGCGAGCTTAGCTTTGGTCTTCTTGTTTTCTAGCGAGTAATAATTGAAATGCACATGATTGTACTTCGTCGATACACTCACACCAAACGGCGATGCCTTGGTCACGCTCGCCGCATATGCTGCTTGAAACGGCAAAATGGAACAAAATATCACCTTGATGAAAATCATTTCGAACTGAAATAGTGAACTCAGTAAATTCGCGTGGATGAGCACTACAGAGCAATATTAACTCTAGTGGTGATGGGATGTCTTATTTATGCAATGTTTTTCTTAGTAGTCGGCAAGAGCTTTTTCGTGTTAGATTGAACTATTTATGGAAATCCTTTTATCGCCACCTGTCAGGTTGATCATCTTTCGTTGTTAGCTTTATATACCTCTAAAGTCAGTATTAGTATACACAGAACTGACAAAACTGACAAAAGAACGATTCACATTTTAGCTAAAAACGAATAGTTAAAAAAACATGTTATATTAGCTCATAATTTTCAATCACAATAACGTAACCTTTGTATTGACGTAATTTATACGCACAGTAGCCCGTTCAGTTTTTGCTTCTTTCCTTTTATAGCGGTCTTATTTCATATTAGGATACATAAATGCTCTATTTACTCGTGTTAGTCTAACATTTTAATAACATGTTCGAAACTTATACTTTTGAAATTAGCAAATACTTCACTTTTTTAACTACATTGTGTACCTTTAATATTTGTGATTTAGATTTCTTTATTTTTGTGTTTGTTGCTTGTTAATTGTATATATCCTTATTAATCAGGGCCACTAGGGATACCAGCCTTGCAGCTGAATGGTTCACCGTGAAATAAACAAAGTGATTACTTAGGAATGTCACCGCGTTCCTCAAAATTCCTGAATAGAGAAAAGAAAGAATAACAGAAAAGTAATGCAGTACGCAGACTGTTAGTCACCCAAAGAGGAATCCAATTGCTGTTAATTTTCTCAAACCAAGTGAGCTGGTTGCACTAAAAATGCTAATACGCTATGAACTGAAACAGATTGTTGGGCCCAAAATGTGTACGCCGCTTTGACAAACACACCAGGCAGGTAAAGAGGGCGAAGGAGAAAACTGCAGGATTGGAACTTAGAATTTGTCGCATCCAACAACAAAGAAAGTCCAAATTTACGTAAACAAGCCTTTAATAACACATTTACCATGTTTATGACTTTTTTACTGACAAAATCTTATCAGCTTGTTTTGCACGACAGGTCACGATGTAATACATCTTTGCATGACAAAGCAAACATATAATCTAATTCTTAAGTCAAAATTCCGGGCAGATGATAACCAAGCTATTTTGCATATATTAAGGTAACAGGTATTGTATCTTTTTTTTTCCCCTAACTTCAGCTGTCTTTACATTCAGTTTCATCTAATAAATAAGTATAATAAGCACATCAAATAATAACAGCGTTTGCATTCGTCTGTTTATTTCATCTCATATGCCTTCGCCAATAGGGTGATAGTATTATCCTTCATCGAGTCATAGATGGCTCAAAGCCAACGAGGCGCACAGCGCTGAATTGGCTAGAAAGTCAAGTTTAACGAGATCAAGTGGAATAATTTTTATATTACATAGAAATCTCGAGAGTACAAGAAGTTAGTTTTATTTATTTCCACTATTTACTTGGGAAAGTCTCTTCTCGCTGGTTAAGAGCTAATAACCTTGTAGTAAGGAATCCATTATAACACGCGATTGTTCAAATATCCAAGGGATGTCCTGTAGACAGTAAGGGGCGACATTTTAAACAAGTTCTAAATCTTAGCCAATGTCTAAATATTGATTCCAACACCTTTCAATAAGAATAACAGTCGGCTAACAATAAATGTTGATAACGGACGCTACTCTTTGATTCATTTGCCGTGTCCGTCGTGTTCATATGTAGTCAGCTACCACTACTGATAGTATAAAGGCCAAAGTCATATAATTTATATTTAGCGTGTGTAGTGGCGTAGTTGATTCCACATGTTCTTGTGCTGATTGTAAAGCCAGATCTTCACATAACAAAATCGTCGATAGCTGCCCAGGACAGCAGATTCTGTCGTGCTATCTTTTCTTTTGTAAAGCTGGCACGCTGGTCTTTGGTCGAAGAGCTGCGAATGAAATAAAAGAGCAATGTAAGTTTCATATTTCATTTCTGTTTTTCAATGTTCAAGACCCGATATCGATCTCAGTTATTGAATTTCTAGCCTACTGATTGGTTCACTGCTTTTTGCCTTATAAGGAAGTTGAATGTCATGTCAAGTCTCGCTGCTTTCAAAAAACTTCGCCGCGAAGCAAAAGTTATGTCCAGTGTAATAAAATGTAATAAGGTGATTATAGCATCATGTAATGAGTTTATCATAACAAGGTCAGCGCTACGCGGCTCATTCAGAATTTTTGGCGTAAACAATGTACATGTAGAAGGAAAATGTAAGGCCCGGACCAAACGCATTTAATAATTACATTCAACACCGTTCAATACTGTTCACTTAAGCGCATCTTGCCACCCTGCTAAATGATGTTGTTGAATGGTTTTGAACAACGTGTAATAGCCTGAGAAAACAGCCGACGTTTCGCGAGGTCGCCACTCGAGCCCTCGCTAAACGACGTCTGAGTAACGAGCGCAGAAATTCCACACTGATGGCGTGCACTACCCAGATCTTGGTAGCACTTCTGATTGGTTGAAAGAAAATTCCCTCGCGGCATAACCAATCAGAAGCGCTGCCAAGATCTGGGTAGTGCACGTCGATACCACGGTTTCTCGATACCACGAGGAAATTGTTTCCTCACTCACTGGGATCTGCTGCTTTTCCTGCCGATTTAGGATCGTTGTAATGAGACACGATTCTTTTGTCATTTGTCAGCTGAATATCTTGTTCACCTCCTTTGTTGCTAAAATGAAATCACAACAAGCAATTTTAGAAAACAATTTGTGCTGATATTTCAGCTACTTTGACGGGGTATGAGCAAAGGATTCATAAAAATAAACAGTAAAGAAATCAATCTACACGCTCTCAAGGCTCAAACACCAATCACCAGCCTGTCAGAAAAAGAAAATGCAACTCCTTACTCGCTTAGCAAGAGGGCATGTCGAAAAAAGAAATACACTGCATCACACTTAGTATCACACAACAAACTAGCACCAGTGCTGAATAGAGAAAATTTAATAACCTAGCTAGAAGTTATCAATTAAGCATCGAAAGTTCTAGGCGTTTGTCGTGATTGGCCAGAATGTTTCGTTGGATATGGTAGAAAACTGATTTGGTGAAAAAAAAAAATAAAAATATATAAAAGCTCCGTAATAAAGAAATAACGACAAAGAAAGAACGAATGAACGGACCAATTAAGTATTAAATAACAAAACATCAATGCCGGATGCAGTAATAGTTTTGATGACATACCTTAGCACATTTTTCCGCTCTGCAAGAGCGATTTGCTCCTGGTCTGTGAAGAGTATTGTGTGGTGTGGTACGGGCATATCTAAGTTGGGAAGAATTCCTCTCGTGACCGCTGGAACTTGCGGCAAGATACCATGATACACCAGCAAGTCATCTACCAACAGCTGAAACAGCAACCGAGCATAAAAAAGAAACATCAGACCAAATACTACCAAATACAACTCTAAATAGCAATAACAGTCAGATTTCTCTTGAGCTAAGTTTCCCATAAGGTTTTCTCCTACAGTGTAAGTAGACGTTTAAAACAAACAAGGGGTTGTCAGCTTTCAATTTCTCTACGGTGGCCAATATACCTTATCAACTCAGTTGATAAATCTAAAGTTTTAAGTAGACGTTTATTGGACTCATGTTCGAACTTAACAAAATTCTGCAGTAGCCTTGCGATGGAACTGCCCCCTCCCAGGAGATGGGGAGAAATACCACTCCTAGTGGAAACTGGAGTTAAGCACATTCCACTAACTCTTAGTTCTATGATCTTTCTGTAATCCTTCATAGATGCATCCAGTTTAACTGTACGTTTTCTGTCTTACCCCAAACTGCTGAACTCCTCTTATGGATGTTTTGCTGTAATTCCAGACTTTCACCATGGAGACTGTTACAGGTTCATCAAACACCACATACACAAGATTAATCTGAAAACGGAAAAATAACAAAAGATCAAGAATTAATCTGTGTGGCTTTCTTTTTATATTCAAATTCGATCTGGATGTAGGCTGCCTTCCTTTCAATCAACCCCTTTTTAGATTTCGTTTATTCAGAAACAAACATCTTGCATTCTGGAACGCGTGCAATAATGGACAAGATCTTAGTTCAGGAACACTTGATCCGAAACCAGATTCACACACCAGTCTGAACACTGATCCACTTCCGTGCGTGAATTACTCAGATTGCAATCTAAGATTTCTCTGCTCCCAACTGATGTAACGAAAAATCTAATTTTCGATCACAAAAGCCGGATTTAGGTTCAGTGGCTAACAGGAACCTGCATAAGGCCATTTGCAGGTGTTACTGACAAGGTCCTTACCATTCCAGGTAAGATGGGAGCTAGCCACATGTGCCTTCCGTCAGTTGTGTCATTTACACCATCAATAAGTTTGTCTGGAGTCCTCACGTCATCTGTAACTCCTTCCAACACGTTCACACTGTGTGGAAAGGCGGTGATGTTGTTCTCTGTAAGACGTATTCTGTAACCGTTCTCGTCGTAGAATTCCAAGCCATTCAAACCAATGTAATATGGATCACCCCAGGTGGAGAATAGCTGGAACTGGAACACAACTGAAGACAAGTTAAGGAGTAGTGAACCTAATCACTATGTCCACGAGTCTCCCAGTAGCTCAGTGGTTAGAACGTCCGACCGGTGTACGGAAGTTCATGGGTTCGATTCCCGGCAGGGACTCAGATTTTTTCTTTGTGTTACGCTCGTAAACAATATTATTATCTTTCGTAAAGGAGCAACGTGAAATTACTAGCGTCTCTATCAAAGAAATTCAGTTAGGGAGGCCTAGAGGTTGAAGTACTTTGTCAGTCAATGGTATAAAGGAGACAACCTATAAATAGCGTGTCCAGCGTGATCGTCTAAGGGAAGAGTGGTCCTGAAAATGTTTCGACATCTCCAGAGTATCCTAGCCAAATTCAATAAGTGACTAGCATATCGATTAAACAAAAATAACAGAAAACAACTTAGTGCATACGTAATAATGAAGTTCAAACAGTTGACTGAAACTTCTTGAGAATAACATACACCATGTAGAATCAGAGTAATTTTTAAAGGATACAACCACATGGCATCAGTGTTGGTTCGTAATCTGGCATGAGCTTCTTCAAATTCACCTTAGTTTCAGACCTACAAGGCAGTAAAAGAAAAATGAATTTCACATTGCTTAGAAAATCCGTCTCATCCCGAATCTAACGTCGAATCTAACGTCTCTTTAATTGACTGATTTAGGTCGCGCCCGACGGGGAGTTATTTGGTTCGAGGTCATGGCGTACGGACCAAGTGCAGCGACCGTTGGGGTTTTTTCCGGCCCCGCTAGCGTCTGACGTCCCTTAGACGGGGATTTTCTTTACATTGTTTTTTTCACAATGTAAGTCCGCACGGGGCCGTGCAGGTCATATGATGAAACAGATCTTCAAATAATAATGAAACATGTCGATAACAAAGCCAATTGTACTGGATACAAGAGGCGCGTCTTACGTACGACATATTACGGCGCGTCCTCAATAACACACCAAGGGAATGGGGATGGTAACCAACCTTCGCTCCACATCCCTTGTCTTATCGCCATGCGCCGCTGGATAATCTTTTGTCGGTTTGATGAAGTGGATATCCTGACCGTAATCAAAATGAACATTACCAGGACCTAAAATTCAAATGAAATCACGAGTAAGGTCTTTCTTTCTCCACTGGACACAGTGAGTACAGGTGCACAAGTCTGACGTCCCTATCAACTGCGCCTCGTAACAGCGGTCAAACATGCAACAAATGCGCACTTGACATCACAGTTTTTCAAAACAAAACATAACAAATGTGGAATCCTCTAAATTAAATCGAAAACCACACACCATTCCTGAAACTTTTACGCTGGCTTAATACGTGCAGAAAGCGGTGTATTCAGGAGAATTATTTGCCGCTGTCATAGTGCCATTGTTACAGAAAATTGATTCCTCTGCGGTGTCTCCTGAGGTGTTATAATCCCGAGTATAATCTCATTACTCTTGGACGCAGCCGAAATTATATTTTCCCTGTTTTTCGAAAGTAAAAAATAGGCGAGTTGAACGTGCATTTTGAATTCCAAGACAGCAGCCCCTGGACCAAATTGGCTGAAATTTGGAGAGACTGTTGTCTGATAATTTTCCCATAATACCGTGTCGGCGAATTCTTTTTATTCCTCTCATTAAAAAGTTATGAACTTTTTTCCGCAGGCAGTTCTATTTTTTTCTCTTCTCAAACTTTATCTTGTAGTAAAAAAATAACAAACGCACGTGTCAAAAATCTGAGACACAGTTTTGGAGGTCAATGTGTTAAGAAACGAATGCCATGTTAATCGTTTTCTCCCGGCTAATTTTAGCGGGCGTATAACTTGATTTATGCAGACATGCAGTTTTGTAGACATATTCACATTTTTGAAACACGGTGAATTCTAACCGTTTAAAATAGAATTTGTTATAATCTGTAATTATTAAGCTTTCAAAAAATGTATGGTTTCTAGGGGTTTTTGTTAAAATAACGAGCGCTAAAGCGGACCACGCGCGGACAGTAAAATGGGTTATATCTACCAACAGACTTTGCCAGCGTGAAATTGGGTTTGCTGCAGTGTTTCTTACATAGTCTTGAGATGAGCTTCACGTACGTAAACTATTGCACTGGTGCAAGTTTCAGTGCACTAAAAACCGCAAGACATCTTAGGTTTGGACGATAAACGTGGTTATAAACAACAGGAAAAAGCTAACAAAGCCAACTCGAAGGACAAACAAGTAAAAATCAAGAACATTTCACCTTTTCTCAGGAGGAATCCTTCTGGTGGCGAAATAATTCTGTCATCCAGCTTGACATGAACTTGTTTGGCCTGATCAGATACAAAGAAGCAAAACTGCTGAATAACATTTACAACAGATGCGGCGGGCTGTCGGTCACCCGACGTCTAATTTACTTCTATATACTTGATAATGTGACACCTTCAAACATAAATAAGCAAGACAACTTGTGTTGGTAAGAGTTAGGGGCCGATTACATGGCAAATTTCAGCCCGGTCAAACGGGCTGAAAAACCTCATGTAATCGCATTCAAATTTCAGCCCGGGATGAAATATGAACTTAGGCATGCGCACTCTTTAAGTTGTGCACAAAAAAAAAGCATGTAGAACCCTCTCCTGCAAATTTTTCCGCCCGATTCTAAACATTGCACCAGGGCTGAAATTCGCCCTGTAATCGCAACAAAATTTCAGCCCGGTGGGCGGGCTGAAATTCGCCATGTAATCGGCCCCTTAGTGTAAGCAAATTCTTTAGGTAATTGAAACACCTTGACCAAATTAGCATTAGCATCACCACACGAAACCTGGCACATTTGGCGTTAACACTGGAACATTTTCTCCACTTGCAAAGCGTGTTGGCAAACTTTGGATTGTCCTGTGAAGGGGCCGTCTATCAATAAGTGTTTATTATTGTATTGACATTTCTTACCCCCCTGAACGAATCATCTGTGGACTTGTTATAATTCCAGACTCTAAACCCAATCAGGGGGGTGCAGTGCCCCAAGTCTATTGTCAGTAGATGGTCCTGTCCGTCAGTAAATGGGATCAGCCACATGTGCTCATCACTCATGGTCACGTTGATTCCATCTATTATTCTGAAAAAAAAAAAGACAAAGCTTATATAGCGCTTATTACAACGTCTCTAAGTGCTTTACAATTCTAAGAACTAGGTAACAACTGAAACAAATATTGATTTAAGAAATCCAACTGGCGGGAGGCAAACCAGTTGGCTATTTACAAGCGCAGCCGAAGGATTTATAACTCGGGACTGCCGTGAAACAAATCCATGAAGTGCTCAGAGTGGGATTCGAACCCGGGACCCACGGACTCGAAGTCCAACACCCTAACCACTCGGCCACCCTGCCTCCCTTTTATTCTGTTGGATAAAAACACAGAGCAGGAGCTCTCAGTAAGTAAACCATCTCCAAAAGTGATAAGGTACCCAATTCTCATCAATATATTAGTATCAAAAGTTAATGGCGACAATTGCATACAGGACAAAATGAATACAAAACAAAACATAGACAAGAAAACCCGTGGTTTATCACTGAAAGACGGGCCCCTACGAGCTGGAGTTAATTTGTGAGCCACCAGCGGTTCATGAGCTACATTAATTCTTAATTTTTTTTTGCTTCGAAATTGCAAAAAAAAAAAAAAAAAAAAAAACATAGCAAAAATGAAAACCCCCAAGAGCTTCAAACCAAATAAGCCTCTGAATTCTCCTACAGCCCTCACATTTTACACTACAGTAAGAGTCGTAAGAATTGCCATGCGTTTTATAAAATTGCGTTACCTGAATCTTTGCGTGACTACTCGTCGAAAGGTGATCGCAAACTCAACGCCTGGGGTTGAAGGTCGAAAACCTTTTATATTTTTGCATTTGGTTGAAGTCTTAGCTTGTTTTCTCCGTTGAATGTTTGGATTCGACAAACTTGACCCAGTGCAGATTCTAGCGTTTTTGTTCCCTCTTTATATGAGCTAGATTTCAAATGCGTGAATTGAAATAATATTTCTGAGTTAAGGACAGACTTTTCATAACCAAAAAATTCTTCATCATGTGTGTAATATACTCCTGGAATTTATTTTGCTGATCTTTGCTATTTTATCCAGAAAAGGCTTCAAAATCCCCAGGAAGTCCAAGGTCCGAAATGTATGCCTCATTTCTCAGTTGCCGAAATTCAGATAAGCTCTCTATTGCAGGAAAATGTTTTATTCTATCCTGGAACAATTACAGCAATTAATTCGTTGCTTTGAGCCATTTAGTGTGCTCCAATATCCGGTCCATTTGGATCGAGTCTTCTAGAGCTTTCCCATTTGTTTTCACTTTTTAAAAGGCGTATTTTGATCCGCATAATGTCCAAAACCCTCTCGAAAATTGTTGTGTACAACAATGGGTCGCGCCACCAAGTAAGCGTGGCAGAACTCCTCCAGTAAGCGTGGCAGAATCATTGCATTAACCTAGCCATTTCCCCAAGAAAACCACGGTCAAAATATCAGCCCTCTCAAATCGTCCAGTGACCTTGAACAACCTGCTACGACGAAATTCCTTTCTTTCTGCATTTCTATAAGACGGTGCCCCACCGGCCCGTCTTAATAACTGAACCATCTAACTGACTAACTAATGGTAAATACAACAAAGTACTCACTTATCAAGAGTTCTATCATCATCTTCGTATTCTGGAAGGTCATTAAGATCTGTAGGGCATGCCTTGGTTAGAATGAAACACAAAAAACATTGGAAACATATATATGATAAATGAAATGGCAACTCAGATGAAACCAATAACTAAAGTATCCTAAATCTCGAGTGGAATTACTCAGAAAAACATTCTGAGGGTCTCCCTACGGGAGTGGAACTGACGACCTTTCAGGTATCCGTTGGATGTTCTACCACTGCGCTATGTGGGGGGCGAGCAAGGTCATGTAACTAGGTTCAGTCAAATGGGACAATACCCTAGCTCACCATGAGTCACAAGCCTAGATCACCATGAATCCCCCACATAGCTCAGTTGAAGAGCATCCAACCGATACGTTAAAGGTCACGGGTTCCACTCCCGTTGGGAGAGCCGAAGAACTTTTAAAGTAAGAAGTAATTCGATTTGAGGAAATTCCTCCGTGATCTTCATTTAAATTAAAAAAAAAAAACACTTAAACTATGTTGGACTACAACAAGTGCGACAGAAGCAAAGTCACCCAAGAGACAGAACTAAATGTTCGTCTTTCAGATGTGTGAGTCTCATAAAGGTAGCATTCCAATCGCATTTGGCCTCTCTGGCGCCAGGTAAATTGTCTGTGATATAGGGGTTCCCGTAAAGTCATATTCGAGTGGATAGAAATTGATCTCATCACATGCGTTTACAACTTGTTCTTACCTTGAGCAAACTGTACGAGAGAGGAATGGCTTCCTGGTTTGGTCCTAACAGCTCAAGCCCAGTAAGTCCCATGTAGTACGGATCTCCCCAGGTCGAAACAAAACTCAACTGAACAACTAAACAATAGCAAAATAAATGAAATGTCAATAACATCACATTTACATAACTGGACAGAACTTAGAAAGCCTCTAAAGACTAAGACAACATCTTGTCAAATTCTAATCTACTATGATAAGAGAAACGGTGCATGTCTGACACACTGTAGAGCCCCTCGATGCAAACGTTTTTGGAATGTTGAAAACATTAGAGTCTGTTCTTTTATGACAGTCCATATCATGAGAGTCTTGAGTCTTTAAAAGACTGTTCATAGAAACGGTGACTATCGTTTCAGCAATCTGAGTAAGGTTTTAGCATGCTTCAAGTCAAGTCAAGTGATTAGTGTATCGCCAGTTAATGGTTTTATGTCTTCACTGGTTTTTAAACCAACACAGGTACATACCCTTGCCCTCAAGACAGTTGTTACAACTGGGTTTACCATCTTCTGCGGAGTAAAAAGAGGTAAAACTTTACCTCGTAAGAGAACCAAACTACAAAATTAAAAATGTTTAAGTCCTTAACTTTGTTAATGAAGGGTACCACAGCAAAATATTATTGAACACCTTTCTTTTAAATGGTCACAATGAAAGATTTCATCCACAGACTCGAAAGCTAGAACCACCTTACGCACCACAATAAACAGCACCGCAGGAAAGTACTGCTCAGTAGCTCTGAATTAAAGGGTCAGACTTTCGGATTTCATCCAAAGACTTCAAGTTGAACAACACTGAACGGGGCAGCAAACAGCACCAAAGGAAAGTACTCTTCCGTAGCTTTTATTTGGACTGTTCCAAATCAGGGTTTATACAGCAGAGACGCTACGCAAAAAGTAACCTTACTACATGGCTTAAAGTTTTACTCTCAATGAAAGGAGTAGCGAGGCAATGATTTTCTTTACTAAACCATCATAAAACCAAATGACAATGTTACCGACCTTCAGACTCCTGAATTATCTCATGGACTGGTTTTGTTTTCCTGACATGCTGTTTGGCAGACGTGAAAGGTCGCTCCCCACTTCCCTGATAAAAGAGAAAAATGTCAATACCTGAAGCGCGCTATTTTGAATCAGTCTTTTTTGTTCGCAACCAAAGGGAACTATGATGGCCTGTGTATTACTAACCCCTTCTTCGTCCTGATCAGCAGTGGATGGACGTTCAAAGTAGCTGCTCTTAAGCAGTTCATCCTCATCTTCCTCATCTCCATCGTATGTCTGATCATACTGTGCCATGGCTTCAAGAATCTCTTCGTCCATCGTGAACAAAATGGTCTGGAAAGAAAAAACAAATGACACAAAAAATGCAGCCTTGCACCAAGGAGTCTGAAGCGAGTGTGGATTCGCAAAGTGGGTCACGGGAGAAGCTCACACAAGTTTGTGAAACCTACTCAAGCTAGCCTACTGAATATAAGGGGCAATTCCTGGGTGCCTTTGCGTAAAGGAACTGTTTTGCTATGTAGAACAGCATCTTTATTTTGCACGATTGACAGGGTACGCCGAATCCAGGGAGAGAATTAAAGGGTTGGATCTGCCGCCCGAAGAGCAGGTTCCATTTTACGTGCAATATCACTAAAATGCTTACATCTCCAAAAGGATCGTCTGGTCCTAAGATGCCACTTGCCCTGCAAATTTTGAAGAATAAACCAGTATTTTTAAAAGACATCCTTTCACATGCAGGCAATTCAGATGTATATTCAAAACGCAAAAGCAAGAACCCAAATTTCTAGGCTTGCTAGCTTTTCAATGAACCTTGAGTGTTTCCATGCATTGTTAAACAAACCACAGGCGGGCCAAGCTCAAAATCAGAATACGATCGAGTTGCAAAATATCACCTTGACCGCTATAAGACTTTGTATGGGAAATTCAATTTGGTTTTCAAAATGTTAAAATAAAGTTATGAATGTGGAAATAAACTTCACTTACCTTAACATGGGGTTGTATTTGTGTCTTGTTTGTAATTTGAGTGCAATTTGTCGCCGTTTTAGGCGAGTTTTTGGTTCGGTGTTGTTCGCGGTGTTGTTTCTCTACTTAAAACGAAAGAAGGCAAGGTGACTGGAGACGACCGAGTCCAACAAATCGCTCTCGTGTCAACGCAATGCAGAGAATAGCCATAAAAACACCATATTCATAAAGCCACGTAATTTCTACATCCCATTCAGCCTTCACGGTGATCCAACGGCAATTCTGGTCTGAGAAAATTCGAAAAACATTCAACTATCGGCGATCTTCCCGTGCGCTGGGCTTTTGGCGTGGACACGGCCGTTGCAGGCTGCACGCATTCTGCACTCTCATTGGTCAATTTAAACCACCGATCACGCGCCAACAACAGACTGTCTGTCTCTGTCTGTCTGGCCGTGTCCCCGCCAAAAGCTCAGCGCACGGGAAGATCGCCGATAGGTGAGTGTTTTTCGAATTTTCTCAGACCAGAATTGTCGTTCGATCACCGTGAAGGCTGAATGGGATGTAGAAATTACGTGGCTTTATGAATATGGTGTTTTTATGGCTATTCTCTGCATTGCGTTGTGACACGAGAGCGATTTGTTGGACTCGGTCGTCTCCAGTCACCTGCCTTCTTTCGTTTTAAGCGGAGCAAAACTCGCCTCAAACGGCCACGAATTGCGCCCAAATTGCAAACAAGACACAACGACAACACCACGTTAAGGTAAGTGAAGTTTATTTCTACATTCATAACTTTATTTTAGCATTTTGAAAACCAAAGTGAATTTCCCATACAAAGTGTTATAGCGAAGGTCATATTCGCAACTCGATCGTATTCTCATTTTGAGCTTGGGCCGCCTGTGAACAAACATGATTTACCTTGCTTTTGTAATAAAAACGGACCTTTGAAATAAAAAATTAGTATGACAGAAATGTATACAACTGAAAAGTTACAACTCCCAAAAAGCGGGGGACTGTGTGAGTGGGAAGATAAACTCAGTCAGAGCTGTGTTTCAAAAATATCAGTAGGTAAATGCACCACAGTACCGTGCAATCTCTCCCTGGAAGATCATGCTATCATCCAGTGTGATATCTACGCATCGCACTCCTCTAAAGGAATGGATCCTTGACTTGTTGTAATTCTAAAGGAAATAAGAGAATGTGTAAGTACTTTATTTCAACACGGTCAAGTTTCATGAATGTGCAGACGGATTTTGCTTTTATTGATCAAAAGCTGAGCATAAGACATAAAGTCCCCCTGTACAGGTAAGCCCCAAAATGCACACATCAGTCTTAGGTGGACAGTGCTCAAGGACAACAAAATAAATATTTTGCTGCAAGTAGATTAAAACTGACGCTCCAAAAGACAAATTACTTAAGCGATTTCCACCGTGGCTGCTTAATACAACGAACGCAAAAATGAACGTTTTTTGAAACTCAGCAGCAGCAAGCACCGTGTATATTGTGAAGTCATTGCGACCTGCATGATGATGTGAAATGTTTCTTACCCAGATTCGGATCATGGCAATCCTTAAGCTATCCACAAATGTAACAGTTATGGTGTGTTTGCCTTTTGGTGTGAAAGGAGCTAACCAGAGATGCATGTCATCCCTGGTAAACAAACAAACAAAACAGTATCATTGATTTGTATAGAGAACATGGAACGAACTCAAACTTCAGCGGTACGTGCTTACAGTTAATTTGAAATTTCCTTTCACAGGACGAATACCTAACACACACTGTAGTTATACAACATACGAAACCGACCTAGGCAAAGCTAAACTAACATATAACCATGTTTACACGTACATAAATCGTGGACCAAGTGACAGGCTAATGTCTACGTAATTCTTTTCTCCTGGAATAATGTAGATAACGGTTACAAAAATATTTAACCATTTGTAGAGTATCACATCGGCAAAATCTTTAACTGTCTGTCTGTCTGTCTGTCTGTCTGTCTGTCTGTCTGTCTGTCTGTCGCTCTGTCTGCTAGTCAGCATCATCACATACACGTTATTTCAATTGAAAGCGAAGAGCTTGCAAACGTATGTAATATTAGTTTGTTTTCATACCTGGTACGATAAACTCCATCAATGAGATTGGTCACTATTCTGGGATCATTGCCATATTCTGGCAGGATATTGATGTCAGGAGGATCCGCTGTGATCTAAGAGAAAAACCGATTCATTTATTTTATACTTGACTGTAGTTGAGATTTGTTATAGATTTTACATTGTTCAAATACACTTGAATAAAATACATTTGATAAAAATGGACCAAACACCACGATTAAGTGACTACGATGAACATACCCGAACAAAGTAAAAACACAATTTCATTCATTAAGACCAGTGTTTTTTTAAACACAAACAAGTTTAAATTAGCCTTCTATGTAATAATTTTTAGAGGTTTCCCATCGCTTGGAAAGCTCATTTAACCGAAATTCACAAAGTTAAAGCCTTACATTTCCAAGATGAGTTATCAACATGTACTTCTTTTCTTCCTATGAAAAAAATACTGAAACACTGCGATGAGAGAAGTCCTGCTCAACAGTTATCAACTAGGGCACATTTTCTTTACAGTCATTCTGGTTCGTACATCCTCAAACACTACGGCAACATGAAAACCGATCAAGAGTTGGCTTATGTTCGTCTTCCCACTATTGGCAACGCTTGCATGTTCTTCACTCGTGATTTGGATGCCTTATAGCATTATTTCCGATTGCTGTGCTTTCTCAAATAAGATTATCAAGGTTTTATGTAAGACATTAGAAAACAACCTTACTACGACACATGACTTACCTCTGCGATTTCTGCAGGTTTTCCGCATTCTGTGAACACCTCAATTCCATTGAGACCAACATAATGCCTGTCTCCCCAAGTGTTTCTGATGTTGATCACTAACTGCCTTCCTTTTGGAAGTGTGGGGATTTCCAAATCAATCAGCCTGCTAAGAAACAAGTCAAGTGAGAGATGGATGACTGAAAAAAGTCCGTTGCTGTCGCTGCGATTCATCAGGGCTTTGTATATCCGGTTTTTACACCACAAAATGACTTGAGGTTTCCATCTAACCCTACCTGTGTTGGATACCAAACCCTTACCCTGCCAGTTACAGGCTTGAGTGAAACGAGACATTCCCATGAATTGCATACAGGACAAATGTATTGTTCGAAAGCCAACTGGCACTTATCCAGGATGAAATCAGAGTAAATTTCTTCATTCGCTTAAGTATTTTTCAGTTTTAGATATTTGTTGCATGGAATGCCGGTTGGAGTGTTACCAATCTGAATTCCCTAGATAGGATGCTAGCCCACTACAGCTTGCACAAAGGCTTACCGTGATGGAAATGCTCAGCCTTCAGAACTAAACCCATCTGGAACCCAGAACAAAGCTTTATTTCTCCAGTCCAGTAAAATTTCATTACGGCTGACAAGAAATAATTTTTCAGCAAGGAAACTAACCAACCTTTCTTCCGTCTCCTTGACCTGTTCTGCCACCAAGTCCAAGTTGTCTTCTTTTCTAGAAATTAACTCATCGAGAGCATCATCTGAAAGGAAAAACATTGAGTGGTCACAAATGGGACCCTGCTGACGCAACACACTGTGAGACAATACACGACGAGACCAGGACAAACGAGGTTCACTGCAAAAAATGGATGATTCAAGGGAGTGAAACGCCAGAACCAATCGATACTTACCGTGGTGTTCTAGATCAAGGTCCTTGGTGATTCGCCCTCTATGTGACTTCTCAAACAAGGTCAATAAACTCCACGACTCTTCCAAGCTCAAATTCTGTTGGCTGAGGGGATAAAAAAACAAACAAACAAACAATTACATACGTAAATAAATAAAAGGAATCCGTTCAAGAAATCTTGAACGTACTCTGACAAATGAATGGACCTTGGATGCATTAGCCTGGCTGACAGCCACCTCGTCAATCTCACAAAGGTATGGAATTTTACAAGGAGTGGTTATAGCTACTTTTTCGCATGGTGTTGTAATACATACTTTCTCCATGTAGCCCGTGCAGCCTTAGCATCATGAGTTGAAGCGCTCTCTCCTGTAACAGGTTCAATATCCTCTTCAACGTCTTCTTGTCTCCTTCGCAGTCCACTATGACTTCTGTTTTCCTAAATAGTGACCACAGCATAATAATCAGTGACATAAGAAATACATAATACAAAGAAGAAATCTTTAGTTTCTGTTTACAAAAGCAGTCTAGAAATTTCGTCACATGTTGACAGGTGTAAGCAACAATTTCTCGATTTATAAATAACAAAAGAAAATGATGTTTCTTTTTCGGATTTGCACACTTTGTTTCTTTATAAGTAAAGTAGAATAAGTGTCAGAGATTAAGAGTGTGACGTTTTAGTGACCGTCGGTGTTTACTTGTTTTAGGGAGTCGGAGTTGTGGTTACTGACACAGATTTGTTATAAAACAAACAACAATCGAATATATTTTTTCATTTAAAAGAAGGGACAAAACTTTAGTATCTTCTGCCAAAGTAGAAACATTAATCAGACGGCTTTGCCCATAAAGGCTTGGTCGATCATTGATAACACAGATAATAAGTTACAAATCTTATTCTCTTGAGTTACATCTTAGGAAACACGCAATCTTAAGAACAAAGCTTTTTCAAACTCTTTTACCACCCACAGAAGTGAGCTATAGAATGAGCTTGGTTTGTTGTTGTGGTTGCTTTTTACTGTGGACTGTTATCATTAGACATTTGACTGATTGCTTGTAAAACTAACTTTCATCAAATTTTTTATTTTCTCTTCTCTGTAAAAATATGCAATAACACTATACAATTACTACAAAGAAATTTGAAAGAAATAAACAATCTATGAAGATCTGTCTATCAGACTAAAACACTCACTGTTTGGTTAGCTGTGTCATCCAGACATGTGGGCAGAGATTCATCCCTACAAATAAGACGCACAATGGAATGGTTTTAGCTCAACAACAGAAAGAAGAGAACCGCTGTATTAATATCTACATTTTGTGCTTACTTGCTGGCAAACTCGCCAGGCCATGGCTCATCTTTATTGCTGGCACTAGGAGTGCTCGATCTACGGCCACGTGACGGTTCATTCCTGTTAAGATCTGATGAGCTGTGTACATCGGTAGAGCTACTGCTCCTTCCTTCATCAACACCTGTGAAAAGAAAACACACAATGGATTCACAAACGCTTGAAGCACTTCTCATCATTAACATTTCTTTTAGGCTTCAGAGTTCCTTGGGCTACAAAATGAAGCTTTTTTATGGGGTACGTCGCTCGCCGTGGGCTTTACTTTTCCATTTTTCATCACCGCCTCTAAGCTTTCAACGTAAGACTTGAATAGCCGGCAAATGTGACTGTTAGTACCCTGGTGAACTCTTTTACTCACCTGAGTCATTCTCCAGCCATATGGGTCTGGACTTGGATCTTGACGAACTCCGTGATGATGAGCTGTTACCAAATTAATATAGGAGGATAAACAAAAAGAAAAAGAAATCAAGGCTAAATGCAATTCTAGGTTTCTAAGCAGATCAAATGTAAATTTTTCAAACAAGACCAAGCTGACGTTTGTAGAAGTTTATTATTCATTTTATTCATGAGACAAATCCAGTGCGTAATCCAGCAAGAACCGTAACGGTAGAATAAAGACGGTAAATAACAAGTCACAGGTTTATCATCCAACCTAAGTCATAACGGAGTGACAGATTTGAACTTATCCTTTAATTGTATTTTGAATGGCAAAGCGCTATTATTACCAAAGCAATAGTCCATTAGAACAACAACAAAACGAAGAAAAACAAAAGAACAGAGACAGTTTTCCGCTGTCTTCTCCAGGTTTTGTCCGCGGGACGTCCACAGCAAGTCACACCACGCTGAATCATCACTCAAGGAAAAATGTAAGTAAACGTACAAACAAAGGCTGTTACAAAATAATGTGACAAACCCACGTAAAAATAAACAACACAGGAGAGCTGAGGCTACAAAGAAATTAACCTTGTCCCAAGAAAGTCACCTTGTAAGTTTTACCTATGTTTGTCTTTTTTCTTGGTTGACTCCAGCCAAGGGGGTTTGCTTGGTAACACAGACCCAGCAGCAGCATTTCCCCTGAGACAAAAACACCAACAAATGAACAAATTTATGGGCTGATTAGTTGGGATCCACGTTTCTATAACTCAACAATAAAGTAGATTTTTCATGCACAAATTTCTAGAAGAACGTTAGATATTCAAGAAAACATTTCAAGTCTTTTTTGGAGTGTAATTAGTTCAATTGAAATAAACTAGAAATAAAATTTGAAGTCTAAGAAAACTTAGAGGGTAAAATGATAATAACAATAATAATAATGATGATGATGATGATGATGATGATGATGATGATGATGATGATGATGATGATGATGATGATGATGATGATGATGGTGATGATGATGATGATGATGATGATGATGATGATGATGATGATGATGATGATGATGATGGTGATGATGAGTGGTGTGCAGACAAGCTACTGTTGCCTCACCTTAAAGAATCATTTATGGCCTCTGAACTCTCTAACGACTGCGAGGATGAGAGATTTGGAGTGGAACTAGATCTGAAGACAAAAAAGCAGGAGGACAAACATATTTTAATGGCATCACTATTACAGTTTCGGGACAAAGGAAAAAATAAAAGTACTCTACCTGGTAGCCAAAGCTGATTCCTCTTTATGTTTTGTGGAACTCGATGATGAAAATTCTGTGGCCAACAGAGACTTCAACACTTTTTCTTTTAATCTGATGGGGTAGGAATTTGCTGTTAGAGATGCGTTTTAGACTGACTTTGTAAACAACGTATTTACATTATTTGCCGATCTAGAAACGATTTGGTAAAACAAACAATTGTGAAATACGAGAAAGTCAGAGTGGCTGTAAACTGCACAGACCGATGGCTCGCTGAAATGACACTCGAAAACTTTCATTTGAACGGTCTTGTTCAAAAACACAGGCTCAAAAATCATAACTATCTTATACATTATAGCAAACATTCCCACACAGGAGAGTATGCTTTGGAGACGACTTCATCCACAGACTAAAAACTACTAACCACCCAGCACAGAAAAATAAACAGCAAGGTAGGAAAATGCTGCTCTGTAGCTTTCATTTCAGTGGTTAAAAATACTTTATGACTTCACCGTCCAAAGACTTAAGCATAAGATTCATTTTACAGGATACAAAGTTTGGCTCTGAGAGGGGACAAGGTAAAAAGCTGTACTATTACTTACCTGTCCTGATCCGGGACGCGGTCCCCCTCCTTGCTTTCGTCTGCTGGAGTGCCTCGCCGATGTGATCTGGGTGATTTGGGGTGCGTTCTTGGCGATTCTGGAGGCTTTGGTATTCTGTGGTGTTCTTTTGTGCGAGTTTCTTCTTTATCAGATCTGGATAAAATGGTTGCGCAATAATTACGATTAATAAACAATAATTCAGAGGATGGAGTCCAACACAATATTCCCCCCAAAACGCCAGTGTGTTTAAGCTCCCAGCTAACAGACGAGGAGGTGTTGCTTGCTGTTAGAGGAAGGGTAGGGCGGAATCCAATGGCTCAAATGAGCCACGGATCTTGAGGCCACTGTTCTGCTCCAGTTTCTGTAGAATTAAGGAAATTCTTGACCAGATGCCCTCAATTATCAGGGGCACCCAACGGTTCATTTCGGAGGAATATATGTTCGGAAGGCCTAAATCGCCTCAGATATTCGGATTTAATTGTAGTCAAAACTAGAGAATTCTTTGGCGAAACAGCACCTCAGACTTTCGTAACAAGGAAACTGATTAATTCCTTTTGTTTTCGGAGGGAATAATATGTCGTCTTGAGTGTACAACAAGGTCAGCTAGCATTTTCGGATAGTCACTAGCAGCTCGGAAATTGGGCCGATAGGATTCCGTTTCCTAATATTTTCTGATCCCTCAAGTTTCAGCTAAAAACGCCGAACAGATCAAGCTGTATTAGCTTACACAAATATGCCTTTAAAAGACTCTGAAACAATCTAAGAAAGCAGAAAATGACGTTTCTAGTATTTTGCTATAATTTTCTCGTTGGCGGCCCCTGAATTATTAAAGGAAGAAACAGTAATACACATTTCTTATAACAAAAACTAACTTCACTCCTAAATGGCCTTGAAGAAATGGAAAGAAATAACATTTGCAATTTACCTTGCACTCCCTGGAGGATCCAAACTAGTGCCTTTTACTTCCTGCTCATTTGCTTGCTTATCTTTGTCAACTGATTGTTTCAACAGTACTGTTTTGCTTCTGGCGACTGACTGGTCTTGTACATCTTGTTGATTTTCAATTTTTTCCCTGCCCTCTGCACTCTCCTGTTTTTCGGCATCACTTGATCGTCCCAATACAACTGTTTGGCTCCTAATGAATGGCTCTGGCTCCTTATGCAACGAAAAAACAGACCTTTACAACTTTATTATTATATACATCAAAGTACAATATCTGGGGGGGATGCCCATGCTTACTTTTAATCTTGATGGTCCTTTTTCACTTATAATTTTTCACATTTGCACAAGACAATTAATGCCATTAAACATCCGTATTCAAATACATTGTAATGCAAATTAGACATGTTATCTGTGGAAAGGTCAATAAGCGAGTCTTTGCTGATGTCATTGTTTACATTGCGCCTCATTAGCACAAATATTTTCTAGTCAAGGCAGCATGTTAAATAAAAATTGACTTATACTTGAGGCAATATCAGCCAACAGAAAACACAAAATTTCTGGGTGGCAGAAGTGTTTATAAGCCCACACATTCTATGTAAAACTTCGAGTCTTTAACACTGCATATTTCAAAGAACATTTGGTATTTCGGACTGAAATTCTTGGAGAAAGGTAAGTGTGCTATACCCTTTCAATATTCGGAAAAATGATATTTTTGTAACTTGATTAGAAAACGAGAAGCATATGCTAATGAGGGAAAACTGTAAACAAAGATTCGCCTATTGCTAAACAAATAGTCCAGTCATTTTGTGGGAAAAAATCGGTTAATCTGCAACTAATTGCAACAGAAGGTATCTCAATGGTTTTAGACTTGGAAAACTATCCTTAATAACATATCAAAAGTTCCAAAAAATCCCAACAGGGGAAGTTACCAAAAAACGGGATTTATTGAGAGGCTCTCAGTCCAGTTTACTGCAGCATGGGAACGAGGCTGACGGAAAGAAAATGTCTTTCTCTTCATAAAATACAATAAAATTTTAAACATGTACAACTTTTATGTTAAAGGTTCATATGCTATGTGTTTTACGGCAAAATGGGATACTATTTTGGGGGAATGAAAGCAGTATCCCGCTTGTGGGTCAGGGCTGCGTAAAATTTTCCTATCCACGGTTTGTTGCTGTGTGCGTGTGTGTGGAGTGTTTCCTTTTCTTTTGTCTTGAAACTTGCTTGTTGAATTGGTTTTAATTACTGACCCCTACCGAGACTTTGTATTGGTCTTCCATGTAGTAAGGGGAAGTGATCGCCTGTGGACAGCATTTTGTCAACGGAACTTGTGATTAAACAAGTACTGATGCGAAGCCTGGAGACAAGCGAAGGCCTAACAAGAGGAAGGGACATAACTGAACAGCAATTTATCTGGCTGTTATCCATGCCGGCCTGTGCTGAGACAAACCAGGTGTTTCAAGAGTGCATCGAAGTGTAATACAACTCGGGTGAGCAGAACAAGGACATGAAAAAAGCCAGACAGAAGCGCGATATGAAGGACACACTCGTTATTCTCTCGACTTTGGCTGACAGAAATCGATTAATTTTGCATCCGACCCTAACAACAGAAATATCATGACCGGTGTAAAGGCTGAAATGCTGTCAATGTTGATCGCATTAGACCTACTGGAGAGAAGATATTGTCTTCAATGACCTCAGTGAGCAAGGGGAGTGAGCAAGCTGTCAGTCTTGCTTTAAAGTCTTCTGTCAGGATTGAAAGCGACAACGTGCAGGTACATCCGCAACTCCTGTTTTAGCGGCCTTTCATTGCTTACAACAGCTCCGATGATCTGGTGGGTTGTTTCGCTATCAACAACAACAACAACAACAACAACAACAAGCTATATTTTCATGACTATAACAAAGTATTACAGTATTGCAGAAGCCATGCTATGAACTCTGCAGTCCCAACGGCTCTGTTTGATTCTCCTCTGACGCTGCGGAAACCGCAAAAACCAGCCCTTGCATTCGCCCTGCGGGCGAAGCTTTCACCCGATGCCACATCAATTCCAGAAGGCGATATTCAGCATGTATTGTAGACGGCGTAGCTCTACTCCACCCAGTCTAGTAGCCTCAAAAGAACGCAACATATCAGGATGTTTGTGGCCTATACCGCAGCTATGTGGCTTGAAAATATGGAAATCGGACCGTTATTTTTCATCATGGCTATGACGAGATGTCCACAAAGAATTACCTGACGCAACAGAGGAGAGCCGCAAGAAGAGCCGGTGCAACTATAACCTTTTAAGGGGGCACGAAAGTTACCCTAAAAGGTCCTAAAGAAGAATGACTTCCTCTCTACCTCCAAGAACAAACAAAGGTTCATAAATATGCTAAGACGGCTTCTACAGAATATAAACCATGTAAACTGTCAAATATACCAAGCCAAAGGTGACGCTGATGTTCTTATTGTGACGACAGCCGTAGAATCTGCTCGGCAAAGGATCACAGTACATGTCGGAGACCACACGGACTTACTTGTTATTGATGGAATGGATGTGACCTCTATTTCAAACCAGAACCAATTTTAAAAACTCTAAGAGGACGCGTCTGGAATATGAAGACAGTTAAAGAGGAGAAAGTTATTTCTTCACGCCATTTTGGGATGGGACATCACCTCCCGTCTCTACGGAATTGGCAAAGCTGCAGCGTTGAAGAAATAGGCCAACACTCTACACTTCAGAGAGCCAGCTTAAGTGTTCGACTTGCATTCTCAGTTACCGTGGATGACATTGTGGCAGCAGGTGAGAAATCACTAATATCCCTCTACTGTTGAAAGCCTGGAATAAAACCATGAAAGCTTACGATACCAATGATACTGCGAGAAACTAGCGACCTAGAGTATACAGATACTGCCCCAGAACAAAGGCAGCAGCTCAGCATCATAGCCTAAGGGTGTACCTAGAAGTGAAACAATGGAAAGGTGAAGGCAAAGGCATGTCAGTGGAACAGTAAGGATAAAAGTGAGCGATGATCAAGTACTCCCTGTGGTGACTGGCTCACTAGCCGTCCCGGAGTGTCTTATCTTATCCTCTACGCATGGTCAGTTTCAATTAATCATCGGATAGTGCCAGCGCAAGATGTACCTGCCGCCCATTTCAATTCAATTCAATTTTATTTTAACACGGTAAAATTCATCAGGAATAAGCTTACATAATAACACAAAAAAGTGTTACCCTGCGTGTGGTCAACGCGGCGGTACCGCATACACAAATTCTACCCACCAGTTTCACTACAATAGTGATGATGGAAAGGGACGTAGATAAAATATGGGCTCCTGAAAAGCCAAAATAAGTCTTCACTGTTTGAGGAATGTGTAAAATTTCATTGGAATACATCACACACATATGAAACTGTCGCCCTATTCTGGTATTCTTTGGTGTAGACATACAAGATGTCAAAAGTAATAGGATTTAATGTGCTTATACGCGCGTTTGGTGACGCTTTACAAAGAATGAAAGTTTAAAGACACATTTCAAATGGATTTGTTTAAATTTGGATGAATTCTGGCAACAAAAAAAGCGCAGTAACAACAATTTCCGGTTTGAGCCTCGTTTTCATGTTGGCCCAGAGCAAGAGTTGGCATTCATTTAAATTTGGGGATGTTCCCGTACTTGGATTCTTTGGGATTTTTAGTATGTTGATCTACGCACTAATTCTAAATGATCGGCGAAGAGAGAGCTTCTGTTGCAATTAGTTGCAGGTCCGGTCACAAAATGACTGGACTAAAACACAAAGAAGCAGAGTTGAAATCGCAATCTGGCCTGCAACTTGCTTGCGAGTCTTAATTTTGAACCTTCTCACAAAGTAAACTTTTAAACATTTTTCTGCATTTTGCCTGTCGTTTTGGAGGAATTTCTTGATCACTTAAGACAGTCATAATAATATTGCCAAGTTATCTAGTGCTTTAGCAGAAAGGATTATCTTAAGTTGACCGACTCAAACCTGCTGAAGTTCTTTGCCATCTTCTGAGTGATCTTCACTTGATATTAGGTTGATGATTTTGCAGTAATCAAACACTTGATTGCCACAACCCTGACAAAAGCAATATTCAGTCATTTTAAGCCTTAGAAAAATGGTTACTCTTAGAAAACTAAATTGTTGATCCCCCTTTTTGAATTTTAAGACTTTAACACTTACACCGTAAATTGAGAATGTATACATTTAGAACATCATTCTTTAATTTCTGATCATGACACAGGAAAATTTAACGTGACTCAACCTTTACAAGGAATTAACAAGAACCACCCTGCTTATGTACCTTATCAATAACTCCTTCCCAAACGAGCTCTCCTCCTACAAATATTCGAACATCTTTAACTCCAACATTTAGTTCCTGAAAAAGAAATGTAGATAAAATGTAGCTTATGCAAGAAAGTATCCATGTGCAATATGTGAGTGAAAAACACTGTTACATCTCGCACTAAAAAAAGAACAGTGCAAAACTAACATGATCCAATACTTACCTTACCTAGTACATACCAGGAGGGTAGGAGAGTTGGGAACAACAGTCCAGGGACATTAGCAAATGCAACTGTGTTATGATTCAGAACGATCAGTTGTGAAGAACAAACAACTTGCAAGAAATCCTGTAACGATCTGTAGGTACACACCACAGAAGGAGAGGGGGGGGGGGGGCATACTATTGCCCTGGCTTTACCTTAACTACATTAAGCCACATTAAATTAATTTGATCAAAAAGTTGTGCCCCCTATTCACCTTAATTCCTCTGTTGTAGTTCCAGACAGTGATTTTAGACAGTCCATGGGACTCTGAGCTGCTGCTTCCAACACTGGGCAAGTGAAACACAAGTTCCACTGGACATCTGCTTTGGAAGCCACATGACCACATGTAACGGCCTTTGGTTGTCTGGCAGTACAAACAATGCATTAACTAGCTTAGTGTCATAACGCACTGTTGCTGTTATATGAATCCAATGAACTGCTGTAGTTAAAAAATCAAACTTTTACTTGTCCAGTATTTTTAAGTGGTGGTCAAATTAGATTTGGTACACAGTACATTGGAGAAGAATGACAAGATTACAAGAAGAAAACTACAGTAAATATCAAGCAATTTACTTTTATCAATTACGATTCATATAGTTATTTTCATGGCAAGAACACTGTAAAGAGGATAAAAGCTTCTGGAATAAAAGAAAAATACTTTACATCCCTCTATTAAAATACTAGTCAGATTTCAGTGAAGTCATTTTTGTACCTTCGTTTTGCCATTGGCCAGGTTACCAAGATCACCTTCCTCTCCAACATGACCTGAGATGCTAACATGCTGCCTATCATAGGGAATTGCATTACCCTCCAAATCAAAGAACTGGATCTGACAGGAAAAAAAATAGTTAAACCATTAATCCATTTTTCCCAGTCTGAGACTCAAACTTTGAGTATGGGAGAATACAGTTTACATCAAGAGGTTTTGAAGAGATTATCAGTTTCTTAATTTGTGTGACTACCAACTGAAAGTCGGAAAGTGAAATCATGAGAAAAAATCAAATGACAATCCACAGTTTGATTTTACCAGCACCTGTACATAGAACAAGCTGAGTTGTCATCAGAGTTAATACAGTGGAAACTATAAAATAATCTAGCATTATAACTAGTCAGTGGTCTGTCGGATGTGACTTGCAATCGACTTACACTTGTCTGACGTTTGTGAAACTACCAAATAACAGACAATTGTCATTCTTAGTAGGTGTGCCATCAAACACAACTCAGCAACATACCTCCGTCAACCCCAGATATTTTGGGTTTCCCCAGTTTGTAAGAATCTCAAAATAGACATCTGCTCCTTCATTATTATCTTGACTATCTTCTGCAGCATCTAAGGAATCTATTGCACTGTAATCCTACAGAGAAAATAATTTGTTAGGTATTTATAGGCTGAGTTGGATCCTGGGCTGAATGGAAACATTTCAGCCCTTGCATACAACTTAACAGCAAAGCTTTGTAATGGCTAATTAAAAGCAAAAATACAGTTATTAACAGTCCAAAAATTTATTATAAGATTTTGTATTTGATACCGACTACAATGGTACAAATATCATTCAAAATGTTTAGGAACTATCTTTTTAAAGTTTTGGTTGTTGTATCAACAGAAAAAGACAAGGATGCTGCTGACTTAGAAGAGTCAAACTACACAACAGAAGTTTCAAACCTCCCCTTCATTATCTCAGTAATTGTCAGGTTAGTCACCAAGGCAACCCAACAGCCAACCACTATTTGAGGTTTTGAACTTCAGGGTTGCATGTTAATAAAAGATACAAGCAAAGCAGAACAAAACCTCATTGAAAATGACACACTGTTTGAAAACAAAAGTTACCTTGGATTGGCACTCTGCTGAAGTAGAGCTTGTTACAGGACTGAATGGTACTGTGGCTTTCAAAGGTGAAAGGCTTGGTGAAGGTGATGATCCCTTGAAAGGAACCTTACATTCCAGTTTTGCCAAGAGTTCTATTAAATGTTGTTGTTGTCTACAAATGAGAATTAATTTTTCCACACCTCAGAAATTACTATTTCTATTATGACATCTAAAAAAGCACTTGTTCTTTAGGAAAAACGTTTCGACTGCAATACTGCTAGTCTTCATCAGGCGATGAGGTATACTAATAGTGACACATAAACAATCGACCTCATCACCTGATGAAGACTAGCAGTATTGCAGTCAAAACGTTGGGATCAACAACTAAAAGCAATTCCATCATGAGACAAATGAATAAACGTTCATCTTTCCTATTTTACACCCAGATGAACAATAAACACATCTTTAATGATGCTTGTTCTTTTCTTTTCACAAACCTGGCATCCATTTTTCTGACTTTTTCTGTGACAAGTGCTATTGTGTCATCTGTCTTCAGTGGGCAGGTAGATATTGAGGATGGTCTTTTAACCTCAGACAATGAAGAGGCAGAGTATTGCTGAGGGGAAATTAAACAAGCAAATTGATGCATCTAAAGGAAAATAACTTCCCACTTCCTGTCCCCTTAAATCCTGGTTCCCTCCCAGTTTTTGTTAGCTCCCGCCTCTTTGCGCTTTGAGCAATGTTGCATAATTTTCCCCTTTTTCTCTCATTTCCTGTGACCTCAGGAATCCCACTTCCTGTTCCCTCTACTCCTGTTTGGTGTACACCTCCCACCCCCTTTCCTCTTGGGCTCCCATCCTTCTGCCCCCCTCCACAATTAAACCTCTAAGTAACAATTCTTTTTTTTTCACTTTTCTAAACACGTGTCAAACATCAACTACCGGACATTTTACAGTGTAACTCTGATTCTCCTGTCATAGTTCAAGCCAACTCTTAGTATCCCTTAATTATAGCTTCCAACAGTTGCATTACCTTTGGTCGTTCAGGAGCAGTCTGGGATCCAGAGGCTTTTGATTCTACAAACGGAAGAAAAAATTAAAAATTAAATAATAATAATTAATCCTAAATCTTAATCACAGCAAATTCTTCAAAAAAGCTACAACCTCGGACAAAACTATTGAGACAAATAGAAAACACACCCGTATTTTCCTATTGTCTTTAATTAAACCTCTCACACAACTGCATACTAAGTATCTGCTATCCTCCCACCCCCCCTCTTTCAACTTTGTTTTGAAGACCACAGGATTTGTATGGGCAAGCATCATGGCCAAAACAACATTGTACGGCAGTGGGGAGGAGGGCAATTTGTACATGACTCACAGTGTCCCATTGTGGCGTGGATATTGGAAAACAGGCATATCTGTCTCAAGAGTTTTGTCAGAGATTGAAGCATTGTATAAACATAGGCACGCAATTCATGCTGAGCCAATGACGTTTTGTTCCACAATATGGTGAAATTTATGAACACAACCTATGGGTTTCACACCACTGCAGTGCGGACTGTGCGGTCCCCTCCATCTTCCCCAACAACTTGCAGCTAATGTGACAAGTCTTCGCCAGAGCAAGGAATATTCATTTATCATAAAACAGGGCAACGAAGCAGCGTGACTACGTGACAGTTAACTATAGCGTGACATTAGACTTGTGTGCGAAGTAAATAAAGCAAAGCTCTTCGTTTCCCTTTTCCTCAAAGACAACATATCCTAACACGTCAGTTGCTTGCATTTTTTATGTATTCAAGTCCTGATAGGCGTCGGTGAAAAAAAACGGAAAATTCAGTAGGTCTCTATTAGAATGCTTTGTCACTTGCGTTCCGTTCGAGATGCTTTTAAGCGTTGCGTTACATTATCTGTCAACTATGCAAATTTGTTCAACATACGCTTTGAACTATAAATAACCCCGAAGTAAAGTTTGGTATCTTGTAAAGATTTTATTCTAATTAATTGATCACCACTGTAACTTGGATTTTTAATACTAGTTTCATTCAAGTTTTTCAGTTTTAGGAATAGCTAGGAACAAGCCCCCCGCAAATTCTGATTTTACTTTGTCTAAGTTGCATAAGCGGGTTGAAATTTGATATACACAGAGTGTCACAGTTGATCTATTGAACCCGTTTTGGTTGTAGTGTTTGTAGCCGGATAAATACTCTGCTTTGCCTTCAAACAGCACAGCACCGAAATATTTTTATCCAGCTTGCTTTTTCAAGAATAAATAAATTGTATTAACCTTACGCAAAAACCGCTTGCTTCTCAGCTGGGGATTCTCATCATTTATCGTTCTTTTGTAATTCCACTAGAAAGCAAAAAACAATCGACGCTGTCAAGCTGGTCGGAAGTCAAAATGTTCTTCTACGAAAACTAATAATTCCGCTTGGAAATTAATAGAGGAAAACAAACACAAACAACGTGTGCGTGAATTCACGCACTTAGATCTCAAATTGACGAGCGCGTCTTGTGTATAATTTCTGATGCGTTTGCTGCTGTGAAAATTTGTACCACGGCTAAGTATACCTAAATGCAGGACTACATCGTGAATAAAATCCTGCCAGACCTAAAGTATACAAAACAGCGCATTCGAAGTAACATTAAATAGTTCCTGTTGATCGCAAAAAAAAATATTAAATAGTTCCTTTTGATCGAAACTCGCCGATGCAAAACACTTCAAAGCCCGGGCGTTCTCCCATAGTATAAACTGTAAGGGTATGTGCCGCTGATAAGGTAAGGGTTTCATTGTCCCGGTGCACACCCTCACCCATCGTCTCACAGAATATCCCCCCAGCCTCACAAACCGTAAGACAGATGTATCTCGTATATCGTTGATTTTTAGGCTCTGACAGTAGCCATATGACGTCACCAATGTGATGTCATTGGCTAAAAAAGGAACAGAATGATCAATATTTTTGGGAGGGTGGGGTAGGTGGGAGGTTGCTTAATAGGTTCAAAATGACATTCTGATATGAAGATCACTTTTTTGGTCAATATTGCATGGACCTTCTTCACTGCATTCATTGATTCATTGATTCATTCTTTCTGAAAAGATTAGAGTTTTAGTTCTGGCTGGCTTAGAACCAAGCAAGGCGAAATCAAGGGACAATTTACATGTAGCTGTAATATCATAACAACAGCAGATTTCAACTTATTAAGGTTTTCTACTTAAAACAGCAAATTAATTTAAAGTTTATATAGTAATACCAATAGATTTTTCAAATGCTTAAACAAAAGCCCCCCATTCTAGTTCTACAATTGTTTCTTACCCACAGACTGATTCTCTTCAGCCATTGCTCTAAAAATCTCCTCTGCATTGTCATCCATCTTGTCTACTTGCTTACTTTTTCTTGTAGCAGATAAAGGTCTATGTTTCTTCTCAGGAGCTTTAGCGGAAATAAGAGAATACACATAATCATTGCATGCTTTACATGCATATGCAAAGACAAGGAAGATTGAGTTCCTGTTTGAATTGAAGAGCCTATTGAAATGAGGTCCTGGAACCAAATTAAATAATATGGTGATCATAGCCAAACTAACTGCTTGAAATTCACTCTTGATGTATTTATATTGTTTTCATGTACCACTAGAAAACTACAAAAATCCTTACTGGATGTCAGCGTCCTTTCTTTGTCTTGAGATTCAGTTTCAAACCTGAGTGTAAAATGAGATAAATTACTATCAACTGAATGCGCTTACATTAACTCAAAGTCTCCTTTCAAAGAGTACTATTTATACAACTATGTGAACTCTGGAAAATCTTGGCTTGAACAAGTGTAATGCAGAAATGTTGTGGTTGTGTACATGTGGGGAGGGGGGTTATAATGCATGCATATAAATACATGTAGTAATTAATTTACTTTATTATTCCACCATTATTCATTTTTAATTTCGGGCAAGAGAATGTACAAAATATGCCAGCATATAACAATGTACATTCCTGGTGTGAGTGATAAACCTGTTTATCAAGATTAAATATATATTACGGAAATGCCGAGCCAAGCCCATGTATATAAGCTGCAGGCCACGTGTAACCTCATCATTGCGATTCTAGCGAGCTAGCTATAGCGCGTGTAACACAATTGTACAATTTTTTTTTTGTACAAGTATTCTCTTTACCTAAATGGCAACTTTCGACTTTAACGCGTGGTGTACGACCACTCAATTGAAAGAAGCTACTGTAGAAGCTTTAAAAAAAGAGGACATCGATAGCGAAGGGGCTTTGAAACTCCTGACTGAAAAAAACGTGGAAGAGTTGGGGCTCAGTGTAGGACAAAAACGCGTCCTTGAAGCGGCCCTGAAGAAGTTAAAGCTTGAGGAGCAAGCGAAAACCGAGCCAGTAGACATCACCGACCCAGTGACCATGAAGTCCTTGGCAAAAGACGGCGGGCTGGAGGAGATCCAGCCAGAAAATTGAAGGAGCTGGATCACTAGAGGACTCTCTTCTGGCCTTAGGATCGACGGACCTATTTCCGGGAAAACGCCAGCGGCGGAAAACTCGTCCACGCTAAATAGTACTCTTCCTAGATTGGACAACGACCCGCACGTGTTTCTTGGCCGACATCAAAAGGCAATAGGAACTAAACAAGGTGAGAAACCATTGTTAATACCAGACTTTGTAAACCTGGGAACTTATGACAGTAGCGAGGAAGAGCAAGAGATCGGAAACAATTCAAGCGGGGCAAAAATATTTTTCCGTGCAACAAAGGCAAAACCTAAACTGGAACAAATCACCCTTTCTATGTGCGGGTCGCCGCAAACTCGCGAATTATGTATCAGCTTCTTAGAAAAGGAAAACTGTCCGCGACCACTTCTGACATCGCGGATTACTTGGCCTACACAGTCAAATTTGCAGAGCTCCTCGCGAGTCACACTCTCGCCTCGGCACTCATGTACGATAATGAGTACCGTAAATTGCAGTGCGAGTATGGATTTCGTTGGGGGAGTGATTCACAGCACCTTCATACCAGGTTTCTCGTTAAACGTCGTTCTTCTGTACTAACCACAAACGCACCAAACTCGCAAAAATCTTCCCCACGCCCTAACCGCCAACCGCAAGCCTCCCACGTAACCCCTATTTGCTGCCAGTTTAACTCTCTCACAGGATGTCAGTGGCCCAACTGTCGTTTTCAGCACGTTTGTTTGGTGCCCAATTGTAACCAGGGACACCCACAGCATGAGCATCACACGATCTCTCCTGCATGACGTCCACTCACCTCACCGGCTATTAACTCCCCTTTGAATAAACAGGCCTGGATACGGAACCTCGGAAATGATCCTGACAGAAACTTTATCATTGATGGACTCACAAACGGCTTTGAGATTATTCCCAGCGAAACTGTCTTAGAGAAAGTGGAAACTAGCAACTACAAATCCGCCACCGCAAGCCAGTTCCGCGATAAAGTAGAGAAACAAATTCGCGAAGAGATTAGCAAAGGCAATTATGTTGTAACACAAGCGAAACCTACTATTGTTAGCACTCTTGGGGCCATCCCCAAACCACAATCTGATAAAATCAGACTCATACACGATTGTAGCAGACCGCAGCACTCCAATGTTAATTCCTATGCCACGACGCAACACTTTTCTTACGTGACTGTCGAACAAGCTGTATCAATGATTAAACCCAATGCCTATCTTGCAAAAATTGACCTAAAGAGTGCTTATCGCCACGTCCCAATACACCCCTCGAACTATTCCGCAACTGGACTAGCATGGCAGTTTCACGGGGAAAACCACATTACGTATCTGTACGACAGCAAATTACCCTTTGGAGCTTCCAAATCACCAGACATCTTTCACCAATTAACTCAAGCAGTCACGCGCATGATGGCCAGGCGAGGATTTCACACAATTCTAGCGTATCTCGATGATTTCCTTATCATTGGCGATAGCAAGTATGAGTGCGAATTAGCTTACCAGGAACTTATCCAACTTTTGAGCGAACTTGGTTTTAGCATCAACTGGGAGAAAGCAGTTTCTCCTACCCAGCGATTAACATTCCTAGGAATAGAGATTGACACAGTGCTTAGGCAACTTTGTTTGCCCGAAAGCAAGCTATGCGAACTGCGACAATTATTAAGCGATACTTTAATTAAGCGATCAGTCACAAAGCGAGATCTGCAGAGCCTTGTTGGCAGGCTAAACTTTGCGGCTCGGGTGGTTTTCGGAGGCCGCACATTCCTGCGGCAGACAATTGACGTCATGAACACTTTATCGCGACCTCACCACCACATCCGTGTAAACAAACAATTAAGGGATGATTTATCGTGGTGGGCGAGCTTTCTGCGTGTTTTTAATGGCAAAACATTCTTCATTGATTCGGCGCCAGTTTCTTTTGAAGAATTCTCCACTGATGCGTGCCCTATCGGTGGTGGCGGGTTCTTTCAAGGCGATTGGTTTTACACCAACTGGGCAATTGATCATCCTGACCTAGCGGGCGCGCATATTAACCTCAAAGAAACCTTCACTGTTCTGCTTGCATTATGCCGCTGGAAATACCAGTTGCGTGACAAATGTATTGTAGTGCACTCAGATAACTCCACGACAATCAGCGTTTTAAACAAAGGAACATGTTGCAACCCGCAGGTCATACAATGGCTTCGCTCCATATTTTGGCTCTCAGCCACTTTCAATTTTCGAATCACGGCGCGTTACATACCATCAAAGGCTAACACAATGGCAGATGCTATCTCGCGTCTTCATGATCCCGCATTCTGCCACGCATTCAGTGCACAGTTACGCAGGGTACAAGAAACAAATGACCGCAGTCAGCCTCACTTTTCACAACTGGCGTTTTCTTCTTTCCCACGGCAGGTGCAGTACATGCTCAAGAGCAACTACTCCAAGAGGAATTGAGAAAGTACCGTCGCCATGCCTTTGCGCTATCAACGTCAGCTACATACAAGTCGCAATTACGAGCGTTCCTTCGTTTCTGTCTCTTCTTCGGCTACACCCCGGTTCCCTGCAGCGCTTTACACCTTCTCCAGTACATAGTGTTCCTCGTGAGATCTCTGTCCGCTAGCAGCATCCCTAATTATCTCAACGTCGTACGTCTATTACATCTGCAGTATGGGTATCCTAACCCCCTTGAGGAGCCTCTTTTCAAACACCAGAAAACCCTACTCATGAGAGGTATAAAACATCTACATGGAGCACAGGTGTCGCAAAAACTCCCTATCACACCTGATGTTCTCTACAAAATGCAATGTCATCTAAACTTTGCTTGCTCGTTCGACGCAACCTTTTGGGCAGCGTGTTTGGTCGCATTTTTCCTCGTTCTTCCTCAAATCAAATCTGTTGCCACCTTCAACCGCAAAATTTGACCCCCAGCTTCACCTACGAAACTGCGATGTTAGATTGTATCCGTGGGGCATTACCCGTACGAAAATGAAAGCCCTGTAAAATGACTGCCATTTGGCTTAACTTTGACTAGCAGCCTTTCTGCAGCCATTTGACAGTCAAATGACAGCCAGTTTACAGCATTTAGCAAAAACTGCACGCTGCTGTTTGACTGCAACGAACTAAGTTCTGCAGCAGTTAAGCTGCAGTTATTTAGCAGCCGATTTTATGCTGTTGAATGACTACAGTTTGGCTTCTCAAGCAGTCGATAAAATATTAATATTCTGCACGCTTCCGTCATCTTTCTTTAATTAATGCCATTGTAAAAGAAAACTTAATGTTGACTACACTTTGACTGCTAACCTTTATTTAATTCAGCGCAACCGTGATTGTGCTCACAAAAAGTCCCAATTAATTAAGCTGCAGCTATCTAGAAATGCAGAACAGATCACGGCCCGGGCCAACGAAAGCAGATACTACGGCATACGAAATGAAGTGTTTACTGACTCACCACGCTGCTTCTTGTTTCAAGTTTTATCCATCAGGAATATTTACAAGTAAAGCCCCTTCGAACAAACCTCTGCATAAACGATGCTCCTCTGTGCATTTTGCAGCATTTACACCCCTCTTACTGCAGCCCGGCAAAATTCGAAACTTTGGGATCACGAGTGCTAAAAGGACCTCTTATTTACCGTGCTCTCGAGTTTCAACATGTTTGCAGACGTCACGGCCAACAGCATGCGATCAATTTCCATCGGACATGCAATGTTTCAAAATACTTCAAAGGTAAATCCTTTGTTCTCAAACATTCTTTCTTGTAAAAAACTTCGGCTTTCCTCAAAATATTTCTGTCCAACAGTGTTTGGTACGTACGTTATTGAGCAAAACATATCATCAGCAGACTACACGTGATATGTAAACCGATACTCGCGGAATGCGCGCTTGACTATACGGCGGTTACTTTGGCGGTCAACAGTTGAATCGTTGGTCATGAGGTTGTGTTTTTGTTCGTATGTTCTTCATTTTCCTCAGAATGTTTCAAGGCGACATCAAGAAACGAACTTAGATATGCTTAGAATGAACTGCAAACAACAATGGACAAATGTGCTTAGGATGAACTGCAAACAGCAACATTTTGGAATATGACAGACAGATTTCGTGCAAGATGTCATGTTTACTGATTTTGAACGCCACTGCACTGTGAGACTTTGAACAGTTTAAACTTATCCTACTAAATATCAGCGTGAAATTGATTTCTGGATTTACCAGCATTTGGTGGACATCTCAAGACGAAGAATGTGTGAATGTTCACACGTTTCGGTCAGTGATCCAGCAGGCCAGGGTATATTTCAACCGGAGCGAAAAAATGTAATTTGCGTCTGAATTTTCTCGCCGCTCCACCTGGTAAGTCCACTGATCAATGTCTTTTTGCAACAAATTAAGAGAAGCTTGTGTATTGTGCTTTTGATTCCTTGCTTCTCCAAAAATGTTTGTTGGCCAAACTGTATCTTTCTGAGAAGTAACCATGCACTGATGGGAGCTTTCGAACAATTTGTCATTGATTCAATGATGTTACATTTAAATCTAGAGCTTGCAAGGTTCTAGTCCAAGTGAATTATCAAATTTAGACGTTTTTCTGATCTGTTATACAAAAAATATAAATGTTAAACAAAACAGTGTTAGAAATAAACATGCAATTTTGTATTCCTTATAACTTGACCAATTTTAATTGTCAACGCAATAAATTTCACTACATATATTTAATAACTGTAACTGTCTACACGTGCTGTTTATCGACTCTATCAAGACCCACAGCCTTCCACAAGAGTTTAAATTGATGCTATTGCTTTCTTGAGATAAGGCGTAATAATAGTAAGTATCTGAGCAGTTAAGGGTTTCAGAAATGCTGCTAACGGGGATACAATGGTAAAATTTTAAAGTCAAATTATACCCAGGTGTTATGACAAAGAGCAGTTAAAAAGAGCAGTCAAAAAGCAGTTAATGGGCAGTCTTTTCACAGGAAATACCAGTCATTCCTGAATGTCTCCCTGAAATGACCTTTGACTGCAATTTGACTGCTTCTTCACTGCAGAATAGCTGCTCTGCAGAGCAACTGCATTATGACTGTATTTTGAAGTCATACAACAGTCAAAAATTGAAAGAACTACAGTCAAAATCCAACACTCAAATAACTGACTGCAGAATAGCTGCATTATGACTGCATTTGGAAGTCATAAAACAGTCAAAAATTGAAAGAACTACAGTCAAAATCCAACACTCAAATAACTGACTGCAGAATAGCTGCATTATGACTGCATTTGGAAGTCATACAACAGTCAAAAATTGAAAGAACTGCAGTCAACGCCAACAGTCAAATAACAGTCAATCTGCAGTTAAGCTACAGTGAAAAGTAAGTCAAAATAAAGAGCTGCAGCAGCCCTGCCAATTTGGTAAGGGTATACTCGTCGTCCGTTGGTCTAAAACGATTCAATACCGAAACTGCACACTCCTGGTCCCAGTTCCTAAAGTGGCCCACTCCTCGTTATGCCCTTGGTCAGCGGTAACTCGCGCTTTCAAACTCGCTGGCGTATATCAAAGCACCGAGCATGCCTCAGCACCCGCCTTTACATACCGAGAGGGTAGCACCCTTAAGGCACTAACATATGCCTCCTTCACCAATAAACTGAAACTAACACTAGATAAATGCGGTTTGGACAGCGCGCTTTTCTCTGGACACTCCTTCAGGAGAGGGGGAGCTACTTTTGCCTTGCATTGCGGTGTACCTAGTGACTATATAAAGCTACAAGGAGACTGGAAGTCAAATGCATATGAACGTTATTTAGACCATTCACTGCGCTACAAACTAGAAACTGTTAAACAGATGTGTGAAGGTATCACTCACTAACTCCCCTATTCTCTCTTTGGGGGTTTGGAGGGTGTAATCGAGCGCGCGGTGGTCTAGGCAATAAAGACCCACAGAACCACAAAGAGAGTTGTTGTGTATTTAGTGAGTGATAAACCTGTTTATCAAGATTAAATATATATTACGGAAATGCCGAGCCAAGCCCATGTATATAAGCTGCAGGCCACGTGTAACCTCATCATTGCGATTCTAGCGAGCTAGCGCGTGTAACACAATTGTACAATTTTTTTTTCTTTCCCTACCCACCCTTCCCTGGGTGTAATCGAGCGCGCGGTGGTCTAGGCAATAAAGACCCACAGAACCCCAAAGAGAGTTGTTGTGTATTTATTGACCGTTTTTTTGCTGAAGGTGGCAAAAATACAGTGGAATAATAAACCTCTTATTAAGTGTGTTTTGGTTGATAATACGCAAGGACATTTAACCCATTGCTCACATTTTTCCTCACCCCTGCAAGGCTTGGAAAAATACTACGCAACTCATAAAATAGCTGAGTGTACACTGTCTCATCCACCAAAACACCGAATAAGGTGTATGTATATAACTGTAATTGTAATTCTAGCTGTACTTGCAATTGTATGAAACTAAGTGTACACGTACATATGAAATTTTAAAAAAAACATTAGTCTACTGTACATGTGGCAAAGGCAAAGTTCAAAAATTCATGACAGTGCTAAATAAATGTGTGACATAGTTCAAAATTTACCAGGTTCATTTCAGTGGTCACTAAGTTTTGATCAGGATTAAATCCATAGTATTGCTTTGTTTCCCACTTCTGTTTTACAGTCTGTTGTCATTAATCAGAGTTATAAAAATACATAATATTTCCTAGCTAGTTGCTGTTTAAGGTTCCAATTCATTTCCAAGTTTGATAATCATTTTTTGTCACTTCCTTGATGATACGTGTACTAACCTTTTGTGTTCTTGTATGTCTGTAGTCGCTTTATATTTCGATGAAACAAGGTTAGTTGATACATACTCATCTGCATTTTTCTTCCGTCTAAAGTATAAAATTAATACATCATGGCAATTAAAAGACACTTTCTCCAACAAAGAATTGTTTATTTGTGGGTACATGTCTCTCCTTGAACAGCTGTTAATTTGCCAGTGGTGTAAGATGCAAAGCAACAAACTGACCAGCAAATGGCTGTTTTGTTTTTGGGTTTTTTACTTTTTGTTCTTTGTTGTTTTCTTTTTCCTACGACATTTGTTTCGAAACATTTATACACTTCCACTTCAACCTTAAGAATGTGAAGGGAAAAGTGAATGGCTCTGATTCCAGTCTGCAAATAACATTATTGAGGCAATTAAAAATATGCTCCTTAGAAATTATAATTACTTGCTACCAAATAAAACCTAGCAAATAATAACACAACCTACCGTGTTGCTGATAGTGTCCTCTCTTTTTGTTTTACTGAAAAAGAACATATTAAAGGCATTATATAAAGGGATTATAGTTATAAAAACATGTTGCTTTTATGACTGGGTGGTTCTAAGAATATCACATTCCTTAACCAGGGAGTTTGCATCATTACTGTTTGCTTTGAATAACACACACTTACACCTCAGGAAAAACAGTTTAACGAGGGAAAATTCACAGAATGTATCCTAAAATGGGTTTTCTAAATCTCTAAAAATGTAGTCAGTACATTTTTTTTCCAGGTGACTAATAAGTGGACAATTCATAAAAGTTCCAGGACTGAAATGTTATGGTAATTATTTGCTATCAGAGAGACAGCATGGGTGAGTGGTTCAGGGTGCACGTGCTGGATTTCAACTCGGTCGCCTGGGGTTCAAATCCTGCTGTCCTCTAGCTGGAGTACTTTCGTCTCCTTAACCATGGTTGTAGATAGCCAACTGGACTGCCTCCCACCAGGTTCTAACTTGTTATGTAAAATTTGTTATTTCTTTCTAGATTCATTTGTTTTATATACCGGTACATGGCCCCTCAAGCACATACACTGCAAACACATACTGTGCATAATTAAAGGTTATCATCATCACCATCAGATTCCCCTTTTTTTCCACTCAAACACTGTATTTCATGCCACATTTGTACCCACACCAAAATGGCTGAACAGTTTTTTTCATGATGCATGCAAAGGACAGGCACAAAGAAAAAACAATAAAGGAAGGCAGCACAAACAAAAGACAAAATGACATAAAAATTTACAATAATTTTATTGAAAATGTATGTTTTTTCCCTTTCCAAATCACAGGAAATTGATGCTGCACCAATCAGAGTGGAAGGTGCTCCTTAACAAAAAAAAAAAAACAAAAGCAAAAAAACACTGGCAGGACCCAAAAAGAGCAGATTGAAGAAATTGAGCTGTGTGGAGCTGTGTGGAGTTGGTATTCCAAAAAGGTCATTGTTAGAACTTCGCTGCATTGATGAGGTAATCTTATCAACAAGGTTCTCAGATAAGGAAATGATTGAACTTTTGTTTGGGCCACATATTCACGACAATGGGTGGGAGTTCCACTGTATACACTATTAATTTTATTTACTGCTCACTAAAACTAACCTGCAGAGGATGAGAAGCTTAAAACAACTAAATCCTCCTCACGATTCTCCGGTACATTTCTATGCTTTCTACTCCTTGGCAGGACTTCCTGTTCCTTAAAATCAGGAGTAACTGACACACTCTTGCTGATCTCAGATTTGTTTTTTCTCCATTGATCAGGGTTTACTGCGAAATGAGACTGACTGTCTTTATTTCTTGAAGTGCTTGTCCTCAGATCTGTTGCCTGTGCATCTTGGCTAACAGGGCTTTCAACTTCTCGACTTTTCTTGTTTGGTGTCAACTGTGGAAGCCTTTCAAGTGCAGCAGCATCATGAAGATTCAAACTGTCATTGGCTCCTTCTAGCTCTTCTTCAATTTCATCATCTTCACTATCACTGTCATTGTTGTTGGTTCCTTTTCCTTCCTTTTTCTCTTCCTCCAGTCTCTAAGAAAATGAGGGTAAAAAGTAACAATTTTTAACAAAAAATAACTTTCGCTGCATACAACATGTGTGTACACAATGTGCCAAACTCTATGTACAGCATTAAAAGCACTCCAGAGCTTTGCAATAATTAGCCTGCAGAGAAAGCGTAGTTTGGTCAAGTGACCACTGAATAATAATTCTTTGTGTGGTCAAGCCACCATCTTGGGTAAGGAAGCAGAAAGAGATTTTGGGTGAGCTGTTGTGGAAATTAACCATGAAAATAGAAATCTAATGCTCCTAGAAATAATAATATTATAACAACTGAAATTTACACAATTTTCTTAAATTTGTCTTCAGTTTGTCTTCACATACATGTAGTAACCACATTTATTTATTTTTTAGCTCAGTTGGCACAACCATACCTTTTTAGCTGTCTCTATACTTTCTCTTATGGAGTCATCAGCTTCCAAAGATTTTCGAAGTGTCTAATAAATTGTATAAAAAATTAACTTATTAATTCAAAATGCACTTACTGTCCTATGAGGGATAATAAATAAATATGATTCTTCAAACGGTGCTGGAAAACCACAAACCTTCAGTTGGTTCTTAATCACACCGTCCTGTAGTATTAATTTTACTCACCATAAAGGACAATAAAACATTATGATGAGTATTTGTATTTGATAAATCAGGTATGTATGTACAACCACAGGTAGCCCAAGCTCACTATTTTAGGCCTTCAAACACAGTAATCCAACTCCCTCGTTGACGATTATAAGAGTTTGTATGCGAAATCTTACTTTCACTTCTAAAACCGAAATAAAATTTCCCACAAAACTCACCGTTCTCGTTCCCTTGTAGTTTCCTAGTATATCCCCCCCTTTAATTAAGGGTAATTTGGCGCCTTTCCGAGCGGGTCAACTTATCAGCCCCAGCACGTACACGAATATAAGAGTTTGTATGGAAAATATAACGCGCGCTAAAAATGTGCTTAATGTAAAATAAAGTTGTCTTTTTAACTCACCTCTGGCTCATTCATGCGTTTCTCAGTGTTTTTACAGCTGGTTTAGGCCTCGAAGGATCAATAAAACACCTCTCTCCGCTTGTTGTGGTTAATTACCTCGGCACTTAACTCCTGGAGCTGCAATTTGAGAAGCGACAAATGTTACTGTGCCCATTGCACTTAGACTTCAAATTGACGTTTGTCGGTTGGTAAAATTTCACTGTGCCTGCCCCGCATTGGTTTGAATTTGCTACTTGACGGTTGGAGTCCGTTGCAGGGCAGTCCGGTCCGCGCGTAGTCATGCCGTAGAACTGCTCAGTAAATTGGCCATTTACGTCTCTCAAAATAGGAATTCGGCAATGCCAACGACGTAGAAAGGTCGTTGTTTATCTACAAATCTGTCGCTGGTGGAATTTTCCCCGTGGCGCACTTTCAACGGGATTTATCATCCCTGAAACCGTCAATGGTCAGGAGACGACTTCCAACCTTCGCTTCGCTTCTCTCTATGCTTCTCAGGGTGGAAAAGTGTCTCGCTCAGAGAGGCGTTTTATTGATCCTTCGAGGCCTAAACCGCTGTAAAAACGCTGAGAAACGCATGAATGAGCCAGAGGTGAGCTAAAAAGACAACTTTATTTTACATTAAGCACATTTTTAGCGCACGTTATAATATTTTCCATACAAACTCTTATATTCGTGTACGTGCTGGGGCTGATAAATTAACCCGCTCGGAAAGGCACCAAATTACCCTTAATTAAAGGGGGGGGATATACTAGGAAACTACAAGAAAACGAGAACGGTGAGTTTTGTAGGCAATTTTATTTCGGTTTTAGAAGTGAAAATAAGATTTCCCATACAAGCTCTTATAATCGTCGACAAGATAGTTGGATTACTGTGTTTGAAGGCCTAAAATAGTGAGCTTGGGCTACCTGTGGTACAACTAGCAGATCACATTAGATTTTTGTTATTTTGAGAGGATAAAATTTTGACTAAAAGGGTATATTTAGCATTTGTAACAAAGTGACAAAAATTTAAATATGATTTCATTTATATACCTCAACATCATTAAAACTGAGAGTAAGCTCATCCATATGATTATCTTCATCATCGTGATCATCATCATGAGCAAAATCAATGTTGTCTTGATCACTAAGATCATCCAGATCCTAAAAAAGCAGAGTATTTGTTTTTAAGGATAACTGTCTGTCTGGAGCAGAAATTAATACCCAGAGAATATTACTTTTAAGAGGGTAGCAAAAGAGTGCTTTTTCTTCCACGCAATATAAGGAAATCATAAGATATCATTCTGATGTCTATTCAAACTCAAATATATAGCCACCTATGTTGTCTTGATATTCAGTAAAAAAAAAAACAATTAATTATTGAATCCCTGACTATTGCCACCTAATCAGCTAATTAAATCAACTTCTGGTATTCGAAATTTATATTCCTTAACTGGATCTCCCATTACCCTGTGCTTACCTTATCTGAGCCACTATCACTACCATCAACAGCCATGGATTCAAAGTCTTCACTGTATTTACCAGTAAGCTTTCCTATAAGGAAGGAAATGGCTTGACATTTACCATCTCAATTAAAAACTGTTATTTTTCTACATGTACTTGATCATTAATTTCTTAATTAGTGTTCAGAATGAGACGGAGGAAGGAAGGAAGGGATAAAGAGGGAGGGGGACAATAGAGTTTGGCAAAAGATAGGGTTTCAAATGAGGTAGGCTTTCAATTAAAATCATCACTTATTACACTAGGTACAAAATTCTCAACCACTTTCACAAAATTCCAGTACTATTTTACTTGAATTTGACATTATTACATTTCCTTCATACATGAATGGAAATTAAAGGCTAATTCTGCCTACAAACTAATTGAACTTGACATTCATCTGCCTGACTATTATCCAATTATAATTTTTTTTTGAGCCTCTATAGCTATCCTCCTGTACAATTTCATATTTCTCTCATGTTTTTAAAATGTTCAAGCATTGGTTAAATTCTCAGAACAAAAAAAGGAGTGGTTTAATAGAGACCAAATTGGGAGGTGGCTCACTACAGAACAATTCTCCCCTCAAAATAGAGGAGGTGGGGTTGGGTTTTCTAAGGCAGAAGGTTTGATGGTATCAGTGTCCCTTAATATAATTATCACTTTTAAAATTAGATTTACTGTATACTCACTGGTTCAATCCATGCATTGTTTAAAAAACAATTTGCTATTGAATAATTTAAAAAATACCTGGTGCTCTTATTTTCAATTTCTTTCCTTCATCAGTTCTTATTTGTATTGAATCCTTCAAGGAAAGACAAAAGTTCCAAAATAAGGAAACAACAACACCAATAATTTAATAAACAACATCGAGAACCACCAAAAGAGAGTCAAAAGAACAAACATGAAAAGAAAGAGGGAGGAAGAAAAACTCACAAATTTCATAAAGTGCTGCATTATGATAATTATGATGTTATGTGATATTAAGTTAAGTCCAATTTCATTGGCGTGAGCAGATCTGGGTTCTTATAAATCATGAAAACAAGTTACAGTGGATGCTACCGCCACATGGTGAATCTGGGGTCCTCAAACATGACTCATGGTCACCAGCTACTATTACTGTTCATCATTTGACAGAAAAGTTTACCCAAAGCACTTCTACTAAAGGTCCATTTTCAAGCATGTCACTCATGTAAAAAGGATTGCAGGCCATTTTACATTGTAAAGGTACGAGCCAAGGTGGCTCACCAAGCTGGTGCTTAGCTCTGGTTTCTATAGCATGAAATGACTAGGAGCCTCACTACTCTCCCTGGATGGGACACTAAAACATGGCAGGGTTACCTCTCAGCTTTCTGTTAGAATACCTTGATCAAATGGTTAGGTGGTACCCATTTATACAGTGGGTAGAGTTACAGCTATAAGTTTCTTGTCTAAGGAAACAAGATGATACAATGTAGAGACCATGACTTAAACCTGCTACCATCCTGCAGTCTCCTGATCGAAAGTCAGCTCAAAAGTCGTACATGATGACCACTACACTACCACAGTTCCACAATTCTACAGTGTTGTAAATAAATGAATAATATCCCCAATTCATAGCTAGTGAAAAAAGGGTAAAATGCAAGCAACAATGAAATCAGTAGTAAATTTAAAAAAATTCTATATACTACAGGGACCCACACCAGTCATACATACATAATTCCACCCTTTGCGTGAGGTAGGGGTTTGGTCCGGAGCTGTCTGGACTCTGGCATCTCTGTAAAAAATTTGAATATCAATGTAACACCTACTGTTACAAGGCCACTGAGCATTTCAGAGTTCAAATACACAGCACAACAAGTGAAAAATAACAGGTCTTAGTACACGACTTAGTACCCTTAACCATCTGCTTGGGAAAATACTGTTACAAGCCATGCATTACACAGCCCTATATCACTTTTTTCTTTCCCTTGATCAAACTCTATTAATTTTATAAAAGTAACTACATGTACCGGTAGATAATCAAAAAATAATTACATACTGTAATCATGTTAGAATTATTTTAAACAAGACTGTAATTCACCTGGCCTCTGCCTCTGTCTCTAAGGTCTGCAGCTCATGCTGTAAGATCTTCTTCCTTTCACGATATGCATCTACACAAGGAAATAAACAGTACTGCATTAGTTAAATTCAACAAGGTATTCTAATTTTACAACTTACAGTCTTACATCAGAGAACAGTGAAAAACACAAAAAACAGCCTATAAACACTTATTTAACAGTCAATTCTGTTGAAACAAACAACCGACAAAAAAAACACTCCATTCAAACAAATAGGTTTTCAGTTTTACAGCAGTTAAAGTTCTTGAAAAAGACTACTGACAGCACAAAAGATGTAAATTTATAATCAAGAACATTATGCACTTACAGTTGTTTCATGAATGCAATGACTAACGATAACAATAAGTATTAATGTAAAATTGAATGCAAAAAGCCTCAGGCTACTACAAAAGTTCAAACATTTTTGTTCTGATGCTTCAATAATATTGAAAGCATTTGAATTTTTTGGACACAAATCATTTTTAATTAAGGTTATTTACTTGACAAATGGTTAATGCTTGAGCGGCATGCAATTTTGAGTTTCAATGTAGGTATGCACATGGGAGGTTTGCTAAGCATGAAAGATGCACTAGAGTTACTTGAAGTGAAAGCTGAGAGCCAACTTCTTGAATGATTAGCCAACTTCCCAAGGGTACCCATATCTCAATAGTGCACAGCAGTGGCGTTCACAGTTTGTTTATACATATTATCAGGCAGTTTTTCTGACCACACCAATGTGTGACGACTGTACATGCTAAGATTTTCTGTTTGATCCAATTTTGGATGCAAAACTTTTGCAGCCATCAAGAAGGAAGCTAAACCTTTCAACATAGATCTCACTTCTGGAAATCACATGTGACAGACTATTTACTTATTATTCAGAACCTAACAAAACGGTAATTAAAAGTCTTCAGGTAGTTTGTAACCTTTACTTGAAGAGAAGAGGTGAAAATTTTCAATAAAAATCTCACCAAATAATTATGCATTGATCATGCTTACCACTAATTGTCACATCAGCACCTGCTCAAGTAGTAGGCATTTGTCAGGGTGCACCCATAGGCAAAAATTACATGTAAGCACTCTCAAATTAAATAATCAGGGCACATGCTTTCCTTATGTTGTAAAATCACATCATTGATTAAACAATGTAACTATGTTTGTTGTTATTATTATTATTATTATTATTATTATTATTATTATTAATGTTGTTATTATAATAATAATTATTGTTATTATTATTGTTCACTTATTAGGTGCATGTACCATATTAAGCTTGTCAAAACTAAATTTTAGTTAATGAAAATGTCCCACCTCCAGCAGTTTTGGAATGTCTTGAGGAGCTGTGTGATTTTGCTCTTGAATACCCTCGTCCCAGCTCCAGATTAGCACCATTAACATAAATAGAGAAACCCTGTTCCTTTTTCTCCAGTTCAATCTGCTGATCATCTTTCTGTTTTAATTTCTTTAATAACCTAGGGTGGAATGTAAAAAAGAATGCTTAGATGTACTGTCATCTGGCTAGCTCAGACAGTTGAGCACTTAATGACAGAATAGGAGGTCACAGGTTTGAATCCTTGCTGAGCTCCTAAACAAAGACATAAGAAGTAAGATCAGGCTGCCATGTTCAACATCATGTCTCAGTTCAGATGATCCCTGGAGGGCATTGGCTTATTGGCTTAAGGTGGCTCCCTAGAGTTTCTACAAAAGTGACTATACAAACTGGCAAGAGTTACAAATTAAAAGAAACCCTAGTTCTGTTATCTTGCAATCTTTCTTTCTGAGATTTACCAGTAAGGTTACCAACATAATTACACTTATTTTTCAGTTTTTGCTTCTTAGGCATAGGCTGTTGTCATGGCAACAAAATGTCTAAAGAATGACAGATATTTTACATTAATTTATCTTTATTCTTTAATATTTTGATTTTCCCTTGGTGAAATTTTTTTAAACTTTCCTACCTTGTGAAAATGATTGTTACTAACATTTTGCAGGGGAAAAATATGGTGTCGTTCAGATGGTTTCACCGATATCACGTGATTTCTTATTTTTAACCATAAAACTGAACTGGACTGACAGAATTTTTCCAAATAATAGTATGTGGATGGTAACGTTACTGTCTCAAAATGTGCAAAATTAAAAAAAAAACTCACTGAAGGAAACGCAAGAAAATTCACTGTTAACTTTGCTTTTTTTGGCTATGCTGATGTCATAAAATGTCGGGAAAAGCTTACAATTTCATGTGAGTGCGCGCAGATTACTACAGCTCACACCATCAGCATGCGCGCAGTCATAAAACTATAGGGAGCCTCCTTAAGGGTGTCCACAGTACGTGGAGTTTACTTTAAATATTAACAGTATTGCCAAAAGAGATATTTTCAGGATCAACCACTTTGCCTGTGGAAGAAAAGGTCCACTCCTTACTTAGGTTTGACTCCCTTTCTGGGAGGTTTAATGGTAGAAAGATATCATAGACACCATGTCTTATAATTATTTTCGTTATATACTCCACCTGTTTCTTTGTTGTAGCAGCATAAGGTACTCTTCATATTCAGGACGCACTTCCTCTTTTGCAGAGGGGACCTGGTTGAGAATGACAAAAACAACAGCGAAATATTTATGAAATATACAAGTCATGTGATCTAGGGCTGCTTGGAGACAATTTCACACATCATGATGAACTGAGGCAACACTCACACACTTAACGTGAAGCATAATCAGACACTTAACAAGAAGAATAATCTTAACACTAGGCATCCTTCAAATAATTGCCTCCTAGGTCCCTAGGGTCTCTACTGTATATATGTATGGAAAGTCTGAGTAATTTTTAATTAAATCAGATATTTAAAATTATCAGTTAAATTGACCATTGCCTGTGTGAAACTTTTCAGGAACATTACTGGGGCAATACTGTAAACTAAAATAATAAAACAGCTTTTAGAAACCTAACAGCCAGGAGGCAGACAAGTTAGCTAAGGGACGGTTCATTATTTATGGGGATGACCAGGTCGGGAAATCAGAAAGAAATATTTGCTTTTTTCCCGACACCCGTGTGAAAATCATGCCAGAATTTTAAAGCCCGTCTACATTTCTACTATAAATTTTTCAAAGCCCGTTCAAAGGAAATAATGAACCTGACACTAAATTATGACAGTTACAGTACGAAAGACATTTTTGCACACACTGTATTAGAACTTGTGCCGGACTTACAAATCAACTGTTTTCGGCGACTGGTTTACAATGCAACAGAATATTATTTTGTGAAACTGCTTTGGCCCAAATCAGTTTCTGAATAAGTCAGAAACAGCTAAACGTATATTGTACTAAAACAAGTATCACTTTTAAGACACTTGATCAAATCATGTTGGTCCATGAAGCTGAGTCGAACTGAAAACGTAACTCGATGTATATTACACGTACAAATGCCTCAGTCTAACATTACGTAGAATACATAATGTATTACACATATAATAAAACAGTAATTTAACGCACTGACGTATGAAGAAATGCCGAGAAGACAAAACTAAAAACGTTTGAACGTACTGACGTGGAGAAACGTGGAAGCGACAAGATGTATATCATATGGACAAACTAACGTACGGAAAGAAGGCGAGATTAACGCCAAACACGAGAAGTGACATCCAAATAAACGTTTAGCGACAAGACTGGTACTTTATACACGTACTACGTTACGGAAAACAGCCGATACGTGACGATCAATTTAACCTGCAGAAAAGTGTTGAGAAGATAAGCCAAATACGGTGCGAACGAACTCACGAACGGTGAAACGTGGAGAAGACAAGACTTACACTTACAAACGAACTAACGTTAAAAGAAACGTTGAGAAGACAAGACTTATACTTATAAAACAAACTAAGGAACGGAGAAACGTTGAGAAGACAAGACTAATACTGTACAGACGAACAAATGACGGAGCCTGTGGAGAAGATTAGACTAATACTGTAAAAACGAACTAAGGTACGGAGAAATGTTGAAAAGATTAGACTAATACGTGTACAAACGAACAAACGTACCGAGAAATGTTGAGAAGATGAGACTAATACAACGCACTAACGTACTGTGGAACGTCGAGAAGATGAGACTGATACTGTAGAAACTATTACGTACCAAGCGAGAACGATTAATAAGACAACGGTAATACAAGAGATAGGAACGTACTACGATTTGGAGAAACGTCCAGACAAGACTAATATCGTACGAATGGACTAACTTACGGAGAAACGTCAAAAAGACCAGACTAATTCTGTACAGACAAACTAAAGTACGGAGAAACGTTGAGAAGGTAAGACTAATACTGTACAAACGACCTAACATACCGAGACGAGACAAATACCATACGAACGGACTAACGTTGGGAGAAAAGTCAAAAAGACAAGACTAACACGGTATAAACAAATTAGCACATGCAAAAAGTTTAGGAAGACAAGATTGGTATGTTACAAGCGAACCAACGGATGGAGAAGCATTGAAAAGACAGCAATAGTAGTGTACGAACTAATGTACAGATCTACAGAAACGTTGAGACAGTGCAGCTGTTAGGCAACGAATTTATCATATTTAACAGTTAACAAAGAAATTTGCCTTCAACACTGATGGCTAGTAATTGGGAGAATTCCACAAGCTAAAACTGAAAATTTACTAGTATTTGGCTAGTTGACCACTGCCAAGGTCAAGACCTGGTTGGGTTTTTAAAATTTTTTATGTTGAGACCCAGTCTGTGGGCATATATGAAGTTCTAACACTGCTTAGCTTCACAATGCATTATTGGGCAATATTCAAATTATAAAGCACACGTGTACATTCGTTTTCAATTTTTTCTGAACAGTTTCTCTGCGGCTATAAAAGTTTGTATGTAGAGAGAGTGTGTTGCAGCAAAACAAAACATGTCGAGCTATATCAGTTATCAAGTTATCATTTAAATATGGTTGGAAGCAAATCTGATTGCTGAACAAGATCTTCAAGGGAAAGAGCTACAACGTTTAAATTCGTGTACGGACGTCATGTCCGACCATATGGCAAAATTGGTCGGACAATTTCGAAATTTGGTCGGACAATGTCTGATGATCGACTGTCGTTTCCAGCACTGCTGCAGGACGGTACATTTGTCGGCATTTATACTTTGAAGTGGTCTACTGTTTTCATAAAGGACAGTTTTTTTTTCAAAACTCGATCTTTTGGCTTAAAAAACATTCGAAGCCCGTCGTTTCAGGACCATAATTTTTTACGGCCCGGTCACTTTTTACCCGACCCGGTCATCCCCATAAATAATGAACCGTCCCTAAATACAAGCATGGCAGAGGAGCTGAACTCCTGAAGGTCAGAGCTGGACTTGAAACCAGGACCCCTGGACCTCAAGTCTGGCATCTTAACCACTGGCCATGCTGTCTTCATGGAGTTTACTTCTTTACCTCTTCTTTATGCCTGCCTAGTTTTCCTCTTGATTTATCCCACTTGCCATGAGAATCTGTCAGGTATAAAGAACAAGGTATAAATAACCTATCCCAACAAATGATGGCAACAATCCACAATTCACCCTTTCCTGCGTGGGAATCCTATAGAGGATCCTACTTGATTTTCTAGCATCCTGTGAGATCGACATCTCATAGGTGTTTGCGAAAACGGTTGCCTCGTCTCCCCCTGTTTCACGGATGTATATCTTTTTGCATAAAGTGCATTTTTCCGCAAACACATATAGGCGTGAATGGAAATGGCAACGACGCATCCAAACCAGTTGCGTGACACTTCAATCTAGTCCCTGATCATTCTAGCCAACACATGGCAGTCTGCAGACTCTCCCTGCATCAGGGTAACACAGAAAGCCATAAAAATCTACAACAAAAATTCACTTTAAATTTTCAATTTGGCACACTTAATCCCCACAGTATCAATGAACACTTTTCATTCAACTAATTTATTCTTGTTTTTTTACATTGCCAATAGTGTATCTCCACCGTTCTCCATGCATAAACCAAGCACAACCCACAGTTCTTCGATTGTGTGGTTCCAGAAAATATCCATACCCCCACCACGGAGGGAATTGGAAATTCCAGAGGGGTGGGGGGGGGGGGGTCAAAAGCCCAGGAAAATCCAGAGGAGAGGGGGGTGAATGAATAAATTACTTTCAAGGGGGTCAACTTCGATTCATTCCGATGTAAGCTGCAGATAAAGTTCGAAAATTGCTACTTACCGAATTTTTATTGTGGAATTAAATTAGTTTAACTGTTTAAATTAGTTTAATTAAATTAGTTTAACACTTTTGTTAAACGTAAAACAGGTATTCTTTCTCCCAAAGGCGAATATTGGGGTGGAAACAAAATAAACATCATCATTGTGGTCGTTGCGTAGAAGTAGCTGTCATTACTCGTTACCAGTCTTCGAGAAGACAGCAACGCGTACCAGGAGTGGTTACATTTACTTATCGAGACGACGATCCTTCGACGAAATGTCTGCGTCGTCTAAACAACCTAAATTTTAAGCTTGCCTTCACGATTGACATTAATTATAAGAGTTGTTTACGAACAATCAGTCCGTCCTTTTTAACTTCCCTATGTGGCAACCGGCAAGCGAAGCACGATCTCATTGACTCGTAGAAGTTGTGTTTTGCTAAGCTCAGCAATGAGAATATTTAAGCTTATTGCGAAGTACAAGTGTTGCCAAATACGTTTACGGGCTTTCTTGCTACTCTTGCACCTTCAAGTAACGGGTTCTTAACTGAGGGCTGGTATGCAGTGTAACGACTTTAGAGAACTCAATACTCCTTATTCTTTCTATTTTGATCATTTCCCCTTACTTTTGTTTGTGCTTTTTCTTTGTTTATGATCGCGTTCATGTTGAAGTAACGTTTATCAGCAACACAGCGACTTTTCAAGCGAATTCTTCAATTAAAACAAACGTTTTACATGCTTTTGTCAAGGTAATTTTACAGATACCTAGTATATCTGTTTGACGTAGAGAAGAACAGTGTATTGGTAAGATAATACATTACGAGTAAGTTATGACTACATACGTTACTATTTTAAACGCTAATCAATAGTATAAACACGTCCTACGATAATCGGAACGGCTTAGCTTCATTTAAATTTGCATCAATTGCTTCATTTTTAACACTCTCCCTTCTTGAACGAAATTTTCCAGAGGGGTTGGGGGGGGGGGGTGTTTGACAAACTGTGGAAAATCCAGAGGGATGGGGGGGGGGGTTATAGCTTACTTCAAAAAACGGAAAATCCGGGGAGGAAGGGGGTCCTAAGTGAAATTCCCTCCGTGGTGGGGGTATGGATATTTTCTGGAACCACACATTTGGTCTGACGAAGGGCTATTGCTTGAAACGTCAACTTTCAGTCTCTCTACAGTGGCAATCTGACCTTATCAACTCAGTTGATAAATCCAAACTTTTATGTTTCACTTCTCCACCAATGCAGCACCACAGTTTCTTTAGAAACTAACCATCTGTTCCTTTATTGTCTAATTAGTTGACATCTATGAAAACTCAGTGAAAAGTAATTACAAAATAAAGTATGCTGGAGAAAGTCTTAATGTACACAAATTTAATTGCCAAAATAAAAATGGAGATGTGGGAATCTTTTCTTTTCCTGAAAAACAAAATTGAGGTACAGGCACAGGCCACAGAATGACAAGAGGTTACGTGTATCAGCAAACATAATTTTCCACAGGTTTCAATGAGATTTCCCACTGCTTCTGGTATACATGTAAATAGGAGAGTTTCAAAACTACTTGTACAAAATTTCAAAGAAAAACAGGGTTTGTTTACTGCTAGAAATCTCTAAATATATAAACTACTGCAAGGAGATTGCTCAGTTATAATGATTCAATTTACATGTACATGGACTGCAGAGGTTCATGATGATTTACCTCAGTTTATTACAGCATCGCAGTTTTGCAAAGCTGATCAGTATGCATGTAATATATGTAATACACTGTAATATTATGTAAGCTTAAGATTAATTTCAGCCACACGAATAAGAAATATAAGCGTTGCTTTCCCATCAGCAAATAGTGAAGCCTTAGTTAAACGTCATCCATGGCAGCCAATTAATGCAGTGTTTCGATTACACAGCAATGAGCTTACATATTCATATTCATAGACTTTTTAGTGGAATTAGATACGAGAGAAATTAATTTTTGAAACTTAAATGGTAATTTCACCGATATATATCAGCTTGGTTGGTACGTATACAATATTCGTACAACACGAATACCAGAACACCAGCTGTCATTAACATGAATTTGTAGCCTACCTTCCATTCCTGGCCGTAGATTCCCTGAAACCTAAAGTATCATCTTAGAACCCTCATACTACTCGACAAGTCAAATAACGACGAATGATTCATACTGTCAAGAAACTAATCAGTAAAAACTTTCATCAAAATATACACAACATTCACCAAGATGTCTACCAGGCGGCTTGGCTACCAAGTTCTTGGGTCAATGGAATTCTGGGTAATCAGTGATCTCTCTCTCTCTCTCTCTCCCAGAAAGAGTGCATTGGGCCTAACAGAAAGGTGCGAATAATTATTTAAAATAGTGAGTAACGGGTTTAACCCTTTAAGCCCCAATAGTGACAAGCATCTAATTTCTCCTTACAATATCACTAGTTGATCAGACATACAGGTCACAAGAATAAAGGAAATGTTCACCAAAGACAAAATGTCTTGATGATTACACAAATTCTCCCAACCAGTACCATAAGAAATATGTGGAGGAGGAAAAGGGGAAGGGGATGAAGAGAGGTGAAGAACCCTCCTCTCCCTCAACGCATTCCACGCCCACCATTATCGTCATCATCAGTCCTTTTCGTGCTCCTGGCCTGGGCACATAAGGCCCCAACAGATCGTCTCCATCCGGATCTATTGTTTGCCATCTTTTGCGCCTCTGTCCAAGACAAGTTTGCTCTTCCTAGTTCCATCTCTACTGGGCCTCTCTACTGTTCTTCTCCACGTTGTCCTCGGTCTCCCCCTTTTCTTTTTACCCTCTGGCATCCCCTTCGCCTCCCCCTCCTCCAAAAAGGAAAGGAATCTACCTCCTGTTTTCTTTTTGGCTACTCCCTTTGCTTTCCCTACTATATTTTTATATGTTTTTTCATATCGTGACGTTTTGTTGTCCATCAATGCTCAATTTGCAGGTATTTCAAACCTGTACAATTATTTCACTGTCATTTTTTCCAAACTTTGTAAACCACCTCAATTGCCAATGAATCTCCAAATGGGGCTCACTGGGCCCCAGAAGTTAACCTCTAGAATAACCCAGGCACCCACTACTGAGCATAACCCAGTAAGTGTCACCAAACCAAAAACTGTTGGGGATTTCAGTCTCTCGGTGGTCTGTTCGAGGTGTTGGATTGTGTTTAGTGACAGAAAAACAGGAAAATACGATATAATGAGGGTAATCTGGGGGCTGGCAAGAGAGAGGGGCTTCGTGCAGCGCCCTTCGTTGTTTACATACTATTAGGTCAATAGTTATGAGCCATGTTCCTTTTCGATGGGTTTCCAGCTATGTTTAGCACAGCTACTATAGCTATTGCAGTCCTTTGTCCCAGTTGATTCGAACACTGAATTTAAGGCAACAAATGGCTAACTCAATTCAAGAGGCTAGCCTTTCAAGACTCTCAGATTACGGCGAGCAAAACATAAAAGTTTCATGAATGAAATGAAATCACAAGAGGGTATTATTAATTCATGGGTGACGCGGGGAGTCTATTGGTCCAACATAAACATCTTAAGTCAACTCTTGTAACTGAACCGATAAATCGAACTATGAGAGTAAAAGTTACATAGATACAGACATACACTTAATTACAATACCTTAAAATCGTCACTAGATGGCCACAACAAGAAAGAAAGAAGTATCGGGGGGGGGGGGGGTATTAGAAAGTGAACGTCGCAATTCGGCTCTATAATTAGCTCTGGTCAACCTTGACATATCAGTTGAGACTCTGATTAAAATACTAATTTCTCTGTGGTTTAGAATTGTTTCCGACAAAAGTAGGATCTAGATTAATATAATTTCAAAGGTGCGGATTAAAAGAGGAAAATAACTATCGTAATAAACTGTATAAGAAAGACTAAGCTCGACACAAGAAAGTTAATTTGCTATCAGCCCCTTAAGTGGTATTTTAATTTTTATATAATCTTCTTTAATCTTCTTAAATCTTACCCGACCATTTATTATAAACCGTAGAAATTAATTTCTTCGTGTTTTATTATTATGACTTGGCTGTTCTTTTTTAGACTGGATTAAAGTATTATTTTCCACCATTTCATACACGTTAGTGCTAAAATGTCCGATCAATCAAGCTAAACAAGTCCGATCAATTTAAATACCGCCGATATTTTCGCGAGGCCTAAAAGCAAGTTCATTTCCTACTCCTACAACATTTTTCGTGTTGTATGCGACAGCCACAAGAACGCGAGTTGAAGAAGTTTGACCGGAGGCATTTTCATACTCTTTGAAAGCGCATGAAGTGCCGACAAGACTTCACGAGCGTTCTCTTTTTAAAAAAACTCATCAGGGGAAACCAACGGTTTGTTTCGGAGGAATTTGTGTTCGGTGAGGCCTACATCGCCTGAGATATTCGGATTTAATTGCAGTGAAAACTAGAGATTTCTTTGGTGAAACATCACCTCAGAGTTTCATAGCAAGGGAACTGATTAATTCCTATTATTTACCGAGGGAAAAATAAGTCGTTTAGAATGTAAAATAAATCAGCTAGCATTTTTGGAAAGCTATCAGGAGCTTGGAAATTCTGCCGATAGGATTCTTTCTTCCTAAAATTTTCTGCGGCCTAAATTTTCAGCTAAAACCTCCGAACAGATCAACCAGTGTGTCAGCTGACACAAATATGCGTACAAAAAAAATTTTTTTGAAACAATCTAAGCAAGTAGAAAATAGTATTTGAAGTATTTCGCTAAAATTTTCTGGTTGGGTGCCCATGACGCGTGAGCGCAATTGAGAGCTCATGTCCCCATATACTTGACATAGTAGCCGTCAAACGACTGTGAAGAGGAGTTTGCACCCTCGGTGATTGTAATTTAGAAGTATCGTGGTAAACCAGCTTATAAAGAAAGATCCGATAATTAACATAAGATAATTAAGTTGTTGTACTTGAAATAATTAAAGTGCATTAAAACTGTACTTTTAATAACATGCGCGTTGATTGTGTCAATCAAACTAATTGTGTTCGTTTACAAACGGCTGAAAGGTATCCACGTCGTTTTGCAGAAAGAGTAATCCATGATTATGACAGGATTATAACAGACACTGTTCATTCTCTGAGTAAGTACAAGACAGCACAAGAGATTACAATTGATTCTTGACCGTAGTATCCTACTCGGCATTGATCGCACTACGTTCTGCCTTAACTGTTTCTGAGTTGCTAAAATTGATAGTTAACATCTTGCGGAGAATAATGTTACTTATAAACGCAGTGAAAGGAGGAAGAACAGCGCAAGTGAAAATGTTTATAAAAGTCGGAATAGACGTAAACGAAGTCGACGAAAATGGACAAACTGGACTTATCCACTGTTGCTTTCTTCAAGACAGTCGAGTGAGGATAAGGATTCTAAAATTGTTGGTCGTTGCAGGAGCAAATTTGAACAAAAAGGACAACTTTGGGCGAACTGTTCTCGGGTGGGCTTGTTTGAAGGGAAGAGATGAAGTTGTCCGGTTTCTATTAAACGACGCTCACTGCTTGGATCTTCAAATAGACGTCACCGATAGAGATGGAAATAACTCGCTTCTACTTTCTGTTATGTCTGGAAACTTGCTCGTTGTGAAAATGATGGCAGGAGTTTTAAAAGGTACTGCAAGGGCGAGTGAACTTAATAAAGCTAACAACGCTGGCATGCGGCCACTGATAGTAGCGTTTTTACGCGGAGATAAACTTTGCGCGCAACTTCTCATAAAACAAGTATGTTCTTCCCTATCAAGTGTACTCAAATATCTGAAGAGCCTTCAAAACGGTTCTAATGAGTTCCGCACAAGTTCTTCGTTACCTTTGTTTGACTCTTCACGAGATAAAAAGCAAATAAAGGAAACTTTTGTTCGATTTTCTCAATTTACAGAAGACGACATATTTGAGTTTCTGTTTGCAAAGGATGAAGGTTCGGCTGACGTTCTTAAGTGCGAATCGCTAGAACTAAAAGATGAGAATAATAACACGGCGCAGCAAAGAAACCTCTTGTCAAGAAGCTCTGGTTCAAAAAAGCAAAACGCTTTTCCACTGAAACCGTCCACTTCAACAGAAACAATGACAGACACCTCAGAAATAAACAACCTTAGCAACACCGGCAAATGCACTTCAAGGCCACTTACAAATGGAACAACGTTGTGTGAGAATGAAAAGTCGTCTCGAACATCAGTTCAAAAACTAATGATCCTTTACGCAGAGCAGAATTCGCCGTCCTTTAGGCAGGGCTTACCCATCCGTAGATACACGCCGCCACGGCCTCAGATTTTAAACGCGGAAGCAGACGGAGGGTTTGACTCCAGGCGCTCGAGTCTGCACCCAGGCGAGGTCGACTCATTTGCAGGGATTTCACCGCGACTGCTTAGTGAATCTCTTATGGATCAACAGATGCGTTTGAAGTACGCGCGCAATTCTCGAGCCTCCAGTATGCAGGTGCCAAGGCTACCATCTCTGTCCGGAATGGGCCGCGGGAGAATCAAGAGAACTAGATCATCCACTATTGTGGCGATTTAACTCTAAGAGTTCAGTCCACTTTGACTGCATGTTGTCCCTAGCACGAAAAATTGTTGAAGGTTAGAGTTTCACCCCAATATGGAATGACGCGGCGCTAGGGATCCCGGGGGGTTTCCCAAATAAAGGTGACGGGTTTGATCGTCACACCTTTTAGGAATCAAAATTCGCGGCTTGGTACTTCTTAGGGGACTAAAATCTAACATTACTATCGTTAGAGTTATTGCGGGACCTCTTAGGGTATTAAGACGGAAAGTAAGTCAGGACGTAATTGTCAGTCAACTGTTTTCTATTTTTTTTTCATTTATTCGAGCCACACTCCCAAAACACAATTCTGGTACCCTTTGGGTGTTCTGTTCAACATTTCACACGATCACCCCTGTAACTTTTGTATGGGAGTCCCCCTACTCCTGCTGGGCTAGAGATAACCTTTAAATTAAAATTCTAAGAGGTGACGAGACGGGATCAAAGGAGCTCATTGATCGGGTCTCCGAAAAAACAGGGACAGCAACAAACGTATTTCTTGTTCACGGGCTCTTGCTGATTATCCGGACTAGCATTTTGCCTGGCCTTTTTTTGTTTGCAATGTTGGGAGCAGACACGGGACTTGTCCAGTTGGCGATATGCATGATGTAATCAAACATGCTTTTTTTCGGCTCATAACTCATTTTTCTCTCCTCTATTTTTTGATAGACTGATTGCAAATAAGTGGTTTTCTTGAATTAAGGAAACATAGTTAAAAACAAATACCAGAGCCCAACGTGTAAACAAGACCCCCAGTTGACGATATGCATGATGTAATCCAACATTATTTTTTTCGGCTCAGAACTCATTTTTCTCTCCTCTATTTTTTGATAGACTGATTGCAAATAAGTGGTTTTCTTGAATTAAGGAAACATAGTTAAAAACAACACCAGAGCCCAACGTGTAAACAAGACCCCCACGACGATGTTTCTTTGTCCGCTAAGCCAACGCTTTATTGTTATCATTGCTGCATGTTTTAAAAGTTATATTCAGACTTTAATTGAACTTAGCAAAACGACAACAACTTAACACAGGATGAAATTTTAGACATATCATGAGAGGGGTATGGGTGTTGTAATCATTACCGCACTCAGAAGTGTAGGAACTCCATGTTCCGTGTGCATTACAGAATATAGCTATACTTATTTAATTTCTTTTTGGTATATAGTATGTACAGTCATATATAACATGGTAAATAACAGTCCATCTGGAGTGATTTGAATTCACCTTTGAAACAAAGTTATTACTACAAGTGTATTACTCCATTTTACACGAGTTGAGGAAAATCCCTCTATTCTTCTTCATCACTTTTCGTTTCGTTTCGTCAAACAGTTCCACACAAAATGTTCGTTCCACTAAATTATTTGGTTTGTGTACAAAACACAAAGCTTTGTCTAGTTTATTAACAATTTTGGTAAGGTTACCATGCCACAGATTTTCTATTGTGAAATTCTCATGAACACGACTATTTTGGACTTGATATAGAACGGCTCTTAGAAAACAGGAACCTTGGGGAAACTAGACTCCTCTAAGCGCATTTTGCGCTCATATAGTTTATTTTACAAATAGAGCACACGTGCAAACTAATTGTGAATTGACAAACACGTGTTTTCCGTTTCTTGACACTGGTTGAGGGGCTCTCAAATGAAGTTTGCAAACTCGTTTTTGCCACAGCACGTTGGTACGCGTGAACGTTGCAACAATTTCACAGCGTCAAATGTACGACGCGTGCGCAGTTCCCGCCATAATTTTACAAAGAGGAATACCGACAAATGTTGAAACTTCCAGCAAACCACTAGTCTCCTACGCAACCGTTATTAGTGGTCGTCATCTCACGTTCCTCCCTTACTTAGTCCGACACTGGCAACATAACGCCATCTCTGAAAATTTTAGTTTTAAACGTTGAGTGTGTGTTCAGAGTAAAGTTTCCTCGGAGTGAAATTCCGTTTGTCGAGGTAGTGTTTGCATCGTTTTCAAAGGAACATTTGACTTGATTCATTTCAAGGTTCAGTAAGCCAGATCTGACGGTGCTTTTTGCGCTTGACCGCTGTGAATGCGATAGTAGTTAGCAACCTTGTTGGCAAACGTATCTCGGCTATTTTTGAACTTTTTTTGGCTAACAAACTCGCATTTGACGAGTGACGTTTGACAAGCATGTAATGTCAGAGATGCTTGCGGAACAAACCGCCATTAAACTAGGATTTGGCAACAACTTGAAGCTTTTAGAGGTTTGTCTTGTAAAAACACGAGCTTACCAACTTTTTGAAGTTGCAACATTGGCGAGTTTGCTGACTAAAGCTTGCAGTATGAGGCCGGCGCCTTTATACGTTTTTGCTTTGAAATTTCATTCGTTTGTCGCGTTGTTTATGTGTGTTTTCTTAGTAACGGACGAAAAGTGCTCTATAGAGTGCAAGGCCGAAGATAATAGAAACTTTCTGTATTGACCGACTATAGGTGATAGTATCAGTCTGAATAATTAGCTTCCTCCTCTGAACACCTTCGCTACTTCCATCATAAGTCTCATGGTTTGCTCACAGCTCCTTTCTTCCCTCTCCCGATCCATTCTTGTCATCTGCAGTAAAAACTCTCGGTCTTTCCGATCGCTCTCCTCCATGTAATCTTTGAGGAACTGCAGTGGTTGATCCTTCTTGTCTTGTGCGCCGCCTCCGTCATGTGCCCTCTGTCTGGGATCCCTGTGCGCTGGTGTTCCATTGCTCTCTATCACGCGCGAATGAGCCATGCTGTTATCATTCATGCTGACACCAGAGGTAAAACGCAGGTCTCCACCATGAGTGGAAGGAGCAATACCTACACCACTTCCCCTAGGAGAATCGTGGCTGCAAGCAGTAGTACTTTTGAACACTTTTGCCATCTCCATCATCAGCTTCATTGTTCGTTCATAATTTCTTTCCTCTCGCTCGCGATCCATTTGTGCCATTTGTAGCAAGAATTCTCTATCTCGCCTATCGCTTTCCTCCATATAACTCCTGAGAAACCGGAGTGTAGAGACGTCTTCCTCATCACCCGGTGCCTTTTTCTTTCTTTTTCTTGAAGGTTCTTTTCTCTGCGGTAATTCTCTCTCCTCGGGTAAGGTGTGGTTAGCTTCAACACCTGCAGAACCGCTTAGCCCAGTGGTAGGGTCTATGTTGAGAGCAGAACTGGTTGGGATATTGACGACAACAATCTCATCACTCGGATTGCTGTCTTCGATATCTCCGCTGGTAGCCTGTACCCTGTCACTGTCGTGAGTAACAGCTGTACTGGGGTCAGTAATCTCAGTTGAGCTACCTCCATGCGTCTTTCCAAGCACTTGGTCAATTTCTTCAAAGTAATCGCAGGTTCTATCATCCTCGCCAGACTCGCTGAGCCTCTTTTTTGCTGTCTTGTAATCGAAAACTATACTCTTCATACGTCCCTTACACTGCTGGCCCGTGCGAAAAGTTTCAAATCCACAGTGCGCGAGTTTCTGATTCAGCAAACGGGCAACTTCGTCCCATGCCTTCGCATTCCTTTGCTGGCTTATGTTCTGGTACTGCTCTCCCCAAAGTGCGATGAGAAAACGCGTCTCTGCATCAGACCAATTTGGTGAGCGGCCCGGCTTTAGAGGCATTGCTGATATGAATGAGTCAGAACTGGTAGCAGAGTGTCCACTTGGCGTAAAGGAGCGTCCTTCGGACGAGAGGCTTGAGAAAGCGCTGAATCGTGACTCTGGCGTCTGGAGGGGGGAAGTCGGAGAAGTGACCTTTGGTAAGACTACCGTTCCTCTATCACGTACAAGCATTTCAGCGCGTGAGAGTAGCTGCTGTCCAGGCCCGTGTTTATCGGATCCCGAGGAAGATAGTACGGATGACGCAAACGGACTGCAAGTAATAAAAATACGAAGTATTACATAGGTCCCTGTCTCTTTAACAAAAACGCTGTGCTCAAGTTTGTTCAAACGTCTATGGGTAATACTTTTTTTTGATAGTTCACAGAAAAGCAAAGAAGAAAAACACCGTCACGCCTATAAGCAGCGACTGTGGACCATATGCATCTTAGAGTGTGGGCGTTAGCGTCAGGAAAACTTAAAATTGACGACTTTTAAAATGGCTGAAGATGCATTGAACACGACCAAGAACTAAGGAAACGTTTAACTTATAATTTATACCAACGGCGAAGAGGCATCAGTAAAGAATAAAAAACTACCAGCAGAATCACACTCCATCACCAACTCACCGCATTCTACAGATTAAACAAAGCAACACAAGCTTTTTTTTCATCCATATGTACGTTTTAAAATAATACGCCCGGCAAGGTAAGCCTTCACGCTTTCAAAAGCTTAACCTTAATTCCTCGCAAAACGTGATAAGCAAACCTGGTAAAACATATGCCATAAAGTAACTAATTGCTACGAAATAAGTAGCATTACATTACTGTCATTACGACCTGTAAACTTGTAAGGAACTTTGAAAAAAGTAAGCAGTTCTGGTTAGGAACTTTGGGTATTGATGGGCAGATTACTGAACAACTTTTAGCACCTATAGTTGTCATAGTCAGCAAAAGTGATCTTTCGGCAGTCTAGGTACAGAATCTACACAACGAAACTTTGATTTTCATCAAAGATATCGTCAAAGCATTAAGCCTAAAGCTAGGGCAACTACATACCCGCCCAGCATTACACTGATGAATTTCAAACTTTTCAAGTATTTTGTTAGCTGTAATAAAAAGTGGAGGACTAGAGATCCCCCCACCCCAATCCCCCCTCTCCCGTAGACCCTGCCCCTTTGCGGGGCATGAATTTGAGTTATGTTATTATGTGGGCATTTACCGCCTTTATCCTAATGAACATACACAAGAACCTCAAGAACCGTTTTGCAGTCTGTAAGTTTAAATTCATAGTCCGACTAAACGTAGCCTGCGAACGTAGACGTATTTCCGGCTGTCGTTTCTCTCCGCCGACAGCCGGAAATACGTCTGCATTCACAGGGTAGACTAAACGTTAAACAAAAATTTAAGCGGGGGGGGGGGGGTGGGGGGATTGTGCGGATGGTCAAAGACCTCAGTGCATTTGCTTGTTACCACGTCAAAGGCCCGATCACAAAACCTAGCGGGTGAGAGAAAATTAACGATTAGAAAGTGCTCGTGCTTAACTGTCCCTAATCAGTCTAAACAAGTCTGTATTTTCTAAACTAGCTTTTTATAATGATCGAAAATGGATATTCATATCTAAGACTGGAAAGTCAGATCATTGACATAGCAATTGTTGATAAATTGAATGTAGTTCAGATAAGCTTACTTCATAACTTGTGCTTCATGTGAACACATCGCGAATTTCATTTTTTAAGTAAGCTTCTGTCGTTCATCAAGATAAATATGCTTCTGAAAGACTGCAGAGCGAAAGAAGTATGAAGTCACAACGAATACAAAGCTGTCTTGTGTTCAGCTCATGTCAGCTGTTAACAGTTTGCAATACGAACCGCATAAATTATAAAGCCTTTGATAATATGGACGTGACTGTGTTTATCAAAGACCACCCTTATATTTCTTCAAATCTCAAAACCTTTCCAAGCACGGTTTTAAAGATAAGTTAAACTGGCACTTGGCTAAACTCGTGAAATTTGTTCGCTCCTGAAAGAAAGACCGTATCGAAAACAAGTGTTCACAGCGAAAACAACCGCAAGTTCAATTCCATGTGAATCGAATCTGGACGCGCACAAAACATCGTGTTTGGATCCACTTGCATCTTTAGGAGAACTACATTGGCGCTTATCTAAATATGATTTCGAAACGATTACAATCTTAGGAAAAACAAGGAGTCTCGAAATGCTTTCTTACCTGAAGCTCTCCAGGTTTGAAAGCGAATTGCCCTCTGCTTTATCCATGTTTGAACACAAGCGAAATGGATACCAGTCAAATGCAAGACGCCAAAGTGAAATAAGCTTGTCAATGGCTGCACGCTGATTGGCTCACGGACAATAGGTAAAGAATTAGCAATGCTAAACCAGGTGTAGATTTACTTCAAGTGTTGAACCCTCCGCGTGTAAATTCGAATTTTACGCTCGTTTCACTTTGAAATTCGCGTAAGAACCGAGGTGAGCTCTGTCTGTTGAACCAATCGTGATTGCATTTGTTCTGTAAGCGATCAAAGGAGTGGACAAAGTAGCAACATCGGCTTTCGTTGCAGAGCTGGTTGAAGCTGCCAAATGGATCAGAGAGTCGTGAATTCAAATGCAGCTCAGTTCTTTCTGAACGCTGTCGTCGCCATACAAGCTACAAGGGCTACAAACAACCAAGCGAAACTTATAAGAAGATTTCGCACACTCAAGAAACGAAGGCTTCGAACAATGATGGCTTTACTAGCTTACATCGAGGAAGAACAGCGCAAGACAAAAGTTCCACTGCCTGCCCCAGAAGGTCCACCAAAGCGAATTTGGGTTTTACAAAGGGATCAGTACATGTTCGAAGAATTATTGGCCGGAAATCTCCCAGACGAAACGTGGCACCAGAACTTTCATGTCTCTAAGAAAACATTTTTCAAGATATGCGATATAGTTCGCTCGGAACTTTCCCGGCAGGATACGAACATGCGACCATCTGTTTCACTCGAGAAGAGAGTTGCTGTCGCTTTAAATCGGCTTGCTACTGGAAGCTGTTACACAGCGTGCGGCATAGGCTTTGGGCTTCCCAAATCTACGGCAAATGTAGTTAAGAATGAATTTTGTGACATTTTGAGAAGGAAAGCGGCAAACTTTATCAAGTTTCCGAAAAGCGAGGAAGAAGTGCAAAAAGTGATCGGAGAATTTGAACATATCTCCTTATTTCCTCACGTGGTTGGTGCTTTGGATTCGACGCACATAAAAATCATCGCTCCGAAACAAAGTAAGTATGATTTTCTGGGCAAGAAAGTATTTTACAGTGTTCTGGTTCTAGGTGTAGCTGATAGCAGCTCTAAATTTATTCACGTTAGTGCTGGGTGTCCTGGTTCCGTGACTCACGCACAGATGTTGCGTGACAGTGGACTACAGCGTGACATTGAAAATGGTGTTATCTTGAGTTCACCAGACCGGATGATTGACGGTGTAGCAGTGAAACCTGTTCTTGTTGGTAATTCGTATTTTGACCTTAGTCGCTGGCTAATGAAACCCTACCCACAGGCCCCAGGTATTACCTCCAGTCAGAGCAACTTTAATGAAGCCCTTAGTTCTGCAAGGGAAAAGATTGTCCAGTCATTTGGCTTGTTGAGGGGGCGATGGCAATGTCTTCAGGAAACACTAAAGGAGGATACTTTTAGGGTCCCTACCACTGTTATTGCCTGCTGTGTTTTGCACAACTTGTGCATAGATGTTGGTGACAATGCTCCTGTTGAGCCTGTTGTCATTCAAGATGACGTGGATGTTAATGATGAATCTGATGACTGGACAACTGTGAATGAAGATGGTAATCAGCTGAGGGAGACAATAAGGAGTTATTTGGACAGATATGGATATTAATAAAGACACTGCTGGTGTCACCTTAGCTCTCCCAGGAAATAGAACCATCTGCATACTTTGTTTTTAAGGTGGTAGGTCTATTTTACATCAAAGGCATTTTGCATCATAGTATCTGCTAAGCTTTCACTGCCACTTATTGACAAGAAACTCGCTTCTTGCAATTGAAAAAAGACGTGATTTATTTTGTAAATTACTGGAAATCAAACAGCACAGCATCACTTGATTAGATACGCTGTAGGAACCATCCAAAGATTTGAACTGAAGTTTGAGCTGCCTTACAAAGCTTAATATGCATGCCCTGTGAGAACCTGGACCAAAAACCCAGAATAAACAGCCATACAGAAAAAAGCTGTTTTTTAGCTTTCATTTGATGACCACAGAGTGATGCTGTAGGATTTAATCCACAGACTCAAAAAGTTGGAAGTGCAACAGACTTTGATGGATAAACCCAGGAACTTGTCATTAAAAAGTTACCTTGTTTATAGTTTGGACCTGTATGATTTATTTGCCTATTAAAGCAACGTGACAGAAATCACCTTGTACAGCATAGTGAATAGAAGAGGAAAGGGAAGAAATGTGTACAGTGGGATTTAACACAAAGACTCAAAAACCTGCAGCACCTTGTACGGCGTTAAGTACTTTTCAAAAGTTTCACTTGAATGGTTACACTTTGGGTGTCCACCCCTACTCAAAAGTTAGACCACCTTCTACAGTACATTGTATAATGTATAGCACCACTCATCAACAATTTTTTTTTTATATTAACACTTTACAATTTCAACAACCAACTCCCAAGCTGGAACCAACTTGCAGACAGCACAATAAATGCCACCACAGTAAAATACTGCTCAATAGCTCTCACTTGATGATCACACTTCAGGATTTTACCTACAGACTCAAAACCTAGAAGCACTTTGTACAGCATATTAAACAGCACCACAGGAAAATACTGTTCAAAAAGTTTCATTTACACTTCAGGTTTTTCCTATTAAAGTAGACTCAAAAGTTAGAACCAGCTTGTACAAAAAAAGAGACAGCTCCACACGAAATCTCTGCTCAACAGCACTTATTTTAACAGTCACGCCTTAGGATTTCGTCAACAGACTCGAAAGTTTAAGCCACTGTGTACAGCATGATAAACAGCACGCACGGGAAGTATTGCTCAAAAGCATTTAATTATGCAAGTAGTCGCACTTGAGAATGTCATCCACAGACTCGAAAGGTTGGACCATTTTGTTTATAGTTTGGACCTGTATGATCACAGGAAAAAAACTGCTCAACAGCATCAAGTTATATGAAAGCACAGATTAGGATTTCATCCGCAATCTCCAAAGTTAGGAAACACCTAAACAGCGTGATAAAGAGCAACATAGAAAAGTACTGCTTACGTGACTCCAACTACTCATCTGATTTGTCTGGACCTCATTGTCTCATTTGAGTTTGATCATTTTGCCCGGGGCCCCGCCATTAACAGTTACCTCGTTTACGGTTTGAGCCCGTTTAGAAGCACCTTGTATATGACATAATCAGAAAAGCAACACAAAAGCAACAGGTTTCATTTGAGGTTACACGTTAGGGATTCCTCTGCAGAATTCAATTAAACCACCTTGTAAAATATATTATATAGCATCACAGTGAAAGAATACTTAATTTTTTTAGCTTTCACCTGAATAGTCGCACTTTGCGGATGCCAACAGCAGACTCCTAAGATAGAACCAGCACAATAATTTAACTAAAGGAAAGTACTGGTCAACAGTTTTCCTTTGAATAATCACACTGTAGGATTTTATCCACCAACTCAAAAGTTAGAACCCCCTTTGTACAGCGAGAGCACCACAGAAAAACACCTCTCAACAGCTATTTTAATGACAAAATTCGAAGCATCTCGCGTTCTGCCCCCATTGAACTCCAAACGTATCTCTTCTTGCTGAACCATAGACTTTGACTTTATCTTAGAGACAAATGTTAGGACACAGGTAACCAAAGCGTAATATGAGAGTTTGTATGGAGCTGAAATTCGATCGAAAATAATCGGCGGTTTTCCGCCGAAAATACATTACAATCGAACTAAAGTTTAAAAAACCCTACCTGTCGTGTTTTTGCTGTGTTTTTATCGCTTTTCCGAGCTTCTGGTGGCCGTTTTGGGCGATTTTCTGCTTAACGGTCGATTCGACGTGACCTGCCGTCGCATCGACCGTTAAGCAGAAAATCGCCCAAAACGGCCTCCGGAAGCTCGGAAAAGCGATAAAAACACAGCAAACACACAACAGGTAAGGTTTTTTAAACTTTAGTTCGATTGTAATGTATTTTCGGCGGAAAACCGCCGATTATTTTCGATCGAATTTCAGCTCCATACAAACTCTCATATTACGCTTTGGTTACCTGTAGTTAGGACGACTAAACACGTTTTCATTTTAAGTCGTCGCTCTGAAATGTCTTGTGTTTATATGGGATTGAAAAACAACGTAATGCGTTTGTACAATTCTTGTATTAGTCCATTTGGGGACAAAATTTTCGGCTATGTGCTGACTTCAGCCTCTAAATATACAGGGACGAAATCGTCCGCGGGAGAACTAATTTTAGGCCCGTATAATCAAGATCGTTATTAACCGGCCGTCGCTATGGCGACCGCCGGTATGGGCACGGTTTTGTCGTGATAGTCAGTTGGCTTAACATACGAACAAAGTGCTGTAAAGCTTGTGGTACGGGTACTCAAGAGCGGTGCTGTCTTATATCAGACGCATGCGCATATTAGTCTGTTGAATGTTACCTTCGTGCGTTCTTGACTTTTAATTTACAGTATTTAAGAGTCGTTGTCAGTAACTTTCGAGAATCCGGCGACAGAGCCGAAAATTCGAATTTCTTTTTATTTGCCCAAAAGAACCCTTTTGGTGAACTATTTTCAAAAATAATATTTAAAAGTTCCAGCGAGTTTTTATTTTGGCAAAAAAACGGAAGGTTCGAAATTGGCCGAAACGGGCCTTCGGACCCGATGTAAATTATGCAAATTAGTGCATTTTCAAAACGCTTGTACGAGACAACGAAAACGTGCCTGGAATTAATCTTTTCACAGTTTGTTAGACATCTCTTAAAGTTGCTTTCAAACTAAACTTTCATCGATCTAAACGTTCTTTCCTGGATATCCAGGCGCGTAAAGAGGACAGTATTTTCTATTCCGTTGATACACTGAATTTTACCAATTTTTAGAAGACTATATCATCGGGGGTATACGAATATCTAGGTAATAAAAGGGCTCTTTTGAATCGGAAATGCTTGTTGTTTATCATATAAAAATATTTAGTTTGGCCCGTGAAAAGCGAGCTCGCGAGGTGAAAATATGTGGAGTGCACTTTGACAGATTTCGCCATTTCCTTATTGTAATCCTATTTCAAGTCAAATATGCTTTTCAGACAAAACGGTCGACGTTTCTGGTCTGTACTTTTATATTGAACGTAAGCTAAAGCAGTTTCTTAGCTTAAATCTAGTTACAAAGCGATGATTTGACTTTATTTTGCGCGAGTTTCAAATAAAAGAACAATTAGACGATGAAAGATGCTTGTCGACAATGTGATGTTTTGATAACCCGATGTTATCCTGTCACGCGTATATTTCGCTTTTCAGACATTTCCAAACTACTTTACTGCCGTCACTTTAGGGTAAATATAAAACTTTTAAACGTTGAAGTACGTGAATTCGACGAAAAAGAAAACCTTAAATAAATTTGCCATTAAGTCACTTTACGATAAAGGCATTCAGCGGGTATAGATGTTATCAGAAACTCCTCATGCAAATGAAAGGCGTCTGCGCGATGTTTTTGTGTTGCTTTATAAACCTTAACCGCAGTCCACTTGCTAAAATACATTTGCCAATGAAGCTTAGTTTTGATATTGGTTTGGTAAGGTTTTGAAAATCAGTATAATGCAATCAGGCCATTTACACTGACTCATTGAGTCATTCTGCGATTAGAACAGATAACTCTATAACCAGACTTAGAAAATCATTTCACTGTTCAGATATACGGTGATTTACTTACCTGCAATGTTTGAATCAGTTTCTCGTCCCTCACAAAGCAATTCTTGGCTGAAATTTCGTACAATGGGCACGTCGGACAAAAATGATCGATGCCGGCCAAAAGCGAGTTGCATCTCGCGTGACAATTGAAATGTGATACAGTAGCGCGGGAGAGAAATGACCAGGAAATGACTGTCAATATTTGCGTTTCTTGTGACAGGTTTTCTTTCTTTCGTTCCTTCTTTAATAATAATATAGAAAACCTTTCAGGTTAAACTCGATAAATCAAAACAAGAGTCACGATAGCTTCATTATTTATACATGAGGTGAAGTCATAAAAAATCTATCCTGTGCGAATTTTGGGGATGCTTTTTATGGGGCCAGTAATTCGGAAGGTCCGGTGTCAAAATAAAGTCTTGTCAGTCAAACTGAACGAACTAATCGGAAAATCAACAAAGCACAGCAGTTTCGGAACTTCAATACCGTATTTTTCAATACCTTTTGAAAGTAACATGTTGTTCGGAGGGCTAGTATGTAAATTCACAATGGCTGACTTGCATTTTTTTCGTCCTTATTTCGCCTCACCACCCCGTGCGAAGCAAGCTCAAAAGATTCACAAGATTTGCAATGTGTTACGCTTAGAGAATGCAATAAGGACGTTCACCCACACCTGAAGTCATTAAAAACTGGTCCCGATGAAGCAAGTTCTGATAAAATGGCGTCTGATTTCTGGCAAGGGCAGGAACGGTTTCTCGTTTGACTAAAAAAGGAAACTTTTTCGTAGCCTTCTTTTTTTTAACAAATTAATGGTGTGTACTAATTAGTTCAGTTACTTCCAGGGATATTTACCGCTAAAAGTTCACACTCGGGGATGACTATATGCCCTCACCACCGTGAAAAGTAGGGCTTTCGTTGGAGAAGTGGAAAGGTGAGATGCTCTGTCCCCAGTGAAGTGGCAGGGCATAAATCTCCCACAACTAATTAAGGGAGACCGCGGAATGAACAGTGCAGAATCGTCGTTCATTTCAATCACAGTGGGCAAACTTCATCCTGTGGGAACTCGGAAGTGACATCTTAAAGTCAATGCCGTAAGAACTTACTGTTAAGTGCAAACTGATACTCAACGTCCTTCCGCGATGTATGACTGAAGATGCTTCACTGAAATATAACCACATTTTTGGATAGCCGTTGCGAATTTTGCCAATTTGCCAAATGGCCGTTGCCATTTCTTCCCGGCGGAACTCGGCCGGCGATCCATGGTGTATCGTCGGGAAACGCCGGTTTAGTTAAGGGCGTTGGTTTGTTTATCGTTTCATAGAAAGACCTGGGGAGAGCCAGGAAAATCCTTCCCGCCATCTTGTCGCGTTCGCACGCCAGGATCTCGCTCCCCTCCCTACCCCCACCCTCCGTTTCTACAGCTCTCCTAATAGCCGTTTCTCTTTATGTGGAAAACTTTTAGCTAACGTACGCGTTCGCTTTACTTCTTTTCCAAAACTAACAACCTCATAGTTTTCCTACAAAAATGTGGTTATATTTCAGTGAAGCATCTTCAGTCATACATCGCGGAAGGACGTTGAGTATCAGTTTGCACTTAACAGTAAGTTCTTACGGCATTGACTTTAATTGACTTCCGAGTTCCCACAAGATGAAGTTCGCCCACTGTGATTGAAATGAACGACGATTCTGCACTGTTCATTCCGCGGTCTCCCTTAATTAGTTGTGGGAGATTTATGCCCTGCCACTTCACTGGGGACAGAGCATCTCACCTTTCCACTTCTCCAACGAAAGCCCTACTTTTCACGGTGGTGAGCGCATATAGTCATCCCCGAGTGTGAACTTTTAGCGGTAAATATCCCTGGAAGTAACTGAACTAATTAGTACAAACCATCAATTTGTTAAAAAAAAGAAGGCTACGAAAAAGTTTCCTTTTTTAGTCAAACAAGAAACCGTACCTGCCCTTGCCAGAAATCAGACGCCATTTTGTCAGAACTTCCTTCATCGGGACCAGTTTTTAATGACTTCAGGTGTGGGTGAACGTCCTTATTGCATTCTCTAAGCGTAACACATTGCAAATCTTGTGAATCTTTTGAGCTTGCTGCGCACGGGGTGGTGAGGCGAGATAAGGACGAAAAGAATGCACGTCAGCCATTGTGAATTTACATATACTAGCTCTCCGAACAAAATGTTACTTTCAAAAGGTATTGAAAAATACGGTATTGAAGTTCCGAAACTGCTGTGCTTTGTTGATTTTCCGATTAGTTCGTTCAGTTTGACTGACAAGACTTTAACACCGGACCTTCCGAATTACTGGCCCCATAAAAAGCATCCCCAAAATTCGCACAGGATAGATTTTTTATGACTTCACCTCATGTATAAATAATGAAGCTATCGTGACTCTTGTTTTGATTTATCGAGTTTAACCTGAAAGGTTTTCTTTATTATTATTAAAGAAGGAACGAAAGAAAGAAAACCTGTCACAAGAAACGCAAATATTGACAGTCATTTCCTGGTCATTTCTCTCCCGCGCTACTGTATCACATTTCATTTGTCACGCGAGATGCAACTCGCTTTTGGCCGGCATCGATCATTTTTGTCCGACGTGCCCATTGTACGAAATTTCAGCCAAGAATTACTTTGTGAGGGACGAGAAACTGATTCAAACATTGCAGGTAAGTAAATCACCGTATATCTGAACAGTGAAATGATTTTCTAAGGCTGGTTATAGAGTTATCTGTTCTGATCGCGGAATGACTCAATGAGTCAGTGTAAATGGCCTGATTGCATTATACTGATTTTCAAAACCTTACCAAACCAATATCAAAACTAAGCTTCATTGGCAAATGTATTTTAGCAAGTGGACTGCAAAAACATGCTATCTACGCGCTAGCGGTTAAGGTTTATAAAGCAACACAAAAACATCGCGCAGACGCCTTTCATTTGCATGAGGATAACATGTTTCTGATAACATCTATGCCCGCTGAATGCCTTTATCGTAAAGTGACTTAATGGCAAATTTATTTTAGGTTTTCTTTTCAGTCGAATTCACGTACTTTAACGTTTAAAAGTTTAATATTTGCCTTAAAGTAACGGCAGTTAAGTAGTTTGGAAATGTCTGAAAAGCTAAATATACGCGTGACAAGGTACTAACATCGGGTTATCAAAACATCACATTGTCGACAAGCATCTTTCATCGTCTAATTGTTCTTTTATTGAAACTCGCGCAAAATAAAGTCAAATCATCGCTTTGTAACTAGATTTAAGCTAAGAAAATGCTTTAGATTACGTTCAATATAAAAGTACAGACCAGAAACGTCGACCGTTTTGTCTGAAAAGCATATTTGACTTGAAATAGGATTATAATAAGGAAATGGCGAAATCTGTCAAAGTGCACGCCACATATTTTCACCTCGCGAGCTCGCTTTTAACGGGCCAAACTAAATATTTTTATATGATAAACAACAAGCATTTCCGATTCAAAACAGCCCTTTTATTACCTAGATATTCGTATACCCCCGATGATATGGTCTTCTAAAAATTGGTAAAATTCAGTGTATCAACGGAATAGAAAATACTGTCCTCTTTACGTGCCTGGATATCCAGGAAAGAACGTTTAGATCGATGAAAGTTTAGTTTGAAAGCAACTTTAAGGGATGTCTAACAAACTGTGAAAAGATTAATTCCAGGCACGTTTTCGTTGTCTCGTACGAGCGTTTTGAAAATGCACTAATCTGCATAATTTACATCGGGTCCGAAGGCCTGTTTCGGCCAATTTCGAACTTTCCGTTTTTTTGCCAAAATAAAAACTCGCTGGAACTTTTAAATATTATTTTTGAAAATAGTTCACCAAAAGGGTTCTTTTGGGCAAATAAAAAGAAATTCGAATTTTCGGCTCTGTCGCCGGATTCTCGAAAGTTACTGACAACGGCTCTTAAGATATCAACGACGAAGGGTTGTTAAGTTTGGGGTTTTTTGTATTTGTCTTGTATAACGCATGCACAATTGAGTAAAGCAGCTAATAGGATTGAATGCGAAATTGGCTGTGTTGTCTGATCTAGTTAGTGGTCATGGTGAAAATTTTCTTAGCGCAGGAGTTTTTTTATTGGGATTGACATTTTGAGGGTGTAAAAATGTGGGAGTCAGAAGGATTTGTGAATGTCAGGAGCATATCACGCTTCTGTGAATATGATTTGCTTTGAAAGTTGCGTTTTGTATAGGAGCGGGGTAATATTGTGCTGCGTGAGAGGGGGTTTCCCTTGGCGTTTTATGGGGGTGGGGGGGAGGCGGATTGCGAAGTGGTTTGTAAGGTTTCTGATTGGCTAACTTGTATTTCGCAGCGGCAAAAAGGACAGTTGCGTTTTGCCGGCGTGGGCTAGGAGTGCCGGCGTGGGCTAGGAAGAGAAGGAATTGGTACTAGTATGATGATGCAATATTAGTGGATTGCACCATCAGTACATGATACCCGTGCACTCTGTTCTTTATAGCATGGTTTTGTCCATGTTTCTTTATAAGGTTGGTTTTGTCCATCCTATCTTTGGCTCTGCGAGACATCAACACGACACTTGGACTCTCGACCTTTCCGAGACACGTGATGGCGTGATCTGTTGGGCGTGCGTCCTCGTTTAGGGCTTTTAACAGAGTGTACGGGTATTTTTACGGCATTTTCGCCATCTTGCTATGCGTACTGATGAGCTCTAAGAAGAGCGAAACAGCTGTCTACGGCTGCAACCCTGCTCTGTTAAAGTTCTATTAGTGTCGTGTTGATGTCTTGCAGAGTCAAATCTTTCTACGTAGTCAGGTCAGCCTTGCTGCTTTGTTTGTCATTTGAGTATTTCTTTGGCTGATTAGGTCTGGTTTACTAGATCCTACGTACACGTGCAGCATTTTCGTTTGCGGTCCTTTGCTGATATTGTTCTACAACAGTAAATACTTCGTCGTCCCTGTGTGAGCATTCTCAGTTGTGGACGAATTTATATCGACATTCAACGTTTGAGTGAATTTGCGTTTTTCAGCACAAAAAAAGCGATAAGAAAGATAAGCTGAGTCATCAGAGTTTAAACATTACGTCATCCAGTAACGCTATAGTCAAAATATTGTGTCACACAATCACACTTTTCGTCACGCCGGTTCGTATAAATAGAGGATCGCGCTAACATTTGTGAAACCTAGGGGTGGGGAGGGTCAGAATGGCCGGTTAAAATGCCCATTTGGCTTTCTTGTTAAAATCAATTTGGCATCTCATTCCAATCGCTTGACTGCCCTTCCGGAACAACTGTGCTCTCCCAAAATAATTTAAACGAAACAAGAAAAACTTCTTGCAACTTGAATAATGCATGGTTCAATTGTACCTGTTACCATCCCCCCCCGGGCATACCCCCGGGAATTTGCAATTTTTTTCTCACTTGGCAGTCTATTCCCCACCCCCGGGCACGCAGAAAGAGACAATTCCCCACCCCCGGGACTCCTCATCGACCACAAATACGTTGTTTTGTGTACAAAATATAGATGGTGATATTGATTTCCGAACAATAGCAAAACCAGACGTTTTGACAAGAACTTAAACGCCTTTCTAGAGTTTACTGAACAAAGGATTCTACACGTATAATAAAATAAAAACATGAACACTATATTTGCAAAAAAAAATGAAGAAAAACTCTAACCGCACTGGCATACAGCTGCAGGCGAGTAAAGAAATGTTCTTCTCCACGTGTTTTATTCTAAATACAGTACATACGCACAAGAGGCCCGTGAACAAATTGATGGCAGCATTTAAAGGAGTTTTTCTTAGCTTGTTTTATAAGAACACTGGACTGAGTTCCCTGTTCAATATAAAGCTGTGCATCCGTTTTTATATAGATTCTATTTGAGTCGTCTTATTATAAAAATAAATATGCTGAAGAAATATTTCTTTGTTTGTGACGAACGCCGATCCATTTGAATACACATCCAGGGACGGCGGAGCCGGGGGGGCTGGGGGGCTTTAGCCCCCCCACTTTTGAGGAGGATGACATTTTATTTTGTTTTAGTATATATAGTTATTCGAGAAAATACATAAGAGTATTTGCCAGATGAAACTAGTGTTTAAATTGTTATTGCTTGATTAAGTCACAAGAATTTACAAAGCTACAACTTTATACAAACCTCGTCGGAAACTTTTCGCGTTTACGTATTTTTAACATTTTCTCAGCGTGTGCTTCCTTCCTACAGACGGGAAGCTTGTGTCAAAAAACCGCAGGTTAGCGTAGGAGACCGGAAGGCTGAGAAATAACCTCCAAAATATTGCTGTAAGCACTAAAAGTACCTTTCATTTTACGCTTTATCCAGGCTAATTATTTCAAGAAGTATCTCGCGGAGAATGCTGTAAATACGATTTCCGAGACTCTAGATTTCAAAATTTTCTGGGGGAGGATGCCCCCAGACCCCCCTACCAACTCGCGCCTCCGGCGCTCGTTTTCAGCCCCCCCACTTCAAAATACGCTCCGCCGTCCCTGACATCAAATGCATATTCGTTTAGCAAGCTATGATTAACGTACCTTCGAATACAGATCTAAATTGGGACAGAGTATTCTTCTCTAACCAGTCTGCTATTTACAAATTCTAGAGATTTTCCCTAGAAATAGGCAGTCTTGCGCCATTGTGTCAACCGAGAAGCGGAACAACAAGAAGTTTATGTTTTCGATTTGCCCCGCCCTCCTACCCCCGGGACAAGACCGCTTCAAACAATTCCCCACCCCCGGGGCTGAAGGGCTGGACTTGTCCCCGGGGTTTCCCGGGGGGGATGGTAACAGGTAAAATTGAACCATGCATAAGTAAGCATCACATAAATGACACAATTTATTACAACTAGATTTGTTATGGAGGGGTGCTTAAAAACACATCCACGCGATTTCATTGATTTCAATAGTATTTCAGTCGGAAATGATTTTGGTCAAGGCAATATTTTGTTGCAGCCTGCTGCTTCAAGCGGCAAATACAGCGAGTGTGAACAACACATGGAATCAAGTCACGTCACAATCCAACAGAACGCCGCCCGGTGAGATTCCATGGAAGAAGTGTCACAATGTGCACTTCAACAGTTATTACTCAGCACCAGCCCAGCTTAATAGAATAGAGAACCAGCTGGCAGATGTGCAGAAAAAGATCGACACTTTGACTGGAAAGAGCCCGAAAACAGGTGCGTGCCATCGAAAAGTCTTCGAAAGTCTGTCCTCTTTCTTTCATAGACAGCCTCTCTATTAAAACTTTAGACACCTAAAGTAACTGTATCAGTTCCTTTACTGCAACTGGACTGTTTCAGTGGAATTCTGTTCGGAAAGTCATCTAAGATAACTGGTTTAATAACCAGATTAAATGCGACAAAAAACTAGTGAGTATTTAGTACGTAGCCTGTTCCAGGCGTTCAGATAGTGGAGCGCGAGCGAAAAGTAAAGCGAGCGAAAGAGCGGGAAAAAAAACGAGGGGAGACTGGGGGAGAGGACGAGGGAACTCTCCCCCAGTCTCCCTTCGTTTTTTTTTTCCCGCTCTTTCACTCGCTTTCTTTTTGGCTCGCGCTCCACTATCTGAACGCCTGGAACAGGCTATTAGTACGTGACGCCTCGATTTTTTGGCAACATGGAAATTAATTTTAACAATGGATTTTTAGAGATAAAATTGTCGTTTTGGGTCACAAGAAAGGCCAGCTAAGATTTTCAAAAAGATAACAGCACTTGAAATTGCGCGAATAAGATTCTATTCTCCTAAAATTCCCTGCCTGTTGGTTGTACATCGGCATCCCTCTGACCGATTGCTTTAGTCCTATTTCAGAAGTAAGAAAAGTTGACGCAGATTTTCTAATTCCACCGCACCCTTTTTTAAATGAAAGCAAGTCGCAAGTACCCTTTCAAAAATTTTTCCTGACTAACAAGGGATGTGTTGCACTTCTTTTTCAGATAAAGGCTGTGCTGAGCTGTACAAATCTGGCCAAAGAATCAGCGGTGTTTATACAATCGACCCTAGTGGTTTAGGTTCCTTTGATGTTTTGTGACCAAAAAACAGCCGGTGGAGGATGGACGGTGTTTCAGAAAAGATTGGATGGCTCAGTCGATTTTAACCGCGAGTGGAACGACTACAAACGCTGCTTCGGTAACCTGAATGGCGAGTTTTGGCTCGGAATGGACAAAATCAACCGCCTAACAAAAACAATAAGGAGCAGGCTTCGCGTGGATCTGGAAGACACGAAAGGAAATATAGCTTATGCCGGCTACGGCTATTTTGCCGTATGAAGCGAGAATACCAAGTACAAACTGAGTCTTGGAACCGTTTTTGGTAAGATTTCTTTGCAAATGTAGCTACTTTAACAACTCACTGAATTCACGCATTTGTTATTCTCTTTTGGTCATACTGTAGTTTTTTTTAACTACAGTGGAATCCCGATTTTTCGAATACTCGGTTATTCGAAACTCCCCATCCTTCGAACCAAAAGTCGTTTCCCTTGGATTTGCTTCAGTCAAACACTGTAATTTTACCCCCGATTTTTCGAATGTTCGATTTTTCGAAACTCGCGATATTTCGAACTAATTCTTTCTTCCGTTCAAATATTTACATTTGATTTCTCGAACTCTGAAAACTCGGGAACCAACAAAAACCGGTTTTAGCCACATACTCACCTGAATGCAATTTAAACAAGTTCCGGAGAAGGTGTTTTCATGCGTTTTTTTTTATTACAAAGCAAGTGACAAACCTGTCATTGAATTCATAAGAAACTACAATGCCGTTGTTACACAATCGAGGGTCTTGAATTACTGTACATGATCAAAGTTCCTTTGTTTAATTCAAGCTCTTGCCGTGGCACATTAATATTTTGCTGTTCCTTTAAACCGTGGAGTACAGGGTACTTTTTTCTGATACAGTAAAGGGAAGGAAATGCAGTCAAGAGTCCGCGCAAAATTACAGACACATGTATCAGTACAGTACTGGTTTTTGTTCTGCCGAAATTGGCTTAAGTCCTTCAATTTTCGTTTTGTTTTAAATGTACGTTTTGTTGGTAACTAAAGATGGTTCACACATTAACGAGAGTGATATACCGTTGTTGTCTGCCTTCTTGGATCTTGTAAAACAATTCCACGGTAAAACAGGTGTGATTTGATGCTACCTTCGATTTTTCGAACTCCCGATTTTTCGAACCAATTTCCATTTCCCTTAAAAGTTCGAAAAATCGGAATTCCATTGTACTTGTCATTTTGGTTTTTGCCTTGCCCCATTTGTCCCCACCAAAACCTAACCCATAAAATGCTTTGATTTCTGTCTCACACCCACAAAAGACAGACAGGGTTACATTATATCTTTCAGTCAATTTTTTAAGCCAAGTAGAGTGCGCATTGTAAGAAAACCGATTAAAACACACCAACCGAAGGAAACAAGCTGTCGTGACTTAGTCCCATAGCCTCAGTTATGTTCGCTTTCGAACTCCCACGTTGCAGCGTTAAACAGCTGGGGCACGGTTCAGTCATTACTCGAAAATCCCCCCCCCCCCCCGGGAAAAATTCCACACCCACCCTTTCCTTCCCATCTCCACATCAATTTTCAAATATTGCTCTTGTCCTTCTAGAGAGAATCGCTTAGCCACCTTTATTTTATCTCTTTGCAACGGCTTCGGTTACAGTTGTCTTTACAACAGTGTGTCTAATCAGTAGTGTGTTTTGCTAATCGTTTTGCTAGTTTTGTTTGTTTGTTTGTTTGTTTGTTTATACAAGAACTGCTGGCGATTCCTTAAGCTACCATCGAGGCTGTGCATTTTCCACCAAAGATCGCGACAATGATAACAGCTTGGGCAACTGTGCCTCACAGTATAAAGGAGGTTGGTGGTTCGACAGCTGTGTAGTTTCCAATCTGAACGGATACTACTATCACGGCCATCACTCCTCGGACCATGGAGGGGTACCTGGAAAGGTCCTAACTACTCTGCCAAGAGAGCTGAGATGAAAATCAGGCCCGTGGAGTTATGAATAAAACAGCAGCCCTTGTCTCCAACAATGCCTGAATTTCATTGCTTCACTTCTTTTTTCTTTTTGCACTGGAGGGAGGGGTTGGGGGACATAAAAATCCGGTTCATTTTCATTTAAGGTTTGTATTCAAGAACTAAAAAATACGTATGAAAAAACACTTTCCGTGTTCACATCAAGTTATGGTACTCAAGAGTTAAAGTGAGAAGAGCGCGTAGAAAAAAAAGCTGAGGAAACACGAGCCCGACGGTCAATACTTTCACCGCTGTTTAAAGTTCTGGCAAAATTTCACCAGTTTTAACAAAACTTATGGAATCTAGGAAAGAATTTTTCATTTCTTTTAGGGAATAAACGCTCAAAATAATTTTGCCTGATGAATAGTTTTCAGCCATTCAGAGGGTACGTAGTATCAGCCATTATTTCACAAGACAAAACTCAAACGACACTATATATGGATCAGTTTGTTTAGATTCACATCTCAAGCAAAAAAGAGTACACCCTCATGCTCATTAGACAGGACTCAACAAATTTCCATTGCCCTCTCGTTGTCTACACCGTTTTAGAGTCATTCATTCAGTACCACATGCATGCTGGGACTGGAGACGTTCACAGTCAGTACGTCTACAGCTCACTTCTTTTAGAACATTTGTTTATACTGGCCTCGGCACTAGTATTAAATAGGGTACTAGCCACACTCAGTGTTTACTGGAAGATATTTGTTCAAATGTGCCCAATTTTGACCCCCTGGCAACAACAACAAACAGGAAGAAAGGGAAAAGATGCATTAAAGAAAAGTGGCAATATGAAAGGAAGTTATTTTGTTCGCTTCACACCGCCTTCCTTTCAGCTGTTTCCTTTTCTTTCCTTTTCATCGGTTTTGTGCTTATATGTGGTCCCGAGTTTGCTGCATCCCTCCGGCGTTTCCTTACTTTTGCTTCCCCATGAAGAGAGAAAAGTCCGCCGTCGCTTCTGAATGTATTGCGTTCCTAATTTTTTTTCTGTGTTAGCAGCCCCACGGATCACAATATTTTTTCACCGTTTTCGTGGCTTCGAAGAAGTCTATTTTGCTGTCCTCTGCATTTATTTGTCAATCTTTTAGCTTGGATCTTTGCCCATTGAGTTATTCGTGCGTCATTTAATATAATTAAAAGTTTTGACTCATTTGTGGCTCACCTCGGGTGGCAACGTGGACACATGTTGCGCATGTCAAGACTGTCAAGTGGAGCTTCCTGGTTTAAAATCACATTGCTTTATTTCTTTATGCACTCTGAATACTGTGATGATCAGTCCTAGGAATGATAAATGGGTTGCTAAAATTTGGCCTTTGAATTATGACGCTATGAATGTAATCTCACCTCGTTTCCAAGTCTTTCTACTTTCGAAGAACTCTTCGTTCGTTACATTGTTCTATATCGGAAGGACAACAAGATCAGGACGTAAATCGAACGGGATCTGGGAACCGCTATGAGACGTGGTTGCCTCTCAAGATGCCACTCGGCAAGAACTTCACGCATCCGCACAACCAGCTTCAAAGGACGCGAATTGCCAAAAAGTGGCTGTGTGCCCGCGCAAGGTTCTTGGCTAACTGTTGAGATTGTCTAGAGTTTGAATTTGTGCAACTTTCCGCAGATACAAGCAGTTGATAAATTTGCTCTAACTTTCTTTTTGCACGTAAAGCCACATCCTTAGTCACAAAAAGCTGTACGTGCTTCAGTGGAGATTAAACCAGCACTGTAATTTTATCTTTGCACGTAAAGCGGTTGAACTCACGTCCGTGAGCACGACTGCATGTAGACGTCAGCAGAAATCAACCTTAAATAAACATTGGGTGAGTTACTTCACCTTAAATCTGACATCTGATCACAAGTTAAGTTATTGCAGGGTGCGTGTTTTACCACACATTCACGCGATTTCACTGCGTTCACCATAAAAATAAGAAAGAAATGGTTTTGGTTAAAGCGATATTTGGTGCCATTTTTCTGTTTCAAGTCTGTCAAGTTACATATGCGGCAAGTGTGACCAACGCTCCGAGTCAAGCTACGCCACCACCTAACAAAACGCCGTCCAGTAGAACCTCGTCGACGAAGTGCGACAGTGTGCACTTTAACAATTATTACTCAGCACCAGACAAGGATATCAAAACCCAGCTCAATAGAATTGAGAACCAGCTGGCAGATATACAGAAAAAGATCGACAATTTGACTGGAAATAACCCGAAATCAGGTGGGGAGGATCAAGAATAATAAACTTTCTTATCCCCCGTAGTTCAGCCTTTCCTTCAGTGCCTCATACACCCAATGGCAGCTTTACCTGCCATTCCTTTTTTTCTCGACTAAGGAAGGAAGGAAGGAAGCGGAACAAGAGGCGGTCCGCGCGGCGCAGGCAACTAAACCACAATGGTTGAATATGATGGGTGTCAAGCAATTTCCGCCAAATTTGATTCCTAAAATATTTACGTCGATAAAGGCTTTATCCATTAAATTTGCAGAATGTCGCTTGGCTGAAAAGCGAGTATTCGTGTCACTTTGAGTTGAATTCTATTTTCAACGACCGAGCCAGCGTACACGGAAATTTTTACTGAGAAATGTATCACGAAAACGAAAACAAAAACGCGTCCAAACCCTTCTCAGTAAATTTGATCTCAGGTAAAAATTATTCGCCAGGAATCTTAGCTGAGAGAGTTCTTTTACCTCGTACAATCACTGTGTTACTCATTGTGTTACGCAATGTGTTAATCACTGTGTTCTCGTACAATCACTGTGTTACTCGTAGCTAACAAAGTTTGAGCCCTTGTCAAAATCAAGAGGAAAACCTTTAAATGGTCTTTTATTTTATAACCTGCTGCAAAATTTTATTTTTTGGCAGTTAAAAAAAACTGTGCTGAGCTGTACAAATCTGGCCTCCGAAAGAACGGCGTTTATGCCATCGACCCTGATGGTTTAGGTTCCTTTTATGTGTTTTGTGACCAGAAAACAGCCGGTGGAGGGTGGACGGTGTTTCAGAAAAGATTGGATGGCTCGGTTGATTTCAACCGCGGCTGGAACGACTACAAGCGCGGCTTCGGTAACCTGAATGGCGAATTTTGGCTCGGATTGGACAAAATCAATCGCCTAACAAAAACAAAGAAGAGCAGACTTCGCGTTGAGCTTGAAGACACGAAGGGAAATACTGCGTACGCTGAGTACGACCTCTTTGCTGTATCAAGCGAAAACACCAACTATAAAATAAGCCTTGGAACTTATTCCGGTTAGTGTTTGTTGATATTTATTTGTATACTTTTCCTTCCCCTTTTTTGTTCTGAATCTTTTTTTTTTCGAAAAAAAAAAGAAGCTATTCAGTTCTTTATACAAATACATAAATATGACACCTGTACGTGCCAATTTGAACTCATCTGACCTTTTTTGAATTCCCCTATACCACATGTTTCTTTGCTTTGCCCTCTGCGGTAGTTCAGGTCCTCAAGCTGCCGATGTTTGCCCTTGCCTCATGTAAAGAGAAATCCTTGGTTTCTCTCTTGCTCGGCCCTATTTCAAAACGCAACGTTTCCTAGTCTCCTAATTCCTCAGATCCCCGGAAAGGCCCCAGTTCTCTAATATTCTCTTCAACAAATAGTCCATACTAGCACCACGGACTGTGCACAGTCCCTTTTTCTGTTCCCATATACATGTACGAGAGAAGACGGTGGATTTCGCTGAAAAGAGAGTGGCCTGGGACTGGGTAAGGCGCGGTCCAACAGTGAGCTGTGAGTATTGCATGCGCGTTATATACGTTTACACTATACTCTAGATTCTCGAGGTTTTCTCAGCGCATTAGGGGAAACATCGCGTCCTCTCGCAGACTGCTTGAATAGTGGGGTCTGTTTGGATCTGATAACATTTGGTTTCTTTAAATTTAAGGAACTGCTGGTGATTCGTTGGACCATCACCGCGACTCTGCTTTTTCAACCAAAGATCGCGACAATGATAACAGCTCGGGTAACTGTGCTGTGTCGTTTAAAGGAGGTTGGTGGTTCAACAGCTGCGTAACTGGAAACCTAAACGGGTTCTACTATCATGGCCATCACTCGTCTGACCATGATGGCATTGACTGGCGGTCTTGGAAGGGTCGTAACTACTCGGCAAAAAGAGCTGAAATGATGACCAGGCCTGTGGAGTTTTAGTCTCAGTAGAGACAGCCAAGTCTCAGTGGCGACTGCTCTACTAAGTTTATGTTTAAGGAGCTTTATCAAATATTTTTAGGATTGCTTTAAAAGCTAACAGATCGACATATTACAATCAAAGAAAAATCCAAAACTAATGGTTCAGTTTTGTTTAAGACTACTCTATCAGTTTTCTGAGACTAGATCTAAGTGTGGTTGCCTGCAGATAATTAGGATGGAAATGGATTCCAACTTAGAAAAATTAGGCATAATTTTTCAAATTTCTCTCTTGTTTCTTGACTTGCGAGAAACTGACTTTGGTTTGTTTTTCTCTCTGAGTAAAAATCATCCAGTTTCGCTCTCTGCCGGGATGTTCTAGGAGCATTTCGTGTACGAGAAAAGGTGCGTTGAACGTGAAAGAACCGTGACGTAGCCCGTTTATCAGGGGCGTACCCGCCTTTAATCCAGTAAGCCTGGGCCGGTTTACAAGCGTTTTGCAGCACAGCCCTGGAGCGCTAACGTCTGCTCACTTTAAACTACTCTCAATACCTATGTGGGAATCATATAGATTCTTTCTGAGGAAGAGCTGCAAAAATGGTGATAAACCTTTAGCTTCCTTGAGATCAGTTAACCCGGCTTCGCGAACCAAGAAGGCATATATGGCCACACGTCACTTTTTAGGGCCTGGGCATTATTGCTTGAATCCGTTTACTTTTACGTAAAGTAATGTAGTCTAAAACGTAAAATCTTGTCGATTTTGGAATCAGAAGTTTTCTCTACGAGCAACAAGGTATTGTCTGATCTGTTCAAGTATGCATGGTCCGGTAGGGACGCGGATGTGATTCTATCCACCATGTTCTAAACATCCTGCATGCTCTGCAACATACTTAATGACAGATGTCTTATCGAAAACAACGATTTGGAAGTCGACGCTATTCACTACAATTGAACCTATGCTTCCCTTTAGCTAAATTTTTCATATGGTACTGCAAGATTAAGGAAACGCCCCAGGAATAAAAGGTTTCTTGACCCGTCTTACGTACGTTCTCAATACAAGGTTGAAACAGGACAGGCCAACACTGATTATAAGAACTGGGCCCCTTTGGCAAGACACGTTATTATTATTTTTTTAAATTTGTTTTCTCGTGATTGCTTGCTCCCTGTAGCATAAATGCTTTTTACTTATAATCAATAATGAAAATCAAATAGCTCAAAGTGTAAGATTCGCCTCGGTTTTTAGGATGCAGATATTACCAGATGATTGTACCATAGGACTGTTACTTTTGTTTTTGTTTGCTTTTTCTTGATCAATGTAATTCCTTTGTTTTGTTTTTGTTTTCAATAAAGATTATTAAAAAAAGTTTTGACATAAGCTTTGAAACAAATTGAAGTTGACTTGATATACTCGATATATTCGAACACCACGTCCACAACCCCTCTCCATCTAGCCTCTGTACTTAAGTAACTGTCTCCCTAAGTTCCTCATAATCCAAATTGGTTGCAAAATAGATTTCCTTCAAATCTTGTATGTGAATTGCACTTTGTCTGGGTACTTTAAAAACACTTTTCGTTTGGGCTCTAAATGCTTTCTTCGACAATGTACAAGGGGGGTCCCCTGGTGGACAAAAATAGACATTTTATTGGTACAAAAATGTCAATTTTCAAAAACTTTGGTAACTCCTCACAACACTTAAAATTTGATGCAGGACGAAATTCTACTGTTGGTTGATAAGTACAACTCTTCCTTATCCTAAAGTGTTACTGACATTTCCATGTAGTTGTTTTGAGTAGTTAAAACAGTTCCTTTTAACAACCCAATTTCACAGCTTTTAAAAAGGTAGGAAAAATGGGTAAACAAAAATACATTTGTACACTGTCGAATAAAGCATTTAGAGCCCAAAAGTGTTTTTAAAGTACCCAGACAAAGTGCAATTCACATACAAGATTTGAAGGAAATCTATTTTGTGGCCAATTTGGGTTATGAGGATCTTAGGTAGACAGCCACTTAAAGTTTTCCTTAGCAAAGCAGACGTGATTAAAAATGTGATCTGACTATCAGTCTTCGTTAACTTCAATAAAGCCAATGCACATTTTTCATTCTTCCCTCCTTCGGTGTAAATGGTGGGGGGGGGGGGGGGGAATACTGGAAATCCAGTGACTCCATTTACGCTCGCACAGAACGTTTGCCGGTACCACAGAATACAATTACAGTTACTTTTTCACAGGTAAGAGAGTATATACCCTTTTGTGCACTATCAAATATTTAAGGATCATACTACCGATCTCAACGATAAGCTAGCAAACTAGAAATCAGTTTGTCGCCACATACTTTTCTCACGCTATTTTCATTGACATTGCATTTTACAAGGAGCAAACAGATCTTTTAAGAAATGGAGGGTTTTAAAAAACCCCCAATTCTTGCTTCACCTAGCCTTCAGCTAACTAACCCTCTCCTCTCAGCCTCAGTTGAAACATTTGTAAACAACTTTAGGACGTTGGTTAAGCGTAAAAGATTGTTTAATATACAAAGACTGCAAACTGCCAACATACAAAGAAGAAGAAAAGAAGAAGAAATCGTTTATTCATATAAAAACACATCGCAGTCTTTCGACTGAATTACGTGTTCTATGTACAATGCTATAATAATCTATATATACTATAATAATCTACAAGAGGTGGTGAGAGCTATATTGGTTTAATCTCGATCCTTTAAACTGTCGTTCTTCTTTGACACGGGCTTATAAACGTGGCTGAAGTTGTTGAACATCGAAGTATTTTGTGGTCTTTCATGCACTAACTTGTGATAGTTCACCCGTTTACGGTTCCATTGGCCGTTTCCATCTGACCTTACCAAAGTGAGAGCCAGGTGGAAACGTGCTCCCTTCATTTTGAAGTTTTGATCCAAACAGTGGTCATATCATTGGCCATGGCCGCTAGAGAAAAATAGGCACGCAATGCGTGCAGAAAGCGATGTTGTTTTCCAACTAAAATGGGATAAATTGCAAATGCCTAATGTTAAGTATGGGTTTTTTTCGAAAGAAAATTGGGAATAATGAATTAAGACAACTAGCTTGCCCCCTCAAAAAGGAAATCCAAAAGACAGTATTTTCGTGAGCTGTCGTGTAGATTCACTGTTGTTCGCGAAATATTCGGTATTCCCAAGAGAGGAACTTCACTGTGTCATCGGGCTATGTCAGAGACACTTTCGTTACTTTTAGGCGCTGATATATTAGATACCTCGGGTGTCTGAGGTCCCTGCTATTTAGAGTGATAACTTGTGTCGTTTGTCAATGATTTTACGCTCAGTAGTATTCAATATGCTGCAGTAGATCACAGCTAACAGCAATGTGTTGTTAGGATAGGTTTTTTTCAGGAGCGTATCGTGATTTTACTTGTGTTGATTGTGAGGCATACACAGTCGATGAGAACAGTCGATTTCCCGGTTTTGATTACATAATAAACTTGTGTGGTGCATTGTTTAATTTTGCTAACGTGACTGAAAATGGAATTTTGTGTTGGAACATTCAATTCACCTTTTGCTTCTTCCGTCCGTTAGCGATTGTTAATCAAGAGATACATGGAAAGGATTATTTTGACAAGAGGAAAACGGGGCATACGAGTGGAAAAAATTGTTCTTTGAAGAAGAGACGAGAAAGAGACATTTTGATATTCTATTTTGATTTCAAACGAAGACGCTTGTTGAGTCTGCTGAGTGTGGTAAGCGAAGGAAAACGGTTACGGAAACCTAAAAGCTGGCTGAATTCCAGTTGAAAGGCTTTCAGATGATCAGGAAGCTAAACAACACAAGGCAGGAGCCCTCTGATGGGCTCCAGCACAAGGACAATATCTGATCTGAGGCCCGTTTCTCGAAACTCCCGATAACTTTCCGGGCCCGGTAAGTATTTTTTCGAGCTCATTTATTTGCCAGCTAATGGTAATTATTGGCGCAAACTTAGCGACAAGCTTCACGAAATTACAAAGAATAAAATTTAACTTTCAAAATCAATAAAAATTAGTATAGCTATTCGAGAACATTGTGCACCTAAAATAGGATTCGGGCCCGGAAAGTTACCGGGAGTTTCGAGAAACGGGCCCCTGGTCTCGTTTGCCTGGGTGGCCTGCGCAACAACCACGAAATCTCGTCCGTGGGACGGCTGTTCAGTTGCCGATATTAAGAAGAATGTTATATTCTGTCCTCGAAGAATTATTTCCTCGTTTTTAGCCTTCCAATTTTCATTTCATTTGCATTCGAGTCTTTTTTAGGGCTTTCCTACTTCCCTTTTAGTTTTAAAATGCGCATTTTGATCCGTAAATGCCCAAAAACCCTCTCGTGCGATAAGTTGTCCGGTCGCCCTTTTGTAAAAGCATGTAATTTTTGATCGAGTAACAAACGTTTTCCATGTTTTTCTAGGGTCCCCTAAAAACCCCAAGTATAAGCGTAGCTGATGGATTGCAATAACGTAGCCCTATCCCCAAGAAAACCAAGGTCAACACATAAGCCTTCTTCCGTCCCATCTCCCATAGAATATCGTGCACAAACCGCGATATTACGACAACATAAATGCGATGATTACGTAATCATTGCATTTAAAAAGCACAGTTGATAAATTTCCCACTCTTAGAACTGACAAAGTCGCATAGATGTAGGTCAATTAAGCCAACTAAAACGAACAGTTTTGCGGGAACTGTCCTCCCCCGTTGCATATTTCACCTGTGGGAACCGGTGTTGAGTTAAGCACAAACATGGAAGCACAAGAACTCAACAGAGAGTCATGCTCGTGTATAAGTCGTTCTGATTGTTTCCATGGTAAAGTTTGAACATTCTTGTAATATATACTTGTGCTTTGTGGGTTACTATTTTCTGCACTGACAATCAAAACACAGCATCTCTTTCCTCTTGTATTTATCACTCATTATACTCTTTATATCACTCTTTAGTTTAGTTTTCTTGTTAACACTTATAAGTGGAAATAACTTATTGTCTTTACTAACCGATACATTAAATAAGCACGTATAAAAGTATCCACTGATATATATATTCATTCCGGGCGCGTTCTGTTTTTAATCTCTTTTAAATTTACCCTTTTAAAGCTCCAGAGCAAAAACTTCCTTTGCTCTAATCTTTTCCAACTTTTGAGTCTGAAGATACGCTCTCTTATAATATACTGAACCACTTAACCAAAGCTACAGAAAATTACTTTTCAGCAGTTTTGTGCGTTTTTTCAACAGTTTGCAAACTGTTGTTCAAGACTAAAACCTGTCGGTCGCTCTTAGAGCGAAAAGATTAAGGAGCTGAAAACTTGATACCTCCTCCAGACCGACACTTTCTTGGATACGAATTTGTAAGCTGTTCTGTGTACAGATCAAACAATCTGGGAAGGTTACAAGAGTTCTGCCGCAGATCTGTGTGGGGCTTGTTTCTCTTCTGTCCTATTCCTGCGCTTAATGCATCACGCATAAGGCTTGTCTCGTAGGCGCACGGAGTTACATGTCCTTCGTTCAACAAAACTTCTGCACAGTCCGCAAACTCTTTTCCGTGTGCTATTGTTAACGCGTTTTTCCCTCGATTGTTTATTCTGTTCACGTCCAGTCTGTTTCTCCTGAAAACTTTCGAGATCATTTGAACAATGTTTACATTTCCAGACATGCACGCTAACATTAAATTCGTGTTGCCATCTGCGTCGATGCTGCCCAGTGCAAGATCTACTTCGGGATGACTGAAGAATAGCTTCACCATATCTTCTCTTCCTAACAAACAAGCCCAAGACAGAGCTGATCGACCAGACTTGTCCAATAACTTTACTTTTGCACCGAAGTTTAGTAACATTTTCGCAGTCCTCCGCCTAAGTTTAGGGTTCTCTAAAAACATGGCTCTAATCAGCGCTGTTTGCCCATTGTCCAAATCTTTGCAGTTCACGTTAACACCCGCGTCCAAGAGCAGACGAACCTGTCGCAGTCTACCTTGACTTACTGCTTCTAACAGTATTCTTGGTCTTCCACTTACTACAGATTCTCTGTCTTTGATAGAGTTGTTTAACTGAGTGTCCATCCATGCTACTTTCTTATGAGGATTCGGAAGCGGTTGCCTTTGGTGACCGACCGTCAACGAAGGAGTCAACATAACAGTTTAACTCGTGCTTGCACTCTCAGTGTCAATCCAAGTGTTACTCAAAATATGAACCTCATATACAGTGAGCGAAACAACAATTCTCAAAAGGACCCTTCAGGTGATATGTTTAATTATCCTGAAGCTTCATATCGTTGTAATTACTCGGTCAACTTTCTTTGATTAAAAATTCATCGCATAATTTCCATGCCTATTGTTTCTCAGGGCTTTGTTGTGACAAGACAGCCAAAGGGTGATATAGGGTTTTATTAAATGGTAGGTCATACTTCACTGACCCATTGAATTCACTGATTGGGCAAAAAATAAATGTTTATACAATATTGCTCACGTATAAAGACTTTGTTGTTAAGTTAAACTTAAACTATAAACAGTGCTTGAGTAGAAAAACGCCACTTTTGTTGTAAGACGTTGTCTTCAACTGCTTATAGAACTTCATATAATTCCACTTATTTTCTCAAAACATTTTGGATATGGACCAAGTAATGATTACGTGCTTTACATATTTACAATGGAATCGGCGAAAAGATGTTTATTGGTGTGTAACAACAAAAGGAAGGTTAAATTTAGCCTAAAATTGAGAGGCTCACGTAAAAGAAAACTCGACGCCTTGCTAACTCTTGCTATTTATTTTACAAATCAACCTCGTTGCATATCATAAACTTACTAACTTGGTATGTATAGAAATTTTTTGTTAATGGGGCTGTCAGCAAAATGTAGGCGCAAATGTAGGCGCAAAGTCGCTCATCTTTTAGGCCCACATGCGAGACTTTTGAACTTAAAAAAGAGTTGGCATAACTGGAATTTCATTCAGACCATAACTGGAAAACAAATGTAGGAAACGTCGCACCATATTAATCAGTTTTATTTTTCTGTTGAAATGCTTCAACAAACCTTTATTCATTCAATCTAGAAAATATTTGAAGGCACTTATTTTTTAGGGTAGGCAGAAATGGGTAAGTCCTTTTATCCAAGCGTTGCTGATCATGACAGAACTCACAATGGTTCGTACTATATCATTATTTGGTTAGTCGACAACTCCGGATCATGAAGATCGTCTTGTGACTGGACAAAGATCTGTCTTTCAACAAGACAATCAGTCGTTTACTGGGTCTTTATAACTTCGTATTGTTTGACTTGAGGCGAGCAAAATAATAAGAGAAGAGCAGGCAAAGGGAGTTTATTTATTTTTGCAATTGTTTCGCTTTACCAAAGATCTGAAACTAAAAGGGTGCCGAACAATTGGCGCAATGACAACCTGCCAACAGGCGCTCCCTCTTTCCCCCGACGTTTTATGTATTAGTATTTTTTTTAATTTTATTTCATTTCATTTATTTTATTTTATTTTACTTTGGTTCCAAGCGAAAGACAGGAAAAGGTCGGCGGTGTTCACCCTAAAGTAGAATAATGAAGTAGAATTATAATCAACACATCGATAACATAACTAGCAACGCAAACCGTTCTCTGGGCTTTTAATTTGCGGAGAAAACTATCCAAATCCCCAGTCATTAAAGAGACAGCACATAAAGCCGAATGTGCCCATAGAATAAGCTAAGGCTGCCTGGGATCCCCCTCTCGTAGAAAATTGGAAATCAGTGTGAACTCTCCAAAGGCGAGAGAAAAGGGTATCGTATCTCCTCTATTGTGTGACTTGAAGTAGCTGTCCTTGGAAGCACGACGAAAATGTCGTCGACTCGAGCTCTTTACAAACTGTGAACGGGGCCAAGTATGTACAGCGCTGCCAGTAACTTATTTTTAAAAGGTTCCACTTTGGAATAATCCCTCCCCCATCATCTTCCTGTCAATGAACTTATGGGTTGAATTTTGCTTAATTTAAATTTTTGCATCAAAAGAAAACTACAGGACAAGATCTCAAGCGTGTTTCATGAATCCTGGTACAAAGAAAAACATTTATGGAAATAACTTTGGCCGCCGAGGTAGGGCAATGGGAAAAATGTAGTGGAGTGTTCGTATAAGAAGCCGATGTCTACTAATGTCTTTATAAGTACTGAAATGGTACTTTGAAACTACAAACTTAAGGGACCGATTACATGGCAAATTTCAGCCCGGCTTTCTGAACAAATTCCTCTAAAAAGATCTTTGCGTTTTCATGAACACATTTTCAGCTCGGGGCTGAAAATTTCAGCCCGATTTGAACCAAACAGACTGAAAATTGCCATGTAATCGCAACAAAATATTCAGCCGGGTTGAAACCTGAACTTGGGCATGCGCACCGATTGTGGTTTCGTATTTTCCCACTTTAAATGTTGCGCCCGGGCTAAAATTCGCTATATAATTGCAACAATATCAGCCCGGTGGGTGGGCTAAAATTTCAGCCGGGCTGAAATTCGGCATGCAATCGGGAGCTAACCAGGAAAATGGTTCCATTGACGAAATTGAGATGTGTAGCTGTTCTAATGAGCGAGAAGCAGATTGTTCAATTTTCTGGTATACTTGCCTGAAAGTTCGCTAGAATTACAGACAAATGGACGAAACACTGAAAAAAATGTGACTACATGCGTAGAAACAAAGCAACAATTTTTGGTCAGATATGTTAAACTTGCAGGCTGTGAACATTTCAGAAACTTTACGGAAATTATTTGACATTGGATTCCAATAAAACTGAGTTTTGAGTCAGGTTTACCCTATTTTTTGACGCTAGTCAAGACTGTGCAACCTTATATTCAAGTTATTTTCATAGAATAAACCGGCTGTAAGCGTATCAGAATAAAATGAAGTTGTGCACTCGTGATCCTTCAGTCAGAGGTTTCAGTTAATACCCGGAAAAACAATAAGTCGCCCTCTTGCAAACTGGCTCAAAACAAACTTGTCCACGTTAATTCTAACACACCCCCGCATTGAAAAGTTGCCTCAGGAAGAAGAGAAACGTGAGCGATCCTGCTAATAAACAGCTGCAACAACAAATGAAACACTCAAAACTGGCGTGTGTTGGACGTTACACGGTATATTAACGTGACTTGATTGCTGGGACGAACTTTGGTTGTCGAGTTTTTTTAAGGGTCAGAGTTTGCATGTGTGTGCTAAGTAAGCAATTACTGTCAACTTTTAGCCCACGAGCGGTGTCACACGCGACAATCTCAAGATTGTGAAAAGCCATGCCGGCAAAAACCGCACGTGAACAGCGTAAAGTAATGGAACGGTGAACGGTTAAAATTTCCTCGCCCCAGTCTTCTCGAAGACTCGCTTTTCTCGGTGGCTTGCAGTCACGCTGCTTGCCAGTCGAAAAATATTTTCGCGTGTGGTATCAAACACCTGTTCGCAGGATTATCACCTCTCCTTTACATGTTCTAATGCGATTTCTAATTAATGTTTCAGAAAAAAATAGTATCTTAAGGTGCAATGGTCTCCCGCAATCGTGCACACCCCAAAAAGTGAGTAAATAGCAGTTTCAGTTCGAGATAGCGCGAGATAACTGGGTTCGAGAAAGTAGAGATAGTGGGAGCACAGCGCATCGCAAAACATAGGCCCACAATGCGTGCGGAACCGACGAAGTGTTGTTTCGTCTCGAAAACAAAGTAAAGGAGGCCTGCGTAACTGCACGTCCCATGAAAAGAACCAGTAGCCCTGAGAGCTGCAAAACCGTGCCGTCTGGCCCCCGTGCTTGTGTGGCAGTCGTGAACAAAATCTTCTCTTGTGAATGGACATACACTTAAAGAATTACAGCAACCAACGCTGAAATTTGACCAACTGAAAAGGCGACCAATCCCTGGAAAGGAGGGCCACCGAATTATTCTCCCTCTCTTCACCAAAGATAGCTCCACAGACTACGCTCACAACCACATTCTTCACTCGTGATCATTTTCGCTGTCTTTTGGTCTGTCTACTTCAAAACCATGAACAAAAAAAGTCGTCACAACTCTTAATCAGACGCATTTCAATAAATCGGCGATAAAATTTCCAATATAGTAACCTCATTCTTACGATTGATCAGTATGGGCATCTTAACAGTCGCGAACATCCCCAAAGAATTTAACTCCTTCCCATGCTTGGGAACCACGCGTTGTGTTCTTAAATCATGTCAAAGGCACGAAATAAATCATTGCTTTGTAATCACGTGTATTTTTAACGAAACAAAGGCTTCGTGCCGAAATTATAAGCTCTCTTTAATGTAGTTTCGCCTCTCCCGTTCAGGTAACGTTCAGGTTACAAGAAAACTCATTATGGACATTTAAACCAGCCTTTTTGACCCACTCCACCCCAGATAAACAAATGTTATCGCGACTCAACGTATGGATCCGTGTGGTCCCACCCACATATTTTTACTTGGCTCAACGTACTAACCATCGTGACAAAAATTGTGACAACTTGTGGCGTTACTGAATGACGTCATGTTTCAAATCTGATGACCCAGCTCATCTGTCTTATCGCTTTGAATATTGAATTTTGTTCAATTAAACTAAAAAGTTGAATGTCGATTAAATCTGTCCACAACTGAACATGCTTATACCGAGAGTTGTGAATATGTATATATATATATATATATATAAACATATATATATATATATATATATATATATATATATATATATATATATATATATGTATATACTGTTGTGAATATAGCACTGAATTCAAAACATGATTCTCCATTAAGACAAACACATCGTCAGAATTTGAAAAAAATTAGTAATAATTTTAAGTGGTTTGAAGCAGAAACTCTCTTACAGAATACCGTATTTCCTCGAATAAGCGCCCGGGCGCTTATTTAAAATTTCGGCTAAGAGGAGGGTGCTTATTGGAAGGAGGGCGCTTAATCGAGGGGGACGCTTATTAAGTTTTCCTTTCAACGAACTGTAACTTTATTTTGGCTAAATCAACCACGACATTTGAAATTGGAACTTACAAAGTGAAGCATGTGCATGGCGCTGACAGTTTAAGACGAAATCCGCTGGGGGTTTGGGTAGCCCCTGGACAAAAATCCCATAATGCATTGCATTTTTATCTTTGGAACGAAACGAAACGAAAACGCGACTCGTGGTTTGTGAAAGAAACACAAAAGAAAAACCATTTTACAGCAGAACGACCGCAGACGACGATATGAAGACGTTCAGCCTGTTTAAATACACGTTATGCTGACACAGAGTGGATTGTTATGAGCTTCGGGCTCGGACAAGATGAGTTTTAGGTGCCTTCATTGCAACCAGGTTTCGCGAAACAACAACATGGCTTACACCTCGCAGGTCATTGAGAGGATGAAACTTAGACGGTAAGTGATTTTAAGGATTACTAAATTATATTAATTGCTGAATACTATAGAATTATGGCTCGTGGATGTGTAGCTAAATTGTGAAAGCTCATGGCCTTGTAGGGCGACCATCCTGTGATGACTTTAGATATCTGTTGTAAACACGTGGCGTCTTGATAAACGTTTTGCATAAGCCATGTTTGACAATTTATTTTGCTCGAATGCAGACCAAGGTGAGCAGACATTTAAGCTTCCTGAATGGTCCAATGCACATAGATTTGTGTTTCCAAGTTATTTTGCAGAAATCGGTTTAAAGTAGAGACAGGGCGACGATCGAAATTTTGAGTACGGTCTTAGGAAAACTTGAAGCATCAGTACAAACTCGCTGGCTATTTTTTTACCGCAATCTCATGTAGTAAACATGTCTGTACCAAGGTAAAATTATACATAAACCTTATGTCACTGTATATGTTTAATTTTCACCCAAAACAATTTGTATTGAAACAACACCGATGGTATATTCTGTGAAGCACGATACTCTAGTAAACTGACTGCGACCATCAGTTTGCAGTTTCAGGGTAGACTATGAATTATAACCAAAAATTAAGTTATTTTAAATAGGAATCCATCAAGTCCTCCATGTTCCGAAAGAAATAATTATACTGAGTGCTTTGAATCCTAATCTTGAATGGGAAGACTTAATTTACTTTTTGATCCGAATTTATTCAAACTGTCGTTTCAATGCAGAGTTTTTTTCGGGTTTCACTGTTCACGAAGACCTTGTTTTGATTGCCTGAAAGTATGTGAAAATCTTTTTGTACCAACTATATATTTTGCATGCAGAATCTTTACGATATTAACTGTTTTGCCTGCAAAATCTAAGACAAAATGAGCAACACCACTATGTTTTTGGTCAACTGCATGTTACCTGATACCTGGGTAACTTTGTGTTGCATGGAATGATGTTCCACAGGGAACCCAGTCTGCTGTTAGCTTGATTATGTGTCTTGACCATTGATTTTACAGCAGACTACAATTTCTTAGTGCATTTTATGTTCTTTTAAGTTCTGTATTATTCTGTGGTTTGTTTATTTATTCTTTTACTGTGATCAATGAGACAAAAAACACAATACATTTGATCGCTCTTTCTTAAATTTTTGATGCAACAGAAAAGATATGCATATAGAGAAAATGAAACGAAAGGTTATTATCCTTTCACATGATTTTGCCCATAAAGTAATTTTACTAAAAATTAATTGTAAATCCAGACTGCCATTTGCTTTGAAATTCACTGGTCATAATTTCCATGCCTCTTTGATGTCAGCCAATGTACAATTACATGTACATGACAGGCTAAGACCTCAGCTGCAGTATTGCATACATGTATCAAGACTTAAGGTTATCACTCCTCCTTTGACAATTTTGCATGGCGTCTACTAAAATATGCCCTTATTTGACTTTCTTTTAAAGCATTGTCAGGGCCAATCTGTCTTTCCATTTCTTTTTGACACTGTGCCGGTGTGTACCGTACACTTTTCCTCTTTGCACCAGAATCAAAACATCTGTCCATGATTTGTTTTTGTTCCTCTGTGAACCTGGTTGCTTTCCTTTTGTTTGCTACACGTCTTTGGGCACTTCCTTTTAACTCCAGAGCTAACTTTTCTTGATTTTGTTCAGAGATCTGTTTTGGTTGTTTTTTAACAGATTGCTCTTTGATTTTATGTAGTGCAGTGTGCATAGCAGAACTATTTTTACCAGGCATGTATTGAAGGTTTTCAGATTTCCCTTTTTTCTTAGAAGAGCAAGCCTTGGACTGTCTGTGTTTGTGAAGGTTTCCAGTCCGCAGAAACTTTTTTCCACAATCTGTACATTCACATAATGAATTTTGACTTTCCTGAGTTTTCTTGCTGTTTTTGACCTTTTCCACCTTAGCCCTTGATTTTGGAAGTTTTGGGCCCAATTTGGGAACCTGCTTGGCATGGTTAATGTCAAATCCAGATGATGCTTCAGTAGTATTAAAGCTGCTCTTTGAGAGTTTCTCAAGAGTATCATTATTGTAGAGTTTTCCATGTCCTATTCCAGTGTTCTCTCTCATTACAATTCCATCAGTGGTATATTCAAAGTCTCCATACTGAGAGATACCGGTGAGAGTTTTAGCTGATGGCGGTTCAGCACCTCTATTGATTTCAATGGGATAAACATGTGTACCCCTCAGCCTCCCCCTGGTTCCCTCTACTATATCTTCACCACATAGAACACTATTTCCTTCTTTCATATGCTGTCGTAGTGCAAACTTTAATGTTGCATAGTGGCTATCTAGTTTAGTTTTACCTTTCTGAGCCTCAAAGTTAGAAAATCTTTTAAGCTGAATTCCAGTTAGCTCTTCAAATTTCTGCAACCATATGATCAAGCTCGAATTTTTGTAATGTGGTCCATTGTCTGACCAAAGAGACAAGGATTTAATTTCAGGGTGAAGAGATTTCAGGTTTTTCACACTTTCTTCTAAACAACTAGCACTAAAAAACCAGTTCTGTGTGTCATCGGTCTCACTGAAGGTGTCATGGTATTCTGTCAAAATGGGTCCTTCCTCCTCCTCTCTGTACAGAAACATCACCCCATGAACAGATGCACCCTTTTTCCCAAACCACTCTTTCTGGGGCTCGTATAACCGCCTGAACATCAGTTTCATCATGTAGTCGCTTACACCGATGGCGTGGCCAGGTTTTAGGTCAGCCACTTCTTTCATGTAACAGTCTCGCTGATGTTTTCCTCTTATAAGGTGGGCTATGTATTTGGACAAGTTATCTTCGATTATACTAACTTCTGTCTTCAAAGTGTCTCTTTCTTCTGATGAGCAATTCAGTTCATCTGCAGTGCTACCCAGATCTTCAATAAGTTGCCATCGTTCATTGCAGTTTGAACAATTGTTACTGTGATTATTTCCACACTGTGGCTCATCACTTAGGCACCATTCCATACAGTGACTGGCACATTCGTCATGACTTTTAAGGTTATTTGAAAAATCACTCAACAGGTAACCCCTAAGGTTTTTAGCTCTTTCTTTTATGTCAGAAATTGGGCATTTGCCCTCATTGTTTTGTAGCCAGTGCAGTTCTATTCTGTCAGCTAAATTATTCAGATTTTCGAAGTTTTCAGCACCACTCTCTGTACAAATGTTACACAGGCCTGCCATTTCTTGTAGCTGGTGAAAATTTGCTGCTGTTAAACCATTGTAGAACAGAGTCCGTCCAATGGGTGTCTCACTCATTTCCTCACATTTCTCTTTATACATGCTGAACAGTTTTTCTTTATTGTGTTTTAGGTGAAGAACCGGTTGTGTACCACCGCCAAGAATATCACTGAGCCACGACTTTCTCTTCCCACTGCAGTCAGCTGTTTTGTAGGAGGACCTCTCTGTACATTCTGGGCTGTGCAAGAACTCAACCAAGAAGGCCAACTGCTCTGAACTGGTGCGCATTGCTGGTGTTTCTTGCTCCTTTAAAGCAGTTGCTGCTGCTCCATGCTGACTGTAGTGAAGGCGAGCTTGTGTTATTTCATATGAAGTGCAGGAGATTTTCTGGCCATCTTTCATGTAACTGAAATTTTCCTTCAGGATCTTGTTGTCCAGATGTGGTGCCACAGAACTTAGAATTTGCACTCTTTCTTGTGAGGACCTTGCATTAGTGTATGCTGCAGAGAGTCCTTTTACAATGTTACTGTCTGCTATGCTCTGTGGAAGCAATATATTGACAGCACAGGTTGTGGCTCAATTTTGATTTGTTTGTGCTGTAATATTTAACACAGTAGAATACAAATGAACCTTGAATCAGACAGGTGAAGGTCCCAGTGGATTTAGAACATTCAGTTTGAAATCTGGCTCTTAAAGTTGATTTCCAGTCTGTATTGTGCAGGCTCAGCCCTGAATTGTTTGTGAGCCTCACATGATGGAATGTAAGGAAAAACATAGAGAATTTATGAAATAGAGTGCATGTTTGGAGCTGTACAAAAATTTTTCCACATGGGAAAAATAAAGTAGACTTAAATGCCTCCTCACTTTCGGAAGAATCTTCCTGCAAAACACACCGTGTGTTCATGCACAAGCTTGCGGTTCCTCATCCTCGATGGCAACTGCTGGCAACGACACGGGCAGGCATTTCTTTCCGTTTCCTGTAAACAAAACCTAGTGCATGTACACACCAAGATGTTATCTTGTCCTGGCCGCGTGGCCACCTAAATGTCTCTTTCTTCAATTTCATCGAGTAAAGCTCACATCCATGATGGCGGGAGACAAAAATTGTAATTTCACTTTATGTAAGATGTCACAAATTGGTACATTTCATAAAGTTGTAAATGATGTAAGTAGTTTTTCAAAACAAAAAACCCAAAACAAATCATTGAGCCTGCGCAGTACGGACTGGAAATCAACTTTAAACTTCCAATACATGCATGCAAGAATCTCTTTCAAGTGCTTGTGAGGTGACAAACCAGTAAGGCTTATTTGAAAGGTCTAATAAAATGAGGAAGGGTGGAGGTTTTCTTTTTGTATTATTGTTCCAGAGATAATCTAGTATTTATGTAACACAAATAAGACAATCGATGGCGTCATTAAAGTAATGAGACAAATCACAAAATTAAGATTTCTCTGGAAAGAATGGGTTGAGATACTTCAAACTTAGCACCAGAATTGTTCGTTAAAAAAGACAAAAGCTTGTCCCTGTCATGATATTGCCATGGCAACTCTTGGCTCTAGTCTCTTTCAGCTTTGAAGTAAATGTTACCATTTGTGACTCTATAATGACAAAAAATTTGTCCAGTTCAAAACTCAAACAGTGCCATATTGTACAATGTACATGTATTTAAAATTTTTATTCTGCTAGTAACCATTAGGGAGTGGATGTAGTTTTTTAAGTCTAAAAGGGGAATGTCATTCCCACATGAAAGAGATCTGAAGGAAAAACTGTTGCCATGGCAAGATTTTAGCATGCAATTTACTTTGTGTCCTCTGTCAAAGTAACTTAGTGGTGTCGAGTTTCAGGTACATTACCTCAAAATCACATGACCTTGAAACAGGCATAATATTCTGAATAACCTACTTCCTGAAACTTTGTTTCAGCTTTTAAAGGTAAATTTTGGTCACCTTTGTTTGTTTTTTAACAATTTCTTTTGAAAGGGGAATATTATAATACTTAATTTAGAAATTTGTGAGACCTTTGCTTTTCAGTAATGAAAATTTTAAGCAATTTTTCAGGCCACTGTACTGAATACAGTTGTTGAATAGCCAAAAAACTGTAGTTAAAAAAACACTAAATTTTTGTAAAAAGAAAAGATGTATGTTAAGAAGCAGTCTAATGGTCCCTGGATCCCTAACTATTCTAGCTATGGAACCCAAAATGATTGATCTGAATGTCATTTATTTGTTTGGTTTGTTCAGTATGGGGCCCTGGAATGGATTGTTTGTTTTCTTTTCCATTTTTTCTCAGAGGTGATGGTTGGTTGATGGTTCAGTTTGAGACCCTGACAAAAATAGAGCATTTAAGAAGCAGCTTCATATTAAATGATATTGCATTATATGTACTTTTACCTCAGTACTTGTTTGTGCTATTGGAAGGTTGGCAGCTTGAAAAGTGAGGTTTAGTAGTTCCTCACCACAACCTCCAGAGATTTCATTGTAACTGTCTTTGAGATTAATGATGGTTTTGTTCAATAATTCCGTTGCCTTCTTTTCGATTCTCTTTTTAGTTTTTGTTGAAGCATTTTCATAATTTACTGTGGGCCTCCCTTTTTTGTTTTCCACTTCATGACCAGTTATTGCATGAACAGAATAAGTTGCAAATTCTGCAGTTGCTCTGTGGAGTTTGCTAAAACAAGACTTGCAGCACTGCTTTAATTGAGGTGGCATGCCAAATTTCATGAAAATTTGTCCCCTCACAGCTTCCGTTGCCTGCACCAGCCTTCCTGGTATATTTTTTAGTTTCACCTTGGAGGCTGGCGTTGTACAGCCTTTTACAAGGCATTTATGTTCTCGTTTCCATCGACACTGTGAGCATATTTGCATTCCAGCTACATTCCTCAGCTCAGTACCTTTAAGACCACACATAAGACAACTTGTTGCTGACATTTTCCAAAAATATATATTTCGCACTTGAGAACTTATTCAAAGAATTGCGTTTGTTTACGTTTTTCGTTGTTAAGGGACTGTACTGTTAAAGGGACTATGCTCACGGTGTCGAGGATAACCGCATTTTCGCGCCATAATGGCGCGGCTGCGAGTGACCAACCAGATTTTCCCGCCTAACTAAATAAGTATCAAACAACGCACAGAAATAGGATTGAAATAAAGTTTCCTTCAAACACAAAGCTAGGAGTAAAATACAGCTGTTTCTTTCACAATAAAGAGAGAAAAAAATGTTCTGATAGCAACCAAGAAAACAGATTCTAACAAGTACAAGACAGTCGCAAAATCAGACTTGAAGTGCGCGGATAAGACACGCCAAAACAAAGCGAATCTGGTTGTACGAGAAGCTAGGGCAAGATTGCTTCACTTCATTAAGGCGAGTTTTTTGAAGTAGCTCCTCTTGTATCAGCACAAAATGATCCTCATTAACCGCAAGTAAATCCCCCAGCCTTACGTGATCGACCGCCTTTCCTGCACACATGGTGTCAATTAAATAAACTTCAACAGTCGGTGTTTTAACGCCAAGGTAACTCGCGATTTGAACAACGTCCATCCCGCTGCCAAATGCGTGGACTGCCCGAAGTTTCTGGTTTGTAACAGAAATTTTGCCATACAGTTTCAGGAGATGTTGTTTCTGCAAGTGGAATTTTAGGTGAGTTTCAGTACTTGGAAATATTTGAAGTGAACACACAGGTCGAAAATCGAACACAAGGTTTGAGGCAACGCGGGAAGCAAAGTGGCGAAATTCAGACTGAGATGAGATGATATATAAACAAAAACTCCACTCACGTTTAGGAATCTTCGCTTTCCCGTTGAATCCGGTGACAGACTTGAAGCAGAAGACATAATAGGGAGTTGTGACAAACCGTGATCGAACTCGTGATGGCAGCCAGGCTATTCCAAAACTGAGAACGCTACAAGTGAGCTCGCAAGGCATAATGGGATTTTTGTCCGCTGATCATAAATATTGCTCGATGTCCTAGCGGATTTCGTCTTAAAGCTTCATTGGTCACGTTCCGATTGATCTATCATACATTATCAACGGCTTGTTTCAAACGCATCCCAATAACTTTATTATCGTAGAAATTACTGGTCCTCGAAGATTAGAGATTGGTTTAGTTGTTCCTGGGAAGTTTACGGCATTTACCAAGAGCGTGGCAAAAAAATTCAAAGAACAGGTAACGCACATAAAAGAACTCTACAAGCACATGGAGAAAAAAACAACTGGAAGTGACTTAATGGAAAATAAACTATTCTCCTGTACTGCATGATGCCGCTGTAGTTGAAGCTTAAAAAGTTATTAATAGAGTGGCAATAGAAACAGGTTTCCTTGTATCCCTGCTATTTAAGAAAGTGAGAGGGGAGGGGAGGGGAGGGGGGCGCTTATCCGAGAGGGGGCGCTTGTTTGATATGATGGCCTAGGGGGGGATTATTGGGGGGAGGGCGCTTATTCGAGGAAATACGATACCTCGATGGGACATACACGTTCCGGTTGTCTCGTACCAGTTGTACTCTGAGATCCGACGTCTTTTCCGTTTTCCTTCCCAACATAATCCGACTTCGTCGGTTAAAAAGATATTATGACAAAACGAAATTGAAATTTTGTAACTCTCTCTTAACTGATGACTTGAGTCGTAGTTTCTTAATATGAGACAGCTAAGGAATTACTCAAGTGTCCTTAAAATGAACTCACACATCTGTAATGCTTCAATTTGCCGCGCTCTAAACTTGCAGCGATTCTGTAGCTGTTGCTGTCGACACACTAATCTTAAAGAATGTGCGAGTTGTAAGGAGACCTTTCGAGAAGAGTAGTTAAAATAGTAAAGTTGCACCATTATACTCGTGACCATTGTAGTAGAATCGTATCCATTATAGTCGCATCTATACACGTTCATCGATTCTTCCAAACGGCGCTTTTCAGGCAAAGCTTTTCCGCCATTTTGTACAGAAATTATTCTGTATAGCGACTTTTATTACGACTGTTGTTGAGAGTCGGCTGAAAAGTTTTAAAAAGTCCTGGGCAACTTCTGGCAACAGAAATGTGTGATGTTTGACATCTTGATGTTTCGTGATGTTTTTACCGAGTCTTCGTTCGCATTATGTTAGAAATCCTAAATTAAGTTTTTTACTTTTTACTACGCTAAAAGTGTTCTCTCTTCAGTCATTTTCTCTAATCTTGTTTTCCCTCGCTGCTTATAAATTTACACTGTCTATTGTGAAAAAAAAGGCGTATGAGACAACGAAAATGCATTTGAGACAAAACATCTACGTAGTAACAAAAGGCATTTGATATCATAGAAAAGCTAGTGCATAAGGAAATAATTGTAAGAGGCACTTGGTTACCCAATGCTAATTGGTCCTTGGAACATCAAAGTGCATTAGTTATAAAATCCCATTGTTGTGAGCTCGCAGCGTAAGTGATTTCTAATTTAATTTTGTAGAAGTTGATTACAATAGATGTAATCCTCAGAGGAGTTAGACCGATTAGCTCTGCCGATTTAATTAATATGGCCAATATTTGTTGTATTAGCTTGTTTTGCTAACGGTTTCTATAGTACTGCAAAACTGTCGAGGAGAGGAAACACTTCGCCATGCTGCTAGACGCAGTAGCAAGGGGTAGAATCTACCAAGTTAAGTTTCTACTTGAGTCGGGAACAGAAGATGTGAACAGAACAGACGAAAACAAACAGACAGCTCTAACGAAAGCGATCTTCCTTCCCGACAAAATGCATCGCACGCGGTACAAAATCGTCAAGATTCTACTCGAACATGGCGCGCGAGTAAACCTTGTGGATCGCGAGGGGCGAACAGCTCTTATGTGGGCTTGCATCCGAGGACAGGAGAACGTCGTCCGAAAAATACTAGACGTTTCAATTTTGGATCTTGATTTAAACGGAGGAGATAAATACGGCAACACGGCGTTATTTTACGCGGCGTCCACTGGCCAAGTGAACACAGTGAAACCACTTATTATGGCGTTAAAGAGATTTGGATTGGATATCGACAAAAAGAACGCGCAAGGTATGACGCCGATTTTGGAAGCGACAAAACAAGGACACGATGAATGCGCGCAAGTTCTTATGACTGAAGGAAAAGCGTCCCTTACGATCAGAGATCCCGAAACGTATCTGAACGCACAGGAATGGGCTGAAAAGCGTTCTTTGACGAACTTGTCGGAGTTGATTGCGGCACGAAGAAGCCCGTCTCCGCAAATCGCTGTTCAAAACATTGAAAATGAACCAGAACTTGAGGACCAGAGTCAGAGGGCAGCGACTGATTCAGGAAATAAGGACACAAAAAGCAATCATGGCCACGAGAGTAACGGTAATGAGATTGCGCCTTTATCGCGACAAAGAAGAGACTCATTTGCAGAGAAAAAGTTTAAAGGGAAAAGTGAGTTACATGTCACGACATCACTAAGTCAAGATACGATGCCGCAAACAGATAACAAAAATGAGAGAGAAGGCAAAAAGGAAGGATCGGTTTCTCCCAGAAGCAATATTACCACTGTGTCTTTAACCAGGCGAAAAAGTGAACAAAACGAAAAGATTAAAGGAGGGCCAGGGCTCACTGCTAAATCAGAAATGTGTCGACTTCTTGGCTTGTATGGCATTCAACATTCCGATTCCTACAGACAGAGTTTTGATCCGATATTACTACCTCCCAGTGGCTTCTGGCCCGATCCACTGGCTCATCTCAGAGACTGTGCATCATCAGTAACCGATGACGACATTGAGATGAACTTGTTAGATTTGATTAGACCACGCGGTTTGGGTCGTCGGAGGTCCTCGGCTTTCCCCGGAGCTCCCGAAATGGGTCGCCGGGGCAGCAACGTCAATTTTCGTGACGCTCGAAGAGGGTCTACCATGCAGTTCGGACTACCTCCGGGAATGGGAAAACGTACTTCGATTACTCCGACCGCAATGATGGGAAATAAAAACTTACTTGAAACACCAGGATTTTCATCTCGAAGATCGACTTTAAACGCTAATACCGAAAGAAAGAACTCTCCACTGCCAGGTGCATTCGACAGGAGGGGATCGCTAATGCCGAGGGGTAATGAGCAGGTCAGACCTACTCTTCCCCGACGGATAACCACACACATAGCACCTATTCTGGGGCACGTAGTAGAAACGACTTGAAAAAGATAGAATCAAGAGATTTTTTTAAAGCTGACTGTAAAACTACAACTATATAAAGGTGCTAATTAGCGTCAAGCAATAGGGGTACAATTTTGTCCAGAATTCCCAGGGAAACTTAACCAACTCTCCCGGAAGGAAACAAAGACGTAATGCAGCCATATACTGGTACTCAGAATAATTTTGTTGCTGTTATGCTAGCCTCTCTTTGCCGGCATTACTCCACCAACAGGTGACTGCTTTTCGAACGGTTTTTGTTGTAATGACTCTCTAAAGCGATATAATACAAGGGAGTTGAGAGGGAATAACTAACCTATCCAAGCATTTGGCATCCCAGCCCCCCTACGGCCAGGATGGTAAGTCTAGGGAACGAAAAACAGAATTTCAGTGATGAAGAAACACTTCTCACTGATTTCTGGGTCACACCTGCAGTTAGTTTTAACTGAAGATATGAATAAAACAATTGTTACAAATTTCTTGCCTTGATATTATTCATTCGTGATTTTGTGCGCATTTCCAAGAGAATCCATGTCACTAGCAACAAGGGTACGCGCACATCAAGAATGGGTTATTAAGTAGATCTGGAATTATCATTTGTACAAAATCCACCTGCTCAGATTTACTGCATGAAGACACCAAGAGGCCTGTGCGTCCTATTCAGTTATATCTTTCGACGTTTTCCCATCCAGGATAAAAGCGGTGAAAAGAACAAGACGATTCGCTTTTGAACACGGTAATCTTCTTCTCCTTGATGTATTAAGTTAAGGTTGCCAGCAAAATTGCTTGATCATGAAACCCCTACCAATATTGAAGAGCCTAGAGGGTCTACAAAACAAAACAAACAAGTTAGGAAAAGCGCCTAATGGAAGGGGGATGAAAGGGTCCACTTTTTCAATTCCAATTTATTAGGGTGGCCTGCTGTCTCTATTTCAAACTCTTTAGACTGGTATACTCATAATTTTTCCCTTCACTTTGCTACACCATACAAAGAACCTTGCTTGCAGGAGACAATAGTTAATTTGTAGCTTAAAGTTCGATGTATGCAGCCTCAGGCCCAGAGCCGTCGTTATTTCTACGATGCAAGACTTTTGAACAACTTTACACTCTTACAGCCAAGCCACAACCTCCCAAAAGAGATGAGCAAGTGTCTCGAGAGTTCAACTCCGCAAGAAGAGCAATTAGTACTTTCCTTTAAGCCATTTTTTTGCAGGAAGGAATTTGTAGGCATTCTCCGGTGTAAGAGCTTAAATTTGCAATACTTTTCAAAAGTTAGTTCATAACTTTCATTACGTTCACTTTAAGAGGTGCACTTCAGCTGAGGGGTGAGCACCAAGAATATGCAAGGGGCTTAGGTGGTTTCCACAATGGAGATTTTCCCACAATAGGTGACATAAGGGGTGGCATTGGTCGCTTAGGCTTTCATTAGAGTTTTGTAGTATGCTGGTTTATCTGTATAATTTTCCTTGGACGAATTTGATATAAGATCAAGATGTTTTTTCTTCAGGTGAAAGGTCTCATTATCGTAACCTGTCTGCTTGTGTAAGACAGTTTGAAGTAAGCTGCTGTCTTTACTTAAATAAAAGTAATGAGGTAGCAATGTTGACTGCAGCATACTTTTGTGGTAGTGGATGCTTCTGAAACACACCTGCACTGCATGAAAAGTCCAAGATTGGTTTTAAATATATCTTGTATAAACTCTGGAACCTCAACACTAGAGGCAATTATTCAAAACCCAGTTTCTAGATCTTTGTTTATTTGAAAACAGCATTTATTCAGGATCAGGCATTGAATTTAGAAAATGTAGAAGGTAGTGTTGGGTATGAAAGGGTTAAAAAAAAATAATGACCTGACCTTCTTCTTGTAATCAAACTTTTAATTTTTACATTTAACAAGTTATTACTATTATTGTGGTATTTTAAAAGCCTCTTGTAACAAAATATATCACCAGAACTTGAAAATAAAGCCAAGCAAATAAATCAATCACAGTACGTTTTTGCAAAATGCTACCAAAGTGTACCACAATTTACAAATAGTTGCATTCACGGAAAAAGAAATCAGTCACATTTTGTACACTAGTATTCCTAGAACAAAATGCCATCAAATGCGACCAGGGAATGTGCCACTCTCAACTTGTTCATTCCAGCTCTCAACCTAAAAGAGAATACAAAACCTTGAGGTAATCTGGAAGATGAACAGCCCCAAAAAGGTGGAATGGCATAACATTGAGCCTACATGTATGTAGATTTTTCATAACCACAACCTTGCACTTACCCAACTCTTGGGGCACAGGGATGTATAAACTCTCTTAAAATACAAACAACTCTCATGCTCTTCTCCCAAATTCTTTGCACAACGATGGAAGTCCACAAAGTTTTGCCAGCAGTTTTTTGTCTGGTTGGTGTATGGAAACCTTGCATCAAATGGAGCAGTCTTCAAGACAACTTCAGTAATTCCCCCTTCTTCTTCTGCCATGGTTTTTGTGTGCCTTTACACAAATAATGAATAACAATCAGGACTTAAAATCAACCTAGTGATGTACTGCACAAGTCAATTGTTCAGTTTATCCAGACTTACATGTAACTGGACACAACTTTAGAACTGGATGAAACGTGTTAATTTTGAAAATTAGTTTCTCAAACATTCCAATTAAAAATTACATAGGCTTATTCAGCAAAACCTAAGCTTTCAGGAAATTGATATCGCAGGTGTCATTATTATAACACCTCAGGTGTGAATTCACTCTTGAATCACAGGCTCAAGAAAACAAAGATAAATTTGTTTGCAACAGATTTACTGATAAAAAGTTCAAATTTCTTGAAATGCCTGGCTGATCGTATTGCTAAATATTTTCGAAATATACCGCTTTTACCTTTTTCACAAGTCCACAAACTTAAAGACAATCATAACTTCATCATAATTGTGTGCTTTGACCCAGGTATTTATTTGCCATTTTCTTGACATAATACCAATAAGCACTGCAAATTTCACAGAAATATTTTAATTCTATACCTTTCTACCTAATGACTTTCTGTACTGTCTGTTGTGGCCACAAAAGTAGTGAACGTATCAGCAAAATTCATGCTTGAACATTCGAAATTCAACGGCACCATGTTAGAGGCCCTCCCAGGGTTAATTCTGACAAGCAACACAGCCAAAAAAGTAGCGACAACACTTAAAATGAAATCGTGACAAAAGACATCTTTTCTTGGTAAAATTCCAACAGTGACGTCAAGGCCAAGAATTATCGACAAAGAACAGTGGTTTGGCATATTTTGAATATTTTGACACTAATGTGAAGACTGTTGTGTTGTTGTTGTGTTTAAACAGATTAAAGGACTGCGCAACCAACAACTTGTAAGGCACTATGTTTACAGGCAAAATGAGGTTTGAGTGCAAAAATTATAAGAGATTTGTGGACATTGACCAGTGCTTCTGTAAAGTACACAAGTTGTGAATGGTTTACTGGTGCCCCAGAAGTGATTTGCAAAATTAGTTTACTAAGTAAGTGGCGTATTATTTTGCAAAATTAACCGTGAAGAATAAAATGAATTCAGGAATCCCGGGGAAACTTCGAAAGCAACAACAATACCATTGGTCTTCATTTTAAGATTTGTGGACCCTGGCAATATTTTATTGTTGTGATATAGCAAGGACTAATAAATCAAGGAAAGACAAAATTTTTTTACTTATTTCCCTGTTGTGTTTGTTTGTATCAAATTGTATGCCACTTGAATGGCTAGTTGCCTGTTACAGGTGTACATGGTCGATACGCAAAAAGTTACAATGTAACTGTGTAATGTCTGTAACTGTAGAACTGTAGGTATTTCCATATCACACACCATTATGTGACTTTTCTGAAGTGACGTGATCACACCAAATGAAATACACTGGCCCTTTATGTTAGTTAATTGGAAAAAGAAAAAACAAATCAGATAAACTTAAATTCCCACAAAGCCAAATTTTTTCTTTCAAGTTCCGACAGCAATGTGAGTATTAATAAAATACCGACACAGGACATTTTATAATTCAGACAAGTGACAAGGTACCCTCCCCCCTAGCAGGGCCTCATGTTAGAATTGCCACTGTTCAATATGTCTGAGGAAGAACCTTTCTGATTAAGCCTTTAATAATTCACGCCTTAATTTGTCGTGCGTCGGCGAACGATGACTTTATGTGCTCGTTACATGAGGGTTTTAGGCTTAACCATTCAACCAATCGAAATTTTTGATAGATAATTCACATAGCAACTAAAATATAAAGATTTTTATGATTGGTTATTGACTAAGTGGTGAAAGCAAGGTTGGCTTCATGTTCGCGTCCCCAATGCCGCATGGGGACGCCATTGTATCCGGTTGCAAAGATGCGAGTTTGTCACTTCAGTGGCTCCAATTCATGGAAAATGTTCCAGGAAATTTGTGATTTTATGTTGTACTGCGTTTTTATCGTTGATTTGGGATTAGAATTTGGCGTTTTGTCTTCGGAAGAAGAAGCGATCGGTGTGGACTGTGATCGACTTGCTTGAGTCAGCTGATACGAGGTATGTTACAAATTATGCTGTGTTTTCCGCAAAAATATCAACAGAATTGCTCAATAATGATTACTTACATGTTTTTAATTCTCCTAGAAGACTTGCTTCTTTATTTCTATGTTTTATGTAGCTTTTTTGTCCGAGAACTTATACATTGAAATGAGTGGTGTCACATTTCACTGTTTACTATTTTTCCTCTACTTGTTTCTAACTTATTGTGCGGGCACCAGAGGATCAAAATGAAACTGTTTATCTCCAATACTGCCATAAATTTTCTCTAGCATTAATCTGCAACATTTTTTGGGGGGAAATAGGTTGAAACTTTATAATTATTATAGTAACAGTATTTTACATTTTTGAGCTATTTTGTCTACAAAATAGCCTCATAGTCGGCATGCAGCCTCAAGTTTCTGGGAAGGTTGGTTCTTTGGTTGGTTGGTTTTTGGGTGGACCATGGTCGGCATTCCCGATGAATGTCGAATTTTACCGAAAGGCTAGTTGTCGGGGCCGGAACAAAAATGCAGATGAGAACGCACGGAAAATTCCGCTACTAAAGCGACACGACGAAAGTGTCCGGATTTCATTTGTTTGACGTTGGATATTTATATATCAAAGAGAAATGGCTGGCTTCCTTGTGGTAGACTTCCTTAGAAAACGAATCGTCAGCACAAACCTGGTTTACACGTGAGTGGAAGCGAGTTCTAGTAAATAATTCGTGGGTTATCTGATATTTATGATGTTCGGTCTAGGAAATATTTGTCAGCTTCGTTTGTTTTGGTAGATAAGAATTGGAACAAATCCTTTGTACGCATGCGCATCACTTACGTTTGGAGTTATATGGTTCAACTTTAGAGTGTGAGAAATAACGTGACTTCTGTGCAGGGATGTCTCATAGTAAATGATGGTAAATAGATGGCAAGTAGTTTGAAGGTATAAAAAGGGCAGAATCGTGAGTTTTGAGCTAAAACGAATTATTGTTCGCACCTTTTGGTAGGTTTTAAAATTAATGCCCATGCCACTCGATCACTAGGTCCGTCAAAGGCACAAGGTCGGCAAGGAAAAAGATTGTATTGGTGGCATAAACGTTGCTCGTACGTGCGACTAGCTAAGCGCAAAGTTAGAGGCGACTTCCCAGAGAAATGGGTTTCTGGTTAGGCTGCGTGGCGGTAGCGGGATTGGTTTGTACAAAGTTTGAGCGGAAAGATCAGCACGACAATCAAATCAAATCAAAACAATTATCACCACCAATACGAAGACAAAAACGCAATAGCTCCACGCAAGATTCGTTTCACAGTTTTATAGACAAAAAAAAATCGGTTATCATTTTCCAGATTTAAAAAAACGCATAAATTTACTCATTACCCGCTTCCTTTTAAGTCTCTCCCTTTGTTACACAACTGTAGCTGCCACGAAAGCCAATAAAAAGCGCCGAAAACGAACTTATGACAGTCTCGTGAAAGTCTCGTGACTCGCCATTGAACTTTGTCTCATCACTTGTTTGTACGTGACAAAACACCACTTGTTTACACTAAACAGTAACCTGATCTCACGCTCAATCAACACAACACGTTCTTTACACATGAAACGACCCACACCAAACATTATCACATGACTGCCCGGCCGTGCGATAAAATACCCCCCACCCCCACCCCCGGAGCTATAAAAGCAAAATTTGGCCTTGACTTGATCACGTGTACTCCATGTGATAAAATTCACGTTGTTCACCACACAGGCGAACCACTCCATTATTCTCGAATTCGCTCATTTTCCAACGATTCCTTCGCCCATTACCACCTCTCTACATAACAAAACATCCCTTAATATATATTATTTTCACCCAATTTTGCATCTTACTTTCACATCAAAACGCTCATGAAAACAAAATTTATTCGCTGAACACAACCACTGATTTTTGCGTGGCTTCAGCTAAGCTGAGACCAGTACCGTGTGGCACCAATATTTTTGCGGGAGTTTAATTTTGCGAATGGCGATTTTTTTGTGTGTTTTGCAGGACTAACTTTTGCGATTGGGGAAACTGTTTATTCTTCCTTGGAATTAATTTTTGCGATTTTCTGGAAGCCGCCTTCTATTAGGAATTATAACATTCTCGTTTTTTGAGTATAAACAATCGAATGCAGGTGAACAACATGCAGATGTATTACACGTTAAATCAGTTAATCAATGGAGTACCTTCCGACGATCCTTTTCTTTAATAGCTTTCAACAGCTTAATACTTGTAATGCACCGACTGCAATTTCATCGTTTTATTTCTGAATGTTTTTCTTCTAATTTCGTTTTATTTTTGAACGAAAGAGACGGCTTAAATAAATGGGCACCAACATAATATTACATCACATGTAAAAGGCGATGTTTGTATACAAATTTCGACAGTGGAGTAAATTTTTGCGGGAATTATTTTTTTTCGCCGGAACTTTTGCAGCGGATCGTGAAAAAACCGCGAAAATCACAAAAATTTGAATCCGGAAAAAATTAGTGCCACATGGTATGTCAGCACGTGCGACGTTTCTGGCTTTTTTGACAGTTTGCTGCGTGACTAGTCACGCGAGAGTTGCACAAGTCACACAATGGCATGATCTTTTCTAACAAGGCACTCGATTTTAGCCGTGTGTCCCAAAATGTAAGTCCATGTGAAATAATGTTGAAAATAAAACAGAGCTTATAAAGATATTTGTCTGGATACAGGAGTTGCCACGTTCGTCAAGCATGGTGTCACTCAAGAAGCAGACGTACGTGACTTTCAAGATCGGCTATTCTCTTCTGGTTCAAACATTACTAAATTAATTTTTGTGACAAGTTACGCTTTCTACTAGATCCAAAATATTTGTCCATGGAAAAATAATCTTTATAATTGAAAGCCACAAAATTAAATTTCAATCCATTGAGCTTCCGAGAAACATCTGTGAATGAGCTTCAGAAAGGACTGTTTTGAATTATTTTGTTAGTCTTATATTCACGCTGTTGTCAGATATTTTACAGATTTTATCTCACTTTCTTCTTGTTTTGTCGTAAGTTGAAGCCACACTTGTACGCATTAACGTACCACCTATTTTATCAATGACGCATACGAATTCGAAACCACTAACATAAACTCAAACATTGATCTTTGATCACCCTCATTCTGTAAAGGGCCCTGGGAACGAGGTTGCACAATGTCGGACACAGCTCCACTTAAAAGGTAAACTCTGTCTAAAAACCGATACTTTTCGAATGCTCAACGCTACTCAAATAAACAACATCCCAATAGTGTACCTTGGTACACGCACGTTCATTCAACAACCATTTCCGTACCTCTTCTTGACAGCTACAAAATAGCTCACGCACGCCATGCGTGCCTATGTTATTATTTTGTTATTATATATGAAAGGTTTATTTGCTAATATATTTCATTTTGTTGACCCTTTCAAGTACATTTTCTTGTACCCAAGTAACTGTAAACAGATTCTAAAGTTATTGGGTTTTGATTTATTACAGAGGAGCTGCTTTGGTATTGTCTGTTGCTGAGCCTGTTCCTGGATTCATCCACACTATGTCACAATGACATAAAGTCCTCCTTGTGTTCAGCTTCACAAAAATTGTTTTCAGAAGTGGGATTCAGGGTATTCTGACACATTTAAGAAGCTGATCTATTGTAGAACTTATTTCTGCATGTAGAAACACTTTTTGGAACAATTAAATTGAAATTTTATAAGATAATTGTGTTTTGCTATTAGTGTGTTTCTGTGTTGTGTGACATGACATCTTTTTAGTTCAACAAAAGTGCCATCAAATAGTTGACCAAATTGGGCGGTTCCAGAAAATATCCATACCATAGCACGGACGGCCTTTCGGAATTCTGAGGGCAAGGGGGGGTTCTTTGAACTGGAAATCCGAAGGCACGGGGGGATACTTACGATTGGAATTCCAAAGGCATGGGGGGGGGGGGGTTTAGATCTGGGCTTTCCACAGGAGACAGACAGGAGTGTATTCCTTGAAAAAGCTAATTTTATGGACTTTTATCATCAGCTCGCAAATAATGCACGAACTGACGACACTACTGACTACCGCGTAAGCAGTGCAGGATACAAGACAAGCATCGATCGATCAGACATGTGTTTGTGTTCATTTGCAGAAGAAAACCGACAAAACGTGGGTTGTACATCAAGCTCCAGAGGCCTTAACGTTGATGAATTTCTCATCAGATTAATAAAATATGAAAAATCTATGTTTCTCACTGCTTGTATATTTTTGCACTCCAGTTGCATTAACAGCAAAAACTCGCATTTGGGAAATGGCCCATTATGAGACTTTTTTTTGACGCCATTTAATTCCAGAAATGCTACACATTTGTATATCTTTGAAGGCAGTTTCTGTATAAATACATCCAAAAGATTTTCCGAATTTTTGTAGGACTTCACTATTTCCTCAATACATGTATTTTGACCGAGGACGCCATTTTTGAAGCTCGTGGGATTGGGAGCGACTGCTGACCCCGATGGCTCAAATTCAAGATGGCGAATACGAAAATACACTTGATCATAATATCTTCCGAGTGTACACACGTACATCACATGATATTCTTATTTTTATGTTCTGTACCAGTTTGGGGCAATGTAAAGTTAATGTAGGGTGCATCTGTTGAACAGTGGTAAGGAGAAAACTTTTCATTTTTTTTAAAATTTTCATTCCAGAATTTCCGGAGTCATAATGACTCCAACATCCAGCTGTACTGAACAGAAGTAGAGTCACTTGAAATAATTTTCCGTAAAATAAGCCAAATTGGGCATATTAGCGAACCCTGAAGGTAATTCCGAAGGGTTTGACAAAAAAATGGAAAATCCAAACGGGAGGGAGGGAAGGGGGGGGGGGTTACAATTATAGAAATCCGAGGGCATGGGGGGATAACGCATTTTGGAAATTCCGAAGGCAGGGGGGAGTTAAAATATGGAAGCCGTCTGTGGTATGGAATGGATTTTTCTGGAATTGCCCATTGCCATTTCAATGTTTTAGAAATTTAACACATATCTGTTGAGGATATTTTTACATTTTTTGTGGCAGATTTGTATCTTGAAAATCTTCTGAAATTTGGCTGTCCTACATTATGTAGAAAATAAAGGTGGAAAACGTGACAACTTCGAACTCAACTGTCAATCAATCAGTTTGACAAGTAACGTCTTAAGTGCTGTCAGCCTAATCACTGCATACTGTAAATACTTTTGCAAGTCCAAAAAGGCTCCCAGCTACAAAAGTCTTGACTGTAGTAAAGCAAAATAGAGTTTTTCCTCAGAAAGTAGCATATATGACATCACAACTCCCTAGGGGGCACCTGTCAATCAAAAAGTTGCCATCAATGAACAGAAAATTTTATCCTCTCAAAAACCATATATAGTTTTGCATACTTCCTGTGCTTTGTTTGTTTGTAAAAGCTATTAGTAGCTGATCACCTTAAAGTGGCCCAAAAAAAGAAATAATATTTTAAAGGGTTAAAACACGAGAGTGGTCGAAAATCTCTGATTTTTTCCGCTCACCAACAGCAAAACATGGCAGCACAAACAAATACATAAAGCGTAGCAATGCATACTGTATTACGTTACAAGTGTCATGCTGAGTCGCGTCTTCGCTATGCAAAGCTCACATATCAAATCGGTTTCTTGGTGGATTTTCAAGGCCTTTGAAAGGCCAAAGCTTTGAAACAGTGTTCTTCAACGGCTTTTAGAAATATAATGCAAAAGCATTTTGTGGCTTTTTGTTGAATTTCACTTGCAATTTTCATTTAATGATCGTATGTTTGAATTTCAAGGGTGCAGATGGAAAAATAGCTCAATGCCTCATCATTCCACTTTTTTGGCCTGTCAGTCCACTTTCTTTCCCACCTGGGCCCATACTGTGAGCAGTCAATAAAGATCCAAGAAAACTGAGTGGCAAGTAGAGAAACCACTGAGAATGAGGGCGCAAGCCCAAGGAAGAACAAGAAAAGCCCCAGGGGCATTAAGCCCACCGTTGTTCACTCTCCCCTCGTTCCTTCGATGGCAGGAACTTCCACTTTCAACGCTCCATCAAACGCCACACCGATTGCACCATCAAACGCAATTGAGAGTCTGCCCGCTCATCGGTCAGCGGATGGATACCTGCTCCCAGCTTGGCCTCGTAGCTCAGTTGGTAGAGCGACGGTGATCTAATCCAGAGGTCTTGAGTTCAAATCCCGCCGAGGTCAAAGATTTTTCTTTGATCCTGGTTCTCATTTCTAATTTCTTTTTCAAAGGTCTGTGGCCGGGGGAAATTATGAAGGGCAGTATTGCTTACTTCTTGGCACTCATACATACACTTTACATCATAACTACTATAAGCTTATTTTAGCGATCGCGAGTTCGTGCCAGCTTTCAAATTAAAGCTTGCTAGTACATTCGTCCTTGCTCTCATCGAAGAGAAGTTAACCCCATTGAATTCTTTGTAGCTTTCTACACAAACATCTCTTAAGATTGTGGTGAAGCAAAGCAAAACTGCCAAGAAATGCAAGCTTCTCAATATTGAATAATGTCTGTTTAGCAGGCCTGGGTATCGAATCGGCGCCTTTCAAAGCTTGTTATCATCTTTGTCCTTGCTCTTGTTGAAGAGATTTTTAGGCCATTGTATCCCTAGTAATTTTCTACACCGTCTTTCATGAAGATTTTAGTGAATTGATCCTAAAAGACTGGAGACATTGCTTATGTTGACCGAAAGTTTGCAATGCATATTTGTTTGGCCGAGGGAAGTCTAGGGCAAATGACCTCAAAAAAAAAAAGTGGCTATTATTAGACCCCATCCTCATGGCGGGGTAAAAAACAGCTGATGCACAGTTGTCATCCTAGACATCAATGACATATTGGTCTTACATGGCTAAGTGAATATAGACAGCTAACAAATGGTTTGGAAACAGATTTGTGAATTGTCAGCACTAATTCGCTGTTGCTCAGAACTTGACCACACTACTTAAACTTTGGCAAAATGTTTAGAATGCTACTTGACAAATTATGATATCTACAGGCTTTAAAACAGGCCACCGAGACTGCATGGAGCTGAGTGTATGCGCTCGGCTCCGAGTAATTACAACCTCATTAATAACTTGCTCAAAACAAAATCCCCAAAAGATAATCGGACGATCGCCCACCTTAGCGGTCATTATACGATTATTATGAAGAAATCAGTGATACTTACCTTTCCTAAATGCTGCTGAACCACTGAGAAAGCGTATGAAATAATAAGATCCGCTTACAATATGTATCCTCAGGATGGCGGACACCGGTGAATACCTGTACGCATGCTCCGGTGTAGGGGTCACAATAATTGATACACCCTCCAAGGCAATAATACCCAAGATGCAACACGGAGCGCGCGTTTACTTTCACTGTCGTTTATGACGTGATGTAAGAAGTAGAAGTTGAGAGAGGGCGTTCATTTTTGGAATAAAAATTAGGCTTGTTTTTCGTTTTAAGACGCATGGTAAAGTGTAAAGAGAGATGATAACAGGTTGGAACGCGAAGGAGATCGCTGCTGCTGCTAATTGGTTAGTAGATGTCGAAAATTCCTCCCAGAAAGTTGGGGTGCTTCAGTTTTGGAATTTTACCAAAGTTCTTTGTTTTTACAGCTGAAACACTAGCTAGTGTTCAGTAGCTAAACACGTTATCCGTTTGCTTTGCGTAATTTCTTTTACTAAGCATTTGAAGAAGGAGGGGTTTCTGATCACATTTTGGGCACAATTGAGGTTTTCAACCGTATGTCTATTTCGCTGTGAGCCGGGGAATACACCTAATTGAAGAAACGTTGTGTGAAAAGCATATACCATGAACGATATGACCCAATGGTTTTCTGGGAAGTGGGAAAACTTGCTTCTATTTACAGGCACCGTGGAGATAATATTAACACAGTATACTCAAATCGACTAAATTTCAGAATACCTGGCCACTTATTTCCATCTCATTGAATAACAATAGTGCCTATTGTGTTATGCCTCGTTCTTTAAAGCGTTCCCACAAATGTAAATGAAGTGGCTGGGTATTCACACTTATCCACTGGATAGTGATTTATCTGGTGGATAGTGCTATCCAACTTTTGAACAACTGGGGTGAGGTGTATAAGCTTAAGAACTTATACTGTTAGGACTTAGTATAGCATCTGTGGTCAGTTTTGTAGTATATTAACATATGAAACATAGGCAAATTAAGCTTCTCCTGTACCTACCAATGTTGAGCCCCAGGGTGGGGGGCCTCCCTTCGGGAAATTGAGGCTGACCCCTGGGTAGGGATTTTAAACATGCATGGTGTCCCAGTTATTTGACTTTCAGAGAAAAAGTTGCTCTAGGGGCTGAAATTTGACATCCATCAGTTGTCTGTGGGTAGGGAATTTGACTCTGGCTTCCCTAAAAATATCAAATTCCCCTGGGTCTGCCTGCCCCTCTCCTCCCCCACCCCCCACCCTGGGACTTAACATTGTTAGGTGATTAAATTTGGAAATGCTAATCCAATGTAATGACTTGCTTTGGTTCACATACAGACTTGCTTTTGGTAGGCAAATAAACTTCCAAGTAAGCACAATTATGAATTTGCTTGCAAATTGCATAAAAGCCATTATTTCAGGACAGTCCAGTCTCACATACACATCCATGGCAAACTGTACTTAAACTAACTTGCATGCAAGTACATGTACTATAAACTTGATCAGTGTGGGCAAAGTTCATTGCAGTTTAGTGTGAGTGCACTTAGGCGGTGGCTAGATGAGGTCAAAAGTTTCCAATGTGTGTGTGCACTCATTGTTACTTGCAACATCATTTTGCTATGATTTTACACATGTAAATGCTCAACCGTTATTTGGAACAACGTCTTTAAACAAGTGGTAGTTACGTACATGTAGTAAGCTGTGTTTTAGTTGAGTGCCTCTAAAACTAAAAAAAGGTGAGAATTCTAAAATTATGTAAGAACTGGAAAATAATCCAATGTTATTTATCAGGGGACAAAGGCAATTACCAAATTGCACCATCAACTTTTGTAATATGACTTTTAACAATTTGATATGTCATATTTTGTGTCTAGACATTCTTCAACAACTGGCACTGATTATGGTGTTGAAAGTGGTACACCTGTCAAGTTTTAGGTTTTTTTTCTGTTTTGTTGTGCAACTTGCCAAATAGGGTTGTGTCTTGAAAATCTTGAATTGCTCTTTAATTGAACAAACACAGCCTAATAGCTAATATGTTGCATTTCGGTTTTCAACCTTCCTTAGCAAAAATGTTATAGATAAGTCCTTTTCAGAGTGGGGTGACGTGGTTTTTGTAATTTTTTTTAGTACACTTCTAGCCTTTTGAAATTCTTACATATTTTTCAACAAGCCAAAATGTTCAATTTATCTTTTATGTTTTGCAAGTCTTGCCATTGTTTTGATGAGAGATTTCTTATTGTAGGTCTCGTCAGTACCAAGCAGCAGCTCCTGGTACAAATGAAAATAGTGAGAATTCAGGTACAGATGATGGTCCCAAACAAGCAGAGACCCCAGAATGGGAGAGAGCACGACAAGCCCTAGCTAAAGTCAACACTCAAAACCTAACGAAGTCACCAGCAAAATCAGCACCAAACAATACCAGTACTAATAATGCTGTAACAGCTAGCCAACAGCAAATGTTGGTATATCAACAGTATTATCAGCAGTACTATCAACAATGGAATGGTTACACTCCTTATCCATTCCCTTATCCAGGATATGTACCAGCATACACAATGCCTCCTCCCCAACCAAATGTACCTCCCCCTCCAGTAAGTACATTTGCCTCATTTTACAGGTCTGAATAGTCCAGTTTCAAGTTCACCAAGGCCGCTAAATAAAAATACTGAAGAGGCATGTTTACAGGGTTAGTCTCGATCTGAAGTATAATGTGCATGAATACCAGCATGAGTATGCTGAATTCTAAAACAAAATGAGAGAAAGAGATGGGATTAGTTCATCTTTTCATTGCTAATTGTGAATATTTTTACCTTGGGTTGAGACTGACCCTGGAAAAAAGTGTATCTTATTCATTTTTATCCAGTGCTTATGGTGAACTCTGTATAACCTGGAGACCTTGAAAAGCAAATGACTGTGTGATGTTGCATTATTTTACCCCATTGGAATGTGTCACCAAGATTTCAGGAATGTGTCACCAAGATTTCAGCTTGTATACAAATTTGTTTTAATACTGTGAAACACAAAGACAAGAAGATCATGCATGTTTTGGTAAAAATTACAGCAAAGGTACTTCAAGGCATAAAACATGTTAGTGAACCCAGGACTGTGTTTTTGCCACAAAGTTTGACCTTCGAGGTTGCAAATAAGCAGCAAATGTTTTTCTACAAATACCCAGAAAAATAATATGAAAGTGAAGATTGCTTGCAGTTTATGTGCAAAAAGGAATGGAACTCATAACCTAGTGAAAAACGAAAAATGTTCTGTGGTAAATCCTACTTATCCTGTTTGATAAATGCTTTGGGAAATCCACTCATCAGAAATAAAAAAAGTACTCCTCTAGGATGAGTGGAAGTTTTTGGCCCTCTCAGAATAGCAACTTTTTCTTTGCAATACTACATGGTATCTCATGGTGCTTGTTTAAAATATAGTTAAGGTGTTAACCAAATTGATTTGTACATGTACATTTACTTTTCAGCCCTACCAACCATCACCACCAACAGTGCCTGCATCAACAGCTAGCACAGTGAACTCCACAGAGAACAACAAAACTTCAGCTAATGAAAACAGTAGTGATAGCAATTCCTTTAGTAACTTTTCAAAACCAAACACTTATCAGTCAAGGCAACCATGGCAAGCAAGAAATCAGCAGCGCCCATCGTTTTCTCAGCAACAAGAAAAGGTTAGATTTAAAACAGCCTGTATTTTGAAGGTTTTAGCCTATGTGTAGGTGTACCCTACCCCCCAAGAAGAAAGGAGGCGTAGGGCTACACGTAGGCTATGAGGGGCTCGTTCAAATTAGGAAATAGAATACTTTGTCTCTGTTATGATAGAGTTGTGGTGACACAAGTGGAAGTGGTTATTGTTTCTGCAGAAGTTTTAAGATCTCCCAAACCTTCACAAAAATAGCTGTAACTCAGTGAAAACTACATGTAGGGAAGAAAGTTTTCTATTTCTTATAGAAAACTAAAGAAAATGGTTATTTTGGTTGGTCAGAATTACATGTATGAGCAATTTTTAACATGCCATGTAGTTTGTCTGATGCCATTGTTTTCCCTGACCTGGGCAATCGATAAAAATCGATATCAGAAAACGGTTTGATAAATCGATAACTATTGATATCAATCACAAGTCAGAAAACTGTATTAATTTTGTATTTTAGTTAATGTGGTTTATTAAGGTGGCAGGGTTCTGTGCTGCATCAACCTGAGTATCTGCGAAACTGACATCTTGGCTCTCTACCTATCTAAGCAACTGCCATAAAAAACATTTTGAGTGGAAGCGCCGGCAATCTTTTGTTAAACTCGGTATTGGAACTTGCAGCGATTTAGTAGCAACAAAAGAGAAAGCATGGACAAGGTTGCTGCATTCTGAAAACCACAGTTTATTTCAATTAAAATCAGTTCATAGGTCCTTCGTTTTTGTCTTCTGGCACAAGCAAATGGACAGCAAAACAGGAGTTTTTCATGCTTTGGTGAGAAACAAAAACAAGATAACAATGGGAACTTCTGGTTGACGTGCGTGGCTCACAAACCTCTTTGCTTAAGTTTCATATTTTCCACTGTCCCCGTTAAGAATTCAAATGCTTCTGTTGTTTTGTTTGATATAGAGACATTACACGTGTGTTTAATGTGTTTATCAAAGCGAGTGTCATTTTTCCATCCCAACCTTAGTCTGGCATCAGTACGTAGTGTTGTTTTATGAGCCTAGAAAAGATTTCGAAGCGTTATCGTATGGTAATAAAATTGACAAAACTGGTTGCAGAAGTTGTCATTATTGTTAAAGCTCACATCTTTTGACACAACAAATGTTACCGATTAAATCAATAATTTTTGATAAAATCGATAAAAGTAATTGAAAAATTGATTAATACCGTTTTCTCACAACAAATCCGTTTATTGATTTTTATTGATTTCCGATACAATCAACTAAATTTATTGATTGTTATCGAATGTTATCGATTATCGATTTTATCGATTGCTTATGCCAGGACTTAACATGGCTTTTATTTAGCAGGTCTAACTTGTATCTCATCCTTGAATAAAGTATTTGAGAATCATGTTCCCACCATCCCTTTCCTTAGAATCATGTCTTGTATGATTATCATAACATGTTTCATTTACTGATCTTTAGGAGGACAATAACAGAGACCAAGAAAACAGACTTAGTTCACAGGTGCCCCAACGGCCAGTTTTTGTACCACGTCAGCAGCGTAACTCTTATGCTGATGCTGTGAAACAGACCAATGAAAACAGCAACAACAGTGGCAAGCAGTTTTGGAAACAGTCAAATCAACAGATATGGACCCCAGGCTAGTACACTATTTTGCTTTGACTAGTTCAAACTGATTAGAATTAACTGTTAAGGAGTTAGCACTTTTTTTGTGTGTCGGCCAGATCATCAAGAGGTTTGAATCTTGGAAAGCTTACATTGTAGCGTGAACAATGATTCACAGTTGGTCTCAGCACAAACTGTCATGGTTTGGGATGTTGACAGTACTACTGGTGGAAGAGCATACACTGTAAACTCTGTCCTGGTGGAAATACTTTTATGTTTATGGGAGGTTCCATAGTTTTTTGTTTCCTTTATGTCATTCAGGTTTACATTTGCATAGATTAAGAGATGAATCCTTTAGCCTGAATTAGTAGCCACTGGTCTGGTATGGTAACAACAATGTATCCCTTATTCACTGCACTGACATGATTAACCAAGAAAAGTATTCCAATTTTCTAAAATTTCAAGCCCAATTGCGATTTGCAGGGTTCGTATGCATCTTGAAAACCCTTGAATTTCAGAAGTCTGATTTCAAGGCCTTGAAAGTACTTGAAATTGATTTTGGTCCTTGAAAGTCCTTGATTTTTTATTGAAGAAGATCGAGAAATATTAATACTTAAGGTTTCAAAGTAAATGAAAGCCAGTGAAAACAAATGTTCCGGTAGACAAAGTATAACATCCTCGAAATGCTCACAAAATGTGTAAAAATGCTTGTTTTCGTTCCCAATGCTCTCTCGTTACTCTCGCGCATGTGGTTTGTGGTAAATTCTTACTGAAAAAAAATCCTTGAAATTTCAAAGTAGGGTCCTGGAAAGTCCTTGAAAAGTCCTTGAATTTTTGGCCTGAAAAAGTGTACGAACCCTGGATTTGAACTATCCCACATTTTGATAAAGCGGTGGATGTTTCACCTTGGCATGTTATTATTGTTAGAGACATTTTACACTGTTGGTTCTTTCTCAGGAGGCAATGTTAACCATAATTATCTTTTATTGGCAGGTGGAAATGTGAATAACAACAACTTTCCTTCATCAAATGCAAAGAAGTTCCGGCCGTCATTTGAAGGAGAGAATGATCCTTCCCAAGGCGGACTATATAGCCCTGCCACCCATACAGAACCCTCTGGACATCATCATCATCACCACCAGCAGCCATCCTCACCCCACCGAAAGCCAAAGCAAGAGAAATCCCCACCTGAAAAGGACACTAGGTCAGCTTTTGAAAGAATTGTCACCATGGTCTCATAATATAAAATCAACTCTTTCAAAATGTGGTGGCCATCAGCAGTGACCAATAATTATTATTGGCACTCGTAGCACTACTACTCAGCCTGTTAATGCTTACATAATTAAGAATATTTTGAGAGAGCTGAAAACAATAATAATTTGGATTAAAAATAATTTATTGATATCTTGATTTCTGACAGTGTATATTTTATTATTTACATGTTTCCAGGGATGATAGCTCTCTGTCAGCACAAGAATGGCCACCAAGCTTAAGGTGCATTATTTTACCGTATTTTCTCGATTAAACGCCGTACCCCGAATAAACGCCGGGTTCAAATAAGCGTCGGGTCTACAGGGCTGAGTTTAAAATAAACGCCCCCTGCATTTATTCAGGGTCCCAGCGTTTATTCGAGATGGGTATATTAAATCAGGATTATGTGTCGTGACTGCATACTAGTTCTCTTTCTACCGTTATTTTTAAATTTATACACTCACTTTTATAAAAGTACTTCTCAGTAAAACAGATGGAACAAACGACGCATCAGGTATCGTGTCAATCTCTTATGCTGGTAACTTTTCCGCGGGCTTGTACATCAAGCAAAGATCATCTCGAGGGTCTCTCCACCGTTTTTCCAGCAGTTCCTTGCAATTAAATCGTTACATAATTTTTTCCTTTCCCAGAACTGATGGAGAAGGAACCTTGCCACCGCCTTGTTCAAAATTGCTTGCATAGTACGTTTGCTGTCGAGCAGTTACCGATACACTTCCTCCGTTTTTCATGCACCGCGGACGAAACACAACGTTAAGAAGAGTTCAATCACTGTTTCCGTCAGTGATGTTTTTTTTTTGATAAATAACTTACCAGACTCACTTAGATGAAGCAACGTTGAAGACATTGTTTCACATTTTTTAAACGTTTTTGTTAACATTTGGTTCGTCGTTAAATAAACTTCCAGTACTGAAAAATGCATATAATAAATAAACGCCGAGCCCCAAATAAACGCCGGGTTCAAATAAACGCCGGGTCTACGAGGCCGAGTTTTAAATAAACGCCCCCGGCGTTTAATCAAGAAAATACGGTAATTTTATCAATGTGTGGTTCCAGAAAATATCCATACCCCCCCCCCCCACAGAAGGGATTTTTCATATGACCCCCCCACCCCTCTGGATTTTCCAAAAACGGCCCACAAACTATACCCCTCCCCCCCTCCGGAAATTCCAATTTTTTCCTACACCCCCTGGAAATATTTCTATTTCTTGTTTAAAGCGAAAAATTAGCTAAACTATAGTTTAAGAATCCAAATTTCGAGGGTTACTGGTGTTTTCTGGTAAATTCGTGTATATGAGCAGAAGTTACGTCGCATGTCAAATGTTATTGTGCATGCATATCGTCATAAATTTTCTTTACGACCAATTCTGCTTCATTACCTTGACGAAACAGCAACACTGCAATTTATAATCCGAGTATTTGACAAATTACAAGTTCTCTTGAGAAATAAATGTTGAGTAAGAATCGCTAAGTTACGCTGCCAAGGTAAAAAAATGAGTACTGTAATCAAAACAACATATTTTTTGCGGGCATATTCAAACCTAAATTTTATTGGAGGCTTGCCAGATATATAAAACCCGCATGCAAATCAATAAGACAGCTAGCAGTTTTGCTGTAAACCATTTTTTTCTCAGTAATTTTGGAAGATGACTGCGATTGCCTTCCGGTTTCCATCGTGCAGTGTAATTCAATCTTCTCCACGACAATTAGCGTCCTGTTGTCTCGTCGACTGGCAGTGAAAGTTTGACATGCCGCCGATTTTGCAATTTGCATAATCTTGCTTTTATTTATGCTGATGTAAGGCTGTGGTAAACCGCCTTCTCTGGAGACCTGGCAAAGCTAGAAAACTTTTGCACAACTAGATTTATCTAATGTAAAGTTAAGCCGAAAACGACATTGCAAGCAGCATGAATGTATTCGAAAACATTTCAGCGCACACGCGGGAATGTTCTGTAAACAAACTTATCTGAACAATTGTTCATGTTACGCGCTCCCATCAAACACTTCCCTTTTAATACTTGGGATGCCTTTTACTTTATTTTATACTTGCTTTATGCAATTGTAATGACGCCTGTGTGATTTTTCACTGCTACCGAAGAAATTTTGCCCGTTTCTTTCATGCCGAAATATTATAAATGTTTGAGTCAAAACACGTGAAACGGGCATGTTTTTATTTTTGATTTATATAACGCGCCTAAGTCGTAAATTTCTTACAGATAATATTTGTCTGCCGAACTATAATTATTACAGTGTTTTTACGTAGTTTTCAATCAAGAATTACTCTTAGCGGGATCAAGAACTGTTTTGTGTCGATTCCAAATTGTGTGGTTCCAGAAAATATCCATACCCCCCCCACGGAAGGGATTGGAATTTCCAGGGGGGTGGGGGGGTCAAAGGCCCAGGAAAATCCTGAGGGGGGGGGGGGGGTGTTGTATCAATTTATATTATTTTTTCCAGACCGGTTCCATTATTCCTATATGTTAAATTTTCTGTTTGCATTTTGCTTACCGATCCGTGGACGTAAACATTGATCTTGTTAACTGCACAAAACTAATATTTTCAAGGTGGTCAGGCTCGATTTCTGGTGCTGCGAGAGTCCGGTCATTTTACCAAACAGCGGCGGATTAGCGAACAGCTCATGCTGTGGAAGACGAGTAAATCCCGTAAATTACACCAAGAATCTCTGTCACACATATTTAAGCAGATACGTCTGTCATTTGATTTCGAACTGTATCCGTCTCTGCTAGTAGCAGCGCAGACATTTACGTCGCATTTCTTCGTTGTTGTTCGCCGGCGTGAAAACTATCGTTTGAACTGAATTATTGCGTCAACATTGAGCACAGTAGTAATTCGGAATCGACACAAAACAGTTCTTGATCCCGCTAAGAGTAATTCTTGATCGAAAACTACGTAAAAACACTGTAATAATTATAGTTCGGCAGACAAATATTATCTGTAAGAAATTTACGACTTAGGCGCGTTATATAAATCAAAAATAAAAACATGCCCGTTTCACGGGTCTTGACTCAAACATTTATAATATTTCGGCATGAAAGAAACGGGCAAAATTTCTTCGGTAGCAGTGAAAAATCACACAGGCGTCAGTATAAAATAAAGTAAAAGGCATCCCAAGTATTAAAAGGGAAGTGTTTGATGGGAGCGCGTAACATGAACCATTGTTCAGATAAGTTTGTTTACAGAACATTCCCGCGTGTGCGCTGAAATGTTTTCGAATACATTCATGCTGCTTGCAACGTCGTTTTCGGCTTAACTTTACATTAGATAAATCTAGTTGTGCAAAAGTTTTCTAGCTTTGCCAGGTCTCCAGAGAAGGCGGTTTACCACAGCCTTACATCAGCATAAATAAAAGCAGAATTATGCAAATTGCAAAATCGGCGGCATGTCAAACTTTCACCGCGAGTCGACGAGACAACGGGACGCTAATTGTCGTGGAGAAGATTGAATTACACTGCACGATGGAAACCGGAAGGCAATCGCAGTCATCTTCCAAAATTACTGAGAAAAAAATGGTTTACAGCAAAACTGCTAGCTGTCTTATTGATTTGCATGCGGGTTTTATATATCTGGCAAGCTTTCAATAAAATTTAGGTTTGAATATGCCCGCAAAAAGATGTTGTTTTGATTACAGTGCTCATTTTTTTACCTTGGCAGCGTAACTTAGCGATTCTCACTCAACATTTATTTCTCAAGAGAACTTGTAATTTGTCAAATACTCGGATTATAAATTGAAGTGTTGCTGTTTCGTCAAGATAATGAAGCAGAATTGGTCGTAAATAAAATTTATGACGATATGCATGCACAATAGCATTTGACATGCGACGTAAACTTCTGCTCATATACGCGAATTTACCAGAAAACGCCAGTAACCCTCGAAATTTGGATTCTTAAACTGTAGTTTAGCTAATTTTTCGCTTTAAACAAGAAATAGAAATATTTCCAGGGGGTGTAGGAAAAAATTGGAATTTCCGGAGGGGGGGAGGGGTATAGTTTGTGGGCCGTTTTTGGAAAATCCAGAGGGGTGGGGGGGTCATATGAAAAATCCCTTCCGTGGGGGGGTATGGATATTTTCTGGAACCACACATTACTACTGTGCTCAGTGTTGACGCAATAATTCAGTTCAAACGATAGTTTTCACGCCGGCGAACAACAACGAAGAAATGCGACGTAAATGTCTGCGCTGCTACTAGCAGAGACGGATACAGTTCGAAATCAAATGACAGACGTATCTGCTTAAATATGTGTGACAGAGATTCTTGGTGTAATTTACGGGATTTACTCATCTTCCACAGCATGAGCTGTTCGCTAATCCGCCGCTGTTTGGTAAAATGACCGGACTCTCGCAGCACCAGAAATCGAGCCTGACCACCTTGAAAATATTAGTTTTGTGCAGTTAACAAGATCAATGTTTGTGTCCGTGGATCGGTAAGCAAAATGCAAACAGAAAATTTAACATATAGGAATAATGGAACCGGTCTGGAAAAAATAATATAAATTGATACAACACCCCCCCCCCCCCCAGGATTTTCCTGGGCCTTTGACCCCCCACCCCCCTGGAAATTCCAATCCCTTCTGTGGGGGGGGGGGGGGTATGGATATTTTCTGGAACCACACAATGTGTACATGTACTGTCTTATTCATTCAAGAGCATTTCTCATTTTATTTGGTACATTAGTATCACTGGCAATGGTTTTTGTTTGTTGAAAAAAGTATTGTACTTCTTTTATTCACACATTCAACTGGACTCCTTCATCTTTGTGTTATTTCCTTGGACAGGAAACTTAACTTTACATTGTCTTTACCTAGGTGAATAAATGACTACCAGCAATAATGTGCTGGATGTGATAGACTACCATTCCATCCAGGGGGAGTAGTAAATGTTCCTAGATGTGTTTGCTTCATGTTAGAGGAACCGGGTTAACCCATTGACAGCCATGTGTTTTTTGATCGCTTCACTAAATTAGCAGTTGGTAATAAACAACCCCACGTGCAGCACGGAAGGACAATTTATAGGCTCGGAAAAACAACACTCACTTGATCTAGAATAGTTAAAATTTCTAACTTTTGACACCAGTTGTCAATTAAGAATTAGCCAAAAATACAATCCCAAAGTCAAAATTTTGGAAATTTACGCAAGAGATTTCTCATGTTGTCTTGTGCATGAAATCACACGACAACAGAGGATTTGTGTCTGTTTAGGTCAGGTTACTATTTTTCGAAATTCTGTGAATGAAGATACACAGAAGAAGAGACAGTAAACTTTTCTAAATAATACATTTATTTATACATGCCTTTATTTGTTTCTGAAGACCAAACGTGTTCAATTCTTTCTTTGAGGGAAGCTACACACAAGTGATTTTGCTCGATGTGCTAGTTATTTTGAAGAGCATTTAGTGATGCAAACTGTGCATGTTTTTCAAAATGTTTACGAAAACTTTAGAAAATACTAAGAATCTCTCAATTAAAAAGCTATTTCGGTACAAATTTACAATCAAATGTTAAATTTACTCTACCGTAGACTCTTAGAAGTGCTGGAGCATTTCCCAGAAAGTCCACAGTTCGAAAAATCTCTGGAGATAGAAGATTGTCCTTGGTTTTGCCAAAACGGCGGTTCGTCCTCAAAAGATGTTTTCTTCGCTTTAAAAGATCTAAATTCCATCGTTTAACTTGTCGAGTGTCTCTTAGAGCTTCCTCTTTCGATTTTTAAGTTTCAAAAGGTAATTCTTCCTTCTGAGAGTGAGATATTGCCATCTTGAAAATTCATGCGTGAAGAGCACGGCAGCCATTTTGAATGAAATGTGATCTTCTTGTAGAGTGACAAGAAGTCTTCCCTTCTAGGACCCCTTCAAGCCTTCAAATATATTCGAAGTAGGTGGATTCCAATTGGTTAAACATTCCCAAAGACAACTAGGACAAAAGGGGGGCAAAAAAGCCTTTCTATGGGAGGCTAGGGCCAAAAACAAACACGCGCAAAATCAAGGCGGGCTCAGGCGGCCACGGAGGTCAATGGGTTAAGCTCTGGCAGTATGGACCACCTAGGCCTGAAGTGTGATTTTACCTGATACCTCTCTTGTCCCCACAATCAATCATGTATTAGAAATGCTTTGTCGGCTTATGAAATTTGTTCTTTGAATCCGTCCATCCAACAGTCAGTGATTATTTTAACCCATTGACTCCTGAGAAAATTTACGCGCGACCACCCCCAATTTCCTGAGCATTTTTCAGCATTCAGTCGAAATAAATGGCTTGAGAAAATTAACACAATGCGCAGTAGATAAAGACAAATTCTGAACTTTTGTTGTTACGTTTTATTTCACCATGGATAGTGAGTTATATTTTAGTTACAAGGATTGAAAATTTATTGTCGAATTTAGCTCCAAAACAAGATTTAAGGAATTTTTTCAACTGCACGCCATTTGCAGTCAAAATCGCGAAGACAGCATACTTTGCAGTTATCTTTCTTATGAGAAAAGCCGTATCCATTCCCGATATATTCATCAGAACTTTTACTTTAACCACTTTTCTCAATGCCAGAGGAAAAATAGAGAAGTTTAACTTAGTAGAAAATCTGCAAAATGCTCAGAAATGCAGAATTTTTTCGACTTAATGCTTCGTACAAAAAAAAACAAACACGTGCTCAGAGACACGTATTCCTATGCTATTCCTTTACCATTCAAAATATCACAGCATAATTCCATAAAATTTTTAACCAGATTCCATTCCTTTGACATTATAAAGAAAGGCATTTCACACTTATTTCTATAGCAGCAAAATTTTAACATGAAATGAAGAAAAATTTGAGACAAGATCACTGCCACAAAAGGATCAGGTTTCAGGGTCAAAATGGAAGCTTCTGCAAATAACTGTTTGCATGTTTAGACCTATTTTTGTTGTGAGAATCGAATAAATATGCTTGTAGAAATGAAAAGAATCTTCAGAAAAGAATATTTGATGCAAACTGAAGAAAAAAGCCACGAATCAAAGAGGGAAAGCATGCTTTAAAACACAGATGGCGCAACAGAAATTAGCGTGTCTGCTTTCGATTCGTACACAAAAAATACGACGCAAGAAACACAGTCATTTCTGATCTGATGGTTAAATTTAATAGGTTGTTGAACCAGTGAGTTAAACAGCACATCATAGGAAATTAAATTTACACCGAAAGAGGTTCATTACCATGTCTAATTGTTCAAAGGAAATATACACAAGTCTTGATTTCTGCTCGCAAAATTTGACTCCACACGGTCTTCGAGTCTTGTCGAATCCGCTAAACTTTTCATTGCTTTGTACTCGGAAACTATCCACTTCAAAGCCTCCTAAACATTCACTGATATAATTTTGCCTTTTCGAGACTCAGGTAGGTTATTTTTGCCGTAAAGAGCCAAAAAAGAACCGTAAATTGAACTACCTCTCGGCGCGTAAACAACCTGCTGCGCCATATTTCTTCATCGCAAATCGAGAGACGAAAAAAAGTCTTTCTAGTACCCCGAAAGAGTTCTAAAAATATGCGCGAAAGACATATTCTGATTGGTTTATTTTTCCCCTTTAACAATAGAACAATAGGGGAACCAAAAATCCTTAAGGAGGGGAGGGTAGAGGGTTTTTCAAACACGTCGTTTCACCAGTACGGTTTCAGGCGGTTCAGGAAATTCAGGGGTTGTCACACACGGGCGGTTCAGGTGTCATTGGGTTAATCATCACTGCTGTGTTGTCTTTCCTGCAGAGAGTATGTCCAGAGAGCATTTGAAAAATGTGAAACAGAAGCCGATAAAGATCAGACTGAGCAGTTTCTGAAGAATACGCTAACTACTTCATTCAAAGATGGCACTGCCTGGGTCATTGATTGGGACAAAGAACCCTTGCCAAGGTGCAGTGGAGAGTAACTTTTGCCTTTAATAAGTACTAGCTGCCAGGTTCAAACCCTGGCCAGACCACTAACCAGGATCATTTCATAACTGGTAGTGTTCTGCTTGGTTGTGTAAAGAATCTTACTTTAGAATCTGTCTGTAATTTTGCCCACTGGGTACTTGGATAGGGAGGTTTAAACAAGGTAGCTTTTGGCCTTGTATCCTTTTCTTCACGTTAAAAAGCCCATGGCACTGTTCGTTGTTACAGTTCACTAAACTGTCTTTGAGACTGATTTGTTTATATTGATCATGTGACCTGATAGTGTTCTTCAGCAGAGAGACACTAATGCTTTCATTATTTGTTCATGTTTCATTTTTTCCATTCATTATTTCATTAACGCATTGTCAAACAGCTTGGTCTCATTGTATTTATATCATTGTATTTTTGTTGGTCTTTTTTATTCCCCCATGTTGTCTAAAAGATCAAATTGGTGAACTTTTTCATTTATAAAGTGTTTGTGTCTCAGGACTTGAAAATTTCTTAGGGTAGCATATATGCCTAAGAAGCAAAAAGAACATTAAATTTCCATGGGTAACTATCAGCCTATCTTCTTTTGTTCAAGTAGATCCTGGAGTGTGGTTATGAGTGTTGAGGTTTCTTGTACACATTTGTATGTTAAGTTTTGTAAAATAAAATTTATTTAATAGCAGGCATTTTAGGTTAGTGTTAGTGTATGTGTACGTGTCACTGGATCCTGCTTTCTTCTTCATCCACTGAACAGCCTTAAGAGGTCGCCCCCTGAGCCAGACAAAAAGCTACCTAGATGGCATCCTTCACGAAGAAGATCCCCACCAGTGACCCGAAGAAGAAAAGATAGAAGCAGAAGCAGAAGTATGTCACGTTCCAGGAGTCGCAGTAGAAGTAGGAGCAGAAGCATCAGTCCAGAAAACAAGACAAGACCAAAGGCATTTGATCCCAAGAGACTTGGAAAGAAATCTCCAAAACCAAAGGGCAAAGGACCAAAAGCTCAGAAGGCAAAAAAGAATGCCAAAGGGTAAGGGAGTAGAGGGCTCCTTTGTTTTTATTGTCCTGGGCTGAAACATTTTCATTAGGTAAGACTGCAAATTGATGCAGGGTTCCAGTGAAATTTAAATTAAACCTTGGGCAAGCTGTTCTTGTCTTATACCTTCCTGGAATACTGTCTTGCTTAAAGGGGCCACTGTATAGTTTTGTTAAACGTTATTCAGTTGGCAGGCGACTTGTGTATTGCACAAGCGGTCTTCTACCAGAGGACTGGAAGGGAGCTTCCATGAGCCCTGTTCATATAAATTCATTTACAGTAAATTCATATAATTTCTGTTAAGGTGATCCCCTTCAATTGCGTCGCACATCCTTTCTGCGCATCATTTTTCGGTGTAATTTACGCGCGCATGTTCGGAACTTGATAGGTTTTCCATGAAAACTGAGCAGTTCCAAGAAATACTGGTAACTGGTCGTTTTCTCCTTAACGAGCTTGATGACCTGCATTTTTTTAATGCATAAGTTCAAGTGGCACATCGTCGATTACAATATGTTGCCATTTCAAGAAAAGTTAAAAATTCTGCTTTGAGATATTTTTATTTAAATGCTGAAATTTTTTTCATATCCTCAATTCCTGTTCAACTGAAATAGTACACAGTGCAAGATAAATGTCTGTTGTGTTGAACTGCTCCAATATTTCAATACAAGCAATGACTTTTTGAAGCAGTCATAGCTCTCATTTCTAATTACTAGGGTTTCTCAGGAAAACCTTGCAGGTAGTATAGTTGCTATCAATGGCTATCCATGTTGTGCCAAAACAAGCTCAGTGACCATATCTTTTTTTGCATTTTTGAAATGTGCTAAACATAATCACCAATTGGACCAAGTCTTAGAATATTTTAAATATTCCTTCTATTTCGATGGAATCACCTTAATATAAATTTATGCAGCAGGCATTTGTACTTTTTCCAGGCAGCAAATAGCATACAATGCAAGTGCTGATCCAGAGGCACAAGCAAAAATTCAGAGACGCGCAGAAAGGTTCAAGTCATCTTTGAATCCACAACGATCAACAACACCAAGTATTCTCAACACCATTCAGTCTTTGGTAAGAACCACCTCAACAGTATTGCTTTGACCAATGCTGCCCCTTGACATGTATGTATGCTGTTTTAGTGAGAAGGTCGTGTGAAATAAAACTGAACTGGTGCCTCAAGGTTTTTCACTTTTGTTTTATACTTCACTATAGCTTAAAACAGCATTTTGGCCTTAAGTAGGTTCTGTGATTTTATTTGAGTAGCCTGTTCAAAGCTTTCAGATTCAGATGCTTACTTATTTACTTGTTTTCTTTGAACCCAAGTTTAAGAATCTGAGCATGGTATTATTCAGCTTGTGCATGTATTGTGTGTGTGTTTACCAAACATTGGGTGAGAGGCTCTCGGAAAATCTCATTTGTAACACTTGTAACGTGTTAAAATCTATTGCAGACATTTGAAGATGGTGAGGAGATGGATTGGAGTAGATATCATGTGGTTGGTACCTGTCAAGACCTTGAGAAACCCTACCTGAGATTAACCTCGGTAAGTTTTACAAGGCCACTGATACCCTGAAGGCCACTGATACCCACTGATACCCTGATGCCCTCTCCCATAACCATACTAGACAGTATTCATGGGCCGTCACTGAAATTTTAAGCACTTCTATTACTGACTTATTGTTTTGGTTCAGGCACCAGACCCATCCACTGTTCGGCCTGCAGAGGTGCTCATCAAGTCTATGGAAAATATAAAACATCGTTGGAAGGAAACACAAGACTACACGTATGTTTGTGAACAGCTTAAGTCCGTCCGTCAGGATCTTACGGTACTAGCACTTCATTGTTTTCTTATTAAAAATTGCCTCTTTAATATTTCTTCTCAGGGAAGGTGCCATTAAATCTGCCCCATTTATGATTGTCTCTTGAAACAACAATGCATTAACCATGTCATTTTTATGTGTGATCTTTAAAACAAGCTTATATTAGGAAACGTCTCGTCTTTGTATCAAAGGCAATAAATCTGCACTTTGGTGCTACACTGTATGGGCTTACAAAGAGCTTTTCAGTAAGATTTCTTTTTCAATATTTACTAGGTGCAAGGGATCAGAGATGCATTCACAGTTCAAGTGTACGAAACCCATGCCAGGATAGCCTTGGAGAAGGTTTGCCATTTCTCTGTTTACATAGGATGGTTAAAAACGTCTTACTAAGGGACTGGTCATTATTTAGAGGTAGGGGAGGGCTGGTGCAAATAGGGGGAGGGTCAATGACTTTTATGCAGTGAAAAAGGTGGGGGGTTACATAAACTTATGCACGCATATTAGGGAGCTTTTTTATACAAAGGGGGTAAGGGGGTAGGGTCAGCAAAAAAATGTGCTTCACAAAGGGGAGGGTCACCCTTGAAAACAGACTATTACACTTGAATGCTCAGACATGTATTAAAGCTGGTTTCCATAATTGTACTCATTTGGATTATCGTGTTCAGCCCAGTCATTTTGAAATATATTCATGCGATCAGGAATGTGTGCAAGCGATATGTGGAAGGGATTGGGACGATTAGGATGAACTCAATTGCTCAAATAGAACTGAGTTCTATCTGGGCAATCGCAATGGTCTTGAAAGATCTGCAGTGATGATATAGAAACCACTCTCAGAGGGACAATTGTTGTGATCCAAATCTATTCCAGCAAGCATTACTGTGGAGTCAAAACTGAAGAAATACTGTCGTGCAATTGAATCCTTGGACTATTGTGTGATAAAATCCAAGTTCTTCCTCACATTCAGCGAATCCAAAACCTGTGCTTTGGCTGAGTTCTTCTTGCTTTTCCACAACAAGATAATAACAAACCACGAGATATGCTGTTTGACTAACATCAGACATTACAGTTGTCCATCTATGTGCAAATTATGTTGTTGGACCCAGAAATTTAGCTAACAATCACACATTCTGACTCTTTTAGCTGATTGTTGCGATTATGTGGAAACCCATTATTGGCTGGTCATCCCAGTCATGTCAATAGTTTTTGAGACAGTTGAGATGATCCAAATGATCACTATGGCAACCAGTCTTTTGTGCTTGCTATTCTCTGGCATAATAAAGGTAACCATGCCTGCATGACCCTGCGTGGCACTCAAATGCACTGAAAAAAGGCTACAGTCTTAATAACAAAAACAATCGTTACTGGGATTACTGTAAAAATAATAAAATAATATCAAGCCGCAAGGTATCAGGATTATGCCGCCATAACGCCCAGTGCTCGTATAATGCATAAAATTATGCCAGTGTAATGTATTGACCCTTGGTGTAAATTAGGTTTTAATGTTAGTGATCGGATGCTGACTGCAACGTATGTTTCAATTTATAGGGAGATCGTGAAGAGTTCAACCAGTGTCAGACACAGCTGAAAGCCCTGTATGCTGAGCACTTGCCGGGAAGCATTACAGAGTTCACTGCTTATAGATTGCTCTACTACATACTCACTAAAAATACCTTGGGTATCCTTTGACTCCACTAGCTTGCTTGTTAAGTTAGAAATACGAAGATGTGCTGACATTATTTTTCCTCTTCCTTTGCTAAAACCTATCCAACCTATCCTATGGGAAGTGTCAATGTTTTGTCCCTTAACTGCAGACCATTAGATCTGACCACAGCTCTAGCACATTTGACGACAGATGAGAAAGCGGACCCGGCAATAAGACATGCATTGTTAATACGTTCAGCTTGGGCTTTGTCTAATTATCACACTTTTTTCCAGCTGTATTTGAGTGCACCCAACATGTCAGGCTATCTGTTAGATCTCTTTGTACAGCGTGAGAGAGTTCAAGCCCTCAAGGCCATGGTTAAATCGTGGGTTGTTTTTGTTCTCTACTTAATGTGGCATTGGTGATCTGTTTATTTACCCCGTTCATTTTGCCCATTGCTTTAACAAGGATGAAAAAAATGAAAATTGGCTTGTCAGAAGTCGTGGTTCTTTAAGTGAACTGATGTTTGGCTAAAAGTAAAATAATTTTAAATGAGCCGATCGCCAAAGTAAAGCCCAAGGGTCCAAATTCATGAAGCTTTTTGAAAGTGAAAATATATTAGAAGTATTGGTTCGCACATTCTGTTAGCAGGCTCTCTGGTCGACGATTTCCCCTCACTTGCTTTTCTTTGGCCTTTTCTTTTTTTACCCTATCACCAGCTGGGTAGCCCGTTGAAAGGTTGTTCTTTGTATTTCAACATTTCAACAATACTTTTGTATATCTCCATTAAGGAAGGCTTCATGAATTTGGTTCCAAGCTGTTAAAGCGGTTTTCTTTTTATTTTTGTGTGAATGTTTTACAGACGTTTTGCAGCAGAGCTGTTGTCCCAATTGTTGTCTTTGTCTGCGTTTTGTATAGTGCTCAGCTTTATTGGTGACTATTGTTGTTAATGCGTATTGGAAAACCGCAAAATGCCAAGAATTTGTTAGTTAGTGACTGTGTGAGCTTTATTTCTGTCGTTGTGTTGCTGTGAGTTATTTTATTGTTTTTGCAAAGCGTTTGTTACATATTGATGCTTCCTGCCCTAATCATTAGCTTTGACCCACAAGGAAGGCTATTAAAGTTTTCTCCGCTGTTAGAAGAGAAGAGGGTGGGGCAAACACCACAGAGTACACACAACCACATTGAGATTGACAGTGTACGATTTAGTTTCTGTTGTCCAGCGATTGTCGTCCCACTTGAGTTTTTACGAGATTGCTTGATGGTGCCAGTTGGTGGGTTTGAACAGCAAATTTGAATCTAATACAGCCTTCACACGTCAAACTGATGTTGGCCAACTCTAGTTGGCAAATTCAAATTGGTGTGTGTGAACGACATAACAACATGTTGGCAAACTGTTGGCGAAAAGTTGGCGAGAATAGAAACAAGCTTATTTTTCGCCAACATGTTGTTGTGTCGTTCACACACACAAATTTGAGATTGCCAACACGAGTTGGCCAACATTAGTTTGACGTGTGAAGGCTGCTTAAGGAAAATTTCAACAATATCGTACATACTTAGCGAACAAGCCAACATGATGGGTGTAGTTTGTATTTGTTCATGGTGTCTTATATGTTCTAACTTTTTTTATTTTATTTTTTTTCCTGTCCCCTGCTCCTGCTGTTCCTATATGACGTGTGTGCTGTAGGTACCGCCCCTCAATACCTGTCTCCTTCGTTGAATCTGAGTTAGGTTTCACTGAAGAAGAGCAGTGTCTCAAGTTCTTACAAGATCTAGGCGTTGTCCTCACCGCAGATGGAACCAAGATCGACTGCAAGCAGTCCCAGGGAATCATGACAGCCAGCTGACCCGTCCCGACCTGTTCCGTCCCGACAAGGCCTCTATTAATATTTATTAGGGAAATCAGTTAAGAAATACAAGCGAATATGCAGTAGGCTTTGTTCAAGTTTGGCTTACTTTATATTTGCTAAGGCGTTTTGTTGGTATGGGAAAGAGTAGAGCTATTATAATATTTAGGTTTTCTAACTTATGTCTGTAAATGCCATGAGAACTGAGAACTTGCAACGACTTTCATGCAAGTACAGTAATTAAGGTTTATCTTCCGTAAGTATACAGCACAGTGTTCAGCAATGTCCTTGAAGATGAGGCACCGCTTTTGGTTTTAAAGAGCTTGCACTTCTGCTCCTGCTGTTCCTGACTGCACTCCTTTTGTCAGCCTTTATCTCTTGCAGGCAAGATAGGAAATCTCAACAAGCAAGATAGGAAACCTTGTTCCACAAGATGGCCCACTGGTCTGTATACCAAAAAGTTCAAGAAATAATTAAATGAATTTTGTATTTAATGAACTATTGAGAAATAAATTGGAGTTTTTATGTATCGGCTTTCTCATTAGATCTGCAGATTACTTACTCTCTTTTTTGCTCTTTCTTCCACGGAAGTTTTTAAGCGGTTTTCTGTTACGTTGTTGTTGACAAAGTCACAAACGTAGGTCAGAAAGGCGACTTGAATTAAGAAGTTACCTGCCTCCACAGGCTTTTCCAAGGCCAAGCGACCGCTTTCCTCAATAATTAACTAAAATATCCCCCAGATGAGCGATCGCGAGCGACTGGGGACGAGGCAGAGAAGTAACCAAAGTGATCAAGCGAATATTTGCATCTTGCTTCCAATCTGAGTTGTACTGGTTGGACACTTGTCAAACGTGAATAACCTCTCACGAAAAATATTTTTGTGAGCAGAGAAGCCATTGCCTGTTACCGGTAAGTCCGTTTGGCGACTTGCTAGCTAGTAGGCATACGCAGGTGACCGAGGAAAGTTTATAGTGTGAACGTTGGGGTACTTTTGGCAGAAAAACATTTGGTCTGGAGTCGCAAACTTGGTCAACTATGTTGTGTTTTGCAAACTCGCGTGGGTTCTCATCAAACCTCGTGAAATTGTTGCTGCCAAATAATCGTCGGTGAGTAAAACATTTTCAAATGCAATTCCCCAACCACCACCACCAACCTACATGCGAATTGGACGAAGCACATAAATAATGATTGATCCAACTCGGCTCAACTTTTATTTGAAAATGGGTATTTTCAAAGTGGCGGAGCTATCATAACCGGGCTCCTTGTACGTAACCGTTACGTTTGAAATTCGCAAACTACGTGTTATGTTAAGATGCCGACCGTTTCGTTCAAAGGGCCCCACCCTCGGGCTGCCGTTCCATTGAAAATTTGTTAAAATTCTCCGCCTGGTGACGGGCTACCAAAGTCGCCACTGTCATCCCGTAGGTCCCCAAACCCTCGGGTATGACATCGGAGGGAGGCACAATAGACGGTATTACGGGGAGGGTACTAAGCAGGTCTCAATTGAACGTTTTTACAGACTTGACCAAGTGTGACATCCATGCAGGAGCGGGGGAATGATGGGGGGATTGTGGTCATATGCGAGCGAGGCAAACGTTGCGCCCGAGTGCGACTAAATCAGACAGGCGTGCCGACTTCGGTTCAGTGTAAAAACTTTCACGTCTGTAAAGTTAGCGTTGTCTTGGGAAAAACTGCATTATTTTGGAAGATTTCATTTCGGTTCTACTTTCTTCCTTTGCATTCTACAGCAAGATCTAACATCAAAATATACATCCTGCACATATCCCTTTTCTGAAATGTAAAGAGAAAGACTGGATCTCGTTCGTGGAGAAAGGAGCGTAACCGGTTGAAAATCGAGTTTCACGGGTGGGTCTTGGATAGCCTGCCTGGCAGGCGCGGAAAGGGGAAAAATTCACGCCGCGTGTTTGCGAATAATTATCGGGTCTGAGAGGAAACCATGCTTTTTGACCTCCTTTAACTGAGAATATTCAAACTGGGAATTATAAACTAAGGCATTTCCCAGGGCATTTCCTTTATGTATTTGTGGGAAGGCGTCTCAACAGAGTAGCACGAAACAGCGTCTCAACAGAGTAGCACGAAATGCAAATACCGAATAATAGACGGACAGTTGAATAAAAATAATCTAAGTGTACAGACAGCAACTAGATACAATCAAACAACTCTTAGATGAGCTATGATTACACTCCAATAATGCATCAGATCCGTGAAGCAAATTCAGTAGTTCTCAGGGTTTATCACGACCTCTAAAGGGCAAGGAAAGAAAGAGTCTCGTATTCTGTAAACTACGTTGTGTTGTAGGTTGCCTGTACGAATCATGGGCACCCAACGGCTCGTTTCGGCAGATCTGTTCGGGGAGGCCTAAATCGCCTGAGATATTCGGATTTAATTGCAGTGAAAGCTAGAAATTTCTTTGGGAAAAAATCACCTCAGACTTTCGTAACATGGGAACTGATTAATTCCTATTACTTTCGGAGGGGCAGATATGTCGTTTAGAGTGTAAAATAAGGTCATCTAGCAATTTCCTACAGCCATTAGCCCAGGGCAGCTCAGAAATTCGTCGGATAGGATTCCGTTTCCTAACATTTTCTGCGACCTAAAGTTTCAGCTAAAAACACCGCTGAACAGATCAACCTTTATCAGGCTTACACAAATATGCCTTCAAAAGCTTTAAAACAATCTAAGAAAGCAGAAATGACGTTTCAAGTATTCTGCTAAAATTTTCTCGTTGGCTGCCCCCTGACGAATGTCATCAAACTGCGGGTTACGTGTCAAAGAGGCGTCTCCAATGCCCATTTGAATCCGAACGCATTTCTGGAACTAAGAACTGGCTTCTTTCTTGCCTTTCTAGCATCAGACAAATAGTGAAAGATACCGTTTTCATCGTATGTTTTTCCACTGATCGTATTAGTTACAGAACTGTTCACCGCAGAACAGTTAATTGTGTCTAATGTCTCAACAAAAGGACGTAGCCTGTCAACACCATCCGTTGTTATACACCTTGAACAATTAAGGTTAAGCCATTTCAATTTCTTGTCGGGTCTTCTTGATAAAGAGGCCGCTAGTTGACTAAGAAGTTGATCATTCAGCGCTCTGCCATCTCCAACTGAGCATAGTCCTAAATACTCCAGGTTCTGAATCTTTGTAATTCGGGACAGCGCTGACTTGAGCCCTCGTGGAGTTATCAGCGGACACCACCCTAACTCCAGATGAGTCAGGCGAGAGTTGTCCCACCTTGTGCTTTTCAGAGTGTCATCAAATATACTGACACCGTCCATTATAAGAGTGTTGAGATGAACACAAGACTGAAGAAAATCTTGAACAAAGGTACCCGTCAACATAATGCATTTGCGCACGCTCAGCAGCTCTAGCTTGCTACAGCGCGCAAACAGAGCCAAAATGTTGTCTTTCAGTAACAGACAATGGCTGAGTTCCAACTTGCGCAACTGTTTCATGCTTTTGATAGTTGTTTCCAAACTGCCATCTCTCAGCAGTGTGTAAAGAAAAGCATCGCAGAGTCTAAGCCATTTGATGTTGCTGAGACTTGAGGCAATGGTTCGATACACTTGGGAATTGCCTTGTGAAAATCTGATGTCCAGATATTCGAGGTCGGCTGGGAAAAACCCTCTCCCTTCTAAATTGTCCAGGTGTATGGCTCTGTTTGCATCTGATGTGAAAGTTACACTTGCAAGTGTTAAGTTTCGGAGTCGTTTACAAGATGAACTAAGGATTTGGAGAGTTTTCACAGATATGATGAAGCCGCTCAAATCGAGGCACTGGATATTTGTAGAAAATCGTCTGTAAATCAGCAATTCCAGTTTTACAGGATCGGTAAGCCGCGGAGCAAAATGCTTCATATCAACATCCTTCCACAGAATGCAAGCAAATGACAATTTGTACCACCATCGGCAGACTCGAGAAACGTGAAGCACGTCACTCAGGGAAAGAAAACTGAAAATCTTTACCAGGTCTTCCTCGTGTAAGCTTAACACCGGCGCTGAACAAGCAGAACCAACGCTCGTAGAAACTTGTCGGAGAGGCATTTTTCCATTTCTCAGTACTCCTATCACATCGAGAACTGGAAGGAGTTTCTCTAAGGTTTCTGATAACAAAGGGAACATGTTTGCTCATCTGCTATACGATGCGGCCCGTAGGACAACTGATTGCTTATACCTATAAAACAAAACGGTCTTCAGTATTTATTCTGAAATATTGGCCTTGTTTATATCACTATGATATCAGGAACAGCTTGTTTACATATTTCCCGTATTTTGTTTCAAACTACCAACAACGAAAGACGTGACAATTAAAGTTCTCCATTTTTTTTTCAATTAAATATATTTTACCTTTCATCGATTCTTGAGGTGTATAAACCTTTGTATTTGTTTTGTCAAAAAGTGAGAAGAGGTTCGTTAGGAAAAAGAATGCTGACTCGCAGATTTTAATCTTCTCGTGATCCCGGTGTTAAATTCCAAAAATCACGTAAAGAACTTGCACGAAAACAAGCATCTTATTGTCACAGCGAAAATACGAGTTAACATTGTGGCTTCGCTTTTTTTAGTGTAGCCTTGACATAAACGCGCGCATAAATTGTTCTGCGGTTAAAAAGAGAGGAAACGAAACGTTCCTGTGTTTGGAAATTGAAAGTTAATCCGGAAGTGTACACTTCGCTAGCTCTTCACCGGGAGGGGAGGGGGAGGGGGCTTATACCTTATCAGCCAAATGTAAAACAAAACAAACGCTGTACGTGATGAAAGTCTCTCACATAAGAATATGTCACGCGACTCCGATCTTGCAGAATTAGGCATTTCTCTGATTAAACGAGCGAAATGTTGGCAACAGGCGTGTTCGTTCAGTTACCGGGTCCAGTGGCAACGTAATTATTGCGGCTTATTAGGCTTTTATCATCTAAGATAGTTAGTGTAAATCCACTAGAACCAGCAATCACGTATCAAATGTAAGGTGATTAGACACACATAACGCTTGTTTTCTTGTCACCTACGGGGTCTGCACGTGCAGTTGTTCTGAACAGACGTGACTCTCAAAGGAAGGTTTTGGGAACTATTCGTCTCTCAAATTCAACAATAACGCCCAATTCCCAATTTGGTTACACAAAACTACTCACACAACGTGCAGGAAAGTATTGCTCGATCTGTTAGCTTTCTCTTGAATCCAATCAATTTCATAAACACAGCCACTGAAGTACCACTCAACTGTACTGGAGTAATAGTATGAAAAAAGTATGAAAACAGACACAGAAAAGGCTTACTAGTTTTTTTTTTGTTTTTGCGCTTTCTCAGCCGTTAAAAGAAAACCATCGACAAATAAGCCGGTATGTAACGTAATTGCCAACATTTTCATCACAATGATTAAAAAATACCTCAGCAACTTCAGCGTTCTTTCTACCTTCCAAAACGTGTGCTAAGCCATGGGCCACCGTACTAAACAGCTTTTATCTATTAAACATATTAAGTGACTTTGCTAGAATTATTACTTTGTATTGGTCATGCCACCAGCACGAGTTCTGTTACATGATGGCCTGCCGTATTACATCGCTAACGTGACATGACAGCTATCTGCACAAAAGTAAGCAGAACTCTAGGACAAGTTAACGATGCCTGGGGCCACCTGTCAGCTACTCTTTGTATTCACTTGAGCCGGTTTATATATTTCGGTAGGCCGAAGATTTTTTAGACATATTACCTGAACTATAACAAGAGGTACTTGGCAAACAGCATTAACACGTCCTCATATGCTATCTTTAGACTGGTCTGTTTTACTACCCTGAGTGTATGTGAAAAACAAAAAATGGTTTAAAATCCGTGAGTGAAGTTGTCTTTCTTTCTTCTCTTACAGCACCCCTAGGCATTTTTGTGTGCGACCACTGCACACAAGCAATATGTGACTACTCGCTTTCCAGATATGAGAAAGGAAGGCTAATGAGAAAGTTTGCTAAACAAGATACGCAAAATACTCAACGTTCAGTTTCTAGCGTGATTGCACAGGAGAGCACTAGGCTTGCTTGACTGACATATCGTTGTTTTGAATTTGTTTTGCTTCTGTTGTTGTCGTTGTTTTGTTGATCATGGAATTCGTTTGGATACTGATAACTGATATACTAGGATAAAAACCTGAGTCTTTCAGGCCCCATTTACATGGTCTTAGGTACCCGAGACAGCCCTCCCCCCGAGCCTGGGCGAGTTAACTTTTCTCTTATTTCTTGGACCTATCAAACTAACAACGCTAAGTTGTATGTTGAATACGACACTACAAAGGGCTTGCTACAAAACCAATTATACTTCAATAGGAAATAACTACATGCATGTAAATACTTCGACGTTGTATATAGGCTTAAACTAGGTTTTCGCTTTTTTGCAAAGTAGGTGAATGGATACTACCATTTTCGTTCAACCCTGAAGCGTGACGATTTTTTCGCGTATGTTTACTTTTCAAACGTGACAGTTTCCCAGACATCAGTCTCGTCTGGCCCAATGAAAATGCGCTGTTTTGGGCGGGAAACGAACAACGTTTGTCAAACGACAGTTGCATGTTTTGTTCACGTGGCTGGCAGGTTTTCAAGTTTTCGATTGTACTTTTCCTCATATAATCTCTTGATCGGCTGGCAAGTTTTAGGTTTTCAGATTTTATCGAGAATAACACAGATGGCTCCCGTACAGATAAAAGTAGTTTATGACTATTATCCTGCTAAAAGAACCACGCCGTTCTTCATAACAGAGGAGGAGTTGTTAAATTTGGACTTCCACAGCTTTAAGAGTCGACTTCTCCTGGAGGTGTGAAAAATATATCGTGCATCAGATGGGAGGTTCCGCACATAGCAAAATCAACATCAGCAAAGGCGCTTCGATTGACCATGAGCGACGAGAACCTGAAGTTTGATTACGATTTCGCTCTCCTTTTCCTTCAGCCGATCGATGTACTGCTGCTTTGAAAGGATTTCTTCCTCTGTTTTACTCACGTATCTCTGAAGAGGTGTTTGATGTTTATTGTGGTCTTGGGCTTTATTGGGGGGACGCCATTCGAACACTTCTTCTAGCCCTTCGAGAGACTGATTGAGCTCAGTTTCTTGCTTCAAATCATGAGATCTTCGGGCTTTCGATGCATATTCTAGTGAACCTTGTTTTTGTCGCTTAGCTTCGGGTTCCTGTCCGCCCGTATTTGTTTTCTGAGCAGTGAACTCCCTCGATGCAGAACGGGCTGTCGAGTCAACTGACACCGAGGGGCTCTCGAACGGAAATGCTTGTACGGTAATGTTTGTCTTTTTAGCTATGATTTCCTTGATTTGGAAGCTGAAGTATATAGGAGAGAGATCAACCTCCAGGTTCTCGTCTCTCATGGTCAATCGAAGCGCCTTTGCTGATGTTGATTTTGCTATGTGCGGAACCTCCAGCAGGAGTCGACTCTTAAAGCTGCGGAAGTCCAAATTTAACAACTCCTCTTCTGTTATGAAGAACGGCGTGGTTCTTTTAGCAGAATAATAGTCATAAACTACTTTTATCTGTACGGGAGCCATCTGTGTTATTCTCGACAAAATCTGAAAACCTAAAACTTGCCAGCCGATCAAGAGATTATATGAGGAAAAGTACAATCGAAAACTTGAAAACCTGCCAGCCACGTGAATTAAACATGCAACTGTCATTTGACAAACGTTGTTCGTTTCCGACCCAAAACAGCGCATTTTCATTGGGCCAGACGAGACTGATGTCTGGGAAACTGTCTCATTTGAAAAGTAAACATACGCGAAAAAATCGTCACGCTTCAGGGTTGAACGAAAATGGTAGTAACTTTTATTGAAATGATTTCATAACTTTTTATACCTTTTTGTAGTTTTATATCTTCCTACGTGTTGGCCTTTTTTCTACTTTTTCTGAAAGTCATCAGTGATGTAAGTGGCTCCCTTCTTGAAGATTATCATTACTATTTATCCTTATGTAAAGGTCAATAATGGATGGTGACTGCTTACTTATTTGCAATCACTGAATCCAGTACGGCTCAACCCATTCCGACCTGACTGCTCGTGGTTTACAGGAAGAGATCTCATCGACCAGTCGACCGTTTAATTGACATGAGTTGACCCCATTATTGTGGGCCCTCAACTCTATGTGTTAGGAAAACAAGCCACGTCCTTGACAAGAATCAACGTATTATAGACTCGAGATTGCTCGTGTAAATGGGGCAGTGGCTTGTTCATGGTGTATGACGGAAACACTTACCACTTAGGCGTGTGTATTACTGCTGCCAAATGTCCAAGCTTTGTTTCTTTTCTCGGGATGACATTGTTATGTTGGCTTTTTACGTAACAAACTATAAATTAAAGAAAAAGGTCAAAATTTCTGCAACTGACTGCATGCTTACTTTTGCATGACACATTCAGCCGTTTGTTTTTTTTCATTACAGGCTAGTGAATTCCACATCATACAGTAATTCAGTTGTATTATTCAAACACTGATTTAACTACAGTAACGAGATCACGAAAAGGTTCCCGGGTTAGCGGAAACAAGAACACTTGAAAAAAAGGTGAAAATGTGATTTTTAATGATTATATAGAAAAGGGACGGCGAAAATTCCCAACTCCGAAGTTAGAATAAATGTAAATGTTTGGAAATGACTTTCCGAGTAATAATAATGTAACATAATATAATAATGCCACTAACTAACTAGCACCAGTAACCTGCTGGTACCAAACTCACCCTTTGGTCAACTACACACGAGAAGCCACAGAAGAAAGAATATCCACTTTGGCTGAACATTAACGGGGTCAACTGTTTTCGAGAAAGGGAGTAGGTCAAAAGACATAAGTCACCTTCACTAGCAGAATAAATAGTGACAGTTTTAGAAATCGCTTGTTTGGGCACATCTGGCAGTAAAGTTCGGCGCAAGTGCAAGTTAGGGCAAGAACAAGAATGTTCGATTAGCTCATTACAAGCCTGAAATGTTGGCCGGCTCTTATTATCCTTTTGACTTCCATTACCCTGACTGCGTAAAGGGAGTTCCACATATGGCGGACGCCTTTCGTGAATGCACGTTTTAATCATATAAAATTGCAATTAATGAAACGACTCAAAATTTCGTTTATTTTATGCTCAATATAAAGGGAAGCTTAGTTTTTGGAAATATGGTGGGAAAATGAAAACGTGAAGATGTTTGACAGTTGACTTCCTCAGTAAATCACCATGAGACATATACAAGTACAGCTGCACACTTATGTTTTTTGTTCAAAATTTAAGGGTTCTTGTATTTTTTCTTTCTGCTCTGGCCTGTAGCAGACTAGGCAACTTGCAATTTAATCTGCCCTAAAGTAGAGCACAAGTTGCAGCTTGAACAGATGCCTGAGGCAAATTCTGGAAATAAGATGGCCGGTCCGAATGTCCAACCAGGGACTGTTGTGTAGAACGCAACAGAGGCCTATCTTTGACACCATCAGGGAGTGCAGATGGAAGTGGATTGGATATACCCTGTGAAGGGACAGGTCCAACATTGCATGCCAAGCACTTGATTGGCGTGAACCCCTGTCACGGAAATAAATTCCGTATTTAGCTATTTTACCGGTTCAATCCGTTATTTCAGGCGTTTGTCATATTTTGTTCATGTTTAGCCGTAAAATCTAGTTTAAGTAAGCCTTGCTATATTGTGCCTCCTTTGAGTCTAATTTTCTCCAAAGAGTTTCCAGAAGTCCCGTAGACATCGTATTTACGTTGTCAAGTTCCCCGTTCCTTTAGCCTGGAAAAACCTACCGTCACGCACCCAAGGCAAACGCAAGAGAGGGCGCCCAGTTACAACATGGTGGAGAAACCTAGACTCGCAGCTGAAGACCAATCGCATGTCCTTGGAGGAGGCGAAACAGATCGCCCAGGACCGAAATTGGATGAAGGACATAGCGATGGCGCTATCTTACCAAGGGTACCGGTACAGGAAAGATGGACCGTTGGACAAGTTCTGGATTATAAAGTGTTATCTTTGCTAGATGGCATTTACACCCGACCAAGAAGGAATTTATCAGATACTAAAACAGGCATCAGTAAGTTGCTATACCACTTGACGTGGATTCAGCATCAACGTTTAGTCACCCATCCAACTGAAACGCTGTCATATAACGAGCAGTCCAATACAGACCCTTCTTCCGCTCAAGAAAAGTCGACTGAGAAGGACGTGCAAACGCGCGCGAAAGTAGATTGCCGCGTGGAAACTTGACGCGCGTGTGATGCTAGCCCGTTCCAGGCTCTCATAATAGAGACGACCAAAATTAGAAAGACGTGAGGGGATCTAGGGAAAATGGGGCGGCAGCGCTTTGCTCTCCTCAGCTCCCATGCAATTTTCGCGCTTGTTTTCTCATTTCTTTTGCTACTTTCTTGGAGCCTGGAACAGGCTAGTGAGATGCTTCAATACACGCGCGTCACGTTTGCACGTGGGGAGCGACTTTCGCGTGTTCGCATATTCATCGTTCCACTGGACTATACCCAGTAAGAATGAGGAGGTGGCTCGTAGTCTAACGATTTTCATCAATTCTTGTCCTTATACTTACATTACTTGTACACCATGCTAGCTTTTGTCATTGTGCTAGCACACAGTACAACATGTAAAAACGTATATATTTTCAACATTTTTCCCCAAAGAATCACTGATGGTGTAATTGAGCGATGATTAAGTCCGGATTCGGTTTTTTTTCCCTAGTTAAGTTTTTACTGCCTTTTTAGCCCTAAAAAACAAAAATACCGGCAACAGTATGGACCACCGTAACAAAAAAAAAAAGGACCGGATCCTGTAGCCTGCGTAGCAAGCGTTTCGGTAGGGCTTTCCGCAGGTTTGAAGCATTTTTCGCTTCTTGAACGCGCGAAAATTGGGGCGAGCGCAAAAAAAAAAAACGCTTGCTACGCAGGCTACGGATCCTGTAGTAAAGGATCCTATCAGCAAAAAATAAAGGACCAAATGCGATAAAAAGGCACGGTAGGGAAACTATATATCAGTTTAAAGTCTTTTATTTCGAAAGGCACGGCCTTTCTTCTTCAAGAAAGGCCGTGCCTTTCCAAATATTGGATTTTTTAAAAAATATATAGTTTGCCTATGGTAGCCAGCATATTGCTCTAAAGTTATCAAACAAGCTTTAAAGACTACAAATTTCTACCGCATTGTTGCCATAATTTAGTAAAACTGGGTGCCAAATTTGTAGCATTTAGTAGTATGCAAGTTTTACGAACACAAGCATCTGAGAATTGCATAAAACCTCCAACGCTTACATAAGTTAGTCCTAAAGCCTGTAGTGAGTATTACTTTTTGTACTCATTTCGCAATAATTTTTAACCGAACCTACTCAGCACCAGGCATAAATTGATTCCGGAGAGGGGCCTGAGAGGGTTTCAAGAAAATCTGAATGGTGTGGAGAATTTATACAGCGTATATTCGTATTGCCCGATATTTCAGTTTGGCCAACATTTTCTATGTTTTTTTCCCAAGCGTTTTTTTTTTTTGTTCGTTCCAACTTTCTTTTACTTTCGTAGGACGTTTGCCGTTTATAAATGATATCCAGTTACTGTCTTAGTCCCTCAGTGAATATGGTTAAGGGTCGGTTAAGGGTTTGCCTGAAACACAGACTAGCCACATTGTGCAACTTTGCATCCAATGTTCTGTGCAGTTCATAAATTGCGCCATACGCGTTTCCCGCCGGGGAAATTGTTGCCTGCAATATTGCAAACCATAGTTGTGGAACTAGAATAGCGTTTTACTTCTGCAAAGGTGCACGCAAAAACCTTTCCAATTTCTGACAATATTACATGAAATTGAACTATCAGTCTAGATTTCGAGCAATCCTTTATTTTCTTTAATGTCAATGGAATGATCAGTGCCCAGCAATTGTTGATAGAAAGAGAAAAACATGGGTCAACACGTACACAAATATTGTCTGTCGCGCGGAAGGAGAGGAGCGATTATTGCGCGCTACTTGGAGGCAAGCGGCTAAGCAGAATAGGATTTCCGGTAGATTTACCGCAAACCTCCAGAAACAGCACTATGCAAACATCCAGTGGAGGTGTAACGTTTCCTTTGCTCACAAAGTACCTAACCAAAGATAACAGGCTTTGATCTTCTGAGCGGAAATATTTACTCACGAAACGGCTAAAAAACAACTGAGTTGCTACTGATAGTACTTGATTTAAACAAAAGCTGAAAAATAACAAAAGATAATAAAGATGAATAAAAATTTCAAACAAGTATTGTAAGTTACCTATGTGGGTGTATGGTCGCTTAGTGGAAATAACTTTCGCAATAACCAGCACCTCATCCACAATCGCAAATGAAGAAACAAGTAGCACTAAAAAGAACTAGACTGGTTACGTAAGTAAAGGTCGACTTGAGAAAAAAAATTCGGTTTCACTGGAGAATGTGTTTGTTCCTTGGATATCTTAGGAAAACATTAATGGACTTTTTGGATTTTGTGTGAGTTTGTGTCAGTTGCATGGAAAGCAAAGACCTCCTAAAACAGAGTGAAATAGAGGACTTGAAAAAGTATCATAGCATAAACCACAAGTTCTGAATTACTATACTGTGCTGAGTTATGCACATCTCCTAACTGGTCTGTCAAATTAAGTGATAGTACGCGGGAAACTCCCTTGTGATTAAAAAATCAGTGAAGTTTCAGCGAGCGCTAGCCCTTGTTCGAAATTCTTTGTTGAGAGGTTGATTATATAAGGTTCTGGTGCTTATGCAATCCTCGCCCTCTCATCCCACAGGACAGTGTGATGAGAGTTTGATTATATAAGGTTCTGGTGTTTATGTAGACTTTCTCAAAGTTCGTTTTCGGTTTTTGCCCTCAGTCAGTCAGTCAGTCAGTCAGTCAGTCAGTCAGTCAGTCAGTCAGTCAGTCAGTCAGTCAGTCAGTCAGTCAGTCGGGAAACGTGTTTATGCAATCCTCGCCCTCTCATAACACTGTCCTGTGAGCTAGTATATACATCTACGCATTACGATTGAGAATGAGAAACACCCAACAACCTGCAACTAGAGCAATGCATAAAGAAATATAATTAGCGATTGCAAACTGAAGTTCCACAACAATAGATTGGATATTGAAACAGTCGGTGCCGGAGTATTTCAGCTCGCTAAATTTTCTAATTAATTAAGAGTTTTTCCCCTTTAGGGTCAAATTTCTCGACCCAACCAAACGTAATTCCCTCTTAAGTTGCTTAGTTGTTTTCCTGTTAAATGACGGGCTATTAACATTGCGTGCGTAAAGCCGTAGTGTGGTTTAGTAATAAAATCTACCGGTTTTCTCAGTTCACGTGTAGCACACGTGAAGCTCGATTTTTCCTGACTTCTTCCTAATATACTTTGTGCCGCTTCCTATACTTGTAATCCTGTCTTTCCTGATTATGATATTTCATAAGAACAGCCGCAGGATTTGCTTATACGCAGAAAAAGACGTCGCGTTGGGGAATATGAAGGGAGTGTGTTGATGGGGGATGAGGATGAATATACGAAATCCCGGTCTAAATTGTAAAGGGGCCGAGAGAGTTTTTCAAGGAGACAGACGCAGATCGATTTTGGTTGTTTAATTTAAGTCGAAGCCAGGAATAACAATTACTGTCCCGTGGAGAGTTTTTAGTTTCAAAATTGTTTTTCTATGTTTTTCATCCTGTCTGACATTAACGCAGTTTGAACTTTTAGCCTTGTTCCTCGTTCAGATCACGACTCCTTTGCATGAAAATGGCCGACTTCTTGCTGTAGAATTCATTTCCGGTACAAACACTAGTTATATAACAGAAGCCTGTTATATAATAAATGTTTTTTTAAGTATTTGCCGGCTGCAAGCAAAATATTAAAGATGTGTAACCGTTGGACCCTGAACTGAAGTTCAATTTCTAGCTGTTTCTATAGCGTTACCGTCTGTCCCTTTCAGAGAATGTCAGAAATTTCGAGCGCAATCAATAATTCGCCTTACAATTTTTATGCTGTAATAATTTTAAATTATCTCTTGATTGTGTTTAAAATCGGTCATGACATTAACTTTCTTTTCAAGTGGTTTGCCGATTATTTGCTACCATCAGGTTAAAACGTTACACTTCAGTGGGCTAATGGCGGGAAGAGGGGAGGCGGGGATAGAAGAGGAGGAAGGTGTTACTTCCGATAAGACCATCATAAAAACATTTAAATATCCCTATTCTTTCCGACTTCTCTCGATCAGATTCCTTCAAGAGAGTCGGGACAGGTTTTTTAATGGTTTGTAGGTTTGTCGTTTCGACAAAAAAGTGGATTAATGAGTATTGCTTTTTAAAATTTAACGCGTAGTGAAGGAATATCGTTCAAGGTAACCTACAGTTCAGGGGCACCCAACGACAATTTTCGGGAGCCTTTTTCTGGCTAAAATTTTCGAAAAGGTAAGTTTTGATCCCTATAATTTTCGGATCACTAGTCTTTCAGCTAAGAAATCCGAACAGATGAAAAGTTTTTAGGGGATAAAAATACGCCTATATCTACCATTTAAATACTAAAATACGTTCAATAATGCTAAGTTAAGTGGTTTTGAACTATATTCTCGTTGGGTGCCCCTGACAGTTTACACAAGGGTTGGTAACTAAGACAAAACGATGTGAAACACAGGGAGTACACAGGGCCAGTCAGGCGTTGATAAGTTTAAAAGTGTTTTGCTGATAGACATCATAAGTATTCCTACAATTTAATGTTGGTTCTCGAAATCAAAGTTCTTCATGGGTGATTATTAAAACAAAATGACACCCAAATAACGGAAAACCACATACATGCTTCATACATACTTCCATTTGACACAAACAAGTCTCAAACAAACTTGTACTTCATTCATATTAGTTCTTGCACCAAATTTTGCTGCTGCTTGGCACGTGCTTTGCAGCTTGTACCCGCTGTGCCCTTAGATCGTCGTTTCGTTGTTCACTCGATCGCGTGCCAGGAGCCTGTAGGGTAACGCAGCTCAACATTTAATGTGGCTAAAATTTAAGGCAAAACCAAAATTAAGCTGACAAGAAAAATACAGTGCAATTCTCTCAAATGCACTTAGAAAATCCTCGTAAGATAAGGCTGAAAGTTTCCGCCCAATGAGAATCGATTTTTATTTTTCAAGTGTTTACAAATGATGCGTGTGGTAATCCTGTGTTCACGTGCGATGGCGGAAACACGAGAACAGAAGATGTACATATCACTTGTCAGTGACCCTTCATTAGTACAACTGATCCTATAGACTATGATAAAATACACACGAGCTAAAAAATTTTGTTCATAAGAATGTGCAAGTCATCGTGTTTGCATCATGTTCTCTTCGGGAAAATCCTTGGTTGTAGCGAACGCGGAGAAGATTTTCTCCGGTTTGGACATCTCCTGCTACTCGGCGATAAGTATGCTGACAAGCCTTTTCTGTGTACTCCCTTCCCGGAATTCAGCTGATGAAGCGCCGGTTTTTAGCCTGGATGAAGGTACACTCTTAAGAATTTTTGGTTTCCTGCCTTTAAGAGACTTGCTCCGCGCCTGCCAAGTGTGCCGGCTGTGGTATAGACTCTCACATGACTTGACGCTATGTAAAACCATCGATTTAAGACGCTTTTCTAAATCTTTGGAAGACCCGAAAAAGTTTCAAGCGATAGTTCTCAACCGTCTGGCTGAAAAAATACACTGTCTCGACTTAAGCGGTTTTGTTTTGACAGAGGAATCTCTACGAGTTCTCGCCACTCATTGCAAGAAATTGCGCGTTCTGAAACTAAGAAGCGTGACCTTCGCAGAAAATTGTACGAAATCTGCCAGCAAAGAGACCGTGATTTTCCCAAAGCACCTCGAATGCCTTGACATACGTTACTCGCATGGCAGTCCTCGCGTGTACCGCGCGATCGCAAAAGAGCTCGGCAACCTCAAATGGCTGGGTCTTTGCGATGCCGTCATCCAGGCACTGTTGTCGGAGGATTGTTTAGAGACAACCATTGACAGCATGAAATATCTGAGAAAACTTGATCTCAGTCACTGCCTCTTACTCAAAGACAGCACTTTGACTCTCTTCGCGCGATGTAAGAAGCTGGAAGTACTGAGTGTGCGTAGATGCTCTTTCCTCACGGGCGCCTTTGTTGAGGATTTTCTGGATTCCTGCACTAAGTTAAAGACTCTTATCTTAGACGGGATCAGTCTAGACGACGAAACACTACAGCAAATCACTTGGCGTTATTCTTCGCTTAAACACCTCGAATTGGGGTGGTGTCGCTTCATCACTCCAGTTGGGCTAAACGTGGCTCTACCCCGGATTGCAAGGATCAAAACATTAGAGTACTTGGGACTGTGCGCCATCGGAGATGAAAAAGCACTGGATGACAATATTCTCCTGGAATTTGGAGCCAGTTTGTCACGCTGGGGATCCAAGAAACTGCAATCACTGAACGTGGGTCGCTCCCGGTCCCTGACACAAGCGGGTGTAGACAAGTTCCACCGGGCGTGCAGTTATATCAAGATGTTAGACACAACAGATTGCCCTGCGTTAAAACATTGCTCAACAAAAGGCATTAAAGAACACCAAAACGAGGTCTTCCACGACAACGATGACAATTTTATGATTGCCAGAGTTGGAGTCCCAACCAGAAGAAGAAATGGTTCGATCAGCGCTACGCAATTTGCCAGATCCAAATACGTTCTGGAAACACCGCTCTGAGACATCATGTTTTCTTGAAATAACAATTCTTCCTTCTAATTTTATTATATTTCTTCGAATGTTCGCTATATGAATTGCTTGATTAGAACACTGGCGGTGTAAGGAGAAATTGGACACAGATCAATTTTGTCGGATGACTTTTTGACCGCGGTCGTAGTGTAGTGTAGCCTATACACCACGCACAGTTGCGTCTCTATTTCGTTTTTTTTTTTCGGTCATTTTAATGTGTATGCCGAAAGCAGATTTTTGAAAATTGTTGAAAGTAGCCTTCACATAAAACCATGTCGACGGAATTTCTCGCTTTACCTGTTTTACAGGGTCCACCATTACTCTTTGACCGAACTGTTCTGCTATAATTTATTATCTTATTACTATTTTGTATTTTGTTAACATTGGGATATTTATATCATGACCCCTTACCCGGTAAGTTTGGGGGCATCACGTCTTTCGGATGTTTCGTTATTTTGAATGACCATATTACTACATTAAATCCAGTCTCACACTTGGTCAGTACAAAAGAAAAGCGTATTAGTATTAGTTGCAATGCTTTCATATCCAGTGGGGAGGTTATTTCTCTACAAGCTATCAGGATTACCGGATGCTGTATAGGCTTGCGTGCCGCCCCAAAGGGTATAATTACACCGCAATTACGGGAAATAGGATAAAGAATTTCACCGTTTGGGTCTGTGATTTATTCGGAGAACTCTCTCCTTAGAATATTTAAAATAATAATTTATAAATCTTTCGCAAGAAAAGGAACCTGATATATTGGGCGCCTCAATCGGGTTAATTTTCTGTTATTTAAATAAATGTTTCAAATGTAATCAGGTCTGTTTTTCTTTGCGTCTTCAACCAAAACGAGCCGATTATTTTCGATGGCACTCATCAGTTTTTAAATGGTCAAGAAAAAGCTTTTCTTCCAATCCGACAAGCAGCAGCAAGTTTGCGCCTGAACATGATTGTAAACATGTTTTCTTTTTACCCTGTCATTACCAACCCTCTACGAGGGTCTAGGATCAAAAACTGCACAGGCTGTAAACCTAGAACCATCGTGCGCACCATAATAAGCGGTACTACAGTGCAGTACTGCTACTCAATAGCTTTTATTTGGTCATTTCATTCAGATACTTACAATTTGGAACCAAATAGATCATGTCTCCTGTTTTACCTGTTAGGAGTACGGGTGTTATTAATAAAAAAAAATAAAAAAAAAACGTCTGTTGTTTGCCTTATAGGAGCACAGGTGTTGTTTTAACCCTTCCACTCTACAATTTAAAACCAAATAAATAATGTGTGCTGTTTTGCCTGGTAGGAATGTAGGTGTTATTTTAACCCTTCCACTCTAACTAGGCCGCGACCAGTGAGCTTCCACCCTATGTCACTGTATTCCTAGAGAACTTGATATCGCCAGTTTCCGCTTGTAACGGATACCCACTCACTAGTGGGAAAACCTCACGAAAAACAAGCTAAAAACAGATCAAAACAGACAGCGAACGCGAAAGTATTTCGTTTCACCCGACAAATTTAAGAACCTGGAACAGGCTCTCGATCATTTCTCTCATGGATATAGTCAACCGAGACCCGCGAATTACTGGTGCGCGCGAAAATTACCTCGAGTTTTTTCAAGCCGTGTTTCTGCAGTCTTCACATTCACACTCTCTTTGTTTTCCTTTCCTCAATACTCCCGAGGGCGTTTCGGGACTGAAACCTTCTGTACATCTGAATAGGTTTTTGGGCCTAACACATCTTTGGAACGCGGGTCTTAGAAACGCACGCACGCCTGTGCTTTTGTTCTAAGGCTGCGTGCGTTCATGTGCTAAGCTAGCGCAAAAATATTGCCTGCGCAGAAATAGCCCGCCCACACTTCGCGCTCCTACTCATCCACTTTCTCCGTAAACCATACAGGCTAGCAATTTTTTTCTCTTTTCCTTTCCTATTTTGTTTGATTTTTGATTTCAAGTTTTTCTTCATTTTTTAGCAAAAACATGGAGTGTGTTACAATTATATCACGGTCTCTTGCTCAATACCAGGGAACTAAAACATTTCAATCTCAGACGTTTTGTGCATGAGACAAGTTGACCATGCAAATGAGGGATCAAGATTTTAATCAGGGTTAAGGAGCCGTTAACTAAACATTATTGGAGAATACTAGCACTTGTGAACAAATTATAATTGACAAAGCTGAGTTAATACGGAAATGAAGGAAACAAAGCTGAATTATCGATGCATCTCAAAGTGAAACATATTTTTGCCTATAAAAAGCAACAACAACAACGATATTCCTAGGGTTGAATTTCAATTTGTAGTTTAGCCACTATTTCCCACTTTCCCAGTTCGTACAAATCCTTGCTTTCTGCATCACTTCGTCGGTGTGTGTAAAAGAACACTAGTTTGGTATCTGCAGTTTCTCGTGACCGTATATAGCGTAACAGGGAGTTGATACAGTTCACTGAGGCTGTTATGTATAAGGACTATAAGCCATGCGATCCGAGACTCATTAGCTTGGAAACAACGCTGCTATCTCAGGTCTTGTGCCAAACTCGTGACAAAAATTGAAACCGCAGATCAGGTATTACGGAAAAAAATTACGCCCAGTCCTGACAGTCCAGTATAAGAAAGTATGTGTGGCTCCAAAATGGTATGGTGTTTTAACTGTTTCAGGTTTAAATACAGTATGAAAATATATTTGTGTCAGAAGCTGTATACAGCACAACCCCTACTCAAAACTTCAAAAGAGTACCCTGGGGGAGGGGGGAGGAGCGAATAAAAACATTGACCTCCCTATCCCGCGCCGGATATACACGCATATGGCACGCAATGGCACGCGATGGCACCAAATAGGAAGGAGGCAATTAGCTAACCTGCGATCAGGTCTTCTTTTTTTTCGCGGCGTTGACTACACCGCCGCGAGAAAAATAACGCCTGATCGCAGGTTAGCAATTAGCTCCTTATCTGATACCGACTGAAAATACTTGTCGTACTTACTAGGGTTAAATTTCTACCAATAATCGGTTCTTGATGCTGTACAAAATGATCGCGGCCTCTCGAGATGTTTGAAATCATGGGTGGACATTTTCTAGTAGCTGTACTGAGACACTGGTTACAGGCGTACTTGGTTGGGAGGTGGGAGAAAAGAGAAAACTGTTTTCCTCTCACCTCCGGTCCGCCACCTACTTAGTACTGGTGATAAAGACTTTTGTTCCTGGGCCATCGTAGCTTGACGTACCTGGTAAATCTGCATTTTTACGCCATGGAAAACTACTTGGAAATTTGTGAAAAAATAAGTTGATACAGCATACCCCTGCTATCTCCAAAACGCAATGGAAGCGATATTTTGTTACGAATAACGGAACTGAGTATCACGTCGAGATAGCGGGTGTCTCAAGATAGACGGGGCTCTACTGTATACTGAAAAAATCTGAGAGATTTTACCAGATGTTTCCTCCCGAAGAGTGGGAATGTCTTGGTAAGAGGTTACCAGAGAATTTAAATAAACTTCAAATCTATGCCGCTGGAGGCAACTGTTTTGAATTTTGAAAATCAGCCTCCTTTCTTGCCGTTGTCGAGTTCCTGTACCACCCTTCACCTGCCTAACAACCGACACTCTCATATCATGGATGTTGTTGTGGTCCGGAAGATTGAAAAGCACCTTCATCAGGGGATTCTGATCAGTTGTATCCTTCTACTGAGCGAAGGTGTTCACCAAAGCGGTCCGACAGTCTACGACCAGTTTCTCCATTGTACATCATGTGGCATCGCTGGCACAGGATGGCACAGGGTGGCGCAGAGTGGCATAGACTACGCCATCCGCAGTACAATCGAAGCGCTTTTTTGAGGTGAACACTCCTGCCCGTGAAAGTGACGGTAGCCGTCCTTCCCGTAAAGTCACAGGTGCGACGCCTTGGTCGGTGGCAAGGGACAGTTCCTGTTGATGCTTGGTCTTGATCAGGCAGGGACGAAAAGGTACTATGAACAAGTATGTCTCGATGGGTAGTATCCCACCGATAGACGCAAAAAGGTGTGGTGTTAAAGACATGACTGATGGTGGGGTCTTCAGTGAGGGTACGAAAATTTTTCAGAAGGATTTTCTTGACTTCCTGGTTCTTGGGACGGATAGTGAGGACCAGGTTTCCGATCGTTCAATACTATGTGCACGGTCATAGTTATGAAGGGCTCTTTCCCGGCTGATCTCTTTGGCTCGCTTCTGACTAGTGGTGACTATGTTTCGGGGATAGCCTCTGTTCTCGAAGAATGACGCCATTTCGGCAGCGAGAAATTGGCTGTATGGGATGGCTTTTTTGCAATGGGTAGGGTGGGAGGAAGTATACTCAAGGTAGTTGTGAGTATCTGTTTGTTTGTAGTGAATGCTAGTAGAAATTCTGTCGTTGGATACAGAGAGGCAAATTTCCAGGAATGGTAAAAGTATACTTAAGGGAAGGATGGTAGATTGAGCGGAAATTTAGGAAATTCTCGAGATCTTGTCGAGGCGCTAATGCCAATGTAGCTCATTGTCGCTGTAACGCTTGTACAACTGAGTCTGGCGTTTTACCTTGGTAGTCTTCAAACATCTTCCCACGAACAGACACGCATAATTGGTTCGCTCACCGGCTTGCAAATCGCGGCTGCGCAGGCAAGTTATTCGCGCAAATAGCTCACTAAGTGAACCTACTCGCAGGTCACGTCGAAGACGAGTCCGGGACTGAAGTGTGAATAAAATGCAAGGGGACAGTTTTTGGTTACAGGCGTCCGTTCATTTGAATTCGTTTGACAGGGTTAAACTCAATGTCCTTTACGTTGAAACAGAACAACTTTGGCAAGAAGAAATAAATGCGACAACTTTATTTTAGCCATTCGCCAAAATCAAATTAAGGACGGGTGCCTCCTATTGTTACTGCGCATACGTTCTGCGCATCTCGGGATATTCGGGTTTCTTAAGGAATTTGCCCCCTGATGCAACAATGTTTTTGCGCGGTTTATGACTATGTGGGAAAAGCAGATCTTAGCAAGGGCTGTCAGAATCCAAAAAGAAAATTGGGGGCCTGAACCACTCATTTTTCAGAGATAATCGAGCTTAAATCTGGAAAGAAATTGCCATACATTCTTTGTATTTTAACGCTTTTTTAGAATTATGGTTGCTTAATTATCTCTGAAAAATGCGAGGTTACCCACATTTTTCTTTTTGGATTCCAATAACCCTTGCTAAGATCTATTTTTTCCCCATAGTCACAACCTTTGCAAAAATACATCTCATTAGGATGCGCCGTCCTTAACTCCCCGTTAATTGTCGCTACTGAAAATAGACGAATTCTTTTATTATACGGGACAAACTCGTCTCAAGACGAGAACTGAATTGCCCACGTTATGAATTCCGGTGAAGTAAGAGATTTCCTTTCAGAATGAGACTAGAAAGTCAGACGAGAAGGCCGGTAGTTTGGAACAAATTTTTTTTTCCTTTTCTGGGTTGATTTCAGTAGTCAGCGTACTGTTCTTAAATTCGTTAAACGATTAGACGGATTTCTGCATTAGCAATGGCAGCTCTGAATTATGTAATCAAACGGAGGGTACAAATTGCAAAATACAACTTTCTCATATAATGCTAGATTATTGAGTGCAAGGACGAGTGCAAGTATTTTCCTGAATTATTCTTGTTATGTAAACCAAACTTGAAACGACAAGTTTAACGCGAGATTTACTCGTGTTTGTAGTTTGTACTCTGAGATATCAAAAGAGTTTCTTTTCTTGGCCCTTTGAATTGTACGTTATTGATCGCTTTGTTGTGGATTTTGTTTCACGTATGTTTGGATGACGGCAAAAAATAACATTTAACTTGACAGACCACTTTTCAGTGTGTTATCCCCAATGTGTTGACTGATAGAATATCGATTTTTAAGTTTTAAAATTCCTTTAACGTAAAGGTCAACACATTTCGATAATAACGTCTATGCAATAAAAACTAATTTAAATATTCCAATCACATTAAAGGAACACTCCTTTGTAAATGTGACAAAATACACCACAGGCAGCCCAAGCTCACTGAGTTAGGCCTTCAAACACAGTAAACCAACTCTCTTGTCGACGATTATAAAAGTTTGTATGGGAAATCTTACTTGAACTTTTAAAACCGAAATAAAATTGTCTACAAAAATCACCGTTCTCGTTTTCTTGTAGTTTCCTAGTGTATCCCCCACCCCCCTCTAATTAAAGGTAATTTGGCGCCTTTCCGAGCGGGTCAACTTATCAGCCCCAGCAATACACGAACATAAGAGTTTGTATGGAAAACATAACTTGCGCTAAAAATCTGCTAAATGTAAAATAAAGTTGTCTTTTTAACTCACCTCTGGCTCATTCAGGCGTTTCTCAGTGTTTTTACAGCGACTTAGGCCTTGAAGGATCAATAGAACCCCTCTTTGAGGGAGTCGCTTTCCCACCACGAGAAGCTTCGCTTCTCTCTTCGCTTCTCGGGGTGGGAAAGCGACTCCCTCAAAGAGGGGTTCTATTGATCCTTCGAGGCCTAAACCGCTGTAAAAACACTGGGAAACACCTGAATGAGCCAGAGGTGAGTTAAAAAGACAACTTTATTTTACATTTAGCACATTTTTAGCGCAAGTTATATTTTCCATACAAACTCTTATATTCGTGTATTGCTGGGGCTGATAAGTTGACCCGCTCGGAAAGGCGCTAAATTACCCTTAATTAAAGGGGGGAGGGGGGGGGGCGGAGGTTGGGGGAATATACTAGGAAACTACAAGAAAACGAGAACAGTGTGTTTTGTAGACAATTTTATTTCGGTTTTAGAAGTTCAAGTAAGTTTTCCATACAAACCTTATAATCGACAAGAGAGCTGTGTTTGAAAGCCTAACATAGTGAGCTTGGGCTACCTGTGAATACACTTTGTAAAGTGGATTTTCCCTTTATATTCGTGTGCTAACTTTCCTCCATGCATACTTATCTTCACCGAACATACTTAAACACGTGCACTGTTAAATACACGTAGTTAAAATCGCACGTACATGTCTATAACTTCTATGTCAGATCAGCGCATTTCAAGTACTGTTGACAAAAGTTATTTGTCTTCCTTGGATATCTGACATTTCTGCACCAGATCACGTCCCTGCTTGTGAAACGAATGTCTCGCGAAAAACACTTCCTTCAACATTTACACTGCACTATGTATCACTTTCCATTAATACCCCTCCAAAACACTTAATTTAAGCTTATTCTTTCATCAGCGCTTTTTAACACAAGTACTGATTTCAGACTGTCACTGTATCTCCCTTGGTAAAATTTGTCAACGGTTTTCCGCAAATCACATTCACAAATAAAACTTAAATTACCCGTCAAGCGAAGACACACTTTCTGCACGAATTCACCACTGAATCCAAGCACAACATAAACAGTGGCAATTAAAACGGTTCTAACCTTGCAGTTTGTTGACTCACGGTTATTGTTTGCTCAACAATAAACGTTTGGCACCCTATACTTTCTTTACATAAACCAATTAACACAACTGAATTAATCAGCGTTCGTTTTACTCAGGCTATGTACCTCACTTCTGAATTACATTGAAACTTTAATAACTTTAAGATGGAGCAGTAAATTTAGACCTCAGAAGGCGATTGGCCTAGATGCTTAGCTAATCTCTTCCGTGTTCACAAACGCAGAAACAATTCACAGATAAGTTTTGGCTACGCCTGAACAGTTCCGTTCCAAGCCATTGGGGGTCGAACGTATCTGTTCAAACTTGGCACGTACTCAGGAGTTTATTTTAACGTCACAGTCGCTATTTACCCGACAAATTTCCGTTGCATTTCATTCCAATTCCATTAATCTTCCTAGAAAAACCTAGGAATTATTTCTAGTACTGCAATTTGCAACATCAGCTTACTGCTCTTTCCTTTACTGTCGAGTTTACTCCTTGACCAAATTACAACTATAATACAATATACGAAGTCTTCTAAAAAACTGTTGAGTTATGGCGTTTTTTTCTTGTCGTCTATTGGAGCGTTTAATTAAAAAGCCTTTTTCTTCTCTGTTTAATAGGAAACGGTTAAAATAATCCGATAAAAGTTTTTTCTCCAATCCAGTATGAGTATTCTAACAATGGTGTCGCTTTTAACAATAACAGAGGTCAAGTCAGTGTCAAGTGGGTGTAACGGCAAATGCTAATTTCAGTTGTTACGCTATTGCTGCAAGCTAACGACACTAGTTTACGTGCATCTAGAAAGCACCTTACTGGCTAAGCTGTAAACGTGCCAAGTGTGACAGGACATAAATACGATGTGATGTTTATAGTTAGCCATATGCGTAATGGAGCTTGAGCCGAGAAGTTGACCCAGGCATTCGTCGAAGATCTGAGAACAGAAAATGCCAAACAATCTAAAGGTGTTGAACTCGATTCACGAAAATATGCTTCAACGGAGCATTCCGCCGGGCTCATTACAGTTCAGTTCGACAAACCCTGCTGAATTTTTAACGGCTGTTAACGGGTTCCAAGAAAGTTGTACTTCTGGCTTCTCTGAGAAAATGGCCAAGAGTTTGACTACCCAGTGTCAGAATGGTGTACTGAAAATGAGAGCAACTATGTGTACCAATGAGATTGTCAATCACTTTCCTGAAGTTGCTGTTTGCGAAAGACAAGAAAAGGCAGCGAGAAACGGTAACAATTCATGGAAGGATATTGATATTAACAGTCGTTTGAGAATCCAATCTAATTTAACTCAAACACCGCCATTACTGGGTCTTAAAAACCACTTAAACACACAACATGGAATTTTTGAGATGCATAATATTACAATTGTTCGTGACAGATGTGATGCGAGTAATACCGGTACAGAATGGCCACAAAGTGTGGCCAAATCCAAAACATTACCACACGGCAGCGATAAACTGCCACTGTTCAAGTTGTTGCATAATTTTGGACACAAAGGCGAGGGATTTGGAGAGTTTGACGAACCTGTCGGAGTGACTTTCAACCCAGAAGGAGATATCGTTGTGGCAGATTACAGCAACGACAGATTACAAGTGCTGTCTATTGAAGGAGAGATCATTCGAGTTCATGACCACTACTCGAGGGAGAGCGGAAAGCAATTTGCATTCATCTCCCCAGGTGGAATCGCGTGTGATCCCTCGGGAAACATGACAGTAGTGGAAAAAGCCAGAAACCGGGTGGTCGTTCTCTCACCCAGCGGTACAATTCTTCACGCATTTGGTCGGCATGGCAAAGAACAGGGGCAATTCAGAGGACCGCACGGGGTATCAGTGGACGCTAGAGACCGCATTATCATTACTGACACTATGAATTCACGCGTCCAGGTTTTTGACCACGAAGGAAATTTTCTCTTCATGTTTGGAAATAAAGGTCCAGGAAAGCTAAACTACCCCTGCTACGCGATATTTCATGCGGGTCGTTTCTACGTTGCTGACACGGACAACGACTGCGTAAAAGTTTTCGACACCCGTGGCACCTTTGTAAGGACATTTGGAGACGGTTTCAGCGCGCCATCAGGAATTGCCGTTTACAAGAACAAGTATCTGCTTGTTTGTGATTACAGCAATGACTGCGTAAAGGTGTTCTCCTTTGACGGTCGGCTGCTGAACAGTATTGGCACCAGTGGAGAGGGGAGCGGCCAGTTGTTTGGCCCGGAAGCCATCGCAGTGAGTCCAGAGGGAAAGATTGTCGTCACTGATAAATTGAACTGTAGACTTCAGATACTTGAGTTGGTTAATTAAAGACGTAACGTGTAAATATACTAGATATCTATAAAACCAGAAACTTCCGGTGAAAAGCAAATCTATAGTTATGTTGGCATCTACTCAGGGCGTTATCTCTTGGTAGTTCCTTATTTTCCTTGTACAAGTAAATAAATTGAGTAACCCAAATCTTGCGTTGTTATTTTGGGACTTGTATTTGAGTATACATCTTTTATGTTCAATACTTTTCCATTCATCCATTGAAAATAGATTTAAAACAAGCTTTTTACTGTCAAATCTGAAAATTTGTCTAGACCTTTTACTGGTGATATGTCCCTTGATAAGAACGGGCCTAAACCGCAATCAACAAAGTCGAACGTAAATCTGTAGCGACATTATTGAAATTTAATCAGGTTCAGTAGCATTAATTTTGCCCATTAGATCAGCTTGGATTTTATAGATTGAGACAACGTACGTGCCTTATCAGCTATATCAAGTCGCTAATTATAACTTAGTATTTTGACTTAGTAGATTTCATCGCTCGCTCTATTTTTGCAAGGCAATTTGTTTTCCCTAAATACATCTTTTGTTTGGTACCATTGCCTGAGGCCTGTTGATGGAAAATTCATCAAGAATTGGGAAAATATTGTAAACATAAACTCATCCAAACTCACGTTTAGTGGATCTTATGTTTGAAAAAAAACAATGAACATAACCCAAAAACATGAGATATGAGAAATTATGAGGGTTCTCTGTACCAAAAATGACCGTGACTGAGTTTCGTGCTTGGTTGAAGGCTGTAGGACTTGAACATTCGTGAATCTCTTTAATTCCACCACGATCTCGTCTGAATGGAGATTGAAGTTCAACCGATTATTAAATCTGAAGACAAATTGTAGGCTCGTCTAGAGTAGCACTGTGCACTGTATCAAAAGTGGAAATGTCATTGACTAGTAAACATAGGCCATTTTCGAGTATGAATAAGAACTCGAATGGTTTTACATATTAGCCTCGTTTTGAAGCCGAGACAAAAGCAACTCGAAAATTGATTTAGTCACAGAAAAACGTTGCTTACTTTATAGAGGGAATAAATAGCAATTTTTGAACCAAAATGGTGCTGCGTTACGAAGTATGCACTTAGTGTGTACCATATATTGGAAATTAATATTTGAATAAAATAGCATTGATGCATGTCAATTTCAAAATTACATTGTCTTGAAGAACTGTGAACAGGTTAGTTATCTGTCAGGCCAGCTAGGCCACAAACGTCCAGAGAAAAATTCAAATGACAAACGCAAATGCAAGCACAAGGATCGAAATGCCGGTCAAAATGTTGTGATCCTTGAAATTGCGCCGCTGGTGATTCTCGGTAGTCACAAGTACCTTTCTGCCCTGCTTGCGCTCCTGTTTGCTTTTGCGCTGTAAGTGAGACATTCAATCGCTAAATTGTGCTGAATTTTCACCCGGAAATTGTGTCCAACAATCTGACAAGGGGATAAATATTCTTGTCGTTCGTGGTTTTGCACGGTACGTCAGGTTTCTATTTACAAACAATTTATAAAACGTCACGAAACGTGTGACTTTATTTACCACTGCATGCAAGAGAAATTCCTAGTTTTCAATTTCCAACATACGAAACAGGAAGCGACAAAAAAAGGTCGAGTTTCATGTTGGCTTAAAAATGCTATCAAGGAGAACTTGCAATTTTCTTTGGTGAGTTTTCAGAGCAAATCGAACCGTTAATTGAGGTGAAACGATCTTTAAAACGTTCTGCTCCATTTCCCACATTGCGACTTTACCTCTGTAGCCCTTTATTCAGTCTTTGATTAGAAGCCGGTGAACATCATCTTGCAGCCAGCATCGAACGTAACAACAAAGAGACATTTTTTTATTGTTCTACATATTATTCACGATGCGGACCTCTTAATAGGGTATAGAGGAAAAACTGGTTTAAGTTTCTTGTTGCAGTCCTGCTTGGAATTTCTTCCGCCAGTTAATAAACTTTGTATTGGCACTCGTATCTTTTTCGATGTTATCTTTCATCCCTTGTATCTTGACAACCGTCTGCAAAGTCAAGTAATGATCGGGGCCTTGGAGCGACAACCTGCGATTGGCTTGCATTGAAATATGCGCCTCATTGAAAGCCATCTTTGCCGCTCTTGCCGCAGAGGTGTACTTAAGCTTGGAGATTTCTTTCATCCGCGAATCGCGCCCGCCTGGAATCCGCATGTTTGGGTCTTTCATACGCTGAGTCGTCGTGGGCGAGTTAGTCATTCCTAGTGCGTCTCGTTCACTCTGGGGTTGACTCTGTGGTGGTTTGTGTAAGTCAACCTTGGAACCTGCTAGGGAACCGCGCCTACTGGCATTCTTTGGAACAAACTTGATGACGTCAGATACTAATGAAGCCTTCCTTTGCTTGGGTTCTTTCTTAGCTTCCTTCGGTGGCCTCGCTGTTTTTATAACATCAGTAACGAGAGAACTCCGACGCGTGGCTCGATGTTTATTATAAGACTCTATTGGCAACTCTTTCTTTTCTTCCTCGATTTTGTGCAGAGACCTTGCCTCCTTTTCAGCTAGAAACCGTAACAAGTCATCGCGCAGATTAAACCGATGAATATCGTGTATCTCGAAACCGGAAATAGTGTGTCTTCGGCCCTGGTCGTGCTTTTGCTTGGGTAGATAGGATTTGGCTGCGAACGTAAAACACGTGACCATCTTGGGTTTTTGCCCGATTTTAGGGTGAACTTGTTGGACGTCAACAGGGTATGATTCCTCTTCTGGGAACACAGAGGGAGAAAGTACTCAATTAAAAGCTGATACTTTTCCTGAACTGAATTGTATTAGAAAAATAAGTGGTTCTTACCAAATTCGTCTGTCTCCTGAGGGGTGCATTCTGATGGCTTGCGCATGGGGACAGGCTTAAGACGTTCCTCCAGATAACAAAGGTCGGGATGATCCTTGATGGCCTTCATGCACCAGGCACTCCGAAATACTTGCTCCGCCGTGAACCGTTCATTTTGGTCCACATTCAGCATACTGCGGACCAGGTCACGACACTCTACCATGAGGGAAAACGTCGAAATTAGTCTGGTAACCATTTAATTTAATCCCAGACATACAAAAAAAGGTTTTCTAGCTGACTTGTCCCCAGTGGGACCGGAAGGCGCAGGGATTGATGGGAAAGAGGAAAGTGAGGGATTTCTTTTACCCATCAACTTTTTGCACTCTTTTCACGTGCGTCTCCTAACAAGAGAGACAGCTGGGTACGAGTGAGATTTTCTAATAACTGTCATCACACAAGCTAAGCACTGGGAAACTCAAGTATTCCAAGTTACTACTGGTTGAATGTTTGCATTTTTGCCTTGTCTGGTTGCACTATGTTTTCAGGTGTTTCGATACAGCTTTTTTGGGAACATACCTCACTTTTAAAATCGACTCTTAGACAGTCTTCATCTCGTCGGATCAACGTGAAATTTGCACTACTTGTTGGTTTTGGATTGAACTTTAGTGTGGTTTACAATTTGTGAAAATCAATATTTCCATGACAACGATAAACAAAAATCCTCGAAAACAGTAAAACTGAAATTTTGCGCGATCCAGATTTCACTTTGAAAAGCAAATACCAACATCTTAAACTGTGGTGTATGGCAAACAAAATATGCAAGAACAAAAAAAATCTGTATGTTTGTTTTGGAGTAAATCGCAAAAACATTTTCAACCTTAGTTTTTGCATTGTAATAGTAAATGCACTGAAAAATAATCGATGTTTTGATGAAATGGCTAGAAAATAGTGTTAAAATGTGTCTTTTACCTATTATTTTACGCCTCGAAAGTTTTGTTGAAACTGGTGTTCTCGATCTCGAGAACGAATTGTTTTTCTAAGATCATTCGCTTAATCATTTTGTGGTAATTTTTGAATTTGAGCGCTTTTGCGAAAATCTTAAGAGCGGCTCGATAGATTTTTTAAAAACGTTAAACACGCGTACTTGACGATGTGACCAATTTTAGTATTGAGTCTTATTAACATTGATTCACTGGAACACTTTTAGATTTAACGTTAAAGAGGACGTATGGACCGACGGAAAAGCTGGCGTTACAAAAACACAGTTGGCAAGTAAATGCTAATATATTCAAAGTAATGCGTAATTCATTGCTTCGTGATTTTTATCTGGTTTCTTTGTTCTTTATTTTGTTGCACTGTAGATTAAAACGGAAAGTAAAAATCACGGAGGAATGCACTGCGCATTACTATGAATATATTAGCATTTACTTGCCAACTGTGAATATGTAACGCAAGCTTTTCCGTCGGTTCATATGTCCTCTTTAACGTTAAATCTAAAAGTGTTCCAGTGAATCAATAATAAGGCTCGAGATTAAATTTGGTCACATCGTCAAGCACGCGTGTGTAATGTTTTATCAAAATCTATCGAGCCGTTCTTAAGATTTTCGCGAAAGCGCTCAAATTCAAAAATTACCACAAAATGATTACACGAATGATCTTAGAAAAACAATTCGTTCTCGAGATCGAGAACACCAGTTTCAACAAAACTTTCTAGGCGTAAAATAGTAGGTAAAGGACACATTTTAACACTATTTTCTAGCCATTTCATCGAAGCATCGATTATTTTTCTGTGCATTTACTATTACTATGCAAAAACTAACGTTGAAAATGTTTTTGCGATTTACTTTAAAACAAACGTACAGATTTTTTTTTGTTCTTGTATATTTTGTTTGCCATACACCACAGTTTAAGATGTTGGTATTTGTTTTTCAAAGTGAAATCTGGATCGCGCAAAATTTCAATTTTACTGTTTTCGAGGATTTTTGTTTATCGTTGTCATGGAAATATTGATTCTCACAAAATGTAAACCACGCTCAAGTTCAATCCAAAACCAACAAGTAGTGCAAATTTCACGTTGATCTGACAAGGAGAAGACTGTCTAAGGGCCGATTAAAAAAGCTAGGTATGGTCCCAAAAAAACTGTATCGAAACACCTTAAAATACATAATGCACCTCATCAAGCAATTATAAAGCCTAATCTAATCAGTAAAATGGAAAAATGTTCTATTTTGTATAATTTTGATCGGTCTGAGAGCCTGGAACGGGCCCTGAAAGCTGGAGGCAGTTAGGAGTCATTCATAATTAGGAGAACAAGTACAACACTGATTTGATTGAAAATGCCAATAATGATAAGCGGTCAGTTTAGTTTCACTAAATACTTTTCAGTACTTAGCCTGGTCATATGCCTCTGCTTTAAGTCATTCACACACCTTTACTGACTTTTTTAGAGAACTTTAACTTGTTATGGTACTCATCCTTAACTAATGCTCGCATATCGTCTTCACTGAACGGTAGTCTCGCGCATGCCATCGCATACAACACTACACCCATGCTCCACACATCTGCTTTCTTGCCGTCATATGGCTGTCCTCGGAGGATCTGGGGACAACAGTAGGCATACGAACCACAGAAGGTTTCCAAAAGACGATTCTTAATCGTGCTAACTGCAAACCCAAAATCTGAAATAGATGAAAAGCATGCTTCAGAACAGCTCTGGCATTTGGTTGACTAATTTTTGCAAATAAGTCACAATAATTTCCGGCTCCGGTCACTGGTGACACGTAGTAGAATTCACAAACCCTTAAGGTTAAGATCTGCCCTTAGTATGAAAACAGCTTATTGATAAGACACGCGGCTTCGAATTCAGCTTGACTAAGGAGACTGTTGGGAATCCCCAGCTACCAGGTGGCTTGATGGTTTATATGGGGCTGGATTATCATAGTGCTGCACGAGCCCCAGGAGGGTCTTCAAGTCCCGTTTAAGCCGTAGAGCTTTTCCAAGTTTCTATACTGAAACTGCTGCATCATTGATTTATAAATTAGAGCGCGATTTCTCAAAATAGACTATGACAAACTCTGCACAATTACATGTTACAAAAGAAAAGTCTCAAACCTTAGCTAGCTTCAAAGAAACGTACGTTTTCCAACTCCGTACTGAAAGGCTTATTGCATTTGATAAGTTGATACTGATCTGTATTGATTGGCTAATTTTGGGCTTGATTTTGATTGGTCAGATGTTTCAACTTTGGCTTGTTTTCTGACGTCACTATAATAGACCATAGATCAACTAGCCTTCAATTTCACTAAACTGAATTTCAAAGGTTATACGGTGTATGCGCAATGGATACTACTCTTTCCTTTACCTGTTACTTTCAATTTTCCTTCAGAATCAAGCAGGATATTTTCACATTTTAGATCTCTGTGCACCACGTGTTCCTTGTGACAGTATGTCATGGCAGCAGCGAGCTGGCAAAACAATTTGCGCACCTCGTGCTCGCTCAGGGTGGGTTGGCTGTTGATGTACTCCAGTAAATCCCCTTTGGAGGCTAACTGTAGAACGATGAACACTTTGGTTGAAGTTTCCACAACTTCGTGTAGTTTAATCTGAGTGAATGATAAAGACAATTTTTATCCATAGGTTAACCAATTATATCAGTCATAATGTGAATTTTCTTAACTCTTTAAGAAGCTCGAAATACTGAAAGTCGTTCACAGTACGAGGAACCTTTAAGTACCTATATTTCACCAGACAACAAAAACATCTACCTTAGGCCACGCAGCGGGTAAAACACGATCCGAAAAAACCGGATGCTGTTGCAAACTACTTTAAAAGCATTACGAAGAAACAGCGCATGCGTCGTTAAGCTATTCTCTTCAGCTACAATAGTTCGATCGAGTAATACCGTAAAATCCCTGTTAAAAGCCCTGGGTTTATACAACTTCGTAAAAGTTTCTTTAATTGTCTAGCAAGTACAAATTAATATGGTAGTGAAATTTGTTTTAGTCGATTTTTACTGGTATTTCCCAATGGACCTAACTTGGCATGTTTTCAGTAATTCTCAATAATTGTTTTAGTATTTGTCAAACCAGTGGATAGCCGCCGATACCAAATAGTTCTTTGTTTTCTGAGAATAAGGAAAATTCGAACAATGCCAGGAGGTGAATAGCAGATACTATCTTAAATATGAGTAGCCAATCAGTAATGGTCAGTAATATGAGTAGCCAATCAGTAATGGTCAGTAATATGAGTAGCCAATCAGTAATGGTCAGTAATATGAGTAGCCAATCAGTAATGGTCAGTAATATGAGTAGCCAATCAGTAATGGTCAGTAATATGAGTAGCCAATCAGTAATGGTCAGTAATATGAGTAGCCAATCAGTAATGGTCAGTAATATGAGTAGCCAATCAGTAATGGTCAGTAATATGAGTAGCCAATCAGTAATGGTCAGTAATATGAGTAGCCAATCAGTAATGGTCAGTAATATGAGTAGCCAATCAGTAATGGTCAGTTATATGAGTAGCCAATCAGTAATGGTCAGTAATATGAGTAGCCAATCAGTAATGGTCAGTAATATGAGTAGCCAATCAGTAATGGTCAGTAATATGAGTAGCCAATCAGTAATGGTCAGTAATATGAGTAGCCAATCAGTAATGGTCAGTAATATGAGTAGCCAATCAGTAATGGTCAGTAATATGAGTAGCCAATCAGTAATGGTCAGTAATATGAGTAGCCAATCAGTAATGGTCAGTAATATGAGTAGCCAATCAGTAATGGTCAGTAATATGAGTAGCCAATCAGTAATGGTCAGTAATATGAGTAGCCAATCAGTAATGGTCAGTAATATGAGTAGCCAATCAGTAATGGTCAGTAATATGAGTAGCCAATCAGTAATGGTCAGTAATATGAGTAGCCAATCAGTAACGGTCAGTAATATGAGTAGCCAATCAGTAATGGTCAGTTATATGAGTAGCCAATCAGTAATGGTCAGTAATATGAGTAGCCAATCAGTAATGGTCAGTAATATGAGTAGCCAATCAGTAATGGTCAGTAATATGAGTAGCCAATCAGTAATGGTCAGTAATATGAGTAGCCAATCAGTAATGGTTAGTTATATACCAAAAGCTTCTAGCCTGTTAGTAGGGCGCCAATCAGAGTGCGTGTTTTCTCATCTCCAAGGGTCGTCTTTTAAATGAGCCAGCGTCAATTTCAAGTTTCAAACGCAGTTTTAAAATCTTCATTGATTTAACAAGGCTTTTCTCAGCGCGTGCATAATTCAAAGCTCGAAATAGATCAGGCTAACAGTCAAAAATCTTCCAATACGATGGGCTCTATTTAGATATATTCCCTCCGCTAAATTACCCATTTCACTCACCACGTTGGGATGATCCAACCGATGCATTAGATGAACCTCTCGAGGCAGGAACTTTTTAAGAAAATCCTTAGGTGCTCTTCTTTTATTGATGACTTTTACAGCCACTTGACAGTTGTGCTTTTTGGAATCGGCTAGCTTGACTTTAGCATAAGCTCCTTCTCCAAGAGTTTTCTTTAAAGTGTAGCCGTGTTTCTCTATGGCTGAAATCTGTTGCTCTCTCTTTGGAACCCAGGAGTCGTTCTTTTTCACAAGGCTGATGTGAGATTTTAACATCGTGGTAGTTTAGTCATGAACATCGAAAATAATTTTTTTCCTTCAGTGTTTCTGATTTTAGTCGAGTAGCCATGTTCTCGAAAGGCTGAGCCTTTCGTTCTATTTAACTGCGCGCATCTCCATTCGAGCATCACACTGGTTTTAAATTAACAATATGATGTCATCAATTGCACTAATTAGTTTACTTACAATAATCGTCAGCCCGTCCCAGTTTCGGACTGTAAGCCGAATTCTAAACGAAAACATCGTTGATTAACATAGCAACTTGTCTCAAGTCGAGTTTCTCGCCAAGTATAGATCTTTTTGGAGCACGGGCTTCCCGTTTTGAACTCCCATCTGCACAAACCATTTTCTTGCCGTTTGCGCGAGAAAGAGTCAGTCGAGAAACTCGTTTTATGAACCCAATATACTCACATAAAAGTTTACGCTAACTACAGCAAAGTTGTTAAGGTGGAACTCTTACATTAATTTCAGTTGTGATTTTAAGACGTTACACTGGCATAAAATTCAGCTTAGACCACTCGGAGTTAACGGACAAATTACTGTTTTAGACGGTTTTCTCGTTTCCTTATCCGTGGTGAATGAGGATAAAAGAAAATCGTTCTCCAAGCAAAGGGAAAATTGAGTGTGATGAGAGATGAACCCGGTAACTCTCTTCTTTCCTAACGTTTCTTTCTCCAGTTAGCGCGAGGCCGAGCGCTCAGCTGGCCTCGGGAAATTCAGAGCTATCAATTATGGCTACATCTTTGGGTCCGAGAACAAACTTTTCATCTTAGAGAACAAAAACGCTGATCATTGTTTCCTGAGTTTCTGAGTTTTCCAAAATTATAGAAGCAGAGATGGAATGCAGAAAAATTTTCGGCGTTTCCAGTTCTTTATGGAGCGTTACGCGCCCTGGCGTGAAGCGTGACGCGTGACAGATTTCCTTCGTTTCATGATTTTCGTACGAGCGCTGTGATCGCTGGGTAAATTTAATGGCGGCCATGATGATGAAATGTTGCTTCGCCTTTTATATCGTTCTCGTCCATCGTTCATCACGTTCAGTGGTCTGCTGGAGAGAAGACTAATCTTTCTTAGAATATTGTATCTTCATACATCTCCAGTTAAACTGAGAAGCATTGAAGACGAGGTAAAGAAACAAAAAAATGTTCCAAGCGTTTTTGCGAGTCAATGATGTATTAAACCGAGTAAGGTTATAAGCTTAAAATTTAAACTAAAACTTAATCCTATATAGAAATGCCCATACAGTCTCAAGAAATAAGAAATTTGATTAAGCTTTGTCGTAAATGAAATATATATTTTCATTGGCACGTTCGTTTCAAATAGTTTTCTTTTGACCCTGTGTCTGTAAGGTGGTGTGCGACAAATGCAGACTTGCAGAATTGTAGACTTATAGGGCATGCAGACTTTGTGACGTTTAGTTAAATTATGTGAAGTCTGCAGTCTGCATTTGTCGCACACCATCTGTAAGGTGGCCCCCAGTGGGGGAGGAATGCTAGTTTTAATTCTCCTTAAACACGGAGAAAACCTATAAAAGGATCATGGGAAGCATTGTTTTGATTTGACAAATTCAAATGAAGAAGGGACAACAGTTGTGAAACGTTTGAACATTAGACCGTGAATAGTCTCTAATTTTGGCAATAGCGATCGTGGGCAGGCAAAAATACACACCTGTGTGCAAAATTTCAGGGAGACGGGACGCAAGGGGAGCGCCAAAAATTTCGCTGTTCCCCTCGTGTCCTGTCAACTAGAAATTTCACTCGCGCACATGTGTATTTTCGCCTACCCCACAGATAAAATATTTGTGGTTGTTTTAACATTGATAACAAGCAAAAAATTCATTCAATACCTTTCAATTTTTGGTCAGTTTTGGGACTGATTTAAAACAGTTTAGATTAATATACCGAAATTTGCTACAAGTTTCCAAATTTATTTTGACTGTTAGTTTATACACAATGTTGTTTTGAAACACTCGCTCTCATTACCAAGGTATCAGGGCTGTCATTACGTTTTGAATCACCTGTTGCCGTAACATACTGTTGATTTTTGAGTTAATCATAACTATAACAAAATTCTCGAATCTGATTTGACATTAATAGGACAGTGTAATTGAACAGTGTACGCGTCATGCCTAAGTAACTGGACAGTACGCATCAGAGCGCATGCTCTAATGGATCAGTTACACTTGAATATGCTTTTTTTTAAACGTATTTCTCAAATAAAACTGTTGTCTATTCCTTCTTCGCTACGTTTCCCCTTTTTCTTTCTCGAATTTTGTTATAGATATGATTAATTGGTAACAGGACTTCTTGTTGTCCAATTCGGTCTGTAATCATACAAGTGATTAACAAAATTGGACGACTGCGTAGCGAGAATTTGGTTACGGTCCTTAATGACAGCCAAGGCGTTACAATGGGATAAGATTTCAGTCAATTCATGCTTAAATTACTTTTCCTGAGCAGCTTCAGTTTTTAAGCATCAGCAATGGGTATCTTACCTCTCGATTGTTTCTCGAAAACTTTGCAATGCAAAAATCTGAGCATAAAAACAAAGACTTTTCAATTCATACAATGACCTGAAATTTGCTATTTACCTATTTACTGTCTTTTTGTGGAGCTAAAAACAAAATAATTACAGTGTTTATAGAGCAGAGATTCAGAAGAATGTGCGACACAAATTTGGAGTGCACCTTGATGGCATCCCATCTGGTTGGTGAGCCAAGCAAGTGCGCTCATTTGGCTCCCTTTGGGAATTATGATAGACGGGCTGAGACCCTCAGACTCAACTTATAGAATCACTTGGTGTGTGTGTTAACAATAACCACAAGCCAACACCAGACCCCCAGTAATACCACTGTACTGATGCTGCAGATTATCTCACTTTTTTGAAATGACATATGTATACGTGAGTCACCAACAAAAAGTTTTCAGATATAACATACTCAAGGTAGATTTTCTTTTATCTGAGAAATGATTGCCACTGGTATTTAAAGCATTTGTCACAGCATTATGTCCAATCATAGTGAGTTTTTGTCAGTCATGGGTATGTTTGGGTGGCCATTCTGTTATGCCATACTGATATTTGCAGCTCTACTACTGTATTGGGCGGGGGGACAGGGGGGTTTCAACTGCCCCATTTTTGTTGGCTCCTGCCTCTTTGTGCTTTTTCTATTGCAAATATTGCACAATGTTGCATACAGTAATTTTCCCTATTTCTCCCACTTCCTGCCACATTGGGAATTCTCTGCCCCATATACTCCCACCTCCCTATCACCTCCTGCCCCTTGTCTCCCTCCACTGCTATGGGCTTAAACCTGGTCCAAAAAATATCATGAGTATCTGATTTTCTCATATCTGAAAACTACCCATGTCTGACAAATGCAGACTGTAGAGTTCACATACTTTACTAAACATCAAAATAAAAACTTTTGCAGGCCTGTAAATCTACAAGTCTGCAAGTCTGAATAATTGTTGCACACCGGAAAAATACCCAGGAAGTAGCAAAATATAACTATTACATAAAAACCTGCTAGTATCTCCTCCCCCCTCCCCATCCCCCCTAAACATAACAATATTGGGCAAACATGTATACCACAAAAAATCCCAATACTGTGAAGTTCAAAACCCAGAAATCATTCAAATCATTCTTGTCTCCTGATACTTGAAACCCAAGATGCCCCCCCCCCCCCACCACCACCAAAGCCTTACCATTGACAACAGTAGAGGCTTATTAAATATGACCTCGCCTCCCTCATGGTCTTCATCTTGAGAAGGCCCTGTTTGTGAAGACAAGTATCCATCCTATTGTGTGGATTTCAAACCTGATCTGTATTTTTTTTGTTTAGGGAAGTGATGGACCAAGTGTAAGTTATAAGGGAAAAATTCCAGTTGGTAAGATATCAGGATTAATACCTTTGACCAACTTCGAGCTGCAAGAACATGTAGGCGAGGAGGCTGGAGTGGCCCCTCCCGCACCCTATGCTCCAAAAAGAGCAGATTTAATGGTGGTAGTCCTTTCATTGGCAGCTGTGATGCCCAAACCGTGAGCCTGTTTGCAAGCTATCATATTGTGGCAGCTAATTTTTCCTTTTTCCTCCATTTTTCATATTAAGAGTGCCCCAGATAATTAACAAACTGGCAGCATTTTTCCCATGGTCTACACCCTTACTGACCTTTCTAATGACATTATAAAATTTTCCATATGTCAAGGGATACAACAGGCCATAGGTAAGGTGTTTTACCACCAAGTTTTGGCAATTTGGTGGTATTACTTTTTTGGTCAATAAGAATTAAGACTACAGAAAAATGTGGTCAATTTGTCTTTTACAATAACAAAGAAAACTGTGAGGAAACAATGCTTTCAATCTCAGTATTTTTTCATAAAATTTGTGCCAAATAGAAAACCTCAATACAGGGGTTTCAGTAAAATTTGGCGTAGGCAGCTGGTTTGAGAAAAGTTACCAACTGTATCAACAAGGGGTTTGAATTTAGTGGAAAAATAGCCAACTTCTCTGATCAAAATAGCTGATGCTTTTCGTCAGCTGTTGGTGCTTATTGAAAGCACTGTCAGTATGTTAAAAATTTTGCAACAAACCAGAGTGCAATTATCTTGCAGGAATACTTTAGTATTGCTTTCTTTTTGTAGTGTGTGTGTGTGTGTGTGTATTTGTAACCAGTAGAAAAAATTGTCACACTCTGAAAATTGTTGCTTGAAACAGAGCCAAAACAAACCACATGGGAATGCTAGCATTCAGCCAATTCAGTGAATTGAGCATGGCTTCAACAATTCTGTTAAAATAATAATAGCAAACTTGTTGAAACAGAAAAAAAAAATGGAAATAAGTATTTATAAAACTAACCTTTATTCAGTTCAAATCCTTTAAATTATTTTTCTGTGCTCCTGCAAATTGCCAAATTTATTTCCTCCTTTTTGCCTTGCATTTGAGATCACTGACAATCGCATCCTCATTTAATATTTCCAGAACAGGTTTTTGTTACACACTACATCATTTTTGTTGGTCTAGACTCTCATTGACAATAACTGAGAGCCAGTTGTTGTTGAAAAAATAATTCCTAAGATATGTCCCCCAGCATTAAGTTGTGTCTTAACATAGAATTTAAAACAAAATTATAATTTCTATTTTGCAAGGAAACTGTACAGGTAGTAGTGGGTTAATGCCTGAAAGGAATGGCTGTTACATTATGTTCTACAAGGGGTGGTACCTTTGCTAACCTGGGCTCAACAGATGTTACCTTTGCTGTGATACAGTTTCTTGTAAGATTGTGTCATTGACAGTTTTCAGTGATGAGCTGCAGAATACACAAAATGTTCTGCAACAGCGCCTGCTTTGATACTCACATACTCCTGTTGTTAAAAGCAATTTCACATGGCGTGTTCTTCTTAGAACGGTAATTTTTTGAAAAATAAAGAGTGGGAACTGAATGGAATGCAAGTTAACATGAATCTTTACTGACTGAAAATCAATATTGCATTTTGTCATTGCTTTAATTACAGAAAGCTTGACAATAAAGTATGCCAGGAGCTCAGGACCAGGGGGACAAAATGTGAACAAAGGTAACACACTATTGACTCAGGAACAAGTTGTTAAAAAATGGAAATTTATCAAAACTCAAAGCAAAGATGTACAAGAAGTTTTAATAATTTGCACTTGATTAATTGAAAACATAACGTGTTTTCTTTGTTTGATGATCTCTGACAGTCATTACTGGTGTTTTTCTTTAATTTCTTCCCTTAATGCCCATGCCATGTTGCATCCACTCTCTTGACTCTAGTAACCCCATTTCCCAAAACCAAATACCGCATGGGGAGGGAGGGAACTGCCCAAAAATTTGGCTGGAGGTGTGCGGTGCACTCCTTAAAACCCTTACCCTATTTCAGCCCAAAAGACGTGATTTTCCCTACCCTATTTCAGTCCCGAACCCAAAACTTGATACCCTCTTTCAGACCTACACAGACTGCCTTGGTTAGACATTTGAGAACGGCTTCAAATTTCCGATATTAATCAAAACACACTTCTCAAGAGAAGATATTAATAAAACAGTAGCTTCTTCTAAAACCCATATGTAGTTCCAGACTAGATTGCCCAAACTTTACCCTCTTTCAGACCAAAGTGGTCAAACTCTATACCCTATTTCAGACTAATATAGCTAGAAAACCATACCTTTTGAGACCACATTTAACTACCTAGCTTATATAAGGGAGTACTCCCCCCCAGGCAAAATACCTTATCTGTACCCAGTTAAATGCAGTCGTTATGTATGTTAAAATGCACCTTTCTTAGAATATGCTATTTAGAGCCTTGATAACTTACAGTCACTTCCTTCGATACAGGTAAAAATTTTTGTTCTTTTTCAGTTAATACCAAGGTGGACTTGCGATTCCATGTCCTAAGTGCAGAGTGGATTTCTGAAGATGTTCGACACGAGATATTTCAAAGGGTAAGTTTGAAGGGATTGCAAAAAGAACTAGATCTGCTTAAATTCTTTGATTTCTATTTGCTGACGGACTGACATCAAGGCATTTTCAAGAATTGTAATAGACAGTAAAGGTACAGTATGTACAGGCAGACAGAGCCAAAGGCAACTTACGTATGGTAACCCCCAGTGTTTCTTTAGGTTTTTAATGGTTTGCCAGTGTCCTTTTATACACTTACGTGGCGAGACAGCATGGCTAAGTTAAGGAAATGACAGGTTGTAGAACCTAGGTTTAAGCCACTGATCTTCAGATATAAAATGCAAAGCGCTAAACACTCTACTATTAGCCTGTAAAGTTGCATAAATCATTTCGTTAAATGCACAGAAGTAATTTTATATACACATCTATATGACACTAATTCTATACACCGGTAGGTGTTTAAATGTGCTTTGAAATTCAGTGGAGAGGTGAGATTCAAATGTCAGTGCGTAAAGATGTTTTATAGCAGGTGCTATCATTTTATTCATGATTTCTCCCCCCCCCCCCCCCCCCCCGCCCCCAGCCCACGGATGACATTGAATAACTAGTAGACCAGATCACATCAAACACTGGTGTGGTTTTGTTAAAGTACGATAGCAATTTAGAAGTCCTCTTTGTTTATTATGTAGATAAAATATTAAATGAATAGAGCAACCTAGTCCGTAATGAATCATTTCTCTTTGCTTTGTACGTCCAACGCTCTGAACAGGAAAGAAATCGAATTAACAAGGATGGTGAACTGGTGATCAGCTCCACCAAATACAGAACCCAGTATAAAAACTTGGAAGACGCCATTCAGAAATTGGAAGTGATCATCGAGGAAGCATCGTTTGTTCCCAAGGAAACTACTCCAGAGAAAAAGGCTCATGTGCGAAAACTGTAAGATATGCAGGTTTACTGTTGACAAACGTTTTAGTACTGTTTACCTTTAATTTGCCATGTTTTTGTTAATTGATGAAAACTCTTCTTTTTTAACAGTGAGAGGTAGTTCTATCGTAGCTCCGTCAGTTAAGCGCCGGCTAAGCGATCAAACATTTGCGTCCATCGTCGTGTTGGAAGAACATGTTTTTTGTTTAGCCGCCTCTCTCAACTGTGCACTTAAATGGTTTTTCGTTGTCCGATGTTTGGTCAAATATTGTTTGCCCGTTTAGCCACCTAACGTTTCGTGTGACAAACACGATGTTGAACTAAAATGTTTGATCGTTTAGCCGGAGCTTTAGTTAAAACGGAAACCTTTAGAAAGTTCAAGCGGTAATGGTATGGCGGCAGCAAGCAAAGAAAAGTATGGGATCTGTTGAGGACGACAGTGCTAATGACGGTGATAATGACGGTAATGAGTATAATTATGAGAAGGTCAACGACGACAACAGTGGTGATGTCGACGACGACGACGATGATGTGATGGTTTTTGTGGTTGTTGTATTGGTGGTGATGGGAATAGCAATGATAGTGGAAGTCATGATCATGGTTATGGTGATGACGATACAACCTTGTTCAAGCGCGGTTGAACCACGACGACGGTGATGATTATGATGGTACCTTGATGCTGCTAGCCTGTGTACAGTCGCCCGCCCGCCCGCCCGCCCGCCCGCCCGCCCGCCCGCCCGCCCGCCCGCCCGCCCTCCTCAAGAAGCGGGCGGCTGTACACAGGCTAGGATGCTGCTAGATTTTTTTAATTCGTGAAATTCAACTCGAGTTTAATTTGCGTTGTTTTTACTTTTCAGGATGAGAGAGGCTAATGACAAGCGCCTCCGTGCAAAGAAGTTCCTATCCACGAAGAAAAGAGACAGGAAAGCAGAATAATTAGTGCACCTCGTAATTCAAGACTAGAGATGCAGTGGAACAAACAGAGATGAAATATTCCGCCGAAAGACGTGGCTGTATTTGAAATCAAGCTGGCGGGAAAAAGCTGTTGAAGTGGACATCGGTGAAAACCTGAAAGGACTAACTTTAGCATAAACTGACATGAATCAATCGGGAGGATGTCCGTTACGTCCTTTGAATTCAGCTTTGTTTAAAGCAACAACCCAGCAAACTTAAAATACGAACTGCACTTCCAATACTTGTGTAGAGACTTCTAAATCCGTGACACATAAGTGGCGACAAGTACGCGATATCACCCCCCCCCCCCCTTTTCCGCTCGAAGGGCGGGGTTGGCCTGCCTACCGACATCCCCTATTTCTGTACTTTGTTGGAAAAAAAGAAAATAGGTGATCCCTGCTCGCAGGCTTATCTCACGGTAGTCTCGAGACTAACTTGAATCGACTTGCACGAGGAAGTAAGACGATGAAACGGTAAAAAAAAATCAGCGCCATTTGCATGCGTGTTTGATCTCGATCGAAGGTGGATCCAAGCTGGTCAATAGAAAAACAGATAATAAAGAGATGGAAGCCGTGTGCAGAACAGTGCTAGTGCAGTTGATAATAGGTGATCCCTGCTCGCAGGCTTATCTCACGGTAGTCTCGAGACTAACTTGAATCGACTTGCACGAGGAAGTAAGACGATGAAACGGTAAAAAAAAATCAGTGCCATTTGCATGCGTGTTTGATCTCGATCGAAGGTGGATCCAAGCTGGTCAATAGAAAAACAGATAATAAAGAGATGGAAGCCGTGTGCAGAACAGTGCTAGTGCAGTTGATCAAAATATGTTTAATAGTGCATTAGATTACGAAAATCTGATTCTGTGGACATGGCTGAAAATACGTTCAGTTATGTTCTATAGCTACAATTTCACTGTTGAACGAATATTTTTTGCTCACGTTAAGGAAGGTTATGCTCGGAATTCAACAAATAAGGTGAACTGAAACCTTTTAAACTGTCAAATAAATCAAAACCAAATAAACCAAAAATGCAACTGCCAGTGGTGGTGATTTTATTTGGAACTTGACGGTTGTCAATTTTCATATCCGGATTCCTAGGTGAATAAATCTGTTGTTTTTTTAACTGAGGAAGCAGAGGACTTTTTTTTGTCCCATTTGCGAATGTTTACACGTCACATGGCAATATCTTAGCTTGCGGTCAATTGCTTTATTAGAGCTTTCGAATTGATATTTTGACAGAAGATGAGGAGGAAAACCCACTTAACCCCACCAAAAATGGCGTAACCTGACTGGCAGGCGCTAACAGGGGAGGGAAAGGGAGCAATTATTCGTAAGCGCGCAGCGCAAGACTAACCGCCTGCCACGCAGGCTAATAATGGCGAGGACCTGTGGGAAATTTGATAAGCGTTAATGGGAATTTCTCGTAAATTTTGATTTGAAGGGAAATTTTACGGGAAATTTCTTCCTAAGTGTAAGATGAAACTTGTACACGTTTTGCAGATGATCAAATCTTCAGATGGTTGGTAGCCTTAGTACAAGCACTCCCTCATATCCTCAGCGACAAAGAAAAAAATAATGGGTTACAAGAGTGGAATATGTCGACTGTGACAATAGTGATGAAGCAGAAGAGAGTTCAGTTGTTGGTTGACCCACTGGTTAGAACCAAAACTTCAGAAAATAAACTCAGTTTGTGGTTTGATACCTGTGCCTTGACAATTCTTGTGGACTAAGCATACACTGCTTTAAAATTGTGACAAATACGGCAAAGGTATTATAAAACTGTGTTTGGCCACCGTAAGAGAACGAAAAGAACTCTTTAATTTTTCAAGTTCAATGCGGTGTTGCATTTCAGATGTCTAAGCAAATACCGGTACTTCCAGTTTACTGATAGTCCCGATTCAAAACACGAGCGTTTCGTAGAAGCCTGGAACGAGGAATCTTTTTGCACGTGCGAAGTGCGCATGTGTTAGGCGAAGAGAAAAAAACATGGCGGACGATGAAGATGATGACCCGGTTGTTGCAGAGGTTAGTTAATATCACAGCTGTAAAGTTCGTGAAAAATTTACAGAGGGAACAGTGTAATGAGGAATACATCTTTTTGGCTCCTCTGCAGGTGGACGTATATTTGGCCCAGACTTTGGCCGACAAGCTCTTCTTGTTTCAGGTAATTTTGATTTGGTGCTATCTCAAACTCAAAGCATGTGGAAGATTCTAAACCTCTCAGCATGCTATTTAGTTTAAGATAGTAGCTAATGCGGTGTTGTTATATGACCTTATGGCCAATTCTCGCAGAGGGACTTAAAATGCCTTGCTTTATGTTTACTTTGTTTACTTGTGAACTTTTTTCCTTATTAATAAGCTTTACCCCGACTTTACGTATTTCGAACGTTGCTGGCTATTTGACAGTTTGATTTTCTCCAGGTGTATTAAGACTATGCTACCAAAAGCTTTTAATTTGATTTCTTTCTTCTTTTTCTGGGGTCAGTTGTAGCCTTGTTAATTGTGTTAAGAGCTGGAGTTCTTTTCTTCCCTTGTAGAATAGATGGCTAGATGTAAGAATACCTGGCAAACTTAACATTTAACTTGAAACCTACTCCGGCAGTCACGGAAATAGAAACCAAATTAATATATGTCCTTCTTTTTATTAGTGTGTGTGTGTTAAATGAAACAAAAAGAGAGATGTTTTAATTGCTTGTTTTAAGTGTGCCAGACCAAAAAGGCATTTGGGCATTTCTTAACTATTTGTTCGCAGTGAGACTGGAGGACTGTGGGAGCACTAGTTTTGCTAGCTTAAACTTCATTATTCATCGACTATAGTTCTGCAGAACTTCGATAGCATTACTGAAACTAATTTATTATTATTTTGGTGACTGTGGAACTGCGGGAGCGGTAGATTTGTGCCATTGTTAGTACTGAGATGGGTATTCTGCACTAGTGTTTCTGCTAGTGCTAATAGGCCATACCCTGTTTTTCAGTTCAAGGCCTGGTGCACATGTGAAAATGAATTTTCATTTACATGCAAGTAAAACTCATTTTCAACACAGGATTGGCATGAATTTGAGTGAGTTTATCAGCTGTTTTTTGCATCTGTTGCAGTACCCTGTCCGACCAGCTGATATGACTTATGATAACATACCTCATATCGGAGCAAGAATCAAACCAGAGCAGCAAAAGGTAATGTAGTGTTTTATTTCTCATGAGACATAACCAGGACCCCCCAATACTCCATCAGGAAGTACCAATCTCTAATGTGCTTATAATTCAAGTTTCACCCAATACAGTCTAACTACATTGTATTGTTGGTCTTATTGTTGTTTTCATGGTGTCTTGTCATATAGGTTGAAGTTGAACTGTCAATCAACACTTGTAGCTCCAACTATTATGTTCCTAGAGGAGAACAGATTGCTCACGATGTTGATGGTCCAACACCAGCATCTGGTTCTGAAGAGAAGGGCTCTTTTTTCACCAGGTACTTTAACTCCAGCATAGGGAACCCACATGCTTATTTGTAATCTGTATGCGATTTGTAAAACTGCAACGAAAAAAATGGTAAAAGAAATAAACCTGCCTGATGTCTTCTTGAATCTGCTGTAGGGCCAATATGTGGAGCGAAGTTCGTTATGAGATGCATTTTGTGCTGCTATACGTTGTATTTTTCTTGTTATTGGTCACTTTTCTTTCCAACGACCGTTACTGAACTTGATTTCACAATACTCTTATGTGAATGTCGCGTTTCACACTCGGTCTATTGTTACTGCTGTCACACGGCACGTTATCGTCTCGTGTTTCACTGTCGGTTATTAATTTATTAACAGTTTGAGTGAGAGAAAGAGAAAAATGACAAGGGATGAAACTGTTTTGGGCACGATTTTCTTTCGAGGCCGTACTCAAATGTTAAAGGTGGTTTTGGATCTGTTTTGGTTCTGTTTTGGATCAAAATTTTTGCATGTAAAAGAATCAGAACTTTAATACCAACTTTTCGAGCTATGAATGCCTCCACTTGACTGGACCGGAAGTTGTACGATACCAGGTGGCATGGTATTCGTCAATCAATATCCTTTGTCTTAGAATGATAAATATGTATTTTCTCCTCAGGAAACGTGTTATTTTTGTGATTGCGCCTGATTTCCATTTCTCTCAATGGTCGGTGAAATTTGAATTTTTTCGTCTTTAGACGACCTTTTCAAAATGGTTTTGAAAAACAAAATGTACAAAGACAGCAAATACATATTAACTCGCGAGACCTTGTCCCAAGTATGTCACGAAAAAAATTGCCATTTCCAGTAAAGTATTTGTTTACGAAATTTATCGTTATAGTAATTGCTGAAAATTCTTTTAAAAATTAATGACTTCAAAATATATACCAGTGAACTACGTTGAAGCCACCGCGATCAGTTGAATTAATGCGAATTATGCGAGTATTTACAGTTCCAGGCGAAATGATCCCAAAAGGCTTCCTGTGGTCATCGGCTCCTATTACCTTGCGCATCGCGTGGCCTGCGTGGGTAGCTGGTCTAGTCAAGTGGAGGCACTGATAGAACTAGAAGAGCTAACGAGCTTCTACCCTTGTCTTTCTTCCCTACTGTTGCATTCAAACTGTTAATAAATTAATAACCAACAGTGAAACACGAGACGATAACGTGCCGCGTGACAGCGGTAACAATAGACAGAGTGTGAAACGCGATATTCACATAAGAGTATTGTGAAATCAAGTTCAGTAACGGTTGTTGGAAAGAAAAGCGACGAATAATAAGAAAAATACAACATACAGCAGCGCAAAATGCATCTCATAACGAACTTCGCTCCACATATTGGCCCTACAGCAGATTCAAGAAGACATCAGGCAGGTTTATTTCTTTTGCCATGTTTATTTCGTTGCAGTTTTACAAAACGCATACAGATTACAAATAAGCGTGTGGGTTCCCTATGACTCCAGTAATTCTATTGCATTACAAACTTCCACACACAGATTATAAAAATTTTCATTTGATAATTTCCCCTCTCTTTTGTATTAAACTAATTTTTCATTCAATTTATATTAATGTACACAAGCCTTAATTTCCTTTTATGCAGCACATCACCAAATGAAACATTTTTTGTTTAACTTAGTGATAAAATGGACAAGCAGGTGCTTACTTCATCTCTAGCATCAGAGGATGTCAGCCGTTACACTGTGGGTGTTCTTAGAGAAGGTATGACACAGCCGGTCAGTTTCTACATATAGGCTGCATGGTGTTCCGTTCAAGTTTGTTGAAAGGACAAGACAGTCATGATCTGAGGAGAAAATGTGATCTATTTATTGCTGCTCTAGTCTTTGCTTGCTCACTAGAAGAGCCTTGTTTGCTAATGTGTCATTAGATACAGTGAATCATGGAAAAGATAGCATACACAAGATCAGAAAATTCGGCTTTTCACAAATGCGTAGAGTGTTAGCAGACTGTTAGCACTCCAAAAACTCACCAATGTAAAATACTTAACAATAATTTTGACTTTCTGATTCTGTATGCTATAGTTTTCATGCTACAGCTGTATAATTTATTTGTATACTTCCATTGTAGTTTGCACTAATACTGGAAGTGTGTGAGTACAGTTGCAGATGTATTAATAAGAAATAAAATAACATATTACACTTGTAAGGGATTGTCAGACTACAAAGATAGTAAAGGGTCTGAAAAGATCGTCTCAAAGGAATAGCAACAAGCCTATGAGCTGTTTACCGTAACAGCCTCATTGGCAGCATGTTCTATAACCTCATAGTTCTTGGGAAAAAAGGAGAAAGAGAAAGAAAATAGCTGATTGAAGATCTGATCTTGTTATTCCTATGTAAGCCCTGGCCAAAAATGAACATTATTTTATTAAATTTAACTGAACATGTTGTTATAACTTTGTGTTCATAGGAGAGCTTCACCTTACACCTTTACATGGTGCACTTCAACTTAGGCCAAGTTTTGAGTATCTCAACAAGGGTGAGGCGAATGTACGACAGAATACCAGCGTCACAGAGGAAGGTAATTAAAATTTGTTTTAATCATGAGAGCATGCATAGAAATTAACTGATACGTTTTTTAAAAGTCTTTTAAAGTTTACTGTCAATAGTGGTTTACTAAAGCATAGACAAGCAAAAACAAACAATAAAAGCCAACGTCATGATGCCATTGTCAAAGAACTTATACAAAATGTAAATATCAACAAGTATCAAGAAGCAGTGTCGGCACTAAATTAACAACTAAAACCCCAGTCTAAATGTGCACTCTGACTCCATTTATGCGAAAGTATTTGTATAATTTTATTTTTGCACTCTCTATTATGTCAATTTACACCAACACTGCTTCTTGCTACTTGTTGAAATTTACACTTTGTATAAGTTACCTTGACAATGGCATCATGAGGACTCCAAAGCATTGGATTTTATTGTTTGTTTTTGCTTGTCTAAAGTTTATTGCATTGGGAAATTCCCAAGGTTGTTTGAGAAGAAGGAAACGCTTCTGTTTTATAGTTGTAAAAGTAGAAACACAGTAGAGTTCTGAAACACAAGCCATATGTTTAGGTGTATGTACTAAAAACTGCTTTGAGTTCTAGAGAGCTGTGATGAGAATTTCTGTAACTCAGTTAATGAATGAATGAGGAGATTGGGGGCAGAGAAACCTTAATTAATTTTTTACTTCTACACACCTTTTCTGTGCTTTTGTATTGGCTGAGGAATTACATACAGAACCTGTGTATTTTGTTTTACAAGGGTGACCTAATGATAATTTTGTTGTTGAATGTAAATCATCACCAGGTGATTCTCAGGATGAAGATGATGAAGCCAAACCTTTAACAGTAAGTTAAAATTTTGGTTTTTTAAGAATAGAGGTTTTACATGGAATGATCTCATTGTTTTGATAAGCTCTTTTGTATAATACTGTACTGCTGGACTATGCTGCAGGTTATAGTTCCTTTAGACAGTGGTTTTGTTAGAATTCAGTCACTAAGTGCCAAAGCTCTGACTCTGATTTCAGGCTTATTTTGTGTCAGGTGTTTAAGAAAAAATATTATTGTTTAGAGAGTGGCCTCAGGTCCTCAGTGACAGTTTGTTGATAATTTGTTCAAAACTATCTTGTCCAACCTAGACATTCTTTATGCGAGACATTTTATGTACCGTTGAATTGTATTAGAAAGAGAGGATATGAAACAGTTATGGAGAATGTGCTTTGAAACATTTTTCAGGTTAAATTTGCACGCCCTGAAACAGAGCGAGCAAAGGCTCAGCGTTTGTCATCCTTCAAATATCTAGAAAAGAAAAAAGCAGAAGAGCCATGGAAAAATGTGCAGTTTTACAATTCGCAGGTATTACTCTGTGTATACTAGACAATGTATATATATATATATATATATATATAATAAATAACAAATAATAAATAAATCGCGCATGTGTGAACTACAGGTGAAAGAATTAAGGATAAACGATATTTGCAGTTAAAGGGCGACTTTTGTTTGTACATGTTTACTGTTGTTCACATTTTACTACATGTAGATCAGCTTAACATATTGCAGTGCATTTGTATGGAAACTTGATATGAAGAAGTATAAAGGAGAATTACTTGCAGATGTGGAAAAACTTAAGAACGGTACCTCTTAATACAGAGGTATTTTCACAAAGGTTATGACTATGGGGAAAAAGCAGATCTTAGCGAGGGTTTTTGGAATCCACAAAGAAAAATTTGTGGATAACCATGCATCTTTCAGAGATAATTAAGCAACCATAATTTAAAAAAAAGGTTAAAAATACAGAACGATGTATGGCATTTTCTCCCCAAACTTAAGATTAGTCATCTCTGAAAAATGTGCAGTAACTCCCATTTTTGTTTGGATTTCAACAGCCCTTACTAAGATCTAATTTTCCTGCATAGTCATAAACTGTGCAAAAATACCTTTGTATTACATAGGCACCATCCTTAAGAAAGACTTGAAGAAGATTCTTAAGCTTCTAAATGGTGGATGAGGCTATTGCCGAGTGCAGTGTGTATGCCGTTGTCCATAGTGTTAATCATCATGGTTTTAGTTAGTTTTTGGTTTGGAAATTTTAAACCAGTTTGATTTTTAGTTTATGTTCTTTGTTCCAGATTATGGTAGTCATTATGAGAAAGAGGGAATAAACATTTTTAAAAACTGAAAATTTCAAATCAAAAACAATTTTAAACAACAGCACATATCAAAGCCTGACATAGCTCCAATCTATTTTGTTGTTGGATCGTACTTATAATTCCACAATATCTTTTGTTTATATCCTTATAACCTGTTTGTGTTAATAACCTGTAGGATCGTGCAGCTGAAACTGAGTATGGTTTACTGTTCTGTCAAGATATGGGATCTGAATCACCACAATTCCAAGTAAACCCAAGGTATTAAAATAAGTATTATTCAGTTTCCCAGAAACAGTATCTTTTATTGTTAAATTTCTGAAGACAGCTTCTGCGAAAAGGTTCCATGTACCGAATAAATGGCAAGTTACTTGCACTTAATTACAGAAATTTGGTAGCTTGTATAAGGTGTGCATGTAATTATTGAGAAAAAGAAACGGGTTTATTTCCACAGTTCTTTGTGCCTCTTTTGTCCAATTACTGGTATGTACTTTTTGTTCTTAGAGATTACTTGAAGCTCTTGATGCCACCTCCCTCTCAAGAAGAAAGGTATCAGCCAGACATTATTGCACATCTAATTTCTGTTCTTGGAGTTTCATTTTGCTTTTACTCTGCATTACAGTACTTTTTTGCACTTTGCATGATTAATTATTTGTTATTTAGTTAATATTTGTTGTTGTTTTCAGTTCCAAGCCCCATTTACCAAATAATGTGTTATCCATGACACAGCTGAAAACCATGGACTTACAAGACCAAGTTAAAGCCCTACTTATTAATGGTGAGATGTGAGCAGTAACCCTGCTATTTACCAAAAGTTTTCAACCTGTCAGTCAGATAAGGGATTTCAAAATGTATCTCCAGAGTATGTGCCACCATATTTTCAGAAACCACTGCTCATCATTATCACAGTACCTCCTTCCTTAGTCAGGTCTTCCTCAGAGTTTTCGTGTTGTTGAAAGCGGCAGTACAAAGGGCCTGAAAAAAGGGTAGGAATATGCTGGGTGTGTCTGGGAAATCAAATATTGCTATTTACCCTTCTTGTTTATTTGTCTTTTTTTCTGCAGCTAAAGTTATCAACTTCTCTCAGTTATGCAGACTGCTGTCTCCAGCAACAAAGGAGGCTACCGTGTTAAAATGTGTCCAACAGTATGCTGTTCTTGTGCAGGGGTGTTGGGTAGTTAAGAGGTATGAACCATCGGCCACCAGTTACTGTGATGCCATGTTGAAGTGATGATGATGATGATGATGATGATGATGATGATGATGATGATGATGATGATGATGATGATGATGATGATGATGATGATGATGAGTGGTCAATTGTATTCAGTGGAAAAATCTCTGACTACAGTAAAGATAACAGCCAATGCCTAGTTTGAAAATGGCTGAAAGTTAACAGCCATGGCAAGCTTGATTTAGTTTACAACCATCTACATGTATTTTCTTTATGAAGTCATCTTCTTCAAAGTTTAATGACTTCCCTGGTGTACTCCAACTGATACATTAATCCAATGCTTTCATTAACAGGCATGTACTTGTGCTGTACAACCTTCCACTTGAACTTAAATAGCCACAGAATTGACTGAGACAGGCATCTACTGTAGCTAGTTTGACACCTATTCTAAAAGTTATTGAGCCCCTGCTAATTTACTGGATTGAAGTTTATGTACTTAGTGGATAAAGTTATCCACTCTTTAAGGAACTGGGACCTTGTTTGAGAAACACTTTTCTAAACAGCCACATACATGTATGGTTCAGTTAATGAACTCTGTAACAGGAAGTGCCAGTTGCCCCTAAATAAAGTGTTTGTGTAAATGCTAGCTGTTTTATGTTTCAGTGAGTTGTTGTATCCAGAGGGTAGCATCAGTCCTAACAGTGGAATTGCTGCTGATATTCTGTGCAGAGGAAGAGATTATTTGGTAAGTTCAACACTTTCTTACCTATATCCTCAAGGGTCCAGCAATTATCTGTCCTGTATATAACAAATACTAAAGCAGAAATAATGATGATGATAGTGATGATGATGATGATGATGATGATGATGATGATAAACATCTTTATAGAGAACCTAGCTGTCTATAACTTTTGAATTACAGTACTTTGAACTGAACTTCATCTACATAGCTATAACAAACTTGTTTTGGTAGTGAGCAAACAAACCTACAACAAGCGAGATTACCTGCAACATCAAGGTCCAGACATGCATATTAAAATGTAAGCGGTTTTACACGTTATGGCCTTTTTGTACTAATCTTTCCACATTATGAGACTTTGAGAATTTCTTGGTTTTCCCTTTGGCACATAAAAAAAGCAAAAATTCCCTTTGTCACGTACAATGTAGACGTGTATGTGTAACCTGTACTGGTTATGTGTCTTAAGAACTTGTATTGTAGTGTGCTCAATCAGGTGTCTAATACATTGTGTATTGTTAATTCTCTGTAGATGTGGAGATTCAACCAGAATAGAATAGTTGTAAGAAAAGATATTAAGTCAGTCACAAAGGTGAGAAACTGAACATCACGTTCCTGTTCTTGTAATGAAGCCTTTGATCCAACTATTTAATGGCTGTTGTTTCCTTCAGCTACCAAGTGAGGACATCAAAGAAATGTTAGACCAGGTTAGTGATACACTGTTTCTTCTCTTCTGAGCTTAAACATTACTGCGTGTGATTGTATTTTAAAAATGCACCATAAAAGCATGTACGCACAAAGGTTACTAGCAACAAACGAGAAGCAAGAGGAAAATGCAATCATCTGTTCTCCTGGTAAAAGTGGAAATACAATTCAATGGTATTATCAGTGTGGTAAGGTCTGTTTGTGGGGCTTTAAATAACAATCTGATTGTATCCTTCAATAACTGCAGTAATCTATGGATATCAAAGTAGTATTATTGCCAAAAGCAATAGGCCTCAAAAGGAAAAGTGGAGTTTGCTGAAGAAAAAAAGTTGCGTGGTCCAGTCTAGTTTTCAAACCGGGGACATCAGGCATGGCAAATGAGTAATGTAACCACTTTGCCATGAAGCCAAATTGCTATCAGGCGAAAAAATAACTATACATGTGTGTATTGACTGATACTGAGTAAAGTTTGGCAAATCTGCAAATCAAGAATATGGACAACAAAATTACTGAAGCAGGCATTTTGCAGTTGAAAATGCGCTCTGTCTTAGAATAGGCTATATTGCAGGCTACATGTAAGCGTGAAGATTGTTACATGGTATTGGTATGTACAAGTAATTTTATAACCAGCAAAACTGCACAGAAGAAAAACGTCTTAACGGCCTTGAGAGAAACCATTCAGTGCGCAGTATGTAGTCGACATAAAATAAATGTAAGAATAAACTTGAAGATTTTCTTGTCTGTTTTGTTTTTATCATACAGATGTCCCGCATGAAAGTTACAATGGGTTGGGAGTTTATCCTGCCGTATGACCTGGAGTTTACTCAGAAGTAAGCTGTTGTAAAATGAAGGTTTGCATAGGAAAAAGTCCTTTGAGGCTACATAGAAATTTTGTAGTTAAGCAGGAGAACGATATCTTAGTCCCAGCAATTTTCAAACTCAGACATACGGTTTTAATCATTTCCGTAGTGAAACAACTATTAGTTCATAGTAACATCATCGAATACTGCTGTTAGTAAGACATACAACAAGTGTCAAATACACAGGTGACAAAAACAATTCATTAAAAGAAAATTGCAACGTACATGTAGGTGTAATGTTTCCTTGATTTACCGCTCAATTACTTGGAATACTGAAGAATTCTGTGGCATTTTAAGGAAATGTATTTTGCAACTGAAAAAGAGATTTTCCTTACTTTGCAGACACCCAGATGTTTATAAACAGCAGCTTACCTTGTGGGAAGCCAAGTACCAAGTGTAAGAAATGTTTTTTTTTTTTCATTAGATTTACTCTAGTTTGCATTTCTGCTGATAGAAGAAACTTCTGGTAAATTAGTTTATGATTAAACATTAATAGACCCTTCACCAGCCTCTGCTACACAGAAGCGCTGGCTTAGCTAGCCTGCTAACAGGCTCACTTGTGTGTTATTCGTGCGAGTATCTTGGCGGCGTAGCCGCGTCTCGCCGGCTCACTTCGCTCTACGGTTCGCAAATCGCGTCTCCCGCGAATATACCACACGAGTGAGCCTGCTTGCAGGCTACGGCTTAGCTCGAGTTGGTGCTCTTTTTTAATAGTTGGCTTGACAGGACATGGCAACTGTAGTGTAAAAAACGTCTGTGTTGAGTTTGTTGGTTTTTGTTTTTGCTCCGTTTTTCTCTGGAATCTCCGGCTTTCTTCCCGTCACAAAACTTAACCTAGTGCTCACTCTTTCACAAGTGGAGTTAGGAGGATACGAGGACTATCACAGACTGATCTTTTTTTTCGACGAAGATGCTTCTCTTTTTCCATTAAGAGGTAGTTTGTTTTCAGTTACTCGCACACATTAGCTGCCTGAAAGTAACGCCGGGTACCCGAAAGTTTGTCTCGCTAATCCGTTACTGAGTTTCGCTAACCTAGAAAGTAATAGAAGCCGTTTCTTTCGGAGTATGAGGGTTTTTCAGGAACAATGAAACAAACGATCCAAATGAATATAATAGGTTTAAGAACCCCAGCTGGCGGGAGGTAGAGCAGTTGGCTATTTGCAAGCGTGGCAGAGGAGTTGTACTGGGGTCTACCGTGAACAACTCCAGCTAGTACTCATAGCGGGACGGGAACCCGGGACCTCCTAACCACTCGGCCACGCTGTCAGGTCTCCATGATTTCTACTTTTGGAATGTGCCTGAGTGTTGTAAATTGTTCTTATTTTTCACTGGCAGTCTTCAGAAACAGCTCAATGTTCCAAAGCACGAAAAGACAGGAGCTGACCTCAAAAGAATGAATAGCAGTAAGTCAATTTAAATCGCACGGTTATCCTCCATGTCTACAGAGGTATTCTCCTTGATCGTCTCTTTTAACAGTTGTATTTGCGATTCTGTTTTGTTTCAGCTGACGTCGTCCCTAGCACAGATAACAAGAAAACTTCCAAGTCATCAAAGTCAAAAGCAAATAATGTTATGAACTGTGGAACACTACATGAAGATGTTGCTCATGAAGAACACTCTCCAATGGAGATAGACTGTAAAGAAGTGAAGAGTAATGAACTTAATCACCAAGAAAACAAACAGCCTTTGTCGGCTAATAGCGAACAATTCCAGGACTTGCTTAGTATTCTACAGGAATTTGTTCGAGAAAAATTGCACAGAACAGTTCTGAGTTTCGCCGATTTTAAAAACCTTTTACTTCTCCGGCAAACTGGTAAGTGGAGTAATCTAGTAAGAAGTTTGTAGCGCACTCGTACTTAAAAACTACACAACTGTTCTGGAGTTTCAAGAGACCTTCCTTACGGTAGGATAAAAAAAAGTGCAATTCTCATTTTTTTTCCTCCCAGAATTTATTTAAACATTGCCCTCAGTAATGTTGTTCTAACTTTTGAATAGGTAGTTGAAATCCGGAAGTACTTGAGTTAAACTTAGGATTACCGTGTTACAAATTCAGCTAAAGCAGAGGGTATCCTAGCCTGCGAGCTGGCTCACTTAGTGCGTTATTCGCACGAGTATCGTGGCGGCGGACCCGCGATTTGCGAGCTTGCGAGCGGAGCGAGCCGCATTCTTCTCGCCGGCTCGCTTGCCGCCAAGATACTCGCGCGAATAACACACTAAGCGAGCCTGCTCGCAGTCTTAGGTTATCCGCGAGATCTGGATTACATGTCATCGCCCTTAACTGGCCGGCCATGCCGCCTCCGTTGGGTTGAAATTCTCCTAAAATGTTAGAAATATAGTTTTCAAAAGTTTGCGTGTATCAATACTACAAGTAGTCGTCCCTCCTTCTGCTCAGGAATAGTCGCGCGAGGAGAACATGCCAATGCCTGTGGAAGTCGGCTATCGCGTGGAAACGCGCGTGTGGAGAGTTGGGGCGCGCGTGTTTTCATGTTTTTCTCGCTCGACTATTCCTGAGCAGAAGGAGGAACTGTTGGTAGTTTACTGTGTTTCCTTCCCTCCTGACTATGATGTTATTTGTTAGCAAGCAGTCTTGGTGATCCACTGTGTTCAGGGGTTACTGATGTTTTACTGGAGAAAGCTATTATGAATGCTGGAGCCACAGAGATTGATTTCAAGGTAGTAAGCCACAAGTATATATTTCATTTCCTCCCTCTTCCCTCCTTCCGAAGTAAGGTAATCGTGTGGTAATTCTCAGGAGAAAATGATTTTGAAACGTATCGGCCTTAGTTGACTGCAGAATAGCCGCTATTTGGCGTGAGCTGGTTCAGTGTTCCTTGATAGAAGAGGTAAACAGAACAGAAGGTGAGAAGATAGCATCCAGGAGTGGACAGTGTGTTACGGTTTCAGAAGGCAGGTGAGGACAGAGGAAACATGCAAAGGCTGCTTTCGGAGTAATCGGCAGCGGTGCTCGTACAACCCCCATAGGTTAACGAATAAATCAGTCCGTCAGACAATCAGTTCAGTGGACACATTTTTATAACCTCATAATAAAAGGTCTGAAGTGAGTGTTAATACGTAGAGTGGGAATGTGCGTGAGCTTTTCCAGGGAGTATAGTGAGCTTATCTTGTCGGGTATTATCAGGAGCTATCCCTGGGATCATCGTGATCTACCCCCGGTTTTATTGGGAGCTTCCCCTATCTTGCGCTAGCCTAGGGATCACGGTCGTTTTGCACCTTCCCATAATTCACTCGCTTCACTTTGACGCTGTTTTGCAGCCCGTATCACTGCATTTTGTTGCAGCGAATCTGTTTATAGCCTTATTGTGTAGTCGTGATAAGTTCTCTAATGACCAGTCCTAGTATGCAGTTTTTACCACCATGGGCATCATGTGACAGTTCACAAACATTCATTCCAACAGTGGTACCTTCTTTTCCTCATTTTAGTCCAGGATATATTGTTTTGTGTGAGCAACTATGTTTTGAGCAGTGCAAGCTCCTGTAAGCGGCCTTCTATCCCTTGTGCTATTAATGGTCACTTGCGAGAATCGTTTCCGTCATGTGAATTATGCTAAGCTTGTTTTGTTTATTTTCAGTGGCCGCCAGGGGCCCTGAGTAACGATTCCCAGTCTCGGAGACTGTTTGCCTTAAGAAACACAGGGGACTCATCGGATCAGGTGAAAGCGAACTTTTAGTTTTGATTAGACTGAGTGCGGTTTACCTTTGTGTGAGTTGGTCCGTTATACGAACTCGCGTGGTCATAGGACTAAAGGTCTGGGCCCAGATGCATAAAGCAACCTAAGATTACGTGGGAAGTTCTGCAACAATTCCCTGTGTTCCAGAGGATTTTCTTGCACGCTATTATGGATAAATCGGCCGAAGGCAGACAAGAGTATACGGGAAACACAATGACGGTGCGAGAAAGTCCTCAGGAAAACAGGAAACAGGTCTGGAAATTCCCAACTGGGCCCTGGGGCGGATGTGAACATAAGAGTGGGTCGGGCGTGCGAGGCTGGCGTGCAAAACTACACGCTTTCCAACAGGGCGGACTATTATAGGACGACGCTCTTCGTGCGATGTGTGATGATGAGTAGGACGGCAGGAGGGCTCTTTCTGGTTCAACGAACCAGAAATCAAATTTTCTACCTTTTCAAAACTTTTTACACGTGGGCCGATTACGTAAGCGAGGTCTAAGTTAGACCTGTTTTTAGAGCATTTAAAGTAGGTCATAAACTACCCATAAGAAGCTTGCTAAGGAGGCTTGTCGAAGCTGCTAGTTGGCTGCGCTACTTGCCTTCTACACTAGCATTGTTATTTTCAGAAAACGACGCCACCAACGTGAACCAAATATACACATAAAGAAGCTAATCATGAGATTGATGATGCAATTTGCAAGGACTACTATATATTCCCCTTATTTATTGAACAACAGCTACAAGATTTCCATGAAGTTTCCACGACATTTAAAACAAGGAAGCTTGTCTAAGCTGCTAGTTAGTTGTGCTACCTGCCTTCTACACTAGCATTGTTATTTTCAGAAAACGACGCCACCAACGTGAACCAAATATAAACGCAAAGAAGCTAATCATGAGATTGATGATGTAATTTAAGCCACCTAATTTCAGTTGAATATCTATTTGCAAGGACTGCTATATACATAGGGTCCAGAGGAGTTAAATTTGTACGCAAGAATTATCCTTCGAACATGTTATCTTATAAAATACATAGCCACGTCATTAACCGGCCGTCGCCATGATGGCGACCGCCGGTTTATAAAATGGACACGGTTTTTGGTGAAAGCAAGTTGGCTTAACATACGAAGAAAGTGCTGTAAAGCTTGTGGTACGGGTACTCAAGAGCGGTACTGTCTTATACAAGACGCATGCGCATGTTAGTCTTCTGAATGTTACCTTCCTATGTTTTTGTCTTTTAATTTACAGTATTTAAGATATGAACGGCGAAGGGTTGTTTAAGTTTGGGGTTTTTGTACAGTACAGCCCAAAAATAATGCACGCGCAAGAACTTCTTTTTGCGTCCGCAAGCCGAGAACTTCTTGCGGCTACTTGCAGGATGCCTGCACTTGAATACTGCAAGCCGCAAGAACGTCTTTGCGTTTAGAAGTTAAAACCGCAAGAACTTCTTTGTGGTAAGATATCTGGACCGCAAGTAAGCGCAAGAACGTCTTTGCCCTAACATCTTAAAAACCCGGTGTCACAGCGGATTTGGACCCCCCCGCGGATTTGGACCCCCCGGTCCAGATCCGCTAGCGGATTTGGACCCCCCGGTCCAAATCCGCTAGCGGATATGGACCCCCTCTCGCGGATTTGGACCCCCTTGAAAACAAGCGTTCTATTGAGTAAAACTAGCAAAACTGAGTGACAGGCATGTAAGACTCTCTCCTGTTCTTCCTTGTCATGCACCCATCTCTTCGGTGAACTATTCTCATTTGCGACGAAGAACAGCGCACCGTCGTCCAAGATAAATTTTTGAGCCTTTTTTCGTAGGTTTCGCTTTTGGTCCTTTGTACAGCCCTCGGGATACTGATTATCTCGGAGATAATAAAAAACTTGGTTGTATAATGTGGTCTCAGCCATCTCGCTCGAACAGGTCTCAACAGAATGATTATTAGACTAACTCTTGCGAGAAGTACTTTAAATACTTTTATTTAGTGTAAGCGAAGTTTACGTTTGTCAAAACAAAGGTTTTTAGTCTTTTGTTCTTTTGCAATTGTTTAATTCTATTTATGAAACCGCGCTAAGATAAACAATAGTATTTGACATCAGCTTGCCGCGGTAATTGGAGGGGCGGAGTAGCAAGCGTACTTTTAAAATTAGCTTTTTTTTCTCACCTTCTTCTCACCTCAAATTAAGTTTGTTAGAATAAATGGTAACAAAGGGAGTAAAAGAAAAAAATAGGATTTTAAAATCGCACCTTCTGTAAGAAATACCGCAGCGCGTGTTTCAGACACTTACAGAAGTTTTGTGGGTTTGCGGTAGCACTCCATTTACTGAACCGTAAGGACCCTTAAGCATGACTCTGCTATTTTCATTAAAATGAACAAGAGAAATCACTTTTCCTAGCGCGTGTATGTAATCACGCTTTTTGAGAAATTAACTAATCTAAGTTGTATAGTCAAGCAAACTTTTTTTGCAGGGCGCAAAATGCGTTTTCCAACCAAGAGGTGTTACTTTAAAAAGTAGCACCTCCTTTGTTAAACCGCCCGTTCAAACTATGTTGAATTCAGTATTCTGGAAAAATAATAACAACACGTATGAAACAAGATTTTAAAATCGTATCTTCTGTAAGAAATACCGCAGCGCCTGCTTTAACTACAAAGTTTAGAGGTCTGGCTGTTTGCCTAAAACGAACGGTCAATTTACTTGATCTAAAGTCTGACTCTACCTCTATTTATGAATTATAGGTTTGCAGTATTTTGAAAGCCAAACGAAACGTTTCTTCTTCAAGATCGAAAAGTGAAATTATTTCGGTACTTTATATGCGAATAACAGCGTGGGTTTTTATAACTACATAGGGGGTCCAAATCCGCGAAGGGGGTCCAAATCCGCTAGCGGATTGGGTCCCCCCGGGGTCCATATTCGCTAGCGAATTTGGACCGGGGGGTCCAAATTTGGGGGGTCCAAATCTGCTGGGACACCGGAACCCGGAGAAGGTAAAAAAGAGACCACTTTATAGCGCAAGGCACGTTCGAAATTGGCTGCCTTTGTAACTTGCAAACAGTTGTTTATTTGGTCCCTTGTAAGTTTTTTTCTTCGGTTTTGAATTTTTTATCCGATAAAGAGTTCACTAGGTTCTGAATTTGACACTGGTCGCCTTCTATGTTATTTTTTAACGGCTAGGGAGAAACGAGACTCAAACGAAGCACGCGTGTTATTGTTTATGTGTCCCGGAGTCCCAGACATGCGGTACGCTTAGCGGCGCGAAAGGTTTCGCTCGATTTATTTCACTTAAATGAGGAACAATGGCAAAGCACAGTCCATCAGTCACATTATTAAAGAATCGACATTCACCTGTTCAGTGTTGCTGTACTTCCACCAACATATTAAACTCGGACAAATACTTTTAATTAGTTGCGCTCACACGTGTGAGAAATGAACATGGTCACTCAGATGAGAAGAAATAATACCCGAAGTCTTAATTGGAAAAACACATTATGTTTGTAAAAATAGTTCCACTCATTACGCTGAAGTCGATATCACATTTTAAATCTTCGAAGTAAACCAAAAAAGTCTGAAGGAAACTAAAACTCCGCGATCTGAAAGAAATTCGGCACGTCAATTCTAACCTGAGTAAACACAAATCTGCCGTATGCAAATTTGGTATGATTTGCTTGAATGACATTTTGTAACGCAATGCATGAGCAGTTCTCTAAGTCGTCAAGACAGCAAGCCCCGGGCAGCAAGCTGTGTCGAAAGGCGAATGTGTAGTTGAAATCATATGTCTATGCTATTTCTTCGAGTATCCCTTTTTTGCTGGGAAATTAAACTGGTAAAGATGCAGGGATTCTTGATGACTTCACCCACGCGATGGCATGACCTCCTGCATGTGTAAGTCTGGTCTTGTCTTGCCTGTCAAAGAAGAGTTCGCGCAGTTTGCCGCAATTATAGCTTTTGGACCTTTTTGTTTCTATTTCTTGGATGGAATGAAAAACTGAATTGAGTCAGTTCTGAGTTGAACCTAGGCTCAGTCTCCAGCCGTGAGTGTCTCGATGCGCCCGCGATTGAAAGTGGCGAGAATCGCGGGCGCATCGAGACACTCACGGCTGGAGACTGAGCCTAAGTTGAACCCGTATCACTGTATCTGAGACACGCTTAAAAAAATTGTTCATGTTTTGTCATGTGCCGGAGATCATGTTTACCGGGTGTTTATCTTGCAGTCGGAAAGCTGGCGGATATTCCATTTCGTGATGTGAATTTTCTTCGATACTTCGGTTGTTCGAACATTTGCTTCCTTGATTTTTGATTAGCCTTGTGAACTTTCGCTTGACTTGGCGAATTGTCGCGCCAACACACCAACACGACGAAAAATCGCTCGAAAGCTCGGTGATATTTCAAAGAGAATAGAGCGCGAGATTCGCTCTCATTACTTTTGCAATACCTCACACTAACACGAGCACTACAAGTTTCTTCGGCTGGACCCTCACTACTTCTTGCGCCTTCTTGCGGCTTGCGGTAACATTAGTAACTTCTTGCGGCTAGATTTTCAACTTCTTGCGTTTCGAATGTTCTTGCGGGTAAACTGCAAAAACCTAGCACTTTCACTTCTTGCGCGGGCTTGCGTGTTCTTGCGGCGCAAGAACTTCTTGCGCCACTTCTTGCGCGTGCATTATTTTTGATAGGATTGAATGCGAAAATAGGATTGAATGCGAAATTGACTGTGTTGTCTGATCTAGTTAGTGGCTATGGTGAAATTTTTTTTAGCGCAGGAGTTTTTTTTATTGGGATTGACATTTTGAGGGGTGTAAGAATGTGGGAGTCAGAAGGATTTGTGAATGTCAGGACCATATCATGCTTCTGTGAATGTGATTTGCTTTGAAAGTTGCGTTTTGCGTGAGAGGCAGTTTCCCTTGGCGTTTTATGGGGGGGGGGGGGGGTGGTTTGCGAAGTGGATTGTAAGGTTTCTGATTGGCTAACTTGTATTTCGCAGCGGACAAAAAGGACAGTTGCGTTTTGCCGGCGTGGGCTAGGAAGAGAAGGAATTGGTACTAGTATGATGATGCAATATTAGTTGATTGCACATCAGTACATGATAGTTCTTGTGAACGGAGAGAAATGAGTGTTTATTTGAGGCGAGAAGTTGATACGAAGGAATCGTCATTAATAAGGAGTTTTTTTATTAATAAGGCAGGTGTTACGAGTCTTTTTGCATTGAAAGAACGAAAATATCTGAATATTATCGACGGATTTGTGTGGTTTGCGTGTGGTGTTCGCTAAAGGCTACGAGCAGTCTCACTTTCCGTTCAGAGGTAGATAGTGAAGGAAAAGAAAAACAGGCGAGTGAGCGCGAAATCGATTGCGGCTCGACAGGCGCGTTAGCTTTCAAAGACGTGGGCGACTTTCGTCCCCGCTCGCTTGTTTACCTGGTTAGCGGGTTAGCAAACTGGATTTAAACATCACGTCATGAGATATCTTGACGTGCCCCATACTCTGACGATCTGCTCGAGCTCGTGTTTTTTGATTCTACTGCTATGTTCACTGTTTGTATTTAAGGTCTAGGCACAACAGTAAATACTTCGTCGTCCCTGTGTGAGCATTCTCAGTTGTGGACGAATTCATATCGACATTCAACGTTTGAGTGATTTTGCGTTTTTCAGCACAAATAAAGCGATAAGAAAGATAAGCTGGGTCATCAGAGTTTAAACATTACGTCATCCAGTACCGCTATAGTCAAAATATTGTGTCACACAATCACACTTTTCCTCACGCCGGTTCGTAAAAAAAGAGGATCGCGCTAACATTTGTGAAACCTAGGGGTGGGGAGGGTCAGAATGGCCGGTTAAAATGCCCAGTGGGCTTTCTTGTTTGATCAATAAATTTTCCCAATGCAGCCTTCGTCAGAATCCAATTTGAACGGCTTTCTTCTCTTTCCATACGCTGTATTTCTCGATCTCGATCTCGCTTAGTACGCCATATCGTCCGCCATACTGAAAATTGCTATTAACCGCAGACCATTTTTCCGCGGTCGCAGAGCCCACAGTAATTTGGCCTGCGGTAAAAATATAGGTAACGCGAGTTACGCAAGTTCGCAGCAATTTATGTCGGTTGTCTTTCACAAGGAAAACTAAACGTTCTGCTCGAACTTCGCTCCTCTGGACCCTGTGCTATATATTCCCCTTATTTATTGAACAACATGAAGTTTCCACGACATTTAAAACAAAAATTCAGAGATAAATGCAGTAGAAAAAAACGGCTCTAAAATTGAAAATGCTCGTGCTGAATGCCGACAATTAGCAGAATTATCAGAATGCTTTGGAATTTTGAGACATGAGCAAAGCATTTTAAACATCTCAAACTTGTTAGACCCAATCGCTTGTTCGAGAACATCAGATAGTGGAAGTAAGTTTAATTTCCTGTTTCGAAAACTGTCAAGGTTTGTGATGGACGTTGCATGGCACGCTTGTGTCAGGCGTTCTCTTTATAGCGCCCCACCAAGTTATCACTGGAACCATGAAACCAACCGCAAGTGAAACCTAACTTTTGATTTTTGTATTTTTGTCTTAGTATCGAGCTGTGTTGCTGGATATGTTCAGCAAATCATATTTCGTGACCAGGAAAGAATTCAACGCCAAAGTCGCGGAAAAAAACTTGTCTGCGCCTAGCAGAAGGGACTGGATGATAATTCAACAGGTCTGTCAACTACTTAACCTTTCCTACCGTCGAACAATAAATCAACTAAACAGTCAGTCATTTAACAGTAATATAAATTAATAGTCTTGCCTCAAGCAAACCTGTGGCCCTCGGCTTCCAGTTCGGATTGGAATTTAGAATTATTGCCTGTTCCACCGCTCACGCTGTACTACTAAACAGCGGCTGTGAACGAGGCCCAGGGTTTTCGAAAAATTGACTGCCGGAAGCATGATGATCTAGCTCCGCTGCTTTTAGCATCTCTAACAAGTTTTTTCGTAATAAAAAAAGTTTTAAAATTCCACAGTGTTTGTGCAGTTGTAAAAACCAATTGCTCTGCTGCTCAGTGAAACCTCTGCTGAACTCTGTTCTCTGCCATCGTGTTGTTTTCTTCGACATAAAATTAGCTGGGCAATGTCACCCACGTTGGTACCTGCGAACCGTTACTGTAACCTAAGAAAAATTCGAAATTTGAAGGGATTGTATGGGAATACTACGAGGTTCGTATTTAAATGCTTGGGATAACCCTGCAATGGACAAGCATCCTCTCCAGCGCGGTGGGGGGGGGGGGGGGGGGGGGGTATAGTAACACTCTTAGTAATGTCATGTGCGACTGTGACCTCCCGTATTTTCTTCGCTCAGGATCTTTTAGAGAGGCATGGTAACAGGTATCAGTATTGGTTTCTTCGAGGAACTTCAGCTGTAGTTGCCGCCAATCTTTAGCACTTGTGGATGGATCGTGAAACTCACTTCCCAATAGGAGTGCATGTGATGGAGCGACATGCGCAGTTTGAAACATGGAATATGGCATGACGTGGCAGGTTACTCGACTCTGATCTGTTAGGAGACACTGCGGGCGTGCCTTATTGATGAACATCAACCTTCAGAAACTGTCAGGATAAAATGTTTTCATATTGGAAGTTAGTCCGAAATCACGCTTACTGCTCGAAGACTATATTCGAAGACAAGAAACCTTGATATTCTAATGGCTGAAATTTGTCCTGGTGAGGAAAAGAAACTTCCTGATTCTCAGGAGAAACAGTTTTAAACAAAGCTATTGTGTTCACCCACGTATAAAATACAAAATTCATTTAGGATATATTTATTATTTACTTGGAAAAAGGGAACAACAAATCTGTTTTCATTTCTCCAACAGAAAAAAATTGTTTCATAATAAAACGAGTCATCTCCATTTAACTGTGTAGTCTTTTTGTTTACTCTTAACTTTGGCTTGAAGTCTGCTGTCCGAGTCCTTCATCGTGTTGTCTCCTTGGACAAGACTCTTCACCACTTGTTCACGTAACGGTATGCTTCTTCACCCTTGTGTAAATGGCACCAGCCAATAAAAAATTCTAGGATTGACTGAGGAGACGCAATACTAGTCTTCTCACGCGATATATCTACATCTTGCGCGGTCGTTGTCGCACCTCCCGAGACCCCTTGTGGCCCCAGTTTGGACAAATCGAGTGTTTTTTTTCTGGGCTACGAGGTGTATTTTCATTCTGTACGTAATTTTACGCGGGGACCTCAAGGATACCTCCTCGGGGCCAAAACCCTGCCCGCTCAACAAGGTGCACGGTATATTTTCACTGATTTTTCCTAGCTTATATTATACTGCTGTTTCTAGTTTCTGGAAGGGTTTATCAGAGATGTTTTCAAGGAACCGATAAACATCGTGAGATCTTCTCGCGTTTGTCGACCGATAGGGATGTCTTAAACGATTGTTGAATACTGAGCATTGCCGTACATCTCAGGTTTTCAAGTCATAGTCACTGTGTGACTGTATCTTACTGGATTTGTCAACCGAAAAGCACTGTGGGACAGTGGTTTGTCGACCGATTGAAACTTGAGATTTTTTGTGCCTTCGTAGGGTAGGGTACTCCACTCACTACACAGTACCGTATTGCATTGGTGACTGTTTTATTATATTTCTGACGTGTTTCCGCCTTGTGTATTTACAGTTTGTGGAAAAACAAACGAACAAACAAAACGCATAAAATAAAACTTGACTGTTCACGTCAGCTTTTCTTTCCGGCCAATAAAATATCTTGTCAAACGACAGTGGTTTGTTTCAATCTAATGTAAAGGGAGGGGGAAAAAACCTATATCGTTCGACTATCGGTAGAAGAAACTGTGGTAAATTGGTTTAAGCACGAAAACTACAAGCTTTCAAACAACCAGGGCCTGTAATATTATCATTCACTTTTTACATTTTAAATTTGACTTGTATCTATACTAGAGATTATACATATTTTTTATTAACCATTGACGGGGTTATAACTTTAACACCCATCCTAAAAAATCATGGTTGCACAAATTTTCTTCCAATTAGGTAATTTCCCAACAAGACTTTCAGTTAAATTCACCAGTCAGTCAAAAGAGATCAGTTCTAAATCAGACTGCTGTCTCTGGGGGACTGGGCCTGAATGTTGAGGAGGCGGTGCTGACACAAAGTACTGTGGCGGCTGCTGTTGGCCGGGAGGCGCTGGGGCTGGTTGATATCCTTGTTGATGTGGAAATTGCTGGGGTTGTTGTTGCTGTGGTTCATAAACTTGTTGCATCAGTCCCTGATGCGTTGGATTTCCCTGCGGCATTGGTGGTCCCTGCGGCATTGGTGTTCCCTGCGGCATCGGTGTTCCCTGTTGCATCGGTCCTTGCTGCATTGGAGGTCCTTGTTGTATTGGCACTCCTTGCTGTCCTTGTTGCGTTGGCGGGCCTTGTTGAGAGGAAGGAGGGCCAGTCGGCGGCCCCATGTTTAATTGTGGTTGCACAGGGCCAGAGGAAAACACCTGAGGGGGCCCCCGAGAGGCATCCACTGGAGGAAAAACATTAGTTTGAGGAGGCGGGAACGACTGAGGTTTAACCTGAGGAACCTGTGATGGCGGTGGAGCTTCTGGTATAAGTTGTGTTTGTGGCGGGTTGGTGTACTGTGGTAGAGCGGCTTCTGGTATGGGATGCCCTGGGTTGGTGTACTGCGTTTGTTGTGGGTACTGGGGCTGACCTTGAGGTAGCGGTATCTGATTAAACTGGGGTTGCCCCGTGGGAGCAGGGATTGCTGCCCCAGGGAATTGATTCTGTGACGGGGCTTGTGCTGGCGGCTGCTGACTTCCTGGTTGCCCATAGAGCGGTTGAGAGCTTGGTTGTTGGGAAGTTACCTGAGCATACTGAGGGGGTGGTGCTTGGGCTAAAATTTGCGCGGGAGCAGTAGGAACTGGAGGAGGACCCCCAAGGTTATAAGGCTGGAGAGAGGCTGGGCCTTGCTCCGGCGGAACTTGAGAAGCATACGACGGCGGTTGGTACTCTAAGGATGTCGGCGGAGCCGGGACCTCCGTTTGAGTGGCGGTAGCGTCACTCCTGTATGGCACGTAATCTGTACGGGGAGTCTGTATGTAGCCCTCTGTGGGGGGACGTGAGGGGTACTGAGTTGGCGGCGGAGCATCAGGCACCTGGTAACCCTGTGGCACAGGAGTGGTATAAGCTGCAGGTGCATTCTGGGGGTTGTAAGGCTGTGTGTTTGAGGCAGTCATTGGAGCATAATTCAAGGACGAGTAAGGACTGGACTCCCCTCCTGGCGGGTACTGTACTCCAGCATACGGATGTGGCTGTTGCTGCATCTGTCTCTGGTACTGCAGTCTTTGTTGCTGCTGTTGTTGTTCAATGGCTGCCTGCCGTTCGGCCTGTAACCGCTGCTGATAAGCCAAGTACTCAGCCTTCTGCTGCCGCATCAGCTCCAGTTTCTGCTCTATCTGCATTCGTCGCAACATATCCTGTTCCAGCTCCTGTTGGCGCACCTTCTCGCGGTGTTGTTCTCGCATCTCCTCTAAAGATGAGCGAGCTTCGCGCATCAGACCCAATTTAACTTGAAGTGCTTCGTATTTAGCTGAAAAGAAAGCAACGACAATAATTACTCAACAACGAACAATCGTAAGGCTCGATATAAACTTTGTTGTATTGTTCCAATATTCAGATTATAATTGGTAAAACAAACCTTTGAGATATTACAGAGCGTCGAGTTATAGGTTACGTACCATTATTTCTAAACTTTAAGCAAAGATTTCGTTTGAGAGCCTGTAGCCCGCGAGTAGCCTCTCTTAGTTGGAGGTTGTGCGACTCTGCGGCAAAGCCGTCATTTACCAGCCTCGCTCAACGGTTCAGAAATGGCCGCTCAACGCCGAGACGCGCACGTGAAAACCCGGCTAAAGTGAGCCTGCTCGCAGACTAGAAAGTTTCAGTAATTGATATTGTGAAGTTCGTTTATTGATGGTATAAATGATTCTGAGTCAATGCGGTCAAATTCTCCGGTCCAAAACAGACAGTTTTTCCCAGCTTCTGGGCCACAGTGTTATATCTTGTGGTCGTTAGGCAGTTAATTGCCGAAAGGGTCGAGTCCTGTATCGTACAAACAAGAACAGAAAACGATAAAAACTAAAAATAGAAGAAAAAGAACAAGCGGTCATACCTTTCTCCTCTTCCTGCTCCTCCATGAGTCTAAGTATCTGCGGATGCACAGCGCTGACAGTTTGGAATAAAGACTAAAAAAACAACAACAACAAAAGTATTGCACTTCGTAGAACAGTATAGTATTCGACAAATGACAGAAACTCGTTAAGAAGCGAGGATGGAGGTGGTATATAATACGGGCAAACTTAAAAATAAAGATTTTACACAAAACGAATTGTTGCCACACAGAAATCTAAGAAACTAGTTCTAGGACAATTCAGCCCAACAGAAATACCGTTTGTTTACAACCGACAAAAGCGATTGCTGGCAATTCTGGGTTAAGGCCTTTTTAAATATTCCCGAGTGAACTTTCAAGCACCGACACAATGAATCAAGTCTGCGGATAAATTTCATGTGACCACTCAAGTAAAAGCTATTATGCAATTCTTCTCCGCGGTGGTGTTTTGATTTTTCACTAAACTGACGTTTAGAATTTCTGTCAAACCTTCTCATTTGCCTAACACACCTGTACAGTAGCATCCATAGCAATGTGCTTTCCCTGACTTGACACTTTCTGCATTCGTTCTAACAACATTTCCACGTTGCTCTGAAAGTTCTTTACCATCGCGTCTGATACTTCAGATACTTCTGAAGTTCCCCCATCAACCTAGCAACAAGACAAAGAACATGGGTTTTATTATTGGCTCGACGTCCTTCCAACATGTCTCACAAGCTTTAGTTGATTTCATGCAAAAAATCCCACAACAACAGAAACACTAATACAGCCTTGCTTTCATTCCAAAGATTGTGGACTGCTTGATTCAAAACATGAATCATGGAAGGTGGCTCTAACTTTTGAGACTGAACAAATTCATGAAGTGTGGTGACCATTAAAGTGAAAGCAACTGAGCAGTAATTTCCTTTGGTGTCGTTTATCACGCTGCACGAGGTGGTTCTAAATTTGGAGTCTGTGGACATAATCCTGAAATGTGACCATTTTAATGGGAGCTATTGAACAGTAATTTCCTGTGGGGTTGTTTCATATTCTGTACAAGGTGGTGTTAACTTTACAGTCTGTGCATTAGATCCTTTAGTGTGATCATCCCTATGGAAGTAACTGGACAGTACTTCACTCAAATACTGTTTGTTATATTGTAACAGGTGGTTCTACTTTTTTTGTCGTTGGAACTTTTGTTACCATTTAAATGAGAACTATTTTACAGTACACTCCTGTGATAGCCTTCTTAGTAGCCTGTGAAAAACGACAAATTGCGGGCGCTCGGAGCGAGCAGTCTGCAATCGGCTTGCTCCTTTTGCCAATTTATTTAGCGTTCTTCACCAAAGCTGCGTTCGTGTCTACATTTTTCTCAAGCCTAAATTTCAGAACATCTGTCATCTCTCCACTAGCAACGCAAAAAAGTAAGACACGCTGATTTCTTGAAACACTACACTTAGAGAATTATCGTGCAACTTGTGCAACAACAAAATTGCCTGTTGATAAACTGTGCTTTAAATGTTCATTACGTAGGTAAAAACAAAAACAAAAAACACGTTAGCGTGCTTGTGAATGCACTCATTTACTTTTTAAAACCACTCTTGTATTTTGACTTTGCAATTACTCACACACACAAGCTTGGGAACGCTACAAAACAAGATCTGGTTGCATAAAACAAGATACTTTAAGTTGAAGTGTTATGTAACAGAGGACTTTCTCACTCGCTGCATTGAACACTCAGCCAGGCTACAACGTAATTTGTTTTATACAGAAACGTTCACTTTCACTTTCAAAAGCGACTAGCAAAATTCTCCGGATTGCATGGGATTGCATAAAACCTCCTCCTAACTTACGACTGTTTTCTGCAACCGGACACGGGTGAGAAAAATATTCAGTGCACTTTGTTTTCTTTAGAAGTTTTGTACGCTCAACTTAAGTTTGTTAATCGTGATCATTTTCAGTTAAAGGATTATATTGAGAGTTTAAGGTTATACTTGTTAGCATGCAGTGTAAAGTGTTGTGGAAGCAGATGTAATTAAGCACCATTAAACTCGTAGTGGGGTTGAAACGTGCAACTGCTCCAACGTACAAGTTGTTTAAAACGAAGACTTATCACTTACATCCGAGCGGCAATCGCGAATGACAACGAGCAAGTGTAGTAGTGGAAAACCTTTTGAAAACACGTTTTTAGTAATCTCTGTTTCAAAAAAAACTTAAAATGAATGACACAATTTTACACTAACAAGAAGTATATCTTTACAAGACCATTTTCAAGAAAAAAGCGACACAGAAATCTTCGTTGTTATGTCACGTGCCATGGCACCAAAAGTGAACGAGGGCCGTGGCTTACGTTTTGTTTCCATCACATCAAGAGGTAAGAAGATGATCTTTACATCAGAGTACAAGGACATGCCAACTGAACTAGGTGTTTCTATTAAACCTGCCTCAAATTACCGGACGCAGATTGTTAGTGAGCTTTGGTGTTACACGTTTTAACCCCTTTTTAAGTACAGATATACTACAGCACAAGAGTTGTTATTAACCGTGGGTTCACAGTTGTCGCTTCGAGTTTTCTTCCCCTTCTTTTTCTTTTTTCCTTTCAAGATTCCACCTAATCTTGGCTAAAATGGAATAAACATCTTTAACATTATTGGCGATCATTTTAAGACCACTCCTAAAGATTATAAGAAAGATTAAGCAAAAAAGCGTTAGCTGATGTTAGCAAGTTTAAACAGCCCTGAGCTTGTTATTGTTAAGGAACTCAGTTAAGATTTAGAACAAGATTAAATAGAAATAAATGTAAAGAAGATCCTCGCAGTTATTAACGCAACTTATGCAGTTGCGAAAAGAAAGCCTGAAAAAATCAGGCTTGCCGGGAATCGAACCCTGACCTCTGCGATACCGGTGCAGCGCTCTAACCAGTTGAGCTAACAAGCCAACTGGCAAGCCTGATTTTTTCAGGCTTTCTTTTCGCAACTGCATAAGTTGCGTTAATAACTGCGAGGATCTTCTTTACATTTATTTCTTCATTCCGCAGTTCAAATATATGAATTTCATATATTCATAATTTCAAGATTAAATAGAATAAAGTCAGTCACTTTTAACCCACTTATTAAAATGCCTTCATTGTATTTAGCACAAATTTCTCATTGATATACTACTTGTACAAGAAGAAATTTGGGATCGTTGGTTTTTGAGGATGAAGCAGGTGAGAACCAACAAACAAACTCAATCAAGCCATGATGCGAGCCCTGGATTAACCACGGGACACACTGGTGAACAACGTGTCCACTCACCACTGCTATGAGATCTGTGCTACACTAACTGCAGGTTTATTTCCAAATCCAAAACAATCACTGAGTTACATGTATATATAGGGAGGTTAGACAAAAAGACAGCAAATATCAGTAAATCAACTCCCATGGACTGAAATTTGTGGGTTAAATAACGTGGATTTTCAGCTACAAGCCATAAGATTTTTTTGTCGGTCAGAATGCCCTCCTCGTTTCTAAATACCGATATGCGTTCTAGAGAGAAACGAACCAAGATTTACTAAATTTAAAATCATACTTGCACTTTTTCGACTTCACTTGTACTTTAATGCTCTTTTCAACATCCAAAAACTCGAAAGTTCTAAACTCAACAAGTCCAGAGTTGTCATTAGTGAATTTGGAATCATTTTGCCTGTTTCCGTTTCTCAAGGGTCGTCATTGACTGAAGTATAAAATGCAATGACTGGTTTGGATATGAACTTCACAGTTCATTACTAAATGCAGTAATGAGTTAAGGATTGTATTTCATTAGTAATTCATATCAGAATACCTGATCTGAGTAGTTATTTAATTCTTCTCTCTGTACAGGTGCACTAGCAGAAGGACTGGATCTGTCTCTTGACGTTTGCCTCTCACTCCTGTCCTCCCAGTATGAGCGATTCAGGTATCGTGCAAGCTGCAGTTCAACAACAAACAACTCACATAACCATACCAAGCAGTAGATTACACCCAAATGCTTAAAAAACTGTTCATCCACCTGCCTTCTTTGGTTATTTTGATGTTCTCCTGCTAAAACTTTTGACATGACCACGGTTTCACTAAGGTCTGTCTAAACACGTTTTGATAGTTATCCCCCAATTTTAGACTCACATTTTAACATGTTCACGCTTTGCAGTACAACAGGCTTTGAGGTGGTTGAACTTACATGGAGATGGCTAAAGGACAACCGTGTCACGTGAAAGTTATTCAGCAACAAGTGAATGTTATTGAGTAGACAAGCACTTTCTGGGCCATCTGGAATTTGGCAAATTTAGCAAGAAAATAAACAGTGGTCTACAAGGAAAGTTACTTAGCACGGATCTCATATTAAAATGACTGCCAATAACTACAATAGTATTAAAGTAAGCCAGTAGTACTAAGGATTGTCTGCATGTAAAAGCTAATCCAGTTAAGTTTAAGGAATCCACCAATTATCACCATAAACCATACCTCTGGGTCCATACTGGATGAGTCAGTTTGTTCAATATCCTGAAGTAAAACAACATACATAAATACGCCAGAACAAAATATCCACTAAATACTCCTTATATGATAGTTTTACAGATAACAGGAGCAGATATTTTTGGAATTGCATGGGTAAAAAGTTACCAAGTATTATCGTATAAAACCATCAAATAAAGGATGTATTTTACTATTATTCTACTATATTATCTGGAAGTCGTTTTGGCTGCCTTCTCCAAGGAGAGTTTAAAAACTGGGATGCCACAACATGATACATTCCCAACAATACTGGGAACACCAGGGAATACTAATACAAAATACTAGGGTGCAATAAGCTCCCATATTTTGCACATTCTCTTGTGCTTGTGTGGTAAAAAGACATAGACAAATTGGACGATACCCAGGGTAAACTTTTTTGTCTGCTCCAAAAGGGGGATTGTCCTTTAGAAAAGCAAGGTTTTAAAGGTATTTATATTACAAATTAACCTAAAAAGAGGTAAGGACGTAAGGTAAGGGGGCATTATTTTAAGGAAAACCATTACTCAAGAAAATGCAGTACAATGCATAAATTTACTATTGAATAAACTTGCAAAATCAAGCATCCTATAGTTCTACAGTTTAAGCAGACTGCTAACACAGGGATATAAAATAGAACTTAAACCTACAGTCGATGAGTACAGACTGCTGGCCTGCCTGTGGGAATTGTATGGTGGCTCTTTGGCTTCACTGTAAGAGGAAGACTTTAAGCTGGGTCGGAGTTGGCTCTGAAAAATTATGAGAAATATCATTAGCTTCCACAAGAACGGAGAAAAGTATACTCTACTACAATGCTATATCAAAACCAGGTTATCTCAAAATGAAAATATCTCCAGCTGAATATACATTTCCTTTGGACTTGATTAAGATTATTTCAGCCATCGACATTGCACTATGGGCTATCTCAAACTATCTTGACCCAAGTGTGGTTTCCTGTGGCCATCAGTAATACCACTTACTGATGTCTTGAATTGTAGCAAATGAGACGTTAACTGAATGGCAACAAAAAACAACATGCTCATCTCTAATCATGAGAAAGAACTGGGGCCTACTGTTAATATGTAGCACTTCATTCATCTGAAAGTGTTCCAAATGCCTTCTTTCAAACTCACATCCTTCATAGCCTCCTCCTGTGACAGTGATAATGCCATGGCCAGTTGTAACTCCTCTTCTTCTTCTTCTTGAATTTGCTGGGCTGTCTTCTTGGGTGGGACCTAACAGTAAGAGGTTAACATTTAATGAATATCATCAGAGACAACTTGTACAGTCTACATGTATGGTTCCTTTGTTGAGGCCCTGGTCACACTAGGGTTGACAAACTGAACTGATCTCCTAGGATCAGTAAGACATTTTATGAGTGGTCTACCACGCCACTAGCTTGAATAAATCTCTAATGAGTTGAAAATCCATCCAAGAGTTACTGGGATGGATTAGCACCTCATTATTGAAAATGGTATCTCAGAGTTACTCAGCATTTATGGAGTTCATCAACAAACCATTTAGACATCTTTAAAGGGAACCTCCACTGTTATCCAAATTGACATTACATTTTGGAGATAAAGCCTACCAAAACAAGTGTACCAAAAAAAATGGACATGAATTACACCTATTTTTGTTTTTGAGTTTCCCGCCCACTTCCATTTTGAATTTTTATGACGTCATATGTTTGCCCACATTGTTGCCTACAAAAGAAGTTGCTTCTCAAAGTAGAAGGTCACTCCAGAAACTGTATATTTTTTGTACTCACCAATAAATAGACCACACTGAGTTGAGTTACTGACCGTTGTCTGAGCTTCCATAGTGCATCCAATCCCAGTGAAACTCCTCTCCAAAGAAGCAAAAAGTTCATCATCGGGCGCCACCATTTTGGATAGCGCTGAGGAGCCTGGCCGCATATTCGTGACGTTATCTCGTCTGAATCGAAATTGGTGCGAAGCTCAAACGTAGCTGGCCAATTTCGCCAAACTTGTCAGTTTCAGTATTCCGATACGATGGCTGTGCTCAGACCGGATTGTTTCAAACCAGAACGTGCCGGTAATTCCAAGGATGATGAAAGTGGAGATGATTAAATGAAGGAACGGTTAGAAGGTACATTTTGGTGCACTTGTGAAAGATGTGAAGTGACGCCGACTCTGCGAGAGTGCATTTGCTGTCCAGAGCAGCCAGAGTCGGAAAACAAAGATAGAAATTGAGCCGCAGTAGGTTTGTGGTCTTAATCTGAATTGTCTGTGTTTATTTTAATTTACTGCTTGCGGTGAAATATGCAGGCACTTCTTGCATCACAGAATATGAGGACTTCTCTCTTGTGTGCTTAAATCCTTCTTCAGGTATTTCCACCCAGGAGTTGGTTTCAAAGCAGTCAGCATTAAAATGCTTTTTAAAAACGTTGACATTTTCCGGGTATTTTAGGAGAGCCGAATCACTTCTCATGGCGAAGCTGGTCAAGCCACTGCTAGGTCTGGATTTCATACAGGCAACTGGTGAAATGTTATACCTCTTTCCTTATCTTTTTCAGACATATTGGTTCAGTCTGGGACTGTACACGACAGTATTTTAAAAGGGAACTTAAGCAAACACAACGGCGACGGCTGATGAGAACGTCACAAAACAAAAGGTTTAATTAGCAAAACATTGACTCTGCACGTGCGATACAGATTTTGGTACATTTCTTTGCCATCCTCTGCAAAACAACAATGTGAAATGACCAAATTCAAAGTTTTATTGTAGAACGTGAACACACAACAGTGAATTTTCATTTTTCTACCTGAACCGTAATGCCATCCTTACAGAGTCAGCTCCCGGATTGTTCGGCTTTGCTCTCTTCGAAATGTCGCCGAACTTTTCAATCGATTTTTCGCAGCGTTCACGCTACAATTAAACAAAGTTTTGGCGACAATTTGCCAAGTCAAGCGATATCGGCTAATCGAAAAATCGCTTCTTCGAATTTTCGACCCAGCGAAATATCGATGAAAATTCACATCAAATCAAATGAAATATCCGCCAACTTTCTGACTGCAAGAGAAACGCCCGATAAATGATGGCAAAACGTAAACAATAATCTCAGTTGTGTCTTATACGGTGATAGAGGCTCAACTGACTCAATTCAGTGTTCTATTCCATTCAAGAAACAAGAAATTCTGAAGAATTTACAGGCAGCGCATAGTCTCTCACCCCTCCTCCCCGTCCCCTTTTCCTATGGGAAAAAGGTTCAACTTTAGTAGTTCGTGGTTTCCGGTGACCTGTTATGAACAATTTGCACTTCCGGTATGTAAGGAATTAAATGTATGTATGCAACTTGAGAACTTTGTTGGCTTGTAACCAGTGACCTCTATATGACTCTTTCTCCAGGAGAAAACCCTGAGAAATAATCGTTCTTAAACCGTGATATCGTTAAGTACGGCCCCTAGGCATTCACAACAAATGTTTCAGCCTTCAGGCAAGGGCTCCATTTGGATCCTAACGACACGAGTGCAGGCTAATTGCAATCTATTTTTATAACAACGATGCAGGTTCATTTTAATTTACGTCATGCTAACAACAAGGCTATTGTTCGAATGCGGACACTATCTTCGTTCCTCTGCTTTGGGTCATCGGGGGACTCAAGAATGGAGTTTATGATCGCTTTGGCAACGTGTCGAGTTGGAAGGACTGTGTAACCACTACAAACAATTGTCTCCATGAGTCATTGACGATCTCGCAAGCTAAGTAGTCTCAGCTTTCTGGAAAATCATCGCTCTCTTTAACAAAATGATGTTGTTTAAAAACCACTTTCATAAGAGTTAAATGACGCTGTCAAGAGCAAAATGTCTGGTATTTGAAACATTAGCTTTTAATCTCGTAAAATCGACGTCATTATAACGAGCCTGATTGTTTAGAGCCCAGGTGGGGACTAAGTGAACTGACTTTCGCCAAACAAGGAAGGCGCATTGCATTTTATGAGTCAGCCGGACGTGCCTAGGCACGTTGTGCCGCCTGATAGAAACAGGAAGTCCAAAAGCTAGAATTTATATGGCAAACATCGCAAACTCTTCATTGGAACCACGTGAAGGAGGTCACGGCTGATTGTCTGGATGGTCTCGTGGATGAACTTGCCAAGATCTTTACATCTTTACCACTTTAATTTCCCCGCAAAACAGGAATACTCGAAGAAATAGCGTAGAAATATATTTTCAGCAACATCACCGCCTTTCAACATGGCTGAAAAAGCAATTTGCTGTCTTTGAGAACTATCCATTGCATTACAAAATGTCATTCATGCAAATCATGCTAAATTTGCATACGGTGTATTTGTGTCTCAGGATAGAATCGACGTCTCGAATTACCTTTTAGATCACAGAGTTTTCTTCGGATGTGTTTTTTTAATTTTCTGCGAAGATTAAATAAATGTGATATCGACTTCAGCGAAATGAAAGGAAATATTATTGCAATCATCTTTGTAGGTCTTTTAAAACTGGAGTGATGACTTTTTATTATTCTTCAGTCGCGCTCTCTACTATCTAATTCTTAATTTTCACGGGTCTAGCAGTCTGGAATTCTGTGCTAAGCCATCTTGGATTCTCGATTGCTTTTGCTTGCAGAAAAACCATCAGAAATACAGTTTGGCTGCTTCCAAACTTTCAAAGTTCGCCGCTTGCTTGCGAGCATATATTTGCATTTGACAGATTTCATGTTCGCACGTGCTCGCGCATGTGAGTCATAAATATGCTCTGGATGATTCTAAGCTGGCGTAAATGAAATAACTTTTGCATCAATGTTTTCCTGAGATTCGTACTGATTAGTTTTGTTGATGGCGAGTCTACAGCAGTGTCTCAGGAGTTTGACTTTTCGAGCTGCCAAGCAATTTCAGGGAGCGGTGAAGCGAATGAGTTTATTTGTTGGCAGTGAAGTGAAGCGAAGCGAAGAAGATTCAGTGTTGTCGTGTGTAGATAGTAATGTTGTATGTGATAATTTCTTTCGGCTTTATACTTGGCTTTTCGCTTACAGTGAAAAGTTAGTTTACAGCAGTGACTCGGGAGTCTACAGAGCAATTTCAAGTATTTTAGTTCTAGATCATATTGGGCGATTCCAGAAAATATCCGTACCATACCACGGACGGCTTCCATATTTTAACCCCCCTTGCCTTCAGAATTTCCAAAATGCATTATCCCCCCATGCCCTCGGATTTCCATAATCGTAAACCCCCCCTCCCGTTCGGATTTTCCATTTTTTCGTCAGACCCTTAAGGCCACTAATTTGCCCAATTTCGGTTATTTTACGGAAAAATATTTCTAATTACTCTACTTCTGTTCCGTACAAGTACAACTGGTTATAGAGGGAGTCGTCCTGACTCTGAATGTTCTGGAATGAAAATTTTTACAAAAAATTAAACGTTTTCTCCTTACCGCTGTTCAACAGACTCCACCTTAGTTAACTTTACATTGCCCCAAACTGGTAAAGAACATTAAAATAAGAATATCGTGTGATGAACTTGTGTCCTCGCGGAAGATATTACGATTGAGTATATTTTGTTTCCGCCATCTTGAATTTGAGCCATTCAGGGGTCAGCAGTCACTCCCAATCTCAAAATCTGCAAAAATCCGACAGGCGCTGTCGCAGGCGCCCCTTAGAGAGGGACTGGCATGAGTTTTCAAAGTTCATACAACGGGAGTACAAGAAATGTACAAGCGGTAAGAAACATAGATTTTTTCATATTTTATTAATCGATCAAACAAGAAATTAATCAACGTAAGGCCTCTGGAGCTTCAAATACAACCTATATTTTGTTGGTTTTCCTAATGAAAACGAACACATGCCTGTCGATCGATGCTTGACTTGTATTCTGCTTCCACGGCGCGGTCGTCTGCAATGTCGCCAGTTCATGCTCTATTTACAAACTGATTTAAAACGTCCACAAAAAAGCGCTTTCAAGGAATACATTCTTGTCTGTCTCCTGTGTAAATCCCAGATCTAAACCCCCCCATGCCTTCAGAATTCCACTCGTAAGTATCCCCCCATGCCTTCGGATTTCCAGTTCTAAGAACCCCCCCTTGCCCTCGGAATTCCGAAAAGCCGTCCGTGGTATGGTACGGATATTTTCTGGAATCGCCCATTTCTACTAATTTGCAGTGAAGTGAAAAGCAAAGCAGTAAAGATGTTTGTTGAGGCGAGAAGTAATTTAATATTCTCGCATCACTTTTTTTGTGTGGTTACTTTTGATCAGTTTCGTTGATGACAAGTTCACAGAATTTATGCACTGTCTTGGGATTTTACTTGTTTTTGTTCCTGAGAACAATGTCAAACAAAGCAAAGTTAATGGGATGAATAACAAAAGAAAAAGCGCGCGCAAGAAACGCATTTCGAAACGCGCTTTTTGAAACGCGTTAATGCAAAAACCGTACGTGTGTTTTGCGTGTGCGTTGGATGCTTATCTCTGAGCTGTACTGTAGTTCATAACGGCGCCACGAAAAAGAAATGAGAGCAGCCGAAAAGCTATGCACTTGAAATTGGCCAGCTGTGTTTGAGTTTCGCGCCAATTTCAATTCGGATGAAATGACGTCACGAGTATGCGGCCAGGCTCCTTAGCGCTATCCAAAATGGCGGCACCCAATGACGAATTTTTTGCTTCTTTGGAGAGGAATTTCATTGGGATCGGATGCACTATTGAAGCTCAAACAATTTTTTGGTGACTACAAAAAATATACACTTTCTGGAGTGACCTTCTCCTTTAACAATAGTGACAACTGCATGATGTCATGAAAATTCAAAATATTCCAGCACGCTGGAAATTCAAAAGGGAAAATAGGTGATATTCGTATCTAACTTTCTGGTACACTAACACTTTTTGCCACTTGTTAACAAATTTAGACTTTATTTCCAACAATTTAACTTCAGTTTGTTCAGTAACAGTGGAGGTTCCCTTTAAAGAAAAAAATATTTTACCCAACAGTTGTCCTTACCTGTGTTTCTTTGCTCAGGGCACTGTTAAGGTATTCTGGTGGTAAATCACTGTCTGATGATACACTATCAGTCTTCTTTGTGCCTTCCTCACTTTTCCTGAAAGGCAAAAATACAGTTGACATGATGTCTAAGGCATGGGAGTGGCTGTTCCAGTCCCAGAGGTCAATCCCAGAGACCAGATATAATGTTATAGAATGCCACTTCCCATTTTTGTAACTTTGAAAAGCCACCAAATGTTCTGAAAATTTGTTTACTTTCCATGGAATAATAATAATAATAATAATAATAATAATAATAATGAACAACTTCATATGACAAGTATGACAAACATGTACACCATTTAAAAAGAGAAATACGAGCAATTCATTCAATTCTGAACTCAACATCATCCACCTTGAAGTCAAACCCTGAGTGAGTCCAACTAAATATAATTAATCTGAACTCTGTGGATAAAGTCCTAGTCCTAGTCCTGAACATTGCAACAAAAAGCTTTTGATAATGTATGTACAAAATAAATTCATATAAACTGAAGGAGAAAGAATCAAAGGGATCACCACAGCTACTTGGCAAGTTAAGTTGTAAGCAAAGCCTGAAAAAGCTTTTGATCAGAATCTTCTGCTGGTGCTGTTAACTTTGTTGCAAAGCACATGTCTGACTGCTTAAATGGAAACTGTTCAGTGCTCAGTCCTTTTTTGTGGGCTGTTTATTAAGTTGTGCAAGATGGTTATAACTTTTGGGTCTGTATATGAAGTGAGACAATTCAAATGAAACTGTTGAGCAGTGAACCGCTTTCTTGTGGCATTTTTCAACACTTCCAAAAGTAAAAACTTCAAAACTTTATGCATAATATTGTACATAGACATAACTAATTGATTGTAAACTGAAGCTAAATTCTTTGACATTATGCTCTAGTCTTACCCAGCTGATGGGTTGAGTTTGAAAAAGCAGGGATCACAAACTCTAACTTCTCTTTCTATGCCATACTGTGGAATGATTGACACTCTAGAGGAGCATTTGTGGCAAAACACTTGGCCACAATTCCTGCAGTGATGCTGAGGACAGGACAAGAATGGAACTGACTACATGTACACAAGCACAATAATAATTGCTCATATTGTTATTGTGAATTTTAAAAAATCTTTACTTAAAACAGGCAATTGAGTGAGCAATCAATCTTGAAGGATCTCAGCACAATTGGTGAGAGTATGACGTACAGTTGTAGTGTACGGCAGCCCAAAAAAGACAACACATTGACTTTGTGACATTAAGGAAATTTGCTTAGAAAAATTAATCATCACTTATTAGTCTATGAGCAGTCTCTCTTTCTGAACAGGGATAGTTGACGAAAACGAACTAGCGAGCACGAAAATCGCCTGCTGTGTTGAAACCTGACATGTGTGTTGAGCCACTAGTGTAGTGAGCCAGAAACAGAGACTACCGACTAAGCCACAGGGTTTGACCCTTCATGGCTGAGAGATTTTGACATGTCAAATTTGTATCATCTTTCACTTGCTAATAAAGTGTGCCCAATATTATTTCTCCTCTTATCTTCCTGTCACTTTATCATGTCATCACTAAGCCGCGGGACATCTCACTGCAATCAATTGTAAACACAACCAAAAACATGCTTTTCAATGGTCTTTGTGAGAGAGACCTCAAATTTATGTGGTATGTCAGATATTACACCAAAGCAAACTGTGGGAGGACCCACCAATATAAAAAGCCCTCTATTAACGATTTCTGTTATAAATATCGCACATCTTTTTATTGTAAATATGTATCCAAATTTTTTACCCATATTTTTTACTTGGGATTTTTTTACCTCTTTACATTTTATTGATTGTAAGTACAAGTAGAATTTCTAGGTGTAGGTGTCTCCAATTAGCTTACTATTACTGTACTCAATAGCGTAGATGCCCATTGACACAGTTTGTTGTTATTGTTTTTTTGTTGTGGGGGCAATTTTAAAAACTAATAAAACACGGTAGAACTACTGCATGGAAAGGACCTCGCTTCTTCAGATCTAAAATGTTCATCAGCTGCAAAAGAAAGGTTCAGGCAAATGACAAGGGAAAAAGCACTTCTACTGCATGCCTTTGCTCCAGTTTCAGAGATCTTATTTAAGAAAAATGTGGCTTGACAAGCCTGTAATGTGTCAGTCATGTTTGTAAACTAAAACTACTTTGATAATCTCTTGAGGGTTGACAAGTACCCCGGTTCCCAGGGAGAGTTGACAGATCTCTGAGAAAGAGCTAATGAGAATTTTACATGGTGAGAGCAATGCATAATTCAACTGCTGTGGCTTCATCTGTAGTCTCTCTTCCTGGCTCACTACACTAGCTGCTCGACACAGGCATCAAGTTTCAGTGCTGCAGGCAATTTTTGTGTTCGCTCCCTTCTTCGTTTTCCTTGCCTATCCCTGAGTGCAAAAAGAGACTGTTTGTAGTCTATTACTTAGGGGACTTTGTTTAAAATGTATCCTCCACTTATCAGAACTATATTTTGAAAGGAGAATTGCCAATCTACAAAGGTAAAGTACAATGTCATGTAGTCTGCCTCCTATCCAGACTGCACTGTACCTGTCTTTGAAATGTTGAGAACTTGACTCGACACATGTGACAAACATCACCCTCAGCCCACTCTGGAGCCTGGCAAAAGAAAAGTACAATAAATACCCATTGCTCATTGCTCAAAAGTAAGTTTTAGCACTGTTGAGTATGCGGTCATACAGACTATTTAAAAACCACTTACTGTTTCTGCTGTAAATAAAGCATCACTTGATTCATTTACTGGAGGAAATTTGTACCCTGTAACAAATTTCAGAAGAAGTGTGTATTAAATGCTTCGATCTGCACTGTCCTTGAAAAGTTTGAATGTCTGGTTCAGTTGGTATGTAGACAGACTGCTGAGTGGGATGGCACACGTTCAAACCCCCAGCAAGACCACCAGGGCATTGCATTTGTATGTACAGGCTGGAATTTAAGCACCGTCAAATGAAAATATCTTATCCAACCAAGTACTAGTTCCATAAAGTACAGATGTTTGCAACTTGGTAGCTACGAATATTTTGTTTGATGAATTCTCTCACCCTCCATCCTCATAAGATTAAAGGTATCCTGGACAACTTTGTATTTTGGCTCTTTACGAAATGCCATTGACCATGTCTGGATCATGCTCAGAATTTGCTCCTTTACTGGGTCTGGGCTTGACTAAAACACAAAAGGTGAGAATTAGAGAATTAATAATTTTTGTAATAGTGTGTAGTAACATCATAAAGTATATAATAATAGCAAAGTCATGTACAGTAGGCCGTGCAGGAGTCTTAAGAATGAATTTAACAAGAATACATAAACAACATAATTATATGTAAGAAAAGAGATAAGCAGGCATCAAATTATGACGGAAGTTTAAAACTAAGCATAAATCACCAAATATACATACAGTGTACATGTATAATACTAACCTTAGCCAGTTCCCTGAAAGCATCCATCATTTCTTTAGTAGCAACTTCTCTGTGCATGGGAGCCCCACAGTTCTTCACACATGCTTCCAACACCTTAACATGGCACACAGACATAAAAAAACAGTTGGAAGTCATAAGGAAAGTATTCATTCTCCTTTAACCACAAAGGTCTCTCTTCTAATCAATCTGCCAACGACTTCCACGCCAGCAGCAAGTCAACTCTGAAGTTTTGAACCCAACTAACTACTGGTAATGATTGCATTTTACACTAACATCAATGATAAAACTATATCTACAGTAGAACTTTAGTGGAAGGCCAACCCCATTAATACCTTAACCTCATTCTTACAACCAGTTTATTGTGACCCAAACAAAAGCTCCTTGATTCATTTCCATACACTGTATGGAATAACCCTTGCATCCAGTTACCCTTACTAGTAATAATGCAACACTATTTTTGCAGAGTGCAGACCAGCCTTGAGCCAACAATGTTTCACTCTTCCAATCGTAAGTATGGCCAAAGTCCAGCCTACAAACCACTACACCACAACAACTTGCCCCATGAGTATTACTATCCAACCCATCCAGGGGGGTAGTATCATGTTACAGAAACCTTGGATCGAGTTCTGATTTTGTGCACCACCTGTGAATTGTCAAAGCACCTGTGGCACATGACTGTACCTTTCAGTTATCCTTTGGTACCTTTTTAGGCTATGTTAATTCCAGGTTACAAAAGGCTCATATATTTTCAGATTCAGTACTAATTCGTGCCAACAGAGACAGTAATATTAAAGCCATCTTGAAAAACGGAAAATCCTGGGGGTTTTTTCTGAGAACATCTTATACTCACAATCAAGCCAAACTTCGCAACATGTGGATTCTTGTCATATATCTTCTTTTTCAAGGCTGCCACTGCATACTTGGTGCTGCAATTATGAGTCATATACATTTTAAAATAAAGCAACAGAAAAAATAATAATAAGCTTAAATTTGTCATCTATCGGCATTTTTCATGGGATTGTCACGAAATTATTTACAAAAACTGTGGCTTACTTCACATCTTCCTGCCGGATGCAATCGCAAATCAGAAGAATGCTATTCCAGTCCGGCTCCAAAAGAAGCTGGCTTGTGGATTTATCTAAAACAGCAAAATTTAGATCTTCATGAACATTTGTCTTCCTTCACATAACACTCATTAGTTGAGCTTTTTTTTTATTTCCATCTTCAGAACAAGACACGAAGAACTTACCAACAAGCCCATCGAAAGTTGAAGTATTTGAAAATATCCCCATCCTAAATCCAGGCGAGGAACAGGCGAATATAACCCTCAATAAACGTTTCTTGCCTCGTCAACACTGTAGATTGTTCCAATATGGCGGCGGACAAGCGTTTACATGTACATGACTTCCGATGAGTGACGTCGTTGTGCCCAAAATAGGCTCTTCTCAGTCCCCGGAAGTGATTGCAGTCCCGGCAACGCTGACTCACGATTTTACATCACAGCCCAATCTAATCATAGCCTAGAGTGAGAAGTTTTTAATGACTTGCATTGCAAATAATCAACTTTTCTGCTACCCTTGAAAGTACGCTGAAATTTTTATGATGCTGAGGAAAATCTCGTTGGATAATGAAACTACAGCGTTGTTTCAGTGAGGCACAATGGGACACTTTTCTCGATACGAGAAGACTTTCCGCAAACAGTAGAAAGTTGCAAGTTTATCAAGTTCAATTTTCAAGAAAATCATAAGGAATAAATGCAAAATAATGTGCGAAAATTTTTAAATTGGAATAATAAAGTCAGCCTGAGGAAATGCGTCCCCTTTTCCCTTAAGTTAAGTAGTTTTTAAAGTGTTAATTTTTGTTTGTTCGTTTATTTCTACCTGGATTATTTCCCTTTGCCAACACAACTCCTGATAGCGAAAGATTGTGAAAAACACTTAGAATAAAAATAAGCGATGATAAAACATGACGTTTCGACGACAACAATTTACATTTGATAATGGCGACTTGCTGTCGTCGAAAAGTCATGTTTTATTTTTATCGCTTATTTTTATTCCGAACACAACTCAAAACTGATAACAATGTTATGCCTCTACCTGACAGTGTTTTTGATTGGTGGCTTGATCTATTATCCGACCAATCAAGATCATGAGAATCCTGAACGTCGGTGCACGTTTTCAAAATGTGTTTAAACAGTGTGTGACTCAGTCTCGCCTTCACTAGCGAGGGGTTCACAAATCGAAGAATAATACCCTAGTCTAAAAGAGTGTCCAAAAAATGAACAGTTGGCCGAGAAGCAATGCATCGAGGTCAACTGTAAAGAACAGCAATAGCTCAACTTTGGGAACAACACCAATCGATTCAATGAATTGACTTTGTTTGTTTGTTTTTTCGTTTGTTTGATTGTATAGAATAAACGAACTTTTTGTTCACAATCCTTTTCTTTATTTATTTCTTTTCTTTCTCTTGAATGGGGACCCATGGTATCTTCTACGACCCCACTTCCCTTGAAAGGAGGCCCATGGTATCTTCTACGACCCCACCTCCTGTGTAAGGAGACCCATGGTATCTTCAATTACCCCCCCCCCCTCCTCCACTCCTGCAACAGATGGACAACTGATCATTATTGACTGAATATAACTGTTACCTCTGGAATGAATATTTGGCCTGCCATACAGTTTACACTATGAAAAAAATAACAACGCATACAAACAACCTTGTGTATATTTATAAAATTATCGGTTTTATTATTACTGACTTTACAGTAATTGTAGATAAAAATAATGTTTGATACACCGTAACTCCTCTATTAAGCCACCCGGGTGGCTATAAATTTATTTAAGGTACTTTCGAGGGGGGGGGGGCTTATTTATTTAGCAAAATGCAGCACGATGTACACTATCAGGATATAATGTAATTTTTCCATACAATCGATGCCTTCAGTCTTGTAACACATGATTACATGTTTATCATTCGCCCAATCACGTTACAAACTGAACTTCCAAGACGAGACAAAGTCATAGTACCGTACTTTTAGTTCACATGCAGTGTATTTTTTCTGAAGGGGGAGGGGTGGGTGGCTTAAAAGAGAGGCGGGGGGGGGCTTAATAAATTTCTTCTTCTAAAGAGGGGTGGCTTATTAGAGGCTTGGGGCTTATTTGAGACGGACAGCTTAAAAAAAGATTTACGGTAAATGTATCCCTCAAATAACAATCATTGTCCAATCATATATCTGCACATTAATTACCAATAGTTGCCTTCACCCTAAGGCTGTACATTATCATAATATATAATATCGACAAACGAAACTGATGAGATAGTAAATCACCGTCAATAGATGAGTGAAGGGCTGCCCTGTACGCTTTCTTTTAATCTTACGATTTATACGCAACGTTAACGTTTAAGTGCGTTATCAGACCTAATGCAAGTCGTACAGCGTACCAGAAACCCCTAAACGTAATTGAAAATTTAAAAGATTTTAGGTTTCCCCTCTCTCTGTGTCAAAAATAATTACGTATTCAGTTCCGCACGGTTTTGTTATAAGAACACGTATCACATTTCTGATCCTCTACTTCGTTAACCAAGTTATCGATTGTCGATCGTATTCACACACGACGTTCGTTACGAAACTCCGTAGCACAGGTACGGCCTTAGGCTGGGCTGAGTCCGCGTCTTCCGTTTTGTTTTGTTTTGAATTTTTGCGTCCAGCGACCCTCAGTCTACGTGCAGGGGAAATTTAAAACATAGGCCCGCAATGCGTGCAGAACCGACGAAGTGTTGGTTCGTCTCGAAAAGAAAGCAAGCGAGTCGTGCGTGACTGCAGCTTCAATAACATTCAAGCATCTGTAACAGCAAGTTGCAGTAAAAGTGTGTAGCTGTAACTAACGCTTAAATTTGACCAACTGAAAAGGCGACCAATACCCTGGAAAGGAGGTCAACTGAATTATTCACCCTCTCCTCACCAAACATAGCTCCACAGACTATGCATTCTTCACTCAAGATCATTTTTCGCTGTCTTTTGGTCTGTCTTCCTCAAAACCCGGAACAAAAATTCTCAAAACAGACGCATTTCAAAAAATGGGCGACACATTTCCCAATATAGAAGTAACCACATCTTCACGATTGATCAGTATGGGCACCGTAACAGCCCAAAAGAATTGAACTTTTCCCCATGCCTGGGAACCACGCTTTGTGCACAGTTTCTTTTAATCGTGTCAAGGGCTCCTTAAGCCAAATTGTGAATGCAAATACGAAATAAATCATTGCTATGCTCTATCGTACAGGTTACAAGAAAGCGCATTATAGGCATTTACCAGTCGTTTTGACCCACTCCACCCTCGACAAATGTTTTTACTTGGTTCAACGTGCTAGCTGGCGTAACGAAAATTGTGACAGTATTTTGCCCTTTGCGTTACCAGATGACGTTATGTTTAAAATCTGATGACTCAGCTCGTCTGTCTTATCGCTTTGAATATTTAATTTTGTTGAATTAACCTAAAAAATTAAATGTTGATATACATTTGTCCACAACTGAACAGGCTTTTACCAAGAGTTGTGAGCAATGTATTTATATACTGTTGTGAATAGGGCACTATAAAAACATGATTATCGATAAAGACAAACACATCGTCAGAATCTCAACGTGCCAACTGGCGTGACGAAAATTGTGACAGTATTTTGTCTTTTGCGTTACCGAAAGACGTAATGTTTAAAATCGGATGACTCAGCTCATCTCTCTTATCGCTTTGAATATTTTGTTGAATTAAAATTAAAATTTAAAGATAGATTTTGTCCACAACTGAACATGCCGTTATCAAGAGTTGTAAGCGAAGCATTTATATACTGTTGTGAATATGGCACTATACAAACATGATTATCGATTTGGAGAAATTAGTTAAAATCGAAGTCGTCGCTTTATCTCAAACACGTTAAAGCATGTCTTATGACGTAATCGTTAAATCTGGTTTCCTCTTCCGCAGTCAGAAAGTCAGTGTCTCGAACTCTAAAATCGAAACAAATCGGTTCAAAATCAAAAGTAAAGCAGAAAAATTAAAAAGACTAACTGGTATATCCTTCTGTGCCGCTTATGGTATACTATCCAAGAAGATCCAGCCTCGTGTCGTAATTCATTTCCCACCTGCCAATAACCTTTCTTAACGTTGGCGGCTAGACATTTTCAAGTAATAAACATAACCACAACAACATACACCAGAATTGTCCTTTCATAACCTTTACTGAGAACGATTCTATCCTTACGATGTCTCAGCAACACTTTGGTCCCACCAGCATCAACAGTGCCACTGGACTTCACCTCCTGTTATTATCAGTGCTCCTTGCTTTCTTTCACTAGTATTGCACAGATATTTCAGTCCGGTCAAAACCAACACTGCTCGGTGGAAGTGTCCTTCTATACCTACGATAATTGTTATGTGGACCCTTGTCCTATCGTGCGTGCGTGCGTGTACTAATCGATGGGCTTAACTGCAGAATACGTCATCCCATCCCGTGGGCCATAGCGAAATACACACCTTGTGAGCCTTACACGACGTATTTTGACCGACCAAACCAGTCGACGCTCTTGACACGACTGCTCTAAGGGACGGACCATTAGAAAAGTGATGGGTGGGGTGGGGAAAAAACCAAAAAAAAATTCATGCAAGGGAAAATGTCCGAAAAAAAAATTCATGCAAGGGAAAATGTCCGGAAAAAAAATTCATGCACAAGATGGGCCTCATTTTGATATGAAACCATAATTCGTTCTGCCAAAGTGCTCAAGTAGTGTCTCCAGTGTTTAAAAAATTGGGCTCTGCCAAAAAAAAAATTGGGCTCTGCCAGGATGCTATAAAATAGTTTTCATAATTAATATTTCTTTTATCGGGAGTGGGATACCTTCGCCTGGAACAAATTTTTTGTTGTTTTTATAGTCATAGTCATGCAGTTGAAACCCGTTATTTTGAACCATCAGGGGAAACGAAAAAAGTTTGAAATAGCGGGAGTTCAAAATAACCGATAGTAAATGAGTGAAGGGCAAATCCAGTGGGATCATTCTCACTACTATCTTATTACCTTCAGTTAATGAATTCTGATACATGTATGTACCCTGTTGTTGTTCAATTTTATCCCTGGTTTAATTTTTAGTGTCCTTTATTCCTGGGTATGGTGATGTCCGATAATGACTTTAAACCAAAGGGAAAAAATAAAAACAAGGATAAAATTGAACCACAACATGATACAATGGATGATTTCGGTTAGTGAATCGAAGCAGCTGTCACTAGCCACTTGGCTAGTTAGCAAAATAATTACTCTCGAGCCCTGACAGGGCTTTTGGGCTCCCTATAATTTTTGTTACAGCACAACCCTGCATTTTAAAGCGAGCATTATTAAAAAGTGTTTTGTAATAAAATAAACTTAAAAATGTAAAGTAACGTAACAGTACAAGCTATGTATTTAGTAAAACAAAGTTGCATTGTTTTTAATTAATTCAATAGCAAATTGTGCATAAGGAAAATATTTTCTCAAAAAAAAAAAAATTCATGCATAGGGCTGTAGCCAAAAAAAAAATTCTTGCACTGGAAATGGGCCAAAAAAAAAAATTCTGGCAGGCAAAAAATCCCCCATCCCCCCCATCACTTTTCTAATGGTCCGTCCCTAACTCGACTTCGTCGGTTAAACATAGGCCCGCAACGCGTGCAGAACCGACGAAGTGTTGGTTCGTCTCGAAAAGAAAGCAAGCGAGGCGTGCGTGACTGCAGGTTCAATAACATTCAAGCATCTGTAACAGCAAGTTGCAGCAAAAGTGCGTAACTGTAACTAACGCTGAAATTTGACCAACTGAAAAAGCGAACAATACCCTGGAAAGGAGGTCAACTGAATTATTCACCTTCTCCTCACCAAACATAGCCCCACAGACTACGCCCATGACCTCATGCATTCCTCACACAAGATCATTTTTCGCTGTCTTTTGGTCGGCCTTCCTCAAAACCCTGAACAAAAAAGCCATCACAATTCTCAAAACAGACGCATTTCAAAAAACGGGCGATAAATTTCCCAATATAAAGGTAACCACATCTTTACGATTGATCAGCATGGGCACTCTAACAGCCTAAAAGAATTGAACTTTTTCCCACGCCTGGGAACCACGCTTTGTGCACAGTTTCCTTTAATCATGCCATGGGCTAGCCTGCGTAGCAGGCGTAAACGGGGAAGGGGAAGGGGAAGGGGAGCGGGAGAAAAGTGGGGTTCTGCGAGCTAGGGACGAGGGAACGCCTGCTACAAAGACCCCCATTTTTTCATCTCCGCACACCGATCTTATGTTCCCTCGTCCCTAGCCCCCAGTCCCCCATTTTTCTCCCGTGTCCTTGCTCCCCTTCCCCTTCCCCATTTTCGCCTGCTACGTAGGCTAAATTGTGCATGCAAATACGAAATAAATCATTGCTACGTACAGGATACAAGAAAGCGCATTATAGGCATTCACCAGTCGTTTTGACCCACTCCACCCTCGAGAAATGTTTTTACTTGGCTCAACGTGCCGTGCTAACTGGCGTAACGAAAATTGTGACAGTATTTTGCCCTTTGCGTTACTGAATGACGTAATGTTTAAAATCTGATGACTCAGCTCATCTGTCTTATCGCTTTGTATATTTAATTGTGTTGAATGAAACTAAAAAATTAAATGTCGATACAAATTTATCCACAACTGAACATGCCTTTACCGAGAGTTGTGAGGGATATATTTATAAACTGTTGTGAAAAGGGCACTATAAAAACATGATTATCGTTAAAGACAAACACATCGTCAGAATCTCAACGTGCTAACCGGCGTGACGAAAATTGTGATAGTATTTTGTCTTTTGCGTTACCGAATGACGTAATGTTTAAAATCTGATGACTCAGCTCATCTGTCTTATCACTTTGAATAATTTGTTGAATTAAAATTTAAATTTAAAGATAAATTTTGTCCACAACTGAACATGCCGTTACCGAGAGTTGTGAGCTATGTATTTTTATATACTGTTGTGAATCTGGCACTATAAAAACAGATTATCGATTAAGACAAACACACCGTCAGAATCAGGAGAAATTAGTAAAAAGGCAAAGTCGTCGGTTTATCTCAAACACGTTAAAGCATGTCTTATGACGTAATCGTTAAATCCGGTTTGCTCTTCCGGAGTCAGCAAGTCAGTGTCTCGAACTCTAAAATCGAACAAATCGGTTCAAAATCAAAACTAAAGCAGAAAAATTAAAAAGACTAACTGGTATATCCTTCTGTGCCGCTTATACTATCCAAGAAGATCCAGCCCCGTGTAGTAATTCATTTCCCACCTGCCAATAACCTTTCTTAACGTTGGCAGCTATAAGATACTTTCCAAGTATTAAACATAACCACTACAACATACACCATAATTTTCCTCTCATAACATTTACTGTGAAAGATTCTATCCTTACGATGTCTCAGCAACACTTTGGTCCCACCAGCATCAACAGTGCCACTGGACTTCACCTCCTGTTATTATCAGTCCTCCTTGCTTTCTTTCACTAGTATTGCACAGATATTTCAGTCCGGCCAAAGCCGGTAAACCCCAAAACCTGCCCAAAGCCAACACTGCTCGACGGACGTGTGCTTCTATACCTACGATACTTTTTATGTGAACCCTTGTCCTATCGTGCGTGTGTGTGTGTACTAATCGATGTCTGTGTACAACCTCTTCTCTATATGTTCAGCGGTCAGCACAAAATTATACTACAACACAGTCGAAGCAAATCTTCCACCAAGCCTCCGTCACCTTTCTTGACCTACCAATTCAAAATGGCGACTCGTCCGCTCTTGTTCTCACGTCATCCCATCCCATCGACCATAGCGAAATACACACCTTGTGAGCCTTACACGACGTATTTTGACCGACCAAACCGGTCGACCCTCTTGTCCCGACTGCTCTAACTCGACTTCGTCGGTTAAAAATCGCGTGTCTTTCAACTGGGTTCCCGCTTTGTCGGTCAAACTCCCCACTCGGGGGACTACAGAGAAGATTTTGTCACGACCAAACGTTTCGCGTAGGGAGGCCAGGCGCGGCAGTTTGTCGTACGCGAATTCAAATTTTAACGGAAAAATGCATTCTTCGAATTCCTTTGAGTTCGGATTTCTTACAGATCATAGGGAGAAAGCAAATTGACGGTCGTATTCAAAAGTTTGGGCTCGAATTTAAAGGTCTATCTGCGATCAAATCTAACTCAAATTTGGCCTAATTTTTCTTCGAAGACTATTCTTTTGAGGGCCATGATTTTTTTGTGTGAGTGAATACGGCAAATATGATTTTTTTGGCGAAATGTTCGACTGGGTAGTGCAATTTGCAGGTCGCCTAGTTGCATGCCTTGTTCTCTTTCTCTACTTTTGAGCGAGTCTGACCATTATTTTGAAAACATCGCTTTCACGAGCCTTAAATCACCAAAATAAACACAGAAACACAAATCAAAACACCATGGCAGCAATTTTATGAGTTTTTATTTCATTTTCCTCAGTTTTAAAACTCCTAAATTTCGGTTTTAGTTTTGCTAATTTGATAAACCGACACAGCTATGACAAACGCACAGCCCACCACACAAACAGAGGATGGTAAACCTGTGGGCGCTCGCCAACTTCGTCCCTTTAGGGGTTAAAATTCATGGTTTGATAGTACGTAAGGTACCTATTAAAACTTAAAATGACAATTCTTAGAATTATCCCTGTATCGTTTAAGGTAGAGGCCGGAAAAAGTGAATTGGTACATCTTAGCTAGCTAGGAGGAGGGGAGCTAGGAAATTCGATCTAGTACTATAGATTTCCTTCCAAAAGTTCTGAGAATTATCCCTGTCACTATTGTTCCAGGAAATCCCCCCGGGTGGAAGCTACCTGTGAATGATGCTTTCGTTTGGAGTTGTTTCATGACTATCTCGAAAACTGATTTACGAGCTCTTTTAATCCCATCAACAAACAAACCATGTAACCAACAAATGTAACCATTCGACCAAAAGCTACTACCATTTTCGTTCAACCCTGAAGCGTGACGATTTTTTCGCGTATGTTAACTTTTCAAACTTAACGGTTTTGTCTGGTTACGTGTCACGTTTGATCAATGAAACCTGGGGCCCGTTTCTCGAAACTCCCGATAACTTTCCGGGCCCGAAAACTATTTTAGGTGCACAATATTCTGCAATAGTTATACAATTTTTATTGATTTTGAAAACTAAATTTTAATCTTTATAATTTCGTGAAGCATGTCGCTAAGTTTGCGCCAATAGTTACCGGATTCGCTGATAAATAAATGAGCTCGAAAAAATACTTACCGGGCCCGGAAAGTTATCGGGAGTTTCGAGAAACGGGCCCCTGGGCGGTTATTTTGCAAAACTGACAAGGTTCTTGGCGCTATTTGAACATGTTTTGTTCACGTGCTCTGAGAATTTTCAGGTTTTGCCGCACGAAAGTCTTTTAGTTTTTGCAGAGAAGAAGATGAGAAAAAATTTAATTAATACAAGTTAACAAGTTTGGAAGTTTCCGTCCAGGAGTCGCTTTAGATCAAGATTTAAATGCTCCATCATTGACAGAATTATCAGTGAAGGAGGTGAGCAATTTACGGGTTATATTCCGCGGAGTTTTACACAGTTTGCGAACGAGTTGGGTGACCGTAAACACCCCAAAATCTGTATGGTACAGATACTGGGACGAAATGCAACCTTAGCAAAGCCTAAAGAGGCCTGACATCTGAAAAATTACAGGAAGATGACCTTGAACTCATCGAAGTATTGAAAGTCCACTCCCCATCTATCTCCCTTTCCCAAATCATCAAGGAGTTAGAGCAGTTTGGAGCACAACAAATTTCAATGTCGGCCGTTTTGCAGACCATAAAGTTTCAAAGCACGTGAACAAAACATGCTCCCCCGCACGGAAAACCTGAAAAGTTTCAGAGCACGTGAACAAAACATGTTCGAATGGCGCCAAGAACCTTGTCAATTTCGCAACATAACCGCCAACATTTCATTGGTGAAAAGTGAACGTAACCAGACCATTCTCGGCCCCAGAGCTACGCGGCTTTTTTTAAATTACGTCTCTTGCAGCTCTGGTAACGCCCAAAAATTTATTTTTTTTGATTGGCCGATTCAAACTGTATGCGCAATAACGTTAAACTTTTGGCTTCTACGTATAACGTTTTATTTCCGGTTGAATTAATCAGGGCATTAACTAATATATTGACTTGATCAATTTCCACGCAAAGAATGTGGTTTGGGGCAGATTAAGCGACCAAATATTGCTGTTTGGTTAAGCACGTAAGAATTCAAAGTGTTATAGATTGTCACTAAATGCCAGCGATTCTTTTCTCGCTACAGCATTTTCTACAAACCTCCGGCTTGTCCATAAACAAACTTACACGTAACTTTTGTAACGACCTCTTGATGTCGATGTTTAAATACTCGTTTATAAACTTGGGCGCCAAATGCTTCTGGAAATTTTCGATGAAAACGTAATACAGTGTAGCATTTAGTGGCGAAACGATAAGTGCACAGTTGACATTCTCACACATCAGAAAACAGACGAATGTAATAAAATAACTGTACAATTCAGTATAACGCAAATGCAATACCTTTATTCAGGCAAGATGCAAATCCAAAACCCGTGAGCAAAATGCAGAGACAATCGTTCTTCTGAACAACTACGGCACGAAAGGCAGCTTCTTAAGTTTGTTCCTTTGAAAGCTCCAGGTTTTCCGCTAATTGCAGGAGATTTGGCGGGTCCCGAACAGCTTTTAGTCGATTTGACACCATGACTCGATCGATAGGAATTCAAATTTCTCGGCTGTCAGAATTGTCATGCCCAGAGCTCCACGGACGAAAATAGAGCAGGCGCAATAGCACCTTAACGAATTAGACATGCGCTACCGGATATCGTGAATTTCACGACATCCGGTAATGGTTGATACCAGAGCCCTAGGATCCCACCGCTGACAGAACAGATCGTAGGCTCTGGGAACGAGAATGTAAACAGACAAAACTGACACCGCGGCAAAATGCACTGCGCAGGCGCTGTATTTTTACTTCTTGCCGTACAATACAATACTCTTTATTTAACGAGGGTGAACATATTAACCTTTTTCAGTTTTCTAACATATGGCCCTCAAAAATCCAGAGCAGTTTCAATATAGTTTTATCTGTTTCTACACCTTTGCACCTCGTACTTTCGGGCTTGCACCCACAGCGAAAAACATCGTGAAAGTCGATAGATTACGTTCCCATGTCGCCATTGCAGTGGCATAAGGGAGTTTAAGCAACCACCACAGCGACGGCAACGAGAACGTCGAAAAACAGTAGGCTTTAATGAGCAAAACAATGACTCTGCACGTGCGTTACACATTCTGGTACATTTCTTTTCCGTCCTCTGCAAAACAACAACGTGAAATGACCAGTTTTAAGGTTTTTTTTTGGAGAAAGGGAACACACGAGGGTGAATTTTCTTCTCTTACTGGACTTGAGCGCCATCCCTGCGAATTCAGTTCCCGGACAGTTCGAAAGCACACCGAATGAAAATGAACAACATAAGCTCGAAACCGGAAATGGCCGAAGTGAGCGCATGCGCAGACGTTTTGCCGCGGTGTCGACAAAACCGTGAAGTTTGAAAAGTAAACATGGGAAAAAATCGTCACGCTTCAGGGTTGAACGCAAATGGTAGTATTTAGTAGTACTGTGCTATGGCTTTATTTGTCTGTTTTTTTCTTTGTTTTGGTTGCAGTTATTTCGGATGTCTCTTGAGTTTTAATTTGGGGGACTTCTGGGAGTGTTCGGGTTTAAACTGAAAAGGCTGTAAAGTGTGTTCACCTTACAGATGTTCAGGAAATTCATTTCTGCAGCTAAAATGTCAGCACCACTGAAGGAAAGAAACTACCGAACGATGCTAACAAGAGGTGCAAACCTTAAAATTTATTTATAAATAAAAACAGCTTTAGTAAAAGTTTTCAGTAAGAGTCTTTGAATGGGGAAAATTCACCTGTGTGATGAAAGGGACTTTGCAAACATACCTCTAAAAAAATATTTGCTCAGGTCACGTTGGAGGTGGCATAGGAACTCATTTAAAAGAATCGGATTCGAGCTTGCTTCACTCAAAACCAAACTGCTAGTCGTTGCATTGGATTGATACCATGGTGTGTTCAGTCTTGTTGGCCGTTATCGCCTCACAGGCGTTCGTCTTTGCCCAAGAAGATGATGGCACAATGGCTTTGGTGAGAAAAATCTGACGACAAATTTAGACAAACCGTAACGTAGCTCCCTCATATTTTGTCCCCTATCTGGAAAATGCTTTTCGCTTAGGTTCTCTTCTCGCCCTACTGAATCGACGAAACTATCGCACGTTGTCTCAATCTAATATTACGTCATTGTTCCGTTGCCAGAAATTTTTGAACCAATACCACTACATTTCTCCGACGCGTTCAGGAAATCATGATGTGGAGACCGCCATCAGAAACTTCCAGAGTTTTGCTGGTCTGCCTGTGACTGGCGAACTAGATGCGGCCACCATCAAGCAAATGAAAGAGCCGCGTTGTGGAATGCCAGATGTCGATGAGGAAGGTCGCGTGAAGAGGTATAAGGGGCTGTTTACATGGACGGAGGAAGATCCTAGCACTAGGAAGATTCTAGAAGGCGAAACAACTTTTCGTTTGTTTTACATGCAGAAATTTTGGTCGGGCTGGTTGCTGAAAATCAAATAAAACTGTCGGCCTTAAGCAGCTGAATGCCCGGCCGCCGCCATGCTTGTTTTTCTGTCCCTAGTACTAGGATCTTCCGAGCGAAGTTAGTTTATATGGTGCTAGGATCTTCCTAGAGCTAAGATCTTCCTATCTCTCAGCTAGGAAGATCCTAGCGCTAGAAAGATCCTAGCGCTAGGGCCAAGTACAATATTTTGCATGTAAACTGAATACAGAAAACATATGGTGCTAGGATAATCTGCCTTCTAGGATCTTTCTAGCGCTGGGATCTTCCTCCCTCCATGTAAACAGCCCCTAAGACTGGGTCCAAGTGGAGCAAAAAGGATCTGACGTACTTTGTGGAACACGGAGCTGATTTGCCGCAGTCGACTCAAGACAGAGTTTTTGCAAAAGCTCTGAAGTACTGGTCTGACGTGTCAGGATTGTCTTTCTCCAAAGCATCCAGCGCAAGTGCTGCCGATCTTAAGATCAGGTAAATATTATGTATTTTTTAGATTTTGTTTTCTACCGCAGCCTCATCGTATTTATTTCACAATACAAACATTATGTACAATTATATTCATTATTTTACGGGAATAACACAACTCCCAAATAGATACCACTGTCAATGGATCATAGCTCAAATTATAACACGTTTGCACTGGTAAAGAAAAGGTCATCCCGTTGAAGCCTGAAATTCTTCAAGGCTCGATCTGCGAAATCTTTTAAGAAAAACTATGGTGATTGATCTCTTTTTCTTCCATTCTCTCTCCTGTAGTTCATACCAATCTAATTCATACTTACATTACTGAGTTATTTAGTACATACCACCCTGCAAAGTCCGATGGAAACGACGGTTATTTCATTCGGTTTACCATCCTTTTTCTATCGTGGGAATCCATGGTTACTGTCAGGGATTGGCCACCTCCGGGTAGCATAAAGGTATAGCTCAAATTGCCCGATTTATCAAAATCATGACAAATACTCAGTGAGGTAATTAAATCCTGAAGGAGTTTTCGCTTTTTGCCATCTTACTCAGAAGTAGTTATTGATAGTCAAACAGGCGGCTGTTTTGGAAGTAAAACCGCACCTATAATCTTACTAAAGGGGCAGTATCACGGGAATTTTGCTCGCGTTTGTAAACCTCTGAAGAGCCAATAGTCATATTTACATAACTGGAAACCTAAAAACAGTGGTCCATTTCTTGTTCAGACACAATACTAACTCAGTGAAACTATTAATAAGTCTTTAGCCACGGGGCGAACTATTTCAAGTTCTGTGTTGTATCTTGCAAAAATTAATGAAATTTGATCATGGTTTGCTCTCCTTGCAAAACATTTCATGATATCCTTCTTGTTCCAGGAGTATTTTGTGTGTGAGTGAAGGCATTTAATCATAATTTTAGCAAAAGTTTGACGAAACATGAGAAAATCCCCGTGATACAGCCCCTTTAATTATCTTATTAGGGACTTCAGACAAGGTATGTGCTATCCGGCGATCTTTTCCATGCATTGTTCTCCATATAGCTAGGCTCTCTATAGGCTCTCTATAGCCTGTTCGCAGGCTATTCCCAAACATAAAGCCAATTTCTTCAAATCGAAGTTCTTTATCAGAGGATCTTTGCCTTCATAAGCTCTTTACAGTAACTCTGGGAATTGCTAACAGCTATCAAATTCTACCGCCAACTTTCACGGCGTCGTTACTTTAGGAGTTTAGTCACTTTTGGAAATAAACGGCATCATTCTAAATTATAATCGAAATAAAAAGCCCCCAGGATGAAGAGATGGAAGTTCTTTCAGATCAGTATAAAAGCCCCGTGGCTGTAGCTTGATGGATTCTTCCATGCGACTAGTCAGGCTAGAAAATATTAGTTTTTCTCTCCTTTTCTTTTTGTAAAATGAAATTCTGAAAGCGACTTAGCTGTAATTTTCCGTGGTCCTGTTTTTTCGCCCATAGTGTCCATAATAGGCACAAATAATCACGATTTAGCCAAAATTCCTTCCTCACCACTTGGAGCTTCGCATCCTATCGAATTACAACGCCCATGCCACGTTCTTTATATCGTAAGTGAAATCAACCAGCATTCTTAATTTAAGATCATGTTTAAAGTTTTAACGTAGAATACATAACAGTGACGGTGATGAAGTCATTTCAAACTCTATAATTCTTCCTTTTCTCAGCTTTGGAGGTGGAACACACGGTGGAAGTTCTGAGAGAACATGTGCATATCCATTGGACGGACCAGGCAAAGTACCAGCACACGCCTTCTTCCCTTCAAACGGCTGCGTGCATTTTGACGAAGATGAACACTACACCGACGGCACTTCCAGTGGTACAAACCTTCTGTGGGTTGCAACACAGGAATTTGGTTAGGAATGCCAGGAATGCGGTTAGGAATGTCAGGAATGCGGTCATGTACCCCTACTACACTGGGTATGTGCCGAACTTTAACCTGCAGGACGATGACATCGCTGCTATTCAAAATGGTCGTGCTATTCAATCCTTGTACGGTACGCTTTACAACAATATTGGGGTAAAAGTGCAAAACTAAGTAAAAGTACGACTTTTCAAACATAGTGCGCACGTGTAAGCTGCTCAATCGTCAGCAATCTCATTTCTATAGAGCACGCTTCTCCACTCGTTGGTGACGGTGCGAACAAGCCAATATCAGAAACGTTACTTGTTTGAAATGAAGTTAAAGTTGTGTTTGTATTCAATGTCGTGTTAATCTTTGAGTTGTCCCCCCTCCCGCTCAGCAATACTGTCGAGAAAGAAAATCGCGAGGGGGTGCGCGAAACACACTTGTCGTGTGGAAACGAAAGCCTGGCCGATAGTTTGTTTCAGTCACGCTCGGAAGAAGCGATGCTGTGAGTCTAGTATCTTGCTTGTACCTTGATCGAAACATCCATATTATCGATTCTACTTCGTTGACAAAATGTCTCATTTATTAGTTTATTAGTTTGTCCCAGTGACGCAATTTGGCTTTCATATAGGGTATTTTAAACAAGAGCTCAATCATGGATTTCGATAGCAAATGAGTAAAAGGAAAGTTTAATCCACTTGGAGGATAGTCGTATTTAAACGCGTCAGGAAGGTGCGACTTCAGCCATGATAACTCAATACCCAAAAAGATACTCAAAGTTCATGGACCAAAACTAAAGGCAACAAATACTCATCAGCCATGTCTTATTTTGAAATAATAATAAAAAATCTTTAAATCTTTCTTGCTGAAAAACCGCCCTTATTTCACTAGGCCAAAACATAGTAATATGTTTCTAACCATATTTCAAATCTTTCACCTACAATCTTTAATTTTGCAGGCAAGCCAGGATCCGGCGGTGATGGAGGAGGTGAGGCGATGGAAGCCTGTCCCGGGTTTTTAGAGAGCACAGAAAGAAAGTCAGCTTTTCAAGTTGAAAAACGAGATTTCCAACTTTACCCGTTTGCCAATTTCCCACTGTTTGAGTGCTTATTTACTTTATTATTATTTTGCCAGGCAGTTCTTTCTTAATAGACCAACTCTCATCAGCGCGAGCAGTTTTTTAATTCGTAAAAAAATTTTGTCTCAATTTAAAAAAAAAACCATCTATCCCACTAGAAAGAGCCCTCTGCGAGTGTACCCTTAAGACGAAGTTCAGTTCATTGAATTTCGACATACATTAACATGTTTTTGCCAGGTTGCCTTATCAAGTTGAGTGCTGCTGGGTTCAAAAGTTTGATGATTCGATAAAACAGTTATTCCACTCCTGCCTGTTGCAAATGGGTCTAGAATATAACCAGCTCGGTGCGTTACTTATCACCTCTTATCCAACGCTCGCTCGTGCAATAATAGTCAAAAAACGAAATGAGCAATTTCAAAAATAGTGCAATTACTAGAACCTCTAATTTTCACATTTTGGGGGATGATAACTTGCCTTTTTGCGAAGATGAAGGCCATAGAGTATTACTGGGATGTTTGTGTAGTAGGAGTGACATGTTCCACACCTACTATACAAGAAATCACTACCCCCCACGCAAATGTCATTAATATTCACTGATAACCTGAGTGTGAGGTGAACCATGTAAGAAAGTTCAGAAAATACAATAAGTGATCGAGATTGAGAATTTGCTAAGTCCAGATATCCGGAGGCAACAATCCTTTTGCTAATCTTTGTTGCGTCACTGCAAAACTGGTCTCACTTATGTTTTGATCTTTGTTTGGCTTCGTTTCAGCGAGTTGTCAGGATAACAACCCATACTGCAGCAACTGGACAAGCTACTGCAGCTACCACAGCTACGTACAAGCCAACTGCAAGAAAACCTGCAATCTTTGCTGAAGGTATGTTGACCGTAAAATAAAAATACATTTCCAGGCGATTCTTCCTCAGTCCTTATATACTACCGCGTCCTAAGTTATGTCATTATACTCGAATGCACTTTGGATTGTATAAAGCAACAAAGAATTAAAAATGTGTTTAATCCTTGGAGGATCCTCACAGTTGCGGAAAACAGCCCTAAAAACAAGGCCAACTGAATCAGTCAATGGAAAAATTTCAGGCTTGAACGGGATTTGAACCCATGGCCCCACGACCATAGTATGGATCTTTCTCTCTTGAATATTCCTCCTTCACTAGTTGCTAAGATAATACATGTATAGGGATCTCAGAGGAAGAAACTCAGTAACCTCCGCGTTTGTTTCTTATTTATTCACAGATTTGCTGCCAACTAAGCCAGAAATATAAATTTATTGATGTAACCAACAAAACTGATTGTTAATAAAGGATGTAAAATGTTGCGGAATAGGGAGTTGTTTGCCACTGCAAAGAGAGTTGTGGAAAGGGGGGGGGAGGATGAGGAATGGGGGGGGGGGTGAAGACATGGTAAAACGCTGTTTGACGCTATACGTTTTTGCTATTATTATTTTAGTTATTTTGGCTGACGCCTTCACTTCTTGACCTCTCAAAATTTAGCCAACAAACCAAACAAAATTTTCTTCTGAAAGCTGTTTTCTGACAGTCTCAGTTACTTTTGTAACAGATTTGATTTCTTCTTCCTAGAGTGTGAAGGCTCGACCCCGTACATAAATTATGCATATATTATGCTCCTGACAAAGGAAATTTTTGGGCTTGGCAAGCTTGTTGTGTTCAATTTTATTTGGAAAGCGGCTAAACATCAATATCTCCGGTACATTATGAAGAAGGATTTCAAAAGACTAGGGCTACAGGTTATTTTCGCACTGGTGAAAATTTTAAAACTGAGAAGAGTACGTTTCCAAGTATGTTTGCGACCGTGACGATGACGATCAGTCAATTTTGTACGAACTTGAAAAAATATCCTCTGATCTTGACTGCCCATTCTTCTATTTGTTAGAAATCAGAACAACAGAACTAATTGAAATTGAAGTGACCAGGAGCATTTGTTTAAACATTTAGAAGGCAGCGTTTGTTCAGAAGAGAATTAGTAAGCAACGAGTCAGTTATACTATGTTTTTTTCGCTTCGGCAAAAAGTGTTGATTGTGAAGGTAAAAAATAATAGACATACAACGCTTATAACGCTGATAACAAATTTAAAAGGTCTTTTTTCAGCCCGAGGCCGCCAAATTACCCTAAGGCTATTATTTTTGCGACAATTTAGTGAATTCAGTTTGCGATTTGTGAAAATTAGTTTTCACCTTAATTTACTCGTTAGATTCATCCTATATGCAACCGTATGATTCAAATATGCATTTGAAAATAGTCATATTACCAATAGAAGTGACAGAGAAAAGGGAAAAAGGCCGAAAAGGAAAACTGAAATACTGGGAATCACGAGTTTATTTTCTCCGTTTTCTTTTATTTTGCGCCATGTCTTGATCACCTTTAAAATTACACATGGGACGAAATTTTACGCGCTTTTTCTGCTAAACAAACATGAAACGTTCAAATACTAACTAGTTATTGAGTCTAAGGTGTAACCATTTAAATGAAGCTTCTGAGTGATCGAGTAATACTTCACCATGTGATGTTGTTTGTTTGTTTCTTTGTGTCTATCTTGCAAAATTTAATGAAGTATTTTTGTGACCGCAAAGGTTCGTCTACTGACCTTACTGAAGTAGATCGTGTCTGAAGTAGATCCAAGACATATGTCTGAAGTAAATGATCATCAATTTATATTAACGTTTTTAAAAGTAGAAAACCATACTAATAAGTCCCAAATTGTATACAAAGAAAACGAAATTTACTATAATCTCTTTCAATAGACATAGTTTACCACTCAAATGGAAAGGGACTTTCATAGCGTACTTTTGTGTTCGAATATTTGTTCAGTCCACGCTGAGGACTCATATCAGGATGATTCCACTTTGAATGGGCAAAATTTACTTGCCAGATGGAAGGGGACTTCGCAAACATACCTTTAAAAAGTCTTTGTTCAGGGCGCGTTGGAGGTGGCACAGTGACTCATATAAAAGAATGGGATTCGAGATTGCTCAGTGTAATCGCTACCAATTAAGAATATTTCAATAGACATTGTTTACCACTCAAGTAGAAAGAAACTTTACAAACATACCTTTTGTGTGGAATATTAGCGTACGTTTTGTGTCCGAATTCGAATGTTAGTTTAATTAGCGCGCATTGAAGACTCAAAACTCAAAACCAAACTGCTGGGCACGTTGCTAGTTACTGTTGTTGCACAATGCAGTAATCATATTCATTCGCACCTTATCATGTAATAATTACACGCACTTATATCTTAATTGCATTGCCACGCACATATGCAGATAACATGTATTTAAACTTGTAGCTACTTAATAAATTCAGTTCTTGACCGGTTACCGAATGGTCAACATGGTGGCAGCGAGTCAGTTGTTTAGCCCTCTTACGGCTTAGCGATTTAGTGTTTCAACAACCCGGTAGCGCACCTGCGAGTATGGCCACGAACACCCCGTTTCCGGAGTTCAAAACGACAGGAGATGATAAGCATGACATAGAAGTATTTATCGAAGATTTGACAGATTATTGTGTTATGCAAAATTGGTTCGATCTGTCGAAAGATACAGAAGCAGCGAAATGGACCAAGCCAGATAAAGCGATGGCATGTCTCCGGGCAGCATTATCCCCTGCAGCTAGAGCAGTGTACAAATACAGCTTGGGTCTTACCGAAGATGATCAGAAGAAGCCTCACATGGTTCTCAATGCTTTGAGAGAATATTACGGTGCGAGCATCGGAGTCTCTGGGGAACGACAAAAGTTCCTTCGCTTGTTACAAAACGAAAACGAATCAATCGCCTCCTGGGAGACGCGAGTACGCAATCAATCAGCACAGTGTGAATATGAAAATTTCGCTGACGAGCTTACGAGAGACCAGTTCATCGCCGGTTTAACTTCTGAAGCCCTTCGTGTGAAATTAATTGGGAAAGGACACAGACATAGAGACACCGCACAAACAAAGGTCACATTACGAGAAGTTGTTGAAGTTGCTAAAGCTTTTGAAGCGACTACATTCGCGAATAAGTTAATGAAAACTGCCAGAAACACACAGGAAGAGCAGGTCAATTTTACGAGTAAATCAACATCTACAAGTCAAGGCTCGGGGTCAACACCGCCATTGTGTTACTGGTGCCGCGGCAGTCATCAACAGCCCCGCCAACAGCATTGCCCAGCATTCGGCAAGAGATGCAACAGGTGCGGCATTACTGGTCATTTCGCCCGAGCTTGTAGAGGAGGAACAAGACGGCAAGGACGGTATCAGCAATCAAATTTTATCGAAGATGATACAGGCGAAGAAGCGTTCGCTGCGGACTGTGAAACAGCACCACAGCATGGAAGAAAATTCTTTGCCCACCTACACCTCATTCAAGGAAGGAAAACTAAAGTTGTAAAAGCACAGATTGACTCGGCATCCACGTGTAACACTATGCCCAGCAGTTTGTTAAACGAGTTATTTCCCGACGCACAGATTTCGAAGACCAGAAGTAAAATCAACACTTACGGAAGCGAAACCATGCGCCCAAAAGGCCAGGTTACCCTCTGCTGTGATAGAAAAGGAAAGATACACATGATAGATTTCCTTGTGGTCGACCTGCCTTATAACAAGCCACCACTTCTCTGCGGGAAGGACGCACAAGCATTGGATTATTTGAAGATCTACGCCGACGAAACACACGCAGTTGAGGAAAAAACTCCACAAACGCTTCCACCACTAGGAAAGTTGACAAAGGAGGACGTTTTAGAACACTACTCGAACGTATTCAAGCCAGGCCGCGGAAAACCTCTTGGAACCCCCATGCACATCTCTCTTGATCCCAGTATTTCTCCTGTACACGCTCCAACGCGCCGAGTTCCTGTTGCAAAGTTGGAAAGAGTAAACGAAGAGCTAAAGAGATTGTGCGATGAAGGCATCATAAGGCCGGTAACACAACCTACCGATTGGCTCTCCAACATTCTGGTGAAAGAAAAACCGAATGGCAAACTCCGTATATGCATTGACCCGAGCCAAACCATTAACAAGGCAATCAAAAGACCGAAGTACACAATACCAACGATCGAAGAGAAGCTTCCACTACTGACCAAGGCTAAAGTGTTCACTATTGTGGATGTGTCTGAGGCTTTCCATACCATAGTTTTGGATGACGAGTCGTCGCTACTCACAACGTTTCAGGGACCAAACGGGCGATATTGTTACAACCGCATGCCATTCGGGATAGCTTCGGGACCGGAGGAGTATCAGCGGCGGCAACATGAATTCTTAGACGGCCTTCGTGGGGTAATCAACATTGCCGATGACATCTGCGTATTTGGATGTGGAGACACAAAGGAGGAAGCAGATATCGATCATGACAGAAATCTGACAAACTTGCTAGAGAAGTGCAGCAAATATGACCTACGACTCTCTGCTAAGAAACTTCAATTCAAATCTCCCTCTGTTACCTTCATGGGACATAAACTAACCGACAATGGAGTAGAACCTGATCCAGACAAAGTGGCTGCTATCACAGGGATGCCAAAGCCAACTGACAAAGCAGGAGTGCAGCGTTTTCTCGGTATGTGCCAGTATCTAAGCAAGTTCTGTCACAACTTATCCGAAACAGTCCTTCCACTCAGAGACTTGACAAAGGAGGACTCTGTATTTTTATGGTCAAACAATCATGAAAATGCATTTAACTCAGCAAAGGATCTCATTGCTTCGACAACCGCCCTACGATACTACGACGCAACCCTTCCAGTAACACTTCAAGTGGACGCATCTGAAGACGCCATCGGTGGTGTATTACTACAAAATGACCAGCCTGTCTGTTTTACTTCGCATACGCTCAACAGCACGGAAAAGAACTACGCCCAGATCGAGAAGGAGTGCCTTGCTATTGTGTCTTGCATGGATAAGTGGCATCAGTACTTGTACGGCAAGCATGACATAACGGTCCACACGGATCACCAGCCTTTAGAGACAATATTTAAGAAGCCACTCAGCAAAGCCCCTCGCAGGTTGCAAAGAATGATGCTAAAATTGCAGAAATATCAGTTCACAGTCCGGTACAAGAAGGGGAAAGAGCTGTACGTAGCGGACACTCTCTCGCGCGCGGCTGCGCGGCCGTCACGCGCGACCGTCACCGATCCTGACCACACCTTTGCTGGCAAGCAGGAATGTGAAGTCTTTCGATTGGAATTGGAGGAAATGGATCTCACACCAAATCGGGTTACAGCCGACACACTAAAAAGGATAAGACAAGAAACCGCCAAAGATCCTGTCCTAACAGCTCTACAAACAGTGGTAACGAGTGGTTGGCCCTCAGAAAGGAAGGAAGCACCAGAGGAACTCAGAGTTTACTGGAACTTCAGAGACGAGTTGTCAGTTTATGATGATGTTCTCTACAAATCTCATCAAGTCATTGTCCCAGCTTCTCTACGACCTGAGATGCTACGAAAAATACATAAAGCGCACCAAGGGGCAGACAGTAGCATAAGACGAGCACGCGAGTCTCTTTTTTGGCCAGGAATGCAGGCAGCTATCAGAGAGACATGTTTATCGTGTGGAGTTTGTTCCCAATACCTAAGCGAGCGACCTCAAGAACCAATGAAATCTTATGAAATTCCCAACCGACCATGGTCGAGAGTAAGTACAGATATTTTTCAGCTGGCCGGAAATAACTATCTTGTTATGGTCGACCACTATAGCGACTTCTTTGAACTAGACTCTCTCAGAAACACAACAGCAAGCACGGTCATTCGAGCCATGAAGAGGAACTTCGCTCGACACGGAATTCCAGACGAATGCATAACCGACAATGGCCCACAGTTTGACAGCCACGAGTATTCAAGCTTTGCTCGAGAATACGGATTTACTATGATTAAGTCGTCACCTTACTACAGCCGGGCAAACGGAAAAGCTGAATCAGCGGTCAAGATTGCAAAGAATATTCTAAAGAAGTCCCGCCACGAGGATCCCTATCTGGCACTCTTAGCATATCGTAACACACCCCAACAGGGATACAGTTACTCACCAGCACAACGGCTGATGTCCAGAAGACTTAACAACATCATACCTACTGCTCCGAGCCAACTTGTTCCGCAGGCAGCGTCGCCAAGTTTGGTACAGCAAAACATTGCAGATAGGAGACGAAAAGCAAAGGCCCAGTACGATAAGAGAGCATCGGCGCCGCTTAAAGAGTTCTCAAAGGGAGAAAAGGTATATGTGAAGCCTAGGCCCACGAACAGGCAACAACCATGGATCTTTGGGGAGGTAATTGGAAAACCCGCACCAAGGGCCTGCCTTGTGAACACACGAATGGGACCAGTCCGGCGAAACCACGCACAAATAAGGGAGGCGAAGGTGGAACCACCTGACAGTTGTGACCGCTTTGAAACTGCATCTATACCCTCGGAAAGTGGACCAACAGAACAAATGGATCAGTCAACACCCACGACACTAATGGAATCAGAACGCGCGCCACTGGCAGAACCTACCGCGCCCCGACGTTCAACAAGAGAACGCAGACTTCCTGCAAGGTTTAAAGACTATGTTATGTAAAGAACAGTACAGCATAGACTGCCTAAAGAACATTAGAAACTGCTTTAAAGAATTAATGACCATTTACGCGAAGGAAAATCAGTGAACTAAAAAAACACATGATGTGCAACGCTGTAATGGACTTTCTTTGTTTTTCTTTGTTTTCCCTTAGCTTTGAAAAGGGGAAAGGTGTTGCACAATGCAGTAATCATATTCATTCGCACCTTATCATGTAATAATTACACGCACTTATATCTTAATTGCATTGCCACGCACATATGCAGATAACATGTATTTAAACTTGTAGCTACTTAATAAATTCAGTTCTTGACCGGTTACCGAATGGTCAACACTGTCTTGTTCTTTGCATTTCTTGAGGAAATTACTTAGCTCTATCGTCGACTACATTTCTCTAACTTTGTTAATGCGATAGGTGTATTTGAAAACGCTTCAGTTGTGCTGAAGAAACAAATTTAGCGACGAAAACCAGCGAAAACCCGACCGTGGTAGACCGTCGTAGAAGTTATATTCGTCGGGTTCGAGTCGTTTTACTTTCATCATGTCGAACGCAGTTTAACTAACGTAACTGATTTTGTAACCTATTTCTTCAACTAGATGTAGGTGCGCAGACCCGTGACTGGAAATACATCCAGTTGAATCTCAGGAACGATATTTTGCCAAATTTCGTGGTTGTCACCCGTTGCTACTGGCTCCACCAAATTCAGTGTTTTAGTCATGTGACGGATTACCCTTCGATTTGCCTGTAAATTTACAGCTACTGAGTTGCTAACACTTACATTTTCAACAGTTCCGTATGAAGTCAAAATAAGTTTTAAAAAGGGCCAACCTTACAATCGCTATTTTAGAGCAAAGAAAATAAAAAATTTCAAAGTCTGCGTTATTATAATCGCTTTGAGGCAACTTAACACTGTCAACTGAATTTCAATCGGATCAAGGTTACGTTTTTCTAGCAAATAACATCACCGACAGAACATTTTCTCGAAGTCATGATCCATTGCGGATTAAACGAAAACAGAACACCGGCTTGCTGGCAAGCAAAATTGGCACGTGCAATTTTCCTTTGATTTCGTTGTCACTAACTAAACACACGCCATAAAGACTTTCCTGAAGTACATGGCCCCTGATCCGGCCAGAAGGGACGGTATTGTATACCGTAAAATCCTTCTTATAAGCCCTGGGCTTATACAAGTTCGTAAGGGGTTTTGGGTGGGCTTATAAACTGGGAGCTTATATCCGTGGGGCTTATAAGCGGCATAAAACGGAATGAGTAGAGAAGAAATAAATTAAGACTAACGTATAGCACTATTCAAATACGCTTTCCAGTTACTCACGTCTTTAGGCTTTGAGCGTCACAATAAATCGGGAATTTAGTTCAATACCTTTTATTTGGAACAAATTTAGTTCAATACTATTTGGAACATCAGTACAATTAAAATTATTGTTCCGCTCTCTACTTGCATTAAACTTCCATAATTAACCGGCCGTCGCCATGGTGATCGCTGGTTTATAAAATGGGCACGGGCTTGTGGACATGGTCAGTTGGCTTAACATACGAACAAAGTGCTGTAAAGCTTGTGGTACGGGTAGTCAAGAGCGGTACTGTCTTATATAAGACGCATGCGCATATTAGTCTGCTGAATGTTACCTTCGTGTGTTCTTGTCTTTTAATTTACAGTATTTAAGATATGAGCGGCGAAGGGTTGTTAAGTTTGGGGTTTTTTGTATTTGTCTTGTATAACGCATGCGCAATTGAGTAAAGCAGCTAAAAGAATTGACTGTGAAATTGGCTGTGTTGTCTGATCTAGTTAGTGGTTATGGTGAAAAGTTTTTTAGCGCAGGTGTTTTTTTATTGGGATTGACATTTTGAGGGATGTAAAAATGTGGGAGTTAGAAGGATTTGTGAATGTCAGGAGCATATCACGCTTCGGTGAATGTGATTTGCTTTGAAAGTTGCGTTTTGTATAGGAGCGGTGTAATATTGTGCTGCGTGAGAGGCGGTTTCCCTAGGCATTTTATGGGGGGGGGGGGGTGGTTTGCGAAGTGGATTGAAAGTTTTCTGATTGGCTAACTTGTATTTCGCAGCGGACAAAAAGGACAGTTGCGTTTTGCCGACGTGGGCTAGGAAGAGAAGGAATTGGTACTAGTATGATGATGCAATATTGGTTCATTGCACCATCAGTACATGATAGTTCTTGTGAACGGAGAGAGATGAGTGTTTATTTGAGGCGAGAAGTTGATACGAAGGAATCGTCATTAATAAGGAGATCAATTAATAAGGCAGGTGTTACGAGTCTTTTTGCATTGAAAGAACGAAAATATCTGAATATTATCGACGGATTTGTGTGGTTTGCGTGTGGTGTTCGCTAAAGGCTACGGGCAGTCTCTCTTTCCGTTCAGAGATAGTGAAGGAAAAGAAAAACAAGCGAGTGAGCGCGAAATCGATTGCGGCTCGACAGGCGCGTTAGCTTTCAAAGACGTGGGCGACTTTCGTCCCCGCTTGCTTGTTTACTTTTGCAAGGGGATTCCCGGGTTACCAAACCGGATTAAAACATCACATCATGAGATATGCCTTGACGTGCCCCATACTCTGACGATCTGCTCGAGCTCGTGTTTATCAAGCGTTATATTTTGATTCTACTTCTTTTTTCACTGTTTGTATTTAAGGTCTAGGCGTAACAGTAAATACTTCGTCGTCCCTGTGTGAGCATTCTCAGTTGTGGACGAATTTATATCGACATTCAACGTTTGAGTGAATTTGCGTTTTTCAGCACAAATAAAAGCGATAAGAAAGATAAGCTGAGTCATCAGAGTTTAAACATTACGTCATCCAGTACCGCTATAGTCAAAATATTGTGTCACACAATCACACTTTTCGTCACGCCGGTTCGTATAAATAGAGGATCGCGCTAACATTTGTGAAACCTAGGGGTGGGGAGGGTCAGAATGGCCGGTTAAGATGCCCAACGGGCTTTCTTGTTTTCAATTTGAAGTCGTATTTTGTTCTGTAAAAGTCAGTTTAAGTAACAAGGGTAAAGTGGAGGGAGGGGGGCTTATATCCGGTGGGCTTATAATCGGAACTGATATAATTTTCGTTTTACAACAGCCTCCGAACTGGTGCTGTGGTTTACAGTTCCTTGATCCGACCAGCAAGTCCTACGTCCGGTTACGGTGTAATGCAACGAAAATGGTAAACAAACTGGCGAAATTTTAAGACAGAATTTATCAGGAAATTGAGTAATTTTAATTTTCAGTGGACAAAAACCTTGTACCACAATAATTTTAAGCATATCGCATTCTTTTTTACAATTTTTAAGATGTATAGATTTAATTTGTTATCTGTAATAGCCCCAAAGACAATTTCGTATGGGAGCCCGAGAAAATAAATTACAAATTTCGCAAAATGAAACCTTACACATAAAATCTTGTGCTTACACAATTCCTGTGAAACTTGAAATTTAAGGTGACTCGATCGAAATAAATGACGCGCTCTATGCCTCTCTAAAAACTCTAATAGCATCGTCATTTCTTACTCGATTGCCTTGAAACTTTCGCATTTTACACGCAATTTATCTAGGAATAACACGTATGTCAATATGTAGATGTACTGTTCGTTAATTTTGCGTGATTTTGCTTCTACTGAACACTACTTTTTTGACAAAATTGCTAATCTAACAAAACTGAACGCTACGATTTGGCTTAAACTTCTAGAATCAGCTTATAATAACGTCTTACCTTGACTCTTCAAGTTTCTGCAAAATCGTCGGAACAGAAATCCCGGCACAATTTGAACGTCAAAATAACAGCCCCAGACGGACAACAATGAAAAAGTTTGGGTGGCTATAATAAACTCACTTTTTACACCAAAATATAACGGGGTCGCCAAAATTCACGTTTTTCTGAATTATATGAAAACTAACCGGACGAATTATATAAAACTACCGGAACATTCAGAAAAACGTGAATTTGGCGACCCCGTAATATTTTGGTGTAAAAAGTGAGTTTATTATAGCCGCCCAAACTTTTTCATCGTTGCGGATAGCCAAATACGGTTTGGAACTAACTATAGCGATGCATTGAACTTACTTTATCTGGAGTTATTATGCTTTTAAGTCAAATTTGGAAAGCGCTGGAGCGGTCCAAACTTTGAAGTCCGTCTGGGGTTGTTCTTTTGATGTTCAAATTGTGCCGGGATTTCTGTTCCGACGATTTTGCGGAAATTTGAAGAGTCAAGGTATGATGTTATCATAAGCTGATTCTAGAAGTTTAAACCAAATCGTAGCGTTCAGTTTTGTTAGAATAGCAATTTTATCAAAGAAAGGAGTGTTCTGTAAAAGCAAAATCACTCAAAATTAACGAACAGTACATCTATATATTGACATACGTGTTATTCCTCGATAAATTGCGTGTAAAATGCGAAAGTTTCAAGGCAATCGAGTAAGAAATGACGATGTTATTATAGAGTTTTTAGAGAGGCATAGAGCGCGTCATTTATTTCGATCGAGTCACTTTAATTTCTCGGGCTCCCATAAGAAATTGTACGTCTATAGCTCTTAAAAAGTGTAAAAAAGAATGCGATATACTTCAAATTATTCTGCTGCAAGGTTTATGTCCACTGTTTACTCAATTTCCTGGTGGATTCTGTCTTAATTTCTACAACATTCAAGACTAAGAACCTCCTTGTCTTGCAAGCTAACTTCCTGTCATCTTCAAATTGCCTCCATTGGCCACAAAAAAGCAACAATATCGAGAATACGAAACAAAATACTGTAGGAAAACAAGCCTTCAAACAGAGCCTTTTTAATTTTTTTTCTGGCCTAAGATTAATTATGAAAGATAGATAGGTGGATCATGGACTTCATGCTGAATGTCTGTAAAGACAATGGGTATCTTCCTTAACAAATCATCAATGTTAAAGTGCATCTGCGAGTCCGAACACAATGCTGTTTTTAGTCGTTTCTATACCTTAAAAAAATTGTATCTGCGAGAGCATCGGCAAATCCCTTCGTATGACATGCCTAGCTACTAAACTTTCTAGTGTTATCGCGAATCCAGACCGGAACGACAATATTTTTGCGTCGAAGTGCCAGCGCTGACTTGATACACAGGAAATTGAAAGTCAATTCAGGGTACCAAAAGGGTCTAGGGCCTTCAGTGGAATGTTGCATAAAACCTAACGTCCGGCGTAACTTCTAACGTCAGACCACTCAAAGTCACTATCTTAACGTCTGTCGTTAGCAGTTACGCCCGGCGTTAGGTGTTATGCTGCAACTCATCCCAGGGCTTCAGCCTAAAAATAGCAGGACTCCAGGGTTCCAAGGCAGAAAAATTGGGGCTCTGTGCCAGTCCACTGATGACATCACTCTAGGGCTCCATTTAGCCAGAATCAGCATTTTTGTTCGGCCCCGTCAAGGAAAAAAAACCTTAGGCTCTGGGCTCCACAGTAAAAATTTGGGGTGGGGGTGCATATCAAAGATCCAGGAACCCCTTTGAGACCCTGTCAATTGTTTTTAGGAAGGTAATACCTCTTTTCTAAGGACGAGCTGCAGTGTCATTCGGTCTCAAGCGAACCATGGTAAATGTAAGACAGAAATTTCAATACGCAAACACAAAATAAGTGCTTCGGAGTCTGGGAAACCAGTTGCCACATATTTTCTGCCGAAATTGTTATTTTCATTTACAACAGCAAGCTTTATTTGCATGACTATAACAAAGTATTACAGTATTGCAAAAGTCATTTAAATTTAATTATTAATTATTTCATTAATTAAAATAACTAAAGAGATTACAACCATTTCTTATTTTTAACCATTCAGAGAGGTAGCCATTGTAACTAGTTTGTCTCTCAGTTCAAAGCATGACGAGATGAATGAAATTAATTGAATATTTATAAAATAATCAGCACAATTCATAAAATGTGCAATAAGGTCCCATGTGATAATAGTCGTAGAAATGGGATTTTAGGTTCTATTTTAGAAAAGAACCTCTCTCTTATCGAAGAATAGCTCGGGCAATCTAGGAGGGTCCACAATAGGGTTCTCAGATCCCGCCATCCCGCCTATTTTTTCCTGTTAATCCCGCCGTCCCGCCCTTTTTTTACGTCGAAATCCCGATCCCGCCCAAATTTTTAACTAGTTTGCTATATTCATGATGAAAACATCACTTACCTTTTATACAACGGATAGCAGACAAGTTTTTATGGGTAGCAGACAAGTTTTTATACAACGGATAGCAGACAAACGTAATTCGTTTTCATGGTTGACGTTTTTGTGGTCTTAAATGACCCTAACGTGTGTTTTGTTTGTGTTATTCTGTTTTACCTTATCTTGTCCAGGTGTTAGTGAAAAATATAGATTGACAAAGATTGTTTGTTATGTATTCTCGGTCAGTCCTGCTTTTTTTGGAAGACTATTGCAACCAACTAAATGTCTTTATGACATGACCCTCTTTCTGTTCAAAAGTTTTAAAGAAGGCGTAGTTGCGTAGTGGTTAGCGCGTCGGGGTTTTGATCTGAAGGTCGGTGCGTTCCTTAGACACAAAGTGTTCTCCACGTTGTTTCTCTACACCCATCTGTATAAAAATGGGTTGTATCCTTAGACAAGGCTAGGGGCACAAAGGTCATAAAAGATCGGTCCAGTTATGAGGTCTGCAAAAATGAAATGTAGAAAGGATTTATAAAACTCGACTCACCTAACAGTTTATTTCAAAGCTTTCAGTGTCTTTACTTGCCTTCAGAAAATCTCTGCTTGGAGGCGTTCTTTTCAAAGAAAGGCATGCCTGCTCGCACTCGTTTCATAATATATAGCAGCAAAATTCGTGATGTCAAATACCTCGCTTTCGGCGACCGTCTTTTCAATACCGTCCGCCGGTGTTGCCATACCAGCTAGACCAACCATAGCTGTTCCAACCAACGCTCAATGGAAAGGGTCGGAAATGTCAAGAACGCAGACAAGGCCAAGAAATGCAACACGACATCTGACTTGATACCTCATTCTTGTGATGAAAGTGACGAGAATAGAAATGTCCGAAATGAACACAAAACGGCACAAAAAGACTCATACTAGTTTGACATTCAGGCTACTCTGCCTTGGCCGATTCATTGCTTGAAAGCCGACACACTTCATACCGCAAAGGATACATTTGTATCAGTCTGCCCTTGTAAAATCATCCAGTCTCGTAAAAATTCAAATAACGCCGGCATCCTGCTACTTTTCCCTTGCGATTCTCGCATCCCGACTCCTTGAAAACACAAAATCCCGCTCCCGCTCGTAATCGAAATTCCCGCATCCCGCTCCTTTTTTCAGCTCCCATCCCGAATATCGCCACAAAAATAAGCCAAATTCCGCATCCCACCAAGCCTATTGTGGACCCTCATCTAGTAAAGACAGTAAAAAAATGAGTTTCATCTTCATGCAATTTTGTTACAATTGCAGAGGCTACATAACCTTTCATCACGAGGTATTTTGCCGTATCTACCTGTTTCAATCCGAAGTTTGTGACTGCTAATTCTCAGTTTTACTAATGATTTTCTAGATGGGTTTTTTCTTGTTAGATCTAGGTAGGCAGAAAGGCTATAATTCTTTTTGAATGTGGAATAAAAACTAAGCTTTTGCGAATGTTGAAGGGTTTGGTTCCAATAAGAGATATATTTCTTTTTCATGAGATCTACATATTGTTTGATTTTACCTTCATTCAATGAATTACAACTAAACTCACAGAAATTATAATAGTCGGTCATTTTCATGAGACTAGAGTAAAAACTATTTATATTCTAGCGGGACTTCGAACCCCGAGCAGGCTACACCGAAAGGTCTCTGATGAGTCCCTTGGCAGTGAAGAAACATACATTGATATGTCAGGCTCTCAGCAAAAATATGCATTCACGTTTACTTAGGATTATTTGGCGAAAAAAAAACGTTATGTAAAACATGAAGGTGTCAAGTTAATTCGCCTTTGAACTTGTATTCAATCAATTTACATATCTAATTTTGAACTGGAATTGTGTCATTGTTCTGTATTACCACACAAGGGACCATAAACGTCTTCTCTTTGCTTTAAAGGTATTGTTACCGTGTAGACTACTGCTCATTCTGGTTCTTTCTGTCTTGTGTTCCATTACTGAGTCGCCCACTTCAGTTTTAAAACTGCGATCTCTAGAAGTTGAACGGATAAAGCGCAAAAAGAAACATGGCCTTTGTTTATCAGGTATGTTCTTCACAGTATAAGTTGTGCCTATGTAAAATGGGTAAAACTTCATTGACGTTAGTAATGTGTATTTGTAGAATAAATACAGATCATTGAGCAAAATCTACAAAGGCCAAAGTATAGCAATGTTGAAACCATTTACCGCAATAATTTTATGTATTTTTGCTTAGGTGTTTCTACAGACCTTTACTCGATAGTATGTCCAGGAAGACCATTTGTTTCAGTTCCGTATCTCCGACCACAAGAATTTGTACTCTCCATCATTGTCAGTCGACATTAAAACACCAAAAAGCGTCATTTATTTGCACCGTTCTGTTAGCTTTGCTTTCAAACCGAGTCTTCGATGGAGAACGGTTTTATTCACCGCAGACTGAAAACAGCAACGACGACCACACTGAACAACAGCAATAAGAAACATATCTTTTTAGTTGGCTGTTGAGTAAAGTTTAACGGGATTGTCCAACTGTAAAATGTCGATTTTATAGAAATTAGTCTTGAGGAGTCGACAGGGAAGAACGAGGGGAGCGATTGCAGAATACCCCGCATCTCTAGCTACGCGGCATAGCCGGCCACGCGTCTACGCGGCTACACCGTCATAATTTATTCATAGCCCTCAAGTTCTCTGGAAAGTGGCTACGCGTCTACGCCGTTATAATAAATTCAAAGCTCTCTTAGTTCTCTGGAAAGTGGCTACGCATCTACGCGGCTACGCCGTTATAATAAATTCATAGCTCTCTAAGTTCTCTGGAAAGTGGCTAGGCGTCTAGGCGTCTAGGCGTCTAGGCGTCTACGCGTCTACGGCTACACCGTCATAATATAATAAATTGTTTTATACCTCTATTAGTTCTCAGGGACGTAGCTTAGCGTTTATAATCGGTCTTTGGATAGACGTATTTCGTTTTGTTTCTGTTCTTTTTTACTGCAATTTGTAAGCTTACGTGTTTAACCTTTTCTTATATAGGAATGAAGATTTTAGAACGAGTCATATAGACAATAAGCTCATATTTCTGGTTTACAAAGAATGTTTTTTTTCACTTGCCGGCTATTCTCAAGTTATGGACACACACTCTTGTTAGAGAAAACCACAAGACAAATTATAGCTTCTGAAGATGGTTATTCTATTACTCGTTACATGTAAGTTGGCGATTCATTCGTCCATCCATTGTACAAGAGATCGCAACTCAAGCTTAAACAAATACGGAATTACACAAAACCAGCTCAAATAAACAGTCAAAACGATAACTTCCATATTTTGGGGCATCTCCTCGCCTTATATATTAAGGTCATGAAAGCAAACAAACTTTGCATCACCTCTCAAAGCACAAACTGCGAAAACCACCTGGCTGATCAAGATCACGTGACCCACACAAGGCAGGTACAGAGGGGCGCCGGCCAACAAACTGTTCTCTGTCACACTTATTCATATGGGTGCAAAATCGATACATTCCTCATAAATATTGTCTATTTTAAAAATTATCAACCAGCGATTAAAAAAACCCTGAAATAATTGCTTGATTTGTCTGCACTATACAAATAATTATCTCATTCCCAGTCCTTTACTATACCTAGTAATTGTGCCGACGGCGTAGCCATTTTCGATGGCTGCACCGAACAGCTTCAGTTGCGGGGTATTCTACAATCTAGCCGAACAAGGATATAAACTGCCCTATATATAGCGAATAAAACACAAAAATCCTAACCTGTGAGCTAGCCGTCCGGCGCGAGGATAACAAAGAGTAATTTTATTTTAATATGTCCAAGGGAGTTGAACTGTTCTAACGGAGTTGTGCCGCGCCGGCAATTGGTGACACGACTCTTCAAAGCTATAGATTTTTTTATTATGGTAATTATAGAAATTAAAATCCATCAGCTATTATTAACACTCAAGAAAAAACTATGCTTTACATTTTTAAAATCGTGTTTCTTCCATAGAATACAAACCACCCGTTGTGAAACCAAATGACGGATTGTCACCTAGCCCAGTGTTCCAGGCACCAAGATACTACCAATTAAAAAGAACAAAAAAATCAAATCTTTACTTGATAAAGCAAGGAACAAGGGCTTCCATCTAACAGCCCATCGTAGAAGAAAAATCTGTTTATTTGTGTATACAAAAAACAAAATCCACTGCAATCCAAAAAACATGTTTTGGCTTCCTTGCAAAATATTTCAGATTATATTGAATAATGTAAGCGTTTTGTATATTTATTGTATTTATTGCGTTTTGTATATTCATTGTTTTGATTTCGAAATGCTTGAAATACACAACGATATCCGGCCGGGCCACACGATTTAAATCGCGCGCCATTATTGATGTAGTAACCGTATACTGAAGCGCTTGTTCCTGAATATTTCGCTCATTGCCATTACGTCAGTGTTCCTGCTTAATGCAATCATGCTTTTCGATTGACTTAGCATTTTTCAGTTACGATGATACATACACTGTCACTTTTCTTATCTTACCTAAATCTTTTTTCTAAACTTTTTTTCGTTTCTTCTTTATTAGTATATACCGGTGTATCACTTAAGTGAACTATCGATAACAATCAATGACAATTAGCTGTTGATACCGATTGTTATCTAATTATATAGATTGATTTCACAACGCTACATCGATTATTATTTATTAGCTACTCGCCCGCCAAAAACTCGAAGTTCCAAGAGTTCCCCCCGGTCACCTGAGATTTTTGTCTACTTCATTCTATCATTAATGGGCCAAAAATTCAAGTAAAGGGTTCTATGGAAGTAAAATAACCCTCCTCATGAAAATAACATGCCTAAAGATTATTCCAGAGGCCAGTAAACGTACACGTGTCTTTCGTGCCTGCACGACCTTCAATATGATTGCAAGAAATTTGCGTCTCGATATCCACCGAGTTGACACTTGATGACATGAACAAATATTTTGGGGGAGCCACTCCAATTCGTCCTGCCAGGAAAGTATGTGCGTGACTTGTATGCCTTCACTCATACACATTGACGTTTCTTTAAGAACTTCAAGAAATTTACATATCACCATCGAGCTCAAAAAGGGCCATAATATAACTCAGTTGTTGTAACACTGAACTTTCATTGAGCTTTACATACCACGCACAAGAAAAAGACGCGATGTCCTCCTTTCAGGTAGTTATGTAACACTGTTCAAATTTGAAAAGGTCATTTTGACCAAGTAATACCAACAGGCGCGCAACAAACAACTTGCAACGTGCAACGTGCGCGAGAGGGAGCTAAACGGTTGCAAGATGGCCGCCGGACGTCTCTCCACGGCTCTGTAACCGAACCGCTGAAAAAGCCCGTTGGGCTCTTCTTTGTGACATAAAATAGTAGTAGTCGATGCATAATCAACTTTATAGATAATGTACGCTGCAACACTTATGTCTAAACGACAAGAGCGGTCATCGAGTTCAAGTTCAAACTCAGCGCCAACACCGAAGCGAAATCGCGAAGAGATGGTGGATGAGCAAGAGACAGAATCCTCCACGTCTCTCAGAATGATCATGGACAAGCTAAATTCAATTGAAAATAGAATGGACGACAACTTCTCAGATCTCCACACACAACTATCAACATTGAGATGCGAGTTGAAAATAGAAATCGACGGTGTAAAACAAACGATGAAAGATGTCGAAAAATCCCTCGAGGGCGCATGGGCCGCCATCGAAGATGTACAACAAGAGACAAAAACATATAAGGACTCTAAAAGCTCACATCAGAAAATGCTGGACGACCAAGCGCAGAAAACACAACTACTTGAAACACAGCTCGCCATCGCTCAAACTGAAGCTTCTTTGCTCGCCAAAAATCTCCGCGCAGCAGAAGAAAACCTTATCGCCTTAGAAAGCTACACAAGGAAGGAAAACCTTAGGTTTGTGAACATAGCGGAGAAACCCGGAGAAGACTGCACCGAGGTTGTTCTGGATATCATCCAAAACGAGTTGAAAATCAACACTGATGGCTTACGTTTCCACGCTGTTCACCGTGTGGGAAAACGACATACACATAGCAGCACTGCGCCATTACGACCGCGTCCTATTATTGCACTGTTTGTGGTAAGGGAGGATAAAGACGCAGTGCTGGCAGTCAAAAACCGACTCACAAACTCCCAGAAATACAAAGATGCGTACATCACTCAAGACTACGCAAAAGCAATCCAAGAAGAACGAAAAGTCCTTATCAAAGCTATGTTCGCCGCGAGAGATCAAGGTCAAGATGCAAAGATAATTAATCGTACCCTGTACATAAACAACAAAGATTACAACGCGCAAAATATTCCAAAGGATTTACTCTCTGCTCCTGAAGTTTAATTAATAGAACTCTAGCGTAATCCAAGTGGACATCGTCTTGCTCTGTAAACATTACTCGCTTAAATAGAGCCCCACGCGGCAACTTTTCAGCGAACAACCAACCATACCCTAGAGGTTAAGTTTTTTATTTATGTTTTTTCTTCGTTGTTTGACCATGTCTATATTTTTGTTTCGGTCGTATGTACTTATGTATTACTCATGTACTTTTCGCCCCTTAACTTTGCAAAATCAATTACCACAATCACTTGCTTTGCTTTCCGTTAGTTGGGACATAAAACAACGCGAAATGCGATTTGCGATACTTCATCTTAGACCAAATGTGCAGATCATTTCGCTGTTCCTATCCTTTATTAAGGAAAAATGAATACAATTAATGATCTAAATTTAAAATGCTTGTCTCTTAACGTAAGAGGCCTAAATAAAACTTTTAAACGCCGGTTAATCTTTCGATGGCTGCACAGACATAAACAAAATTTTATCTTTTTGCAAGAATGCTATAGCACAAATTTATGCACATCTAAGTGGCAAAATGAATGGGGTGGCAATGTGTTTTTTAGTCACGGCACAAATCGCAGCAAAGGCGTGATGATACTGATAAACCCTTCACTGGAATGTAAAATTGAAAAATGTATCACTGATAAAAACGGCAGGTTCATTATTCTAAAACTATCCTTTGATGAACAATCTATTGTTCTCGTCAACATTTACGCTCCTAACGATGTTCAGCAGCAATTAAAGTTCTTTTCGACACTAAACCAGCTTTTACAAGAATTCGCTGAAGAAAAAATACTAATTGCAGGTGATTTCAATTGCGCGCTTTCTCCAAAAGACAAAATAGGCGGCAAATCGGTCACAAGGAAAGCTTCTGTCATTAAACAAATTGAAACGCTCTGCGCGTCGCATAATTTACGCGACATTTGGCGAAATATAAATCCTGAACTCTCTCGCTTTACGTGGAGAAACAAATCTCTGAAAATACAATGTCGCCTTGACTATTTCCTAATTTCAGAGGAACTCTGCAACTTAACAAAAACGTGTGACATCCTGCTTGCACCTGAAAGTGATCACTCAGCCATATCCATACACATTCAATCAGATAGCTCTGCCCAAAAGAAAGGTCCCGGTTTTTGGAAGTTCAACACTGCGCTTCTTGAAGATGAATCTTATACTGCTGCCTTACGAGAAAATATCCTCACATTTAAGGCAAAATACGCTGATTTAACAGATTCTGGGCTAAAGTGGGACCTGATCAAAATGGAAATAAGGGGCTTTACGGTGAAATACTCTAAGCGAAAAGCAAAAAGAACCAGAGACAAAGAAAAGGCTTTACAAGAAAGAATCAATACCTTACAGGCACAAGCCGAGAAGCATCCACACAATAGAAGCATAACACTTGAACTTCAGGTAGAAAAATCACGCCTCAAAAAAATAATGGCATATAAAACAAAAAGCGCGATTCTCAGGAGTAAGGTGAGATGGCACGAGCAAGGTGAACGAAACACAAATTACTTTTATGGCCTGGAAAAACGAAATTATAATAGTAAGACAGTAACAAGATTAAAAATTGGTGAAAACAGATTTACATGTAATCAATTCGAGATTTTAGAGAAAGAAAGACTTTTCTACGAATCGCTTTACAAATCAAAAAACTTAAACCCAGATAAATTCAAAGATTCAGTTTTTTTTAATCAAGAAAATATTTCTCCTTTATCTGAGGAAAAAAAGGCATCCTGCGAAGGCAATATTACCGCGAACGAATGTTTGGAAGCACTTAAGGATTTCCAACCAAGAAAAACACCAGGCACAGATGGTTTTCCAGCAGAATTCTACCGCTTTTTCTGGTCCGAAATCAACCAAGAAATGACAGAAAGCTTTAATCACGCCTTTCAATCTGGGAAGCTTTCTATAACACAAAGAAGAGGGATCATCTCTCTCATCCCAAAAAAATTTAAGGACAAAACTATTCTAGAAAACCTACGACCTATATCGCTCCTAAATGTAGACTACAAAATCCTCACCAAAGCCATTGCAAAAAAGAGTTGAAAAAGTGCTACCTGATATTATAAATGTTGATCAAACCGGTTATGTGAAAGGTCGGTATATCGGCGAAAATATCCGCTTGATACAAGATGTTATACACTTTACAAGCCAAATGAATGAAAAAGGAATAGCTATTTTCCTCGATTTCAAAAAAGCCTTTGACATGATTGAATGGACGTATCTTAACGCCGCCCTTGAACTATTTAATTTCGGACCTGATATTGTGAGCTGGATTAAAATAGTTTATAAAGATGTCTCCAGCTGTGTTGTTAACAACGGTCATGCTTCTACCTTCTTCCCTTTACAACGAGGCGTTCGTCAAGGATGCCCTCTATCGGGAATCCTATTTGTCTTAGGAATCGAACTTTTTGCAAGAGCGTTGAAAAATAAAACTTCCATTAAAGGGATCGAAGTCGACAATCATGAAATAAAAGTAGCACAATATGCCGATGACACCACCGTCTTTGTCCGTGACAGAATCGGTCCACGAGCTTCTTGATTTTCTTAAAGAATTTAGCGCGCACTCTGGTTTAGAAATAAACACAGCTAAAACCGAGGCAATGTGGCTGGGACAATGGAAAAATAACCAGGACACTCCCTTTGGTTTCAAGTGGCCAAAAGAGCCAATACTTTCTCTCGGTATCTTCTTTTCGCACAATCAAGCAGCTGCAGAAGAACTTAACTTCGGTGCCAAAATTAGAGACTTAGAGAAAACTCTTACCATTTGGCAGAAGAGAAAACTTACACTATACGGAAAAATTAATATCGTTAAAACGCTAGGCCTTTCCAAACTAATATTCAATGCTTCTGTTTTACACATGCTGGATCACTTCATAGAGCAAATTAATAAGATCACGTTCAATTTTATTTGGGACGGGAAACCTCCTAAAATTAAAAGAACAACCATAATAGGCGAGAAAAAAGACGGCGGACTTAAGAATGTGTGATTTTTCAATTATGGACAAAGCTTTAAAGATCGCGTGGATTAACAGAATTCAAACTCAATCTTCTGCCGCATGGAAAATTATTCCAGACTACTTCTCACGACTAAATGGAAACCTTGCTTTTTTAACAAATTTTAGTTACGAAACTAGAATGCTGAAGCTCCATAACCTACCGGACTTTTATCGGTCAATACTAGAATACTGGCAGCATTTTAAAACATTAGACTCGAAAGAAACAAACTTCAAACAGGAAATTTTATGGAACAACCGTAACATTTTGATTGACAAGAAGCCAGTTTTTTATAGAAATTGGTTCACTAAAAACATTGTTCACGTGCATCATCTATTGGACGAACACGGTAATTTCTACGATCTTGCAGAATTTAAAACCAAATATAATCTGAACGTGCCGTTTACTACCTTCTACGGTCTCATCGATGCCATTCCTAACGCATGGAAAATTAAAGCAAAACAGCACTTCCAAATCGAAAGTACCTCAACAAACGGTAACACAGCCCTGTCCACAAAATCAATTTACTCTGCTATCTTGACAAGCCTCTTCAAACCACCAACCTCTCAAAGTAAAATTCTGCGCCACGGCTTCACCGAAAACAATGCTCAGAGAGTTTACTTATTACCTTTTAAGATTACGAAAGAAGTTAAAATCATAATGTTTCAATTTAAAATTATACACAACATACTACCAACCCAAATGAGTTTATATCGTGACGGTATCTCAGAAAACAATACCTGCCTTCTTTGCAAGAACGAAATACAAACCCTGAATCATTTATTAGTTAATTGCGTCGAAACGACCTCCTTTTGGAAAACTTTTCAAAACTGGTGGTACGAGAAAACGCACGAAACGATACGCTTAGATCAAAGTAAAATACTCTACGGCTTTTTTGAAAAGACATCGCACTGGCAGCCTCTAAATTACCTAATTCTACTAGCAAAATACTACATTTTCTGCACAAATGGTCAACAAGATGAACTTTGCTTCGAGAGCTTTCTACTACGGGTAAAAGAAAAATTGCAAATACTAAGGGAGATCGCAAATGCAAAAAAATCATTAGAAAATTTTCAGTTAACATGGGCCTTTATTTTGTAAATCTCGAAATCATAAATGTATCTTGAAATTATAAAATTGTAATGTACAGTAAACTTTATACGGTAAATCTACGTAAGTACTGTTTCTGTAAGTTTTGTAAGTACTGTTTTTGTAAGTTTTGTTGTGTATTATTATATATAAAAAAAAAAGTAATGTGACTGTCATGTAAGTAGTGTATTAAGTAATCTTTTTGTAACTAGTCTTTTTTTTTGTGTAAGTAATGTAAGTAACTATATCAATTGATTTGTAAATAAGCTTTTCCTTTTTTGTGTTTTGCAATAATAATAATAAAAAAAAATGAATGTTGCGCGACAAGTTGCACGAAAACTGATGGTGCTTCTATTACTTCGCCGTTACCAGGTTTATGTAAACATTTAAAAACTTGTAAAAATGTTAATTCTAAAGAATATATCTCTGTATATATTTTCTAATCGCAAAACAACAACAAGGCCAAGGATTAATTTGTCGTACCGTTTCGGTTTCTATTTGTTTTATCTTTTACCGATAACTCTTTTACCGATAAGAGGATCCAGGCTAAAAATAAAAGCTTGTGCTGCAATTGAACGAATCATTATTGTAATATTCACCATTTGCACCAAAGTTGTCCTGTGAGCACAGGAAAAAAGAAAGGGGTGACGGGCGGTAGCCTAGTTTCTTCAGGAAGAAAAAGGCTTCGTTCTTGTAAGACACATGAAGCCACAAAGCCGTCTCTAAAGTTAAGACAAAGTCAAACGTTGGTTTCAGGCCACTGACAGTACTTCAGTGACGGTGATGTTGTATGCTTTTTCAGCATTTCACACTGTAAAATGAAATTCGGTATTCTTTTTTTTTTTTAATTTTCATTTTGAGCAATGTTCATGACAAAATGATTCACGCCGATATCAGTTTTGTTCATTTGGTTGTTTATACGACGAAGCAACAATATTTCGCGAGAGCAAAATTGGGCGCATAACTGATGGAATTCGTTGTGTTAACGACAGTTTAAGAATATGAACGCGCTGGAAATTCAACAAAAAGTATCAGATCAAATGTGGGGGGGGGGGGGGGGGGTCATTACCAGGGGGTCCGTGATTACTAAACTTTTGTAAGAACTGTGATACTTGGCGAAATTTTGTGAAAGGCTCGATGAAGGTTCGATCCGGTCATTCCTTAAAAACTTCTTACCTTCTTTTCATATACATATAAACATATCAGGAAGCTTTTTAATAGGAACGTTCAGGCCGAGAAAGGCCAAAATTTTACAATGCTAAAACGAGCCAAGGCTAAGTTTAGCGACAACCAAAAGGTTAGGAAAATGAGAACTACAATAATTTTGGGACCGTTGTGTTTAAACTTGCAAAATATTAAAGGAGTGTCGTACCTATAGCTAAAGCTGATGGCACGGTGCTGAAATTTGGCCATAGCGTGTGTAAATGGAGGTTGAATCATTTCAAAGGCAGGTGATATACTTGTTGTTGATATTGGCAACATTGTTTGATCGGTCTTGCGTGGTGTCAGGGTAATTTATAGCAAAAACTTTGGTTTTGAAAAATAAGAAAGCGATACAAAAATAAAGAAACTTCTTCTTCTTCACCCCCCCCCCCCCCCCAAAAGTAGACATTTTGTGCATCAGGATAAAAAGTGTTTTTCTCATTGCATGTCGTAGTGAAATCAAGTCTAACCACACGCATGGTTCTTTGTCGAGTAAAGTTTCATGCATTTGGATTGTGCAAAACTGTAGTCCTTATCAAGTCGTCAGTCATTCAAGATGGTCGGTACGTGGTGTGAATGAATGCTGAAAAATAGCCAAACTTCAGAAGTTTTTAAATGCCAAAGTTGTGTGGGAGTTCATGTAATATTCACCAATTGCGCTGGAGCTGTCCCACAATGAACAGAATGCACAGCGATAAAAGTCAACAGTGGAATGAATTGGCCTTCCTGAGACCAAAATCTTGGCATGTGTAAGATTCATGGAAATTTAAAAGAAATGACCTTTACAGGATCAAAGCCTTTGAAAAACCAGGGAAAGGTGGTGGTCAGAGCGAGGAGTTGGTGTTCCTGTGTGCCTCTTGCTATGTTTCTTTGAAAAACTCAAGCTATTTTGTACCATCTTGCAGGTACCTTTCTCAAGTGTGAATGTGTTTCTAACATTTGTCGTTATAGCAGTTGTCGTTTGTCTGCTGACTTTGACGGTCTCAAAAGGAGGAAAAGAATATGGAATATGGAGGAAAAGAATATATATATATTTTTTAAAGCCCAAGTTAATAACGATAGTGAAAAGACTGGAGTAAAACAGCGAATTTAAAATTTAAAATTTGCAGTGCCATTTTTGCGTGCGTAAACAAGAAACCATTTTCAAAGTAAAATCGGAATTTGGGGGGGCTTGTTCCTACACTGTAGCTATTCCTAAAACTGAAAAACTTGAATGAAACTAATATTAAAAATCCAAGTTACAGTGGTGATAAAGGAATTAGAGTAAAATCTTCAAGATACCAAACCTTACATCGGGGTTACTCATCGTTGAAAGCGTAGTTGAGCAAATTTGCATAGTTGACAGCTGCTTGTAATTTGAACCTTCGGAATGTAACGCAACGCTCAAAACACCTCGAACCGAACGCAAGATTAACAACAACAGATATGTGACAAAGCATTCTAATAGAGACCTATTGAATTTTCGAAGTTTTTTGACGCCTCTCAGTACTTGAATACATCAAAAATTCAAGAAACAGACGTGTTAGGATATGTTGTCTTTGAAGAAAAGGGAAACTAAGAGCTTTATATACTTCACACGCAATTTTAATGTCACGCTATAATTGACTGTCACGTAGTCACGCTGCTCGTTACCCTGTTTTATGATAAGTGAATCTGTTGATTCCTTGCCCTGGAGAAGACATGTTACGTTAACCTTAGGTTCGTGGGAGGGGGGCGGGGGGAACCGCATAGTCCGCACTGAAGTGGTGTGAAGTCCATAGGTTGTCCTCTTAAATTTCACCATATTGCGGAACAAAACGTCATTGGCTCTGCACGCACCACGTGCCTATGTTTTATTTGGCCATTACCAGGAGGTACATAAATACTACACTTGTTATTAATCTTGTTTTAAGTAAAAACAACAATAGAAACTTTTTAAGAAAATTTCAACAAAACAAAAACACAAGTACATACATACATTGACCTTACTTGAGTTCGGATTCAAATAAACAGCATACCGGATGCTGGTTTCTCCGAGCTCCAATTTCGTAATTACCAAGGAACAAATAACAGAACAAGACAAATAATATTAAAAACACAAATCTTTACCCTACATTTAGACAATAGACAACTATCAGCACGCCCATGAAATTTGACACCACGAGCACGCTTTAATGTCTTCGTGCGGCAATATATTATCATAGCGATTTGTTCCGTCACATTTACCTGCTTACCACAAAAAATGTTGTTGAAATTTAGAAGCAGAGACGAGGAGCAGTTTCCACCTAGAAAAAAAAATTGCACCGGTTTCAAAGGAATTGAAATTTTGGTAGGTATTTTTTCACGGTCACAGCAATATTGTTTTAGGGTAAGACAGCCCTATTTATCAGAATTAAATAATGAGGTTGATTTGCGGCCAGTGCAGGATCACTTGCGCCAAATACTCGGCATAAAATCATCGAATGGATTGATTAGAGTGCAGCAAAAGATAGTTCTTCAGTCGTCCCTAAAACAAAATTACGGTTTTCCAATTCAAGTGAGGGGAGTGAATTTCACAGGCGTTCTATTAATTCTCTATTTCCGGTTAAACCGACCTCTCTGGACTCCGCAGTGTCGCCTTTTGCTTGTGGACAATCTCACTCAGCCTCTCCCCGGCTGAAGGCAATTTTGTCGTCGAAACGCGACTCGCAAAGATTCATGTTTGCACTTCAAATGAAAACGCATACCAGGAAAGGCGAGTTTCGTATTTAAGAGGGATTTTCGACGGCTTAAAAATAGGATCTGGAACCCACGAGAAAGAACAGAGGTATGCGAAAGACTCAAGAACACACCTTTTAAGTTTTAGGGCGATTCGTTTATTGTAATGAATTTATCGAACCTCAAGTGAGGTGCAGTGTGAAACTATTTCCTGCCTTTAATTAATTCTAAACATTCAGCAAACATGAAAAATAAAAACCTCAATTTCTCGCCCAAAAAGCTTCAAACCAGCCCAGGAAGCCCTCAAATGATGACCAATACAACAATAAAATAAGGCAAATCATTTTTATTTCGGCTTCTTTCTGATTTGTGGCAATTTGAGACGTTTTGTAGCATTTCCATACAACAACACTTGCGCTTTATTTGCATGACCATAAAACATTACAGTATTGCAAAAGCATAAGATAATATATAATAACAATAATTACAATAAAAAGTCATTAAACAAAACTAATCAAATAATCACTGATCAAGAATTTGACAATAATTTGTCTCTCATTTCAAAACAGGACGATATAAACTGCACTAATTGCATATTAATATAATAGTCAGTGGAGTTCATTAATTGCACAATCAAGGTTGAAATTGATAGCTGCTTTGGGTTCGAAATTACATGATCTATTTTACTGAAAAAGTTGTCTCTAAGTGATGAATATCTTGGACAATGAAATAGAAAATGGGTTTCATCTTCAACATTATGCCCACAAATAGTGCATAGTCTGTCACTTCTGGGGACATTGTTATATCTTCCTGTTTCAATCAGGAGTTTGTGATTACTTATTCTTAGTTTCACAAGCGTTTTTCGATTGGGATTTTTTCTAGTCAAATGTAAATAAGGCGAAGGTGTATAACTGTCTTTAATAGTATTATAAAATTCTAGTTTTTGAGAATTACAAAGAGAATGTTTCCAATAAGCGATATATTTCTTTTTCATTTGATCTACAAGGTACGTTATCTTAGTGTCATCTAAAGTGTCATGATTAAAGTTAAAGGGAATGTCATAATAATTGAGCATATTTATAACACTGGAATAGAAACTATTTTTACCATTACAGTGCAAATCTATTGACATTATCAGTGATTGCACGACGAAGGAGTTTTGATCTTTATTTTGAAGATAACTTATGTACTTAAGAATTCGTTTATTTATATCAAAGGTGAAAGGGAAGCGACCCATTTCAGCCCGGCATGCAATATTAGATGCCTTGTTATTAACTTGTAAGTAGCGTTTGCAAAATTGTAAGTGACTTTTTTCAATTGGTGAAGTGTCCCAAGACTTGAAATCTGATTTAGCAAAGACACCCCAGGCTTCGCTATTATAAGTCAAAATGGGTGAAATCATCGTGTCGAAAATTTTGCAAGCAAGAGAGGGTTTTAAACGACTTAAGTCAACGTGCCGTCTTAAAGCAAAGAGAGCATGAAGAGCCTTTTCTCTCAAGTGATTCAACGACAGTGTGAAATTTCCAGATGAAGAAATTCGCGTTCCTAGATAAGTATAATTCTGAACAGTGTCAATCTTTTCTTTGTCAATATAAAAGTTACATTCATATTTTTTCGCGCGTTTTTGAAAAACCATTATTTTAGTTTTCTTAGGATTAATCTGTAACATCCACGATGTACAGTACTGGGCTAGTGCATTGAGACAATTTTGCAGCCCTGTTTTTGATCGTGATAGTATAATCAAGTCATCTGCATACAAAAGAGAGTTTAATTTGGTTCCATTGGGTAAAACAAATGGATCAGATAGAATATTGTCGAAAGAGAAAGGTAAGTCATTAATGTATAGGTTAAACAGAAGTGGACTCAGAATGCAGCCTTGGCGTACACCTCTTGCATATTGAAAAGGTCGCGTTTGGTTATTGCCAATCCTTATAGAACCAGTAGAATTGTAGTAGAGGCTTTTGATTAGGTTATAAAAATTTCCTCCAACATTATTTTGCAGCAGTTTATAAAGGAGCCCATCGTGCCATACCGAGTCGAAAGCTTTCCTGAAATCGACAAAACAGGCGTATACCTTTTACAAACAGGCGTATACCTTTTACCATACAAACTCTTAAATGTTGCCGATGTCATTATTATGCATAGCGTGAAAAAAAGCAGTCTAATTTATGCGCAACTCTCAACGTAAGCTTGGGCTGCCTGTGGTTTGATTTATTTATAGTTTTTATCCTCAAGGACTCGTTCCTTAGCAGCTTAACTGGAAAACGAAGAATGCGAGCGGTTGGTTGAAGGTTCTAGTCGTTCTAGCCCTCTTTCAGTCAAAGAAAGAGAAAATCCCTATCCAGCGAACGAAATGCATCTATTTGCACGCAGTTTACTCTTTTTTCCCTGCCATCACGCGTCCTGACACAAAAGTATGTGGGTGACTTTATGCCTTCATGCACACTGTCTCGGTAACATTATTTACATATCGCATAATTAATAAGGAGCCAGAATTCAGTTGTTGCAACACTGAACTTTCTTCGAGCTTTACATTCCGCGTTCAAGCGCAGCGATGGCCTCCATTCAGGTATTTATGTAATACTGTGCAAATCTAAAACTGGTCACTAAGGCCGAGTAATATTCATGAGCAACAAACAACTTGCAACGCAACGAATTTGCGCGACAAGTTGCATGAAAATGTTGAGTCGTATTACTTGGCCATTACCGGCACATAAATACTAAACTTGTAAAAATGAATTCGAAGGTATATACTCTATTTGCAAACCAACCATTAAAGGCGAAGGATCGACTTAATCTTCTTTGAGAAGGTTAAGATTTTGAGCGTTGATAAAAGGTTTCTCACCGATAATTTTGTTCATTTGGCTGTTTGTACCACGAAGCAATAATATCTTTGCGAGAGCATAATTAGGCGCATAAATTTGTGACCGCATGGAATTCGTTTTATTATGACGATTCAAGTGCATGAAAGCGCTGCAAATTGAACAAAAAATATCTGTTCGAGGTGGCTGGGCAGTCGACAATATCGACATCTTAGCAATGGCAGTGTTAATGGCGAACACACGCTCCCAGTGGTGCCAAAGATGTTTGCTTTGCCTCAAGAGGGTCTGTTCCTTTACACGGAAACTATTCCTGTTCGAAGATTGTGGGGCTAATGCTCAATATTTAGTATTCCAAATTTACAAGGCCAGAAATAATTGCTTGATAATTGTATGATAGCAAATAAGGTGCTATTGTTAAAGGAATAATTGTAACAATGTAGCGATCATTGTGAAATCAAGCCTCTATGGGTTGTTAAAAAGAAGACTGTTTGAAGTTTATTGTTGAAAATTCCCCAAAATCAGCAGAATACTAACAACGTAGACGGCCAAAGATTTTCAGCCGAGAATCCTTTGCTAACAACGTTCTAGTCGGATTCTACAGATCAGGAATCTCTTGAAATTAATGATGATGGCGTCATTAATAAAAATTATAATGTAATCTATGACTTGTTAAGCGCAAATTGTGAAATATGATCAAGTGCGCTTGGTAGTGCATCTCTTTACCAGAAACTCATATCTAGGGTTCCTGCTTACATAATTTCATATTTAGTAAGAAAGTCAGGGAAAGTAAACTAATGACAAAATGTTGACATCGAAATTCTGTCAAATTCTTTCACGAAAGAAGGTTGCTAAAGTCGTCGAGGGTCGTCATTTATGACATAAAAACTATGTACCTGGATTTTTGAAAACGATGCTCCTCAGTGGAGGCGTGTAAGCCGGTGCATTGCGAATGGTTTTTTTTATTTGTCGTTCTCCAAAGTCGGTAATACTGAAAAGTCTTTTTCTCCCTCCGCTCTCTTCCTTTCCTTCTCCTTTCTCTTTCGTGTGCTTCTGAGGCTTGCTTTGAACATCGGTTACGTTTGAGCGTTCTTCTGGGGAAAATGGCCACCTGAATTTTCAGGAGCCACCTTTCCAAAATCCAGCAAGAAATAAATAAAAAAATAAAAAGTAAACCTTCAGTCGGATTTCCGTGCAATGCATGACCGGTAAACAAGAAACGACTGACCTTTACCAAGAAAGTCACGAAGATGCATTCTAGAACCCAAGTATTACCTTCCCGCTCACTCGACTTGGCGCGAAATGTCATGATGTTTCCGAATGGGTCGGTCAAAAAACCCCCAACCTCGAGATGAAGAGAGAGGGCCCTGGGAACGAGGTTGGAAAAGCGCTTTGCTGCAATCTCATACCCAGAGTTAGGTTTCTTGGTCAGCGGTGGTCGCCTTTTGACTTTTTAACGGATGACGTCATGAAAATGACGTCATCCAGTTGCTGCTGTAAACCGAAAATGACGGCGCTACGGTGTCTGTCTTCGAGTATGTGAGGCGGCGGGGGGGGGGGGGGTACTCTGTGAGGTGCTGGGTGGCGGTGTGCCACCGGGATACTGAAACCCTTACCTACAGATCCATACTGGATGGGAATACGACCCCCGGGCTTTGAAGTGTTGGCATGCGCGAGTCTCGATCAACATAATTTTACTTCGAATACGCCGTTTTGTATACTTGACGTCTGGCAGAGTTTAATTCGCGTTGTAGTCCTGTATTTACTTAGCCCTGGTAAAAATTTCCGCAGCAACAAACACAGCAGAGATTTTACACAAGACGGACTCGTCAGTTTGAGAACGACTCTTGGCCGCAACAAACCAGTTTGGCTTACTTCGCCAATTCATGCACCACAGGTTTACCATCCTCTGTTTGTGTGGTGGGCCGTGCGTTTGTAATGGCTGTGTTGGTTTATCAAATTAGCAAAACTAAAACCGAAATTTAGGAGTTTGAAAACTGAGGAAAATGAAATAAAAACTCATAAAATTGCTGCCATGGTGTTTTGATTTGTGTTTCTGTGTTTATTTTGGTGATTTAAGGCTCGTGAAAGCGATGTTTTCAAAATAACGGTCGGACTCGCTCAAAAGTAGAGAAAGAGAACAAGGCATGCAACTAGGCGACCCGCAAATTACACTACCCAGTCGAACATTTCGCCAAAAAAATCATATTTGCCGTATTCACTCAAACACAAAAATCTTGGCCCTCAATAGAATAGTCTTCGAAAAAAAATTAGGCCAAATTTGAGTAAGATTCGATCGCAGATAGACCTTTAAATTCGAGCCCAAACTTTTGAATACGACCGTCAATTTGCTTTCTCCCTATGATCTGCAAGAAATCCGAACCCAAAGGAATACGAAGAATGCATTTTTCCGTTAAAATTTGAATTCGCGTACAACAAACTGCCGCGCCTCCCTACGCGAAACTTTTGGTTCGTGACAAAATCTCCTCTGTAGTCACCCGCGTGGGGAGTTTGACCGACAAAGCGGGAACCCAGTCGAAAGACACGCGATTTTTTAAATTTCCCCTGCGCGTAGACTGAGGGTCGCTGGAAGCAAAAATTCAAAACAAAACAAAACGGAAGACGCGGACTCAGGCCAGCCTAAGGACCGAAAAGGGGACCGAAAATCCTTCGCTTTCACCCATTGTTTTTTCTTTTTTATCTTGTGTGTGTGTGTGCCATTTACCATTGCCAAACAACAGCAGCTATTAAGATCATGCGAATCGTTTCGTTACGTTTAACTGGTTTGCATTTTTCCGTTTTCATGACAGGTTAACACAGAATTATGAGTTAAAATCCGGATAAAAAATTTCCTTGGGTGAAAGCGAAGGATTTTCGTTTCACTTTGAAAGGAAAAGAAGTTTGCACTATAGTAACAGAAGTGTTTGGTTAACTGCTGAAAAAGTAGGGGATCCATAACTCAACTTTTTGGCTTTTGTCTGTGGCTAGGTTTAGGAAATAATACTGAAAGTAATCGATGGCATGGTAATGAACTGCTGAGTAGTTTATTCCGTTCAATATAGTAGAAGCTCGAAAATGTATTTTCATCTCACAGAATTCTTTACCCTGCAAAATAAGTCTTCTTCCCCCAGAAATGTAAGAATATTTCTGGTACCACCACCGTTTTTCATTTCCCTTTTCGGTCTTTTTCTTCTTGGCCTTAGGCTGGCCTGAGTCCGCGTCTTCCATTTTGTTTTGTTTTGAATTTTTGCGCCCAGCGACCCTCAGTCTACGCCCAGGGGAAATTTAAAAAATCGCGTCTTTCAACTGGGTTCCCGCTTTGTCGGTAAACTCGCCACTCGGGTGACCACAGAGAAGATTTTGTCACGGACCAAACGTTTCGCGTAGGGAGGCCAGGGGTGGCAGTTTGTCGCACCCGAATTCAAATTTTAACGGAAAAATGCATTCTTCGAATTCCTTTGAGTTCGGATTTCTTGCAGATCATAGGGAGAAAGCAAAATGACGGTCGTATTCAAAAGTTTGGGCTTGAATTTAAAGGTCTATCCGCGATCGAATACAACTCAAATTTGGCCTAATTTTTCTTCGAAGCCTATTCTTTTGAGGGCTATGATTTTTTGTGTGAGTGAATACGGCAAATATGATTTTTTTGGCGAAATGTTCGACTGGGTAGTGTAATTTGCGGGTCGCCTAGTTGCATGCCTTGTTCTCTTTCTCTACTTTTGAGCGAGTCCGACCGTTATTTTGAAAACATCGCTTTCGCGAGCCTTAAGGACGTTCGCGCGAAAAACTTCTACAATACAGATTTTTTTCATACTTTGGCTACAGTCACATAATGAGTTACCTATGTCAGAAATGAAAAAAAATTGGGGGGTCACCGACTTCGTTTTCGAAATAAAGCGCGTCAAAAACTACCCCAATTTTGACAAATCGGCCCTCGTAACTCGACATGGCCTCAGTGCTTGTTAGTTGATAAATATTTAAAATGATTCGCTGTAGACCCACTTTCTTAGTTAAATTTTACTTTAGTGGGTCTGTTAAGTAAATAATCTGAACCGGTGTCACCCTTTTAGTTAAACTCAGCCTCTAAGATGGACTTCAACGAACACAGTGCAGCTTCAATAATCCTAGAATTCGATGATGCGAGGGTAGAAAAGTTGAAAAAAATCAAACTTCTACAATACAGATTTTCTTTAATTTTTCACAAAACGTAGATAATCGACAAAGAAAGTGATCTATCAAAAGAAGATATGGGGTCACCGAACATTTAAGAGAGTTAAACCCGTGCATAGATATTAAAGTCTGCACTAGCACTATGTATCTCCACATTTCTTCAACAGCGCGCGCTCTCAATACATGACGTGGCATCACATCACGAAGTGAATTGCGTGCGCAGTAAGGATGCGCAGAAACAATTGGCGCGAACGTCCTTAAATCACCAAATTTAACACAGAAACACAAATCAAAACACCATGGCAGCAATTTTATGAGTTTTTATTTCATTTTCTTCAGTTTTCAAACTCCTAAATTTCGGTTTTAGTTTTGCTAATTTGATAAACCGACACAGCCATTACAAACGCACAGCCCACCACACAAACAGAGGATGGTAAGCCTGTGCATGCACATGTAATTTGTTTCTGTCTGTTTTCCTATTTTTAATTTCCAAGCGGAATTATTAGCTTTCGTACTTCCAACCAGCCTGACGGAGTCAATTCCAATACGAGACAAACATTTTTAGTTTTCTAGTGGCATTACAATTTAAAAAGATCCAAGGACAATAATAAGAAACCCGAGCTGATAAGCAAGCGGTTGGGTATATCAAGCAAGTTGGGTATATCAAATTTCAACCCGCTTATGCAAATTAGACCGTGTTTAGAAAGAATTGCTTACCACTAAAAACACACAGAATAAACGAAAGAAAGCTTTTCCAGCCAAACATATTATTCAAATAAACAACATATTTTATACTTCTGGGCGGCAAAAAACGTTCGATTTTCTTGCATGCGTGCACACGCAGACACTTCAGGTCTGTTCAGTGGTGACCGGTTAATCAATGTCTTGAATTTTACCTCTCCATCAAAAGTACAGATAGATATCTGGCAACCAAACGGACTTCAAAACTGAAACCCAAAAACATATTCCGTACAAAAAAAGCGAAAAAATCCATCAAGTTCACGTGATCACGTGTTTCAGCCGCTTGATCTGTCCACGTGCTTAGATCAAGTTCCAAAATGTCACAGCACCAACAAAATAATTCCGCGTGACGCATGCGTCACACTAGAAAGAAAAATAATCCGTGACAATCAAAAGAGCAGCGGCTTAGCGAACAAAATTACAAAAAATGATAGAAATCTGGATCAATCGTTCAGTTAAACAATTTTTAAAAAGCAAATCAACATTTAAAACATCATTTACCGTACTGTAGCGTTTACCCAGGTCTTGTAAAATCTATTTGAAGTCCGTGGTTCGGTTTACATTTTAGGGCAAACTTTACAGACCTTAGGTCAGGGGCTCTTGCAAATCGAAAGAATCTCAACGCGAAATGGCTTTTCGTTGCTGTAAAGAGCTCGATGTTTTCTTTTAAGAGGTTTATTATTCCTCCGCTCGATTTCTTCCTATTTTGAGTTCCAAAATAGAAGTATCTTAATTTTGAGAGAAGAAAAATACATCTTGAAAATCTAGGACAGATCGCACGCGGTAGGCCAAAAATCGACCTTTCCCCAACCTCGTCCCCAGAGTCTTCTCGGGTTTGAATGATCCTGGTGACGAGGTTGGGCGTTTCCCCAACTCCTTAAAACTCACAAATATCGTTTTCATCTAAGCGTGGACACGTGACGGAAAAACATGTTCTAATTGGGTGCAAACGTGACATGTTTGACCGCCAAACTTTGAAGTTTGAAGGTGGTTAGAGCATGTTTCGCTAACATGGCAGGTGTCAAGAAAACGAAGAAGACCTAGAAAATGTAGATTTTAGATTCTTAAGCGGTACATAAGAAAACATGTTGACCTTGTGGAATATTTGTACAAATTTTGGCATTGAAACCCGATCACGCACGTAGGAATGCAAGTTTAACAGCCGTCAAACTTCGAATGTTTGGCGGCCAAACATGCTACGTTTGATATTTAGTTAAAACATGTTTTTTCTTCACGTGTCCACGCTTAGATGAAAACGACGGTATATGTGCAAAAGAGAGTTTCTGATTGGTTTATATGTCTCCCAAACATGCGTAGTAGGGGACGTAGGAGATAAAGTGTCCTCCACGCGGAACATGCGTGGAACACGGCTGGTTTTCGCCATGCGGCCTAGCTCGAAAACAAGATATAAATAAAGACTTTCGTTCCTGGGCCATCGTAGCTTGATCAAAAATAAAACACGAACAGCGGTAATAAACATTATAAACTTACGCATTTTTATATAAACTTGACGTTTCGTATGCTAGTCAACATACCTTTTCAAAAGTGACCGTTACAATTTTGACAAACCTTTTATACAATAGTGATAAGGGTCTGGAACCAAGATTAAGAAAACAATCTTCACAGCGAATCTATAAAAAGCTACAGCTAATTAATAAAGCATCAGTTTCTCACTGCTGACGTTGACATTAAAAGCTGGCTTCAGTTCTTGGATTAACAATGTTTCCTTGATTTTGCAGTGGTAATCAGTTTTGCCCGACGCTAAAATGTCAAAATGATCCTACTTGATGTTGTGGCCAGTGGTTTTGACATGGTCTGCAATGGCAGACGTGTGGTCATTTTTAACGAGGGCCTCGAAGTGTTCAGTTTTTTCTAGTCAGTTTTTTAGCAGTCCCCAGAGAATAAAAAGCTTTGTTTTTGCACAGCTAAACTCGTTTTCAAGTTTTTCACTGCGAGGCTAGACGTGCAAAATGTTTTGTTTTTATGCTAAATAGTAGCTGCGTGAAAAAGGTCTATTACGGACCGTCGACACCATCCACCACCCGTTCGCTGCGCAAGACAAATTCACGAGTTAAAAACGTCATCCGTTCTGCACGCACTGCGTGCCTATGTTTTGACTGGCTGTTCACTGTAACAAAGCTAAGAACCGGTAACCGCAGGACTCCAGTACCCCAGAAACTCTACTGGTGACTGCCCGTTCACCAAGAGGCCTAAGGACTCTGGGTACGACATGGCATTGCCGTGGTATGTCATTCAGTGGCGTCGTGCGCGGGAAAGGGTAAGCCTGGGTACTAGGATGATAATGATGTGTTCCTCACGTGCTCACTGAATTTTTTTTTTTAGGCTTCCTATCGCCAGTGTCTGTTGCTTGACGTTAAAGTCCTCTGCGGTCGAAACATCACGCTGGGTTATTACTCTGATATGTGTAAGCATAGTTGAGGTGCAGTTTTGGGGGACTATTCTAGCTTTTCTTTTTCCGGTTCAAGAATGACTGAACAGAACGCACAGAATGCCGGTTTCCAAAAGAACTCAGTTATGCCAATTTCGAGTAAACCAAACATTTTTCCGGCCAAAGAACTTAATTCTATCTATTCCAAGTAAACCAAAAATTTTTCCGGCCAAAGAACTTAATTCTGTGTATTCCAAGTAAACCAAAAACTTAACCTAAGAATGCAATTCTGCCTATTCGAAACAAACCAAGTACTTTCCCTGAAGAACCAATAATAATTTTATTCCGGTGGGTGGGTAGTGGAAAAATTGACAAATCTTTCATGGACACATGGATAGATTGACAATGTTGGCTCTTTCAGTTGACACACCGGATCCATATGTCAAGTTGTACATTCGGACGGCACCAAATGGCAGGAGAAAAACGAAAGTGCAAAACAACACCGCTAACCCGACCTGGGGAGAAATATTTCAGTTCTATCTTGATCCAGATGTTAAAAACACTTTAGGTAAGCTGGAGTGTCAGAAAAGTTTCATACAGTAGTGTCAGTATCAATCATTGGATTTTATCTTCTACTTATTAGAGAGCTTTTGAGTTTTATGAACGAGGGCCATTCCTGTTTTTTCTTTCTTCTTCTTTTTTTTTTGCCTACAATGTTTTATACTTTCTAGAAATTACTCTGATGGAATCAGACACATTCAGTGATGATTTGGTGGAAACTCAGACATTTGACCTGAGTGATTTAGTGCAAGATAAGGTCTACCAGAAGACCTTCAAATTTCGCCAGGTATTTCAGTCATTAATAATTCATTTATTTGAAGGCACGCACGGCCTAGTCGTTTAAAGGAACTATGTCATGGTATTTTCATTCACTTTTCTGGTCTGACAAAATTATTTTTTCATTGAAGGAAACCTCACAATAATAGTTTCCTAAGGTAGAAAAATACTAAAGAAGCAATAATAAACCAAAACTAAACAAGGATGGTTTCGACTGGGGGAGATTAAGATGGATTACGGATGATTAACTTGAAAAAACTTGCCAATGTTTTCAAGATACGTTATCTGTGACGTAGCTCCTTTAAACTTCTAGCATTACGATAGGAAAACTGTTGACTCCAGTCGTGATCGCTTTGTTTTTGTCGTTAAGAATGAGGCCTACTCCCTTGGTCACTTTTGTTACCTACCCCAACTCTCCTCTGTTCTTCTAAACCAAACTGAATAGCAGCTTGAAAAACCGAAGGAATACTAGCGCTAAGTGAGTAGATTGAAGGTTTAGTTCAAACTGCTGCAGTCCCTGAACAAGATGGCAGCCTTTTAATTAAAAGTGTTCTAGGATTAGATTCGACTTGGTACTCGATTCATTTCTCTTTGACAGTCAACACTTTCCCTGATTTCTTCTAAGCTCGTGATTTTTTGTGTGTGCTTTTTTCGCTGTTGCTCCGAGCTTGCGCAACAAAAAATCGAGAAAATTCCTACGCGTAGGAAAGGGTCCTAACATATGAAGCGTAAGTCATGAATAGGCAGTTGATGAGAGCAGGAGGCAGTGATCTAAAACCCTTGTTTTGGTTCATTTCAGACTTCCGAGGTTGATGTCGAGATGAAGGTTGGAACATGGTAAGATTCAACAGTTGTTCCTTCATAATACAACATAACCGCTTCTCTAAAGTTGTTCCTTCCTTCTTTCTTTTTCGTTCATTTATTTATTCATTCATTCTCTCATCCTTGTGAAGCATTTTTTCACGTCGCGTTTCCATGCGGCTGGCAATTCTTTTAAAAGTACTCATGTGTTTTGAGAGGAAAAGGACACAGCTTATGGTCTAAATCAATTTAAGACTTTCTGATATGTTTTTGGCTGGACAGGCTTTGCTTTCTTTCTAAAAGTGTAACATCTTGTAAAATGCAAACTCGAATACGTCTGAAATTTCTTTACAGTTCTGCGCCCACTGACATGCGGTACAGCCTGGATTTATGTGACGAGGAAAATGATTTTCTTCAGAAGAGAAAGCATGTTGTTTTTGAAGCCACGAAGAAGCTCCTTGGACAAGAAGGACCAAAAACTGTAGATGAGGTAGGACAAAAAAAAGTTGCGGATAAACATGTACAGAGAATAAAGCTTCCGTTCGAGTGTTCAACTCGACATCCTTTTACTTTGATGGTTTCACAGCTAAAATGCAGCAATACAGCAGCAGAAGGGAAGGCTAAGCTATAAATTCCCTCTCAAGCTAAAATGGCTGCCCACGTTATCAGTTACTACTATAACTCTAACGAGCTTTTTAAAATGTGATGAACTGGTTCACGATAATAGTCTATGTACTTCTGTTCATAATTCTAGGTACCTAATATTGCAGTGCTGGGTTCTGGTGGTGGATTTCGTGCCATGGTGTCCCTCAGTGGAGTGTTCTGTGCTCTTAAGGACCTGGGTGTGCTGGATTGCATTATGTACACAGCAGGGCTGTCTGGTTCTGCATGGTAAGATCTCCTCGTTTATCTCAGCTGGAATTGCCTAGAGCCATTATCACCCCTTCGGGTGCCCTCTGAATTCGCGTACGCGTTCCAGAATTGGGGACACTATTTAGGAGCTGATTCCGGAATAGCCTGTTATCGTTTTCTGTATATTTAATGATTATTGCACGAAATAAGTTCAATAAGTTCATTTTGGTACCTGTCCTGTTTATTAGTGTCCTGAACGAATACCCATTCCTACAGCACGACGAAATCCGTTTCTTTTTCGTCAGTTGTTTTCAGTAGTACAGTGAGACAAAAGGAGAAAATAGACTGGTTGCTGTCTCAGGCTAACCCATTTCCGTGTAAACCAATGTCTCTTAATTCTTTTACCACCCTACCTTAAACGAAACTTAACCAGTGGCTCTTAACAGTCTCTCGATTGGTAAACCTGTGGCCGTGGCTTCTGGATCGAATAGAAATGTGGGTTTTTGAAATGGGAAGACTGAAACGGATATCCTGGTCATGAAACACCCTCGGAGCAAAGGCAAAAATTAACAACAAACTTAACTATTATGTGCCGTCAACACCGGGATTTAAACCCGGGCCACAGTGGTAGGAAGCCAGTGCGTCCACCAATGCACCATATCCGTGTATTATGCTATTGTATAGCGCCCTCTAATGTTTGATGTATTACGTGAACCGTGTAATATTTCAGGTATCTCTCCACGTTATATTCCCACCCCGAGTGGCCGAATGGTCATCCCAGTAAAATCAGGGATGAGCTAAGGAAAAACGTGAAAGACAACTGGATGTGGTTGTTGTTGACGCCATCTTGGATGTACAAGCATGTCAATATCATCCTGGATAAGAAGTCACGTGGTCAGCCTGTCAGTTTTACTGACTTCTTTGGATATCTGGTTGGTGACACGCTTTTGAAAGACGTAAGTTTTCTTTTCGTGGCCAAAGTTTGTCAAGAACTGCTTAGCTCTTGCATTAGCTGACTTGTAAAAAGAAACAACAACAATGACTACAATTTCAGTTTCATGTACACGGAAATTTGAAAAGAAAGGGCCGTTGCTTTGTCTACTCAAAGTACCTTATTTATCTGTTAATCTGGTGTGCAAAAAGGACCCAGCTTTAAAACCTGACGAAATTCTTAGTCAACTATAATCTCAGACAATAATCGTTTCTCCTTGATTCGTTTATTTCGTCCCCACATTTCTCATGACGCCTCTTGACATTCATTCCCCGAACCGTAGCATTCTTTGCAAGGCACCTCAGAACAAGACGAAATGCTTCCATGCAAAGAAACTACGCAAAAAGACAATTTAGAAAAAATTCGATAGCACGTGAATCCGGCAATATGGGATTGGTTTAGTGACTCCCAGTATGTTCGCATATCTTTTCTTAAATGTTCTTTTTGATGCAGGCAGAGAGTGGTATACAGCGAGATAACAATTTTCTATTTTTATTTCTTTTTCGTAGAGGGAAAACGTTTTAAAGCTGAGCGAGCAACGCCTCGCAGTGAAAGACGCCATGGTCCCTTTTCCACTTTACACCTGTTTGCACGTGAAAAAAGACGTCTCTGCCCAGGCCTTCTGCGGTAAGATTATCAGTGTCTTGTCTGTGCGGATTTTATACAATATCCGAATTACGTACTCGTACTCATATAAAATTGTCCGATTCAAGGGCGATTACCTCGAATTAAAACGTTAACGTAAAACTATTTTGAGGCCATCTTTTATTGATTGTATACTACCCTGCAACAAATGGAGCTTCGTATTTTAGCAGAGGTTCCAAAGACCTTGAAACTTGCCTCCAAACAATAAAAGCACTGGGCCCGAGGCCCGAATTTTTTCTAGAACACAAGACAAGAAATTGAAATACTCGGCCAACGTGGAGGCGGCGATACTCCGATCCAAAAACACGCCGTACAAGAAAAATTTGTAAAAGAACAGTAAAATTGATGGCCTTACATAGAGACGAGAATTGACTTGAACACAGCGTGGAAAAATACATACCACTTCTTCAAAGAGTCAACGTGCACAGTATCGAACAGTTTTAAAACAGTCGACACCGCTCGCGAGAATAACAAACTTTTCAACGATTTGTCGGTATGGATTGCATCGAGTATTTAAGTATCGAAATCGGCCATGCCCTGTTGTGTAAATAGATTGTAGTGACTGTGTATGCTGAAAGAGATGATTTTTTTCTTTCCATCGCAGAATGGCTCGAGTTCAGCCCTTACGAAATTGGGATGGAAAAATATGGCACCTTTATGAAGACTGAATATTTTGGAAGCAAGTTTTTCTGCGGCAAGCTTTTGATTCCATATCCTGAACCTTCACTTCACTATTTGCAAGGTAATGCAGTGAGACTACAATGCTCAAAAAATTACTGGAAGGCTTGAAAGCGGCAAATCTTCCCTAACAGCGCGACGGGTGACATCATACCGTAAAATTCCGATCATAAGTCCTGGGTTTATATTTATCCAAAAAGCGTTTTGGGTGGGCTTATTTTCGGGAGGGCTTATTTCGGGGGAACTTACTATTGGAGGGATTTTTAGCTTCAAAAATTGTTCGGAAGCCGGGGATTTTGCGTCTGAAAATACCGCACCAGAAGGAGTGTGGGTACAAGGTGGAGGAATTGAACTTCCTTGCAAATACTATCTGTATGCTCCCAAGAAATACAAGCAAAGTATAAGGAATGCAATATGACAAAAACAATGACCGTATGATGGAACTTTATCTCGTTTAATGATGTAATTTGCTTGTTTGTTTTTTGTTTGGTATGGCACCCTGTTGCGGTTAGTAAGCCTGTTTTGTGAATGTGCGTACAGTATTTAGATTTGAATCAGTTTACATTGGTAGTGTAATGCGGTAGTTTGGGAGGATATTATGCTGTAATAATTCTTGGGGTGTTACGGTTAACAGGAATCTAAAAAAAATTGATTTTCATTGTTTTAAAAAGTGAAACATTAGGTTCCATTGTTATAAACATAGGACCATAGGGCCGAGATGAAAAAAAAAACAATCGTGTCCTGCGAAAGCAGACACTTCCGGTTTGCCCAATAAGAGTCGTGAGTCCAAAGGAGGTCGAGACAAAACACATAACAGTCTTAACAAAAGATCTTGACACTTTCAAAATGACAAATCGTTGCTAGAAAATGTTTTACTGTTGACTTTTTTTACGACTAATTTTTACGCCTGACGGTTAATTTTAAATTTTGGCCGTTTTACGGCTAACGGTTAACCCCATTGAGACCCTCTCATTTGTGTGAGCTGCAGATGAAGAATTTTTAAGACAAGAAAGACGTAACAATGAGGGTCCTCCATATATGAAATTTTCCTCTGCAGATACGTTGCAGATGACATGTATGATTTCATATATTTCATTTCAATCTATACATCTTCTGCTGAAATATGATGAAATCACGTAACGACCAGCTTTCAGTTGGCTTGATATCTCAGTTGGTATCTCTGACTTACACTACATCGTTAATCGCAGGGTCATGAGTTGGAATCCTGTTTAAGCTTGAATTTTGTTTATGCTTTAAGCTGCGGACAAAACTGCGAGGGTCTTACACGTGCCAAATTGTTCCCTACTGTTCTCACTTATGAACAACTTGCTCTAAATTTGTGTTTGTCATGGCAGGCATATGGGGCAGCGCATTCACCATACTGCTGCAGCGAGTGCTTCATGAGGGAAAACCGCCCGACAACACCATCACGAACATGCGCAACACCGGCGACCTGAGAAGAGAGCTGCGTATGTATCTAGTTATAAATTACTTTGGCCTTGAAGAAGTTAGACTCACTTTTTCATTCGGACAGAAAGCCTTGGACAGAAACCTTTTCAAGACGTTCTTTTCGGCACATTTCAGACGTCGCATGCCATTTCATTAACACTGAAAAACATTCGGTGAACACTAGCAGATGAGCCATTTATTGCTCGCATCTCAAGAACAAAGTTTTGTAATAATGATTAATAAAAATCGTTGTTTGGTCAAGACGTAGAATCGTGAGTCCTGTAAGAAAAAAATACACTTCTAAAAAGTGAGTAAACAAGAGCTTCTCACCACAAAAATCGAGGAAGAACGATTAAATCCGCCTCCTAGGCAATCCTATTTCAAACTATTGTTTTCATATGGTATAGTTTTTTTTTTAATGCAACAAACGCGTGTCTGGTGACCGCGCCTCCCGCAAAGACGCAGGGACGTTATTGTCCTACCCAGTCTGGTCTAAACAATCGATTAAAATCGATCATCGAAAACCAATCGATTGAAATTGATGAAAATTAGTAGTTTAATGCTTCCGATTTCACAAGAAATCGAATCGTCTCTCTACTCTCCAGAGGGCATGATCGGCTCAGAAGACATTGAACTCGTGGGAGAGGAGGACAGCGACGAAGAACAGGACTTGGATGCCGCAGACGGCAAGAAAGTGGAGGAACCAAAGGTGCACGAGTGTGAAGATCACAGCTTCTTGAAAACGATGATGGAGAGTTTCGTGGAAAAAGTCTCCATGCTTAAAACACGTGCTGGTCGCGCAGGACTGGTACACAACTTTTTGCGCGGACTACAATTGATGTCAGCCCCAGTCCCCTCGGGTGAGTCACCAGTTCTGATTGGCTGTTGAAAGTGAACCTGCAGCGGCCTTAAAATAAGCACGCCTTCCCCTTTTCCACCACCCAGAAAAATGTGTCGCCTGTAGTGTACGTCCAGCCTTAAGTTTGCTTGTCCGATTATCTCTTGGGTTTCTTTAACGGCTTACATTTCAGTTTTCTGTTTTGCCACACAGAAGAAGAGATCACCGACGCCGCTGAGAAGCTGGCTGTTAAGGCAAAGCGCATCTACTTGGTTGACAGTGGTCTTGTCTTTAACTCTCCCTTCCCTCCGCTGTTAAGGGCCCAAAGAGATGTAGACATTTTTCTGTCTTTTGACTTCAGCGCTCGCGACAGGGATGAGGAAATGCCTTTCAAAGTAAGTCATACAGGTTCTGCAACACGAGTTCTTCCACATTCTTTTCACTAATTCTGTTAACAAACTTTACTAGACAGTTTACCACTGCTCACTATCCGCCTCTGTTACAACTGAAGAAAGCGTTGAATTTTACAGGAACTTCTGTTAGCAGAGGAATGGGCAAAGAGCAATAACATCAAATTCCCTCCTATCAACGCTGAGGAGCAGTATAAGATGTACGGCCTGAAGGAGTTCTATGTGTTCTCAGACCCCACGGATCCTACTTGCCCTGTCGTGGTGCACTTCGCACTTGTCAATAAGACTTTCAAAGAGCAAATCCGTCCAGGTTTGTCTGTAGTTTCTAGCGTTTGCAAACCAGGTAATCTGTGAAAGCACACTGCATGTGATTAAGCCGACAGCGTTCACACGGAAACGGTTTTATTGCCGCCACGTCGCCTTAGATGCGAATAGAGCTTCCGTTAAGTGCTGATCGAGGCTGTTGCTTATTCAGTGTCGTTTTCAAAGCGTCGTCAAAAATGGAACGTTTTAAAAACGATAAGTTTTCATCAAACTCTAGCCTGCGTGGCAGACGCCGAAACGGAAGAGAGGGATAAGGGTTAGCCTGGGTCGCAAACGCCGAAAGCGGAGGGAAACTGAGGGAATCAAGAGCATTATGCGCGAGCCCGTGATTCTCGCTCGCGTCTCGCGCTTCCTAATCCCCATCTGGCCCTCCCCTTTTAGCGCTTAGCACGCATGCTAGAGAAGGCGGTGGGGAGGGAATTCACGAGCGCGAAGCGCGGAACACGAGTGAAGGGAAAATGTGGTTCAGGCCAGGATTGAATCCCTTCGTGGGAATAGAATAACACCGCCAACTACCTCGGTGAATCTATATCGTGCGAACAATGAAAACACGTCATTTTGAAAACGCTCTATTTTTCTTTGTTCACACTGAAAATTTTACTTGTTGTAAACGTTGTACAATTCCTGTAATGACAAACGTATTTGTTCCATCTTAGATAACACAATGTTTCGTCTTTTTCTTCGATGTTACCTCTATTTTGTCCTGTCTGCCAGTTTGTTTCTACACATTGGTACCATTGTCAAGCATCAAACCTGCAGTGTTGTTTTTATGTGTAATTTAGTAGGGAAAAAGATATTGGAGAAAAAAGTAGAAAAGCTAAGTATTTCTTCCCCGGGGAAGGGGCATTTGGCCCATGTTTGGTTGTAGGGGTCCCGCTAAGGGTCTAAAACTCTGACCCTTTTTAGGAAAAAAGGTCTAAAATACCTACCCTGTTTAGGACAACACCCTCCATTGCAGGTCCCTGTTTAGGACAAATGACAAATTACACACTGTCTTATTTTAATGATTTAAACTGTTTTTAAGACCAGGAAACATCTCCGATCTAGGATTGCGAAATTCTGTTTAAGCCTTATTTTTAAAACGACGGACAATCGTGCAGCATATCCGGTTTAGGACAAGTTCAGACCCTGTTTAGGACAGACTCGCATAAAATAACATAGCCTACTCAGGACAAAAAGACCAGCAACCATACCCTGTCCAGCAGCACGTCCCCGTATAGGCCATATAAAGGAGTTGTGCCCCGCCCGGGGTGTTTTTAGTGTTTCTTTTTTAGTGTTTGTTTCGTTTTTTTTTCTTGAAGGGTAGCCTTAACTGGTAAACGTAAATGAAAACTATCCTCAACTCTTGAAACTAAAACAAGAAATGATCTAGAGTCGTTTTATTCACAAAAAAAATTGAATCCTCCCAACGGAAGTTGAACGCGTGAACTTCCAGGATGCTCTAACCACTGAGCTCCAGTCAGGTAAAACGATCGACTACAGAACATTTCTTCTTTCAATTTCATTTCATCAAGTCGTCACTCCACTTATTATGCTCAATGCAACTCTTGTTTCGCTTTTTTTCCCAGGCATTCCTCGTAAGACCCCGGAAGAAAAGGAGTTCGGCGATTTCTCGATATTTGAAGACCCTGAAGCTCATTACAGCACGTTCAACTTCCATTACCTACCAAAGCCGTTTGACCGCCTGGAAAAGTTGAACGAATTCAACACACTGCTCGGAGAAAATACCATCAAGAATGTCATGGCGGAATGTGTGAGGAGGCGAAGAGAGCGCAAGGCAATGAACGGAAAGAATGGAATGAACGGCATGAACGGGCATTGACTTTGGTTTTCGCTATATTTCTACATTCGTGGAGTCTATTTACTGTCTAATTATTCGTGTGACACGGAGATGGCTTTTAATTCGCGTTAGATAAAAATGTCAGAATAAAATTGATCTCGTAGTCTCAATCTCGAGTTTTCGTTCCCCTTTACCAGCGGTGGGGAAACGAGCGACCAGTCATGCTTGTTTCTTAAAGCTCGCACAATTAGGAGCGAAGACTTGAGATAAGGGATTAGAATAACAAATTTGTCTGTAACAAATTAACACTGCAGATGGTATAGAACAAGTGGTATGTGCATTATTTACACAACAGAGTTCTTCCGTCGAGGGCACTATTGTGTGATAGGTTGCCCGAGGAAATTTGATGTTCACAACAAATACTAACCCGAGAAAGTAGTTCGAGGGCTTATATGAATTTTGAATATCAAATTTCCGAGGGAACCTATCACACATAGAGCCCGAGACAGAAGAACTCTATTGCTTTAATTGTACAACGCTAAATTGCCAAAATTGCCAAAACGGGCACTAAGCGCTGACAGGCGCCCGCTGAGGAGAGACACCTTTGCGTCACGTGATCGATTTGGACCAATGGGAGCACGGCAAAATTTAGCGTTGTGCTATAAAAGCTCATAAACTTTCGAGCTCCATGTAGGCATCTTATTTAACTTCAAATGCTTGGCGGTCCTTGGAGTTTAAATTAATCCGTAACATTACGATAGAAATAACAGTAAATGGAAGCAAAAAGGCAATGTCAAAGAATGGGATAAATAAAAACATCAACTAACTGTTGCATTTTGCACGTGAGGTGCTTCCTGTTCTTATTGTTAATGTATAACTGAAAACATCTCGCGTACAGGTAACCAGGTAATGAACTAGAACCCAAAGTAAAGTCAAACATTCGCTTTCACAGTCAGATAACACTGTTCGTACAGTTCACACGTACAAACATTCACACTTTTAAAGAAAAGGAAATCTGAATTTGGACTCTGTTTCCGTAAGGTAAAGGTAAAGGTAAATCAGATTTAACTTCGTAGTGAGGGAGTAGTCACCCAATCTCCCGAGCCAGGGGCTCATGTGTAAACACTTGACGTCCAGGTCGAATTGGAATTTGGAAATGTTGGTTTTATTTAGGAAGGAAAACCGGAGTGCCCGGAGAAAAACCTGGGGAGCAAGGACGCGAAACAACAACAAACAGACAACAACATGACTCAACCCACATATGACACAGGGACCGGGAATCGAACCCGGGCCACATTGGTTGAAGGCGCGTGCTCTTACCACTGCGCCATCCCTGCCCCCCGTAAAATTTCAGACCTAAACAGTCATATTTAAAATAAACTTTGAGACCAGGCATTAATTTGGAACCGCGAATCTTTATGTAACTGAATCTCATTCAAAGTCACTTATGGCGATTGCAGCACATTCAGTTTCAATTTATTTTGCTCATTCCAGCAAAAGGGAGTGGGAGTCGTCAGTTGAATTTTATCGACTAGAGCAGGAACGCCTGACTAGAGACAAAATCGGTGGCATTTTGTTCCTGTTTTCCTTACGTTTTTCCCATATTTTGGTGTAAATTTAGTTTACTTACACTAGTTAAGACCACAAAAATTAACGCCAGAGAACCGGAGAACTTGAGAACTTACAAGTGCGATTACATAGGTTTTAGAAAGAGGAGCAATAACTGAGTGGTCGAAATGTGTGCATCTGAAAGTGATGACAACGCTAAGTCAAAACAATATCATTGTATCACAAAGACGGTAAATTACGATCGTCCGGGTGAGTGTCGTCCTGAGAAGGACTGTTTGTGGTGACATTAATTGACTGACGTTTCGACATCCTGAGCGGAAGTTATTATCAGAGTCAAGTGAATTGTAGTTTCGCTGCGTGTGGTATGTGCGTTTTACGTTAAGTTAGTTGGTAAAGTAGCGCTTCCGTATAGGACTTGCCGGACATTCGAAAATGAGCCAATTATAAACTATACTAAAATTTGTTTTAACGTAGCGATTTGTATAAAACCAAACCTCTATGAGCTTTTAAAGGGCCAAACCGAAAAGCTGGACTGGACTCTGGACTGGACTTTGGATGGATCCTGGACTGGACTCTGGACTGACTTCTATTGACTTGTAAAAATATGAAATAGATCTAATATCTTACTAACCAACTAATAATTAAAAATTAAGTTAGATTTTAAATCACTTAAAGTTATACCAAACAAGTTAGGGATGGCCATTATACTTTTTTTTCGGGAGGGGGGGAAGATTTTATTTCTGCATGCATTTTTTTTTCGTGACTGAAAGCTTTGTATGAATTTCATTTAGTTTGCAATAAATGTTTTGCTTTGTGCCGCTATGCACGATTTTTATTTCTCGAAATTTCGTGGGCGCTTTTCTAACACAACTGTAACCGATGGGCTTTGAACTTATGAGGTCTCCGTGAATCATTATCTCCAGCCTTGTCTTCATTTCGTTAGAGAAAAAAACAGGACTGTTTTTAAAGACCAAGTTTATCCTTAAGAAAGTCGTCGTGGGCCTGGACAAATAATGTCTCTCTATGTGTCGGTGGGGTGAAAGATGAGTAGCGGGGTACTAGCCTCCCACGCAGTCGTTTTTAGGGGAGTCGTATTACCCTCCTCCCCACAAAGGAGTGAAATATTGAGTCTGATTCATCTTTTTGCAAGTCAATCAAAGTCAGTCCAGAGTCCAGTCCAGAGTCCAGTCCAAACTTTTCCATTTGGCCCTTTTAAAGAAGAGGTCTTTCTTTGTTGAAAAATCGGAAAGAACAGCAGGGTGCTAAAAGCGTAGACGACATTAATTTAGTCCATTTAGTGAAAGATGATCAGAACCGCTGCTCACGATAACTCATTCACTCCGGAAAGACTTAAAAAATAAAAATAAAAATAATAATCGTTTTGACGTTGCCTTTGGGGTATGTTTACGGCAAACTCCAACGTGACTACAATTTTGCCGACAACTTAGACGTGTGTATTACTGTCTTTTACGTAATTTATTTGCCATCGAAAACCCGGCATACAATTAAGTTGTACATCAGCTTCATCCAAAGAAGGAAGAGGCATGCGGTAGTTTCTTTTACAGAAAAACATGGGCACTTGCAAGTCTGCAAGCAAGACACATTGCCGTTTCTGACGGTGACATTCCTTAAAGAAACGGCAAACGTTGGTTTTCTCCTAAGAATCATAAGAAGTAACTGACTAGTATCTGTTTGCTTTTACAGCATTTTACGACATTAAATATTTATATTTGGTTTTTGGCGTTGTGTTTTATCAAAGAGATCACAGCGATATATCTGTTCATTTGGTTGTTTGTACGTCGAAGCAACAAAATTTCTTGAGCGCATAATAAGGGCATAATTTTGTGACCCCGGGAAGTTGTAATACGTGTGGCAATAAAAGTTTTAAACTGAAGTGCTTGAAATTGAGCAATAAGCATAAAATCCTCTTGGAATACTAGCACTGGAAAGGAAAACGAACAGGTACCGAAAACAAAACTTTGTTTATATTCGATCCAGGTGGGGCAGTCGAAAATGTCGCGTTTGACATCGTAGTAATGGACGTTCTATTCCCACTGTATTCCCAAAGATGTTTCAGGCATAACAGGCATAATAGGAAGTCGTGCAAGTCACGCACACCCATCCTCAAGCACGTAGCACTTTGTGAAAGGATGAATCATAACCCCCCACCCACGCGCGCGTGCGTAGGGGATCTGATTCATCCTGTCACCTGAGTTCTACGTGCTTGAGGATGTGTGTGCGTGACTTGTACGACTTCCTGTTATGTCTGTATACCGCTGTCGAGTTGATAAGAGGGCATAATTCAGTTGCACTTGCTTCCACGCGCACAAGAAGAAGCAGTGATGGCCTCCTTTCAGGTATTTATGTCACTGTTCAAATCTTAAGTGGTCAGTTACTATAGAGTACGTTAATTACTAAACTTGTAAAAAATCAGAGGCTGTCTCCCTAACTGAGAGGTCTAGTCGATCTGCCTTGAAAAATAGATTTCGCTCATTTCGTGTGTGTTGAACGACTTTCATGCACCTACTCATTTCGCTTGATCCTGCCACGAAGTACTACGTGCCTGAGGACGAGTGAATGCAATGTCAATACTGAGAGCGATGGACGTCCTGTTCCCACCATTATTGTGATATAGTTTTTTATCCAATTCCAAAATTTCTTTCCACGAGACTACAAAGACTGCAGTTCGCCGCAGCCTATTTTGTTACTGGCAAATATGTCAACGATATCTCTATATTGATCAAACTGGGATGGCTATCATATCTAAACTTGGAAGTTATGAAACCCGCAAGGAACCTCCGCTCTAATGTCGTCGCGAGGCTTGTAGTTCCACTTATATCGGTAACTTTTCAAGACTCTGCCTCTGCAATTTTCAATTCCTTACCAGTGAACATTAGAAGTTGTACAGATTTTAAGGAGTATTGTAAACTTTGCAAGGACTATTTAAAATCAAGATGCCTCATGTCATGACCCAAGTCCTTTTTCTTAAATTTCTCAAATTCGATGTTTTATTCATGTACATAAATTTTAGCTCTATTTCTAGTTTTGTAGCTTAGTTTTTTCACAGATGAAGAGCCATTTGTATTGGAAATGGATATGCTGTGAATAAACCGTTATTGTTATTATCATTATTATTATTATTATTATTATTATTATTATTATTATTGCCAAAGATGTCATTTTGCAATGTGCGCACGTGACTTGATCTGCTCTATCATTGTGGTCCCACTTAATCAAAGGGAAAGCAAATCTATGTTCGAGAACAAAATGTATCCATTTGCACGCAGTTATCTGTTTATCTTCGAGTCGTCACGAGAGACTTACTTGCGTGAGGATGAGATGCGTGACTTGTACGACTTCCTTTTTTGCATACCGCTTTGCATACGTTTTTGCATACCGTTCTTGATACGAACAAAGAGGGCATAATTCAGTTGTTAGAACTCTGCACTTGCTTTGAGCATTTCATTCCACGCACAAGAAGAAGCAGTGATGGCCTTCTTTCAGGTATTTATGTCACTGTTCAAATCTAAAGTGGTCAGTTACCATAGAGTACGTTAATTACTAAACTTGTAAAAGATCAGAGGCTGTCTCCCTAACTGAGAGGTCTAGTCGATCTGCCTTGTTGAAAAATAGATTTCGCTCATTTCGTGTGTGTTGAACGACTTTCATGCACCTACTCATTTCGCTTGATCCTGCCACGAAGTACTACGTTTTATTTTATTTCATTTCATTTTATTTTGCCACACCACTGACAATAATTAAAGAACAAGGAAAGAAGAAAAGTGGCGAGGAGGCCTAAAGGAAACTATAAAGCCTATGTTAATGAGGCCTCCTCAATTTAATGATTACAGTTGAAATTGAAATTACAGCGACGGATGCTAACATAGTCTTACCAAAATACAGTACATTACAAAATTAAAAGGAAAAGGTACTGAATATTTTACAAGAACAATTTGAAGCAAAAGTAGACATATCTAAGAATTACTAATAGTTATTACAAATATATGCCTTAAGTGATTTCTTAATATAAAGGAAACTGGAGAGGTCGAATTGACGATATCCGCGTTAAGAGAGTTGTAAAACCTAGGTCCTTGGTAAAAAACAGAAAATTTTTTGATGTTAGTCCGACAGAAAGGCAAACGAAAGGTATGAGAGTTTCTCGTATGATACGAATGAATCTGTCTATTTAAGGTAAATTTACGAGCGAATTTGGAAGGAAGAGTTTGGTTTTGATGGGCGAACATGAATAGACCTAGATGTAGTATGTGTATATCATGAAATTCTAAAATACCGATGTTTTTGAAGATTGGATCAGTATGTGCATCGAAATGGGACTTAGCTATAATTCTCACCACTCGTTTCTGTAAAATTACAAGACGAAAAAGGTTAGTTTTGTAAGTGGAGGCCCAAACTAAGTTGCAATAAAAAAGGTGGGGATAGACTAGTGAATAATGTAACGTTCGTAAAGATTTTGTCGGTAAATTATTCCTATAGCCTTCGAGATTTTGTTGGCCACATGAGAGATTTCGGATTCCCAGTTTATGTTTTCATCAATGATTACTCCCAAGAAAACTGTTTCTTTTACCCGATCAATTTGTTGGTCGTTTATCAAAATTTGAATATTATAACTTGTACGTTTTTGACTTGGTTTTGACGTAATGTCAGTTTCCAGGAAGGCGTCAGAAAATTATTTCTTGGGTATTAATTTGCCTTTAAACGCTGACGGAACGTAATAACTAATTAGAGACGTGGTGGAGGTAGCCTCTGAGAATAGAGCAAGCACAGGCAGAGGGGAAGATGAGATAATGGTATCAAGGGAAGATGATTATGTACTTTCTTCTATTTTTATGAGGGGAAGTAGTTTCAACCGATAGGGTACTTCAGATTTACCAGTGGTACCAGTAAACTTATTTACGTTGTCTGCAAATCTATGATAATTAAAATTTAGAGGCCGGGAAATTCGACAGCCTGTTTATTTGCATCGCAATCAGCGCAATCAGGGAAATCCCTTCAGAGTCAAGGCAGACTCTGTTACCAATAGGAGCCCTGAAAAATAAATTATTTACAATACAAAAAGGGGTATAATAACATCCTAAAATTATTACAAGACAAACCTAACCTCATTGATAAAAAGACACAAAATATAAAAAGCACTAAATCCTATAACCTCTTAAAAAAATTAATAAGAATAAAAATATACAAATAAGGAAATGAAAATTATATCGTCGACGGAAGAAGGATCTAGTTTAAAAATTTATTATAAATTAAGGCACCATTGTAAAAGAAAGCTCTCTTGGCGGCTTCAGTCCTAACTCGCGGGATACGAAGACAATTACTCTGTCGCGTAATCCTGGGAACGACATCCCGATTAAAGGTGAAATAATAAGGAAGGAACTGAGGGACGTTATTAGTTAGGCATTTCTTAACTAACTTACATACATGCTTGTCTCTGCGGGTCTCTAGTGGCACCCATTTTAAAATCTGCATAGCAGTGTCACTTGAACTAGACATAGATACAATTTTGGCTCCTCGACGTTGGAGGCGTTCTAGACCGTCTGCGTCGCACTTGTTATAGCAGGACCAAACACTATCACAATAATCAAAACTCGGAACAAAGCATGATGAAGAACGAGGAAGAGAATACTTAAGTTAAATTTATTTCTACATGCTGTCCTCGCAGCAGCAAATCTTCCAACCATGCATGATAGTAGTGTAAATAAATGTTTACATTTAGGTAAGGGAAACTGGGAAAACTACTTACAACCTATCTGAATACAATGCATTAACAATTTCTATAAAACTTCTTCACTGTCGGCCACTGTTGAAACAGCTCCGGAACCCTACATAGGCGAATCTTAACACTTTTTTCTCTGCCAGTAAGGTACTACGCACTTTATTCGAAATTATTGGTGCTTTTTAACTTTCCTCAAGGACTCAGCTTCGTGGCTAAAAGGAATAACTTCCAAATGTAATTCTATAATTAAGAAAACGAGGGGTTCAGCAAATTAGGCGTGTATTAAACCTTACTGTCAAAAATCAACATCTCGACTGAGCTCATGCCCCAGAAAAGTGTTCCCTGGGTTGTCGATTTCTTCTGCAGTTTCTTCATCACTGCTTGAGTCATACTCTTCTGGCTCTCCACTGTCAGTCTCAACCGGATCAGGTGTGCTGGAGTCTTCGGCGTCTGCATCTGTGATTGTCACTGGGTCCACCGTGGGAGCGTCTGAAGTAAGGACGATCTTCTCATTTGCGTGTACATCCTTCTGATACAGGTAGTCCGGCAGTGTACTAGTTCTTGCCATCGTTGTTTCTTGTCTCACTCTCCTTTGTCGTATGGACGCGCCATACGTTTTGGCCCACTCTTGCATCATTGCTTTTTCAGTGTGACAGGCTTTACCTACAGCAGGTTGATCCATTGGACATGTTGGAGGGATGTCGAACAGGCCGAGTGATCGTTCAGGTAGTGGATACCATGATCGGCGGCTGGTGTAATAATGCGCTGACCAATGAGTTGTTCGTTTAAGTCCCTCCTTCACCGTGCTCCCAAAGTCTCGAGCATACTGAAATGCTGTGCTGACTTGGCTCTTGTGATGAACAGCAGAATGAAGATTCTCTTCATCAAGGGTCATGCAACTTAACAGATTTGTGTGCTCGTACAAAAATTGGTCGAGGTTCTGCTAGAGACGCTCAAACCACTGAGTCCACAGTCTTGGCTGCAACACTTCGTTGAGGATCGTTTAGGGTCTGAGGCAAGATGCATTCCATGTCCCCGATGGACGACACACTCTCCTCCAAAACACGCAGGCAGTCATCAACTCTTGATCATGAAGTATATCGCACAGACTGTATTCCCACAGAGATCGCACACACTGTATTTTTCGTGCTTTTCGATTCGTGAATAGAAACGTGTGTCGGACGTGTCGAACATCTTTCGAAATACTGAAACCGTGTTTACAAATGTCAGTCTTAAAAACAGCACACCGTAACACTGAAATTACCGATATAGCGTAAAACGCTGGCCAGAAACCGTAAAATGATGTGAGATCGTAAATGGAAACAAACACGTTCTCGCATTTTTTGCCATACGCGTATGCTACAAATGAATCTATCCTAAGTCTTGAGTGAGATGACAATGAATGTATGATAAATCATATTTGAACTAAGGAATATCAGCTCGCCTCGAGTCCATCTTTCAAACTCACCTAACTCCGATACTTTCGAAATATATCTTTGCGACAAACTTTTATAACAGCAAAACCTGCCATAATAGCGACTTAATATAGAAGAGAAGAGGCTTCCGTTTGTATCAAGATGCTCGCAAACGGTCAACAGTCTCTTGGGCTTCGCGTATCCCAGCCTGACGTGTTGGCAATTTTAACCAATTTACTGTGTTTGTATGGGAGATCGGAATGACTCTTGTATGTCGTTAGCGTAATCGGCTTGGGAACCAAGGGAAAATCGGAAAATAAAAAATGGGAAATTTAAAATTTGAAGAAAAATAGAAAGTTTGAATGTTGTGTATCGCTTCGCTATGTAGAGGACAGAACAGTAAAATCAGCGAAATTGTGTAAATAGCTCTCAGGACAGCCAAGACACCTCAAGCGACAACAAAGAAAACGTAAGTAATGTTTTATTTACACGTTTACATTCTTTATTTGTTTTTCATTTCAACTTGTTCGTTTATTATATTTAGACTGTCAACGAAATCTTCTAGTACACATACTGCCAATTTGGGCTACCTGTGAGATTGCATACCGGTAAAGAAATTACTCTCGCCCTCTGTTTGGGACTATACCTTCGCTACTACAAAACACGATACAACGCTCAATTTCTCAATCTTGCTAATTTTAAGCTGAGGTTTCGAGTATCATCGATATTTTTTCTGCCTGAGCAGAAAAAATTGAAAACTGCGAGGTTGTTTATTTGATTCTGTTACCATTGCCCTCAAAAGTTTGGATCCTTCGGAAAGCAAAATTATCAGACTCTTTTCTGATGAGAGGGTCCTGAAGGGGTAAAATGGGAACTGGGATTGGCCTGTTTTTGTCCTGGGAAAATGGGATTTAGGTCACTGGGACTGGGATTTGGTCACTGGGAATGGGAGAAAAAATGTCAAAAATGGGAATGGGATAAATATTTTGTAACCATGACCAGTGGAGACATCACTTATTTCCTGGGTTGAAACGTTAAAAAATTGTTCAAGCATCTTGTTCGTGTCAAATTTTTAGCATGTTTAGCCATCATGTTTTATTTTCCCCCGAATGGTCTCGATTGCGGTCAACGATATTTGTGTACAGGGGTGCGTGTAAAGCCAAAAGTCTACAGGGAATGCGTATTTCCCTGATACAAACACAACATGGCGGAAGAAACGGCGTTCTCGTGCAATACTCGCACTGTTGTCAGGGTGGTAAAGGGGTTATGTGTGACGCGTGATTTGGGCAAAAATTAGGGCGTTACACTTGAAAGCAGCTCAAATATTGCCGTGATCCGTGAATTTGCAGTCTAGCGTGATGCGTGATCTCCATATTTTAAAGACCGTGTTTCGTGATTCCGGCAGAAAATATTCGTGAAAACCGAAACTAACTTAGTTACTAATAAATCAATTTACAACAGTGAGCCGGTAAAACAATCAATATGTAAACAAACGTGATGAATGTTGTTGATTCATTTCTGTAACATGTGACAAGTCAATCAAATACATTTTAAATGATATCTAACTTAATGTTAACTCGTTAACTCTAAACGTGTCTACATGTCTTCAGAGCCCAGCACGTCGAGTGCGACAACGCTATAGCTAAAACAGAGTTCTAGTGTCATTCTTCCTGGCAATGAGTCTGGACAAACCTCCAGCCACCCACGTTTGATATTCCGCTTTCCGAAAGGGATCATGAAGAAGTTCCACAATTTCAAGCAGCATTTCAGTAATTCAGTTTACGGGTCTCACTGACATTGCATTTAGCAAAGGTTTAAGGAAAAACGTCGGCATTACCATTGCCCGTGTAGTAAAATTGCCAGCGTTAGCGGGATGGAGACCTATTCTTTACGAATCTAGGAGGCGTGGAAACACGAGTTTCCAAATTTTATTGATAAGAATTCTGAATTCAATGAACAGCCTAGGAGAGAAGGAGAAACGAACGAGGTTGTCAAATAGAGCATTGCCGTCCTACCAATGAAGGTAAGAACAGTTCAATAAACTAAAATGTCTACGACATTCAGCTTAGGAGAGACACTTCGTTTGCGTTTCTTAAAGGACACTTTTAAGACTGATTTTGTTGAAGAAAGAGTTCTCTTGGCTCATTTTATGCGCTTGAGGCCCTTTTTCCATACTCGAAGCTCCGCTAAAAAACTGTCTGTGTATTGAAAACCAAACGCAAAGCAAGTAATTAGTCAATTAGGGATTATGTTTTTGCAATGGTGTTTGTTAAATACGTGATTCGTGAAATGTTTCAAAAAACACACGTGATTCGTGATTTGAACGAAAATAGGCTCGTGATTCGTGATCGGGATCCCCCTTTACCACCCTGTGTTGTCGTGGAAGTTAAGTACTTTTCTACTCAAAATGGTGTCATACACACCGAGAACTGTAAACTGGAATTATCATTGGATTGTTCAACGACCCAGATGGAGAGGAATAGTCGTGGAATGTGTGGCATAGAGGAATCGAGTAGACGAAGAGGATTTGCAGATTTTGCTGACGAAGTGTTTTACATCGACTTCGACTCCCTCGAGCTTCTGAAGAAGTCTCTCAGCTCCATCAAAGCCAACATTCAAGACTTGTCACTATTTCCCGGCTACAAAATGAGATTAAACATGGAGTCGCTCTTAACCCTTCACGTTGAAAATCAGCATGCCGGCCGTAACACATTTTAAGAGAGAGACTTTTACATTGTACGAATATGCTGTCATGTTTGGCACATCAGTTGAAGAAGCAGTGAAAAGGGGTTCTAAGTGGGCAGCAGCGTACTACACACATCCAAATTCTCGCATATTACAAACTGTCAACATCACATGCAGTTTCCTTACCTCGCATCAAAATTCCAAAGCCAACCTCACAGGAGATAACCGAAACGAGAAAGCTGAAATGAGGGCGTGGGCTAAAATGCATGGTAAATCCGTCAGACAACGAAATGTAAGACGAGATAACACAATGGACAGGGCGGGCACTTTGCCTCTGAACTTATATGAAACTGAAACGGTCCTGAAACCAGTCAATTTAAATTCACTGAAAGCTGTAGAAAGAGTTCCAAGCGAAAGTGATGAGCCGCCTAATTCAAATGAGGATGTCAGTTTACCACCAAAGTCTCCTAACAACGAACAGGTAGACAGCTTTAGTGCTAGTGACAGTGACAGTAACTCCAAAGAAGAGGTAGACAGCGCTCTTGAAACAACACTGAGAATGATCCGTCCGACCAGGCTTGGAAGAATAAGAACACTTACAAGTCGAATGACAGATTTCCTGCAGGCAGGAATGACAGGAAGGTGAAGTGGCATGAACTTGTTACCTAAATAATCACTATAACTTCCCTACTTGCACGTTTTACCAGTGTAAAAGGATCCTATCGTCTTCAGAACATCTTCGCAAATTCTCGTGAATTTTTGGGCCTTTCTTGGGTCGTATTTAGAAGCTGTAATTTTGCGGATACTAAGAGAAAAGAGCTGGTATGTATGACACTGGGTTTTTTTCTGAATTCTGGGAATGGGATTTGAATACTGGGAAGTGGGATTTGGGAAAAAATTGGGCTGGGAAATGGGATTCGTACCCCCCCCCCCCCCCCCGCCCCCTTCAGGACCCTCTGATGAGTGTCTACGTTTCCTTTCGGATTACACCAAGGAGCACAGCATATAAACATCATGACCTGGATCGTGCACTCACCCTGAATGAAATCTGTAAACAAAAAGCTGGCTATTAAAGAAAACTATACTAATTTCTGTGCAGTTTGCATATGCTAGCAGAAAAACAAAGCCTTTTATTCTTCGGCCGGACTCAGCATGGCGCCGTGTGACAAAGGTCTATGAGCTGTAGAAATGTTTTAATGTGAAAAAAATCACCTAACTGAAAACTTTTCAAGTCATTCAAGATTTGTCGAGTTTTTATCTCTTTTTGTCAAATTTACATAACAAAATGAGCTAAAGCGTTAAACTTTACAGAAAAGTAAGCACACATTGAAAACGTTTAAGAACGACTGAAAAGGGAAACCATCTTCCTCAATCTGAATCGGAGTCATCACTGATGATTGCAACACGTTTCTTTGTTTTGGCCGGCCACAAGGTTTCTCCGTCTCCTGAACACAGCGCTGAACCAGGTGTGTTAAAACTGAACTGAAATGCCTCTGTCAAACTTGCCAACTGTTGTTCCCAACTGTTGTTCTGTTCGGTCATTGAGTATGAAGCTTCTTGAATGGCTCAGGTGGACATTTGGCTCCTTAAATATGCTAGTCTGGCTAGCAGAACTCGCTGTAGACCGACTCAGGATCATTGACATCCGTCGCTGATGGCTGTGTGATTCCGACTTGTACGCATCTAAACTTTTCAAGTTTATATGTCCACTGATTTAGGTTACGTAACTTTCAGGTAATTTTGCATCCATCAAACTGGATATGCAGGTTTTCCATACGGAGTGGCTACTGATATTCCCAGGCCGTCGGCTTTGGCTGCGTTTACAAGGAACTTTGCGATGGAATTCTTTCCAAGGGCACTGTTAAAGTGCCAGATTAACGACCCTGGCTTTCGTTTGTGGCTGATAGCCCCGCAAAAAAAGGGTGTTTCATCTGTTCCGAACGGCTTTACGCGGCAACGCCCGGTGTTTGTGACTTGCACGGTGGGATTGAATGTTCTTTGGTGCGTGCCATGTCTCATTTTGGAGCCTCTTCCAGCCTACCCTGCTAGCAGAGGTTTCTTGGTGCCAAGAAGCTACGAAACCTCTGAACCAAGAAACTTCTGGGCCAAGAAACCTCTGCTAGCAGGGTACTTTCAGTCGTGCCCACAAGCATTTCTCTGCCACTTTCTGGATCTCTGTCAAGGGAATATCGCCTCATTTTAACCAAAGGGTTCTCTGGAGCACTTCGAGATCGTGGTCACCGAACTGTTTTGTTTCAAACAGCAACTCTTCTTCGGCTTCGGTCAAGGATCTTGCTGCTTGTGACCGATTACCCTTGGCGTGCTTCTCTACCAGCTCTCTTTTTTCTGCGTGGAGTACTTCTCTTGACTTAGCAAATTCCATGTCTTGGAACAGATTTAGTGTGGAATTTTTGTCCTTAAAGTATCTTTAAATGTTTCTTTGGAACGAGGACAAGGAAGCTGGTTCGTAAACTCCGCCATCTTTCTTTTTTCACATCCATAAAAAATTGCACAGGAAGACTTTGGGATTGGCTGCTGGAATGTGTTCCAACTCTCGTACTTCTCCGATAGACGAACAAAATCTTTTCCAGACGTTAATGTCATAGGGCGTTTTTTGGTCGTGTTTTTGTGCTTCAATGAAGTCTTGGATTGTTGTCATTTCTTCGTCTTCGGTGTTGTCAAACTTACTTCTGTTTCCATAATAAAACTCACTGTCGCTATGAAAGCCGTCTTATCCGAATCCATACAACTATTTCACTCTTTTTCAATGTTTACATTTCATGTCGTGTTTTACTGTAACAAACTTTTTCTAGCTGTAAAACTTGGAGTGGTCCGAACGCGGGGTCCGGATGGGAAAATCCGGACCGCTGAAGCGTGTATAATTAGCCAATCAGATTCAAGTATTTAGCATACCGGACCGCTAAGTTCCTTCAGAAAAAAATAATGTATTTTATGGCCCCGGCCAAACTGATTCAACATTTCCATTCAAGACCGCCTTCAACAGCGTTGAGTTCGATGTGTTAATCGCTTTTGGACACCTTGTTCTAAAGGATGTTGGATGATGATAAATGGATCTACTTTTGGGTACCCAGTGGATTGATGTTAAATGATTCCGAAGGGCGTTGGATCAGTTGAATGGTGTTGAAGAAAGATTGATTTGCCATCCGGCAAACATCCGTACAACAATGTTGTATCGAACGGTGTTGGATGATAAAGATTCTGTCTAACCGAGGTCTACATTTTAGATTTTTGGTCGTGCATCTTATACCGGAAACTCGCGAGAGTTGCTACTTGCATATAATCAGAAAGAAATTCGGGGAAAGTGAGCTAGGAGATAAGTCCATGACAAACAAAAGTCTGTTAGACTCTTCCAAGAAGCAAGTCACAAAAGTCGTTGAGAAACGTGACTTATGACGTAAAAACTGAAAAACTGAAACATCAAAAAAAAAAAACCTCAATCGAGTAGTAGCCTGTTTCATAACTTAAAAACCACCTGTTACAGTAGGAAATACAAAACGTTCTGAGTCACAAAGCGCAGATTCAGTTAAAAAGTCGCCTCTTACTCAACTCGCTGAGTGGATGGAAGGCTACCAAAAGAAGTAAACAGATATTAAATAAATAAATAAGAAGATAAAAAGTGAACCTCCAGTTGAATTTGCATGCAATACGAAACATGGTACATAGGCGTTTTTTTCCCGCTCCGGCTCGACTTAGCGCGAAAGGCCATGACATCACAGACTGAATGTGTGGGCCAGAGAACGTTCTCTCGCGTGGTATGTGATTCGGTTACGTCATAAATTTTTCGCGCCGAGTCGAGTGAGTGAGTAGGGGCCTGGCAACCAGAGTGATAATGATGTGTTCTCTCACCTTTCAAGTAGAACTTAAGTGGTAAACATACTCACGTGCTCACTGAGTTTTATTTCTTACCAGGCTTCCTATCGCCAGTGTCTGTTGCTTGACGTTAAAGTTAACTGTGGTCGAAACATCACAGTGGGTTATTACTCTGATTTATGTAAGTATAGTAAGGGCACAGTCTTTTGGGTCTATTGTAGCCGAATGGGCCTTTCATTACGGATTAATGAACAGAATACACGGAATATCAATTTCTAAAAGAACACAATTCTTCCTTTTTCGAGTAAACCAAAACCTTTTCCCGCAAAAGAACACAATTCTATCTACTCCAAGTGATCCAAAAACTTGCTTAAAGAGAGAACATGCAATTTTATTTTTTCGGTGGTTGGATCAGTGACGATGAATATTTAATGACACATGAATAGATTTATTATGTTGGCTCTTTCAGTTGACACACCGGATCCATATGTCAAGTTGTACATTCGGACGGCACCAAATGGCAGGAGAAAAACGAAAGTGCAAAACAACACTGCTAACCCGACCTGGGGAGAAATGTTTCAGTTCTATCTTGACCCAGAAGTTAAAAACACTTTAGGTGAGGTGGCGTGCCATAGAATTTTTGTTAGTCTACAGTGGTATCGTTGGACGATAAATATTTTATGTTTCAGTTGTTAGACAGGTTTTGACTCTTATGGCCTGGATGCGGAACATTGCTCCTCTAAATAGGGCTTTACTAATTTATTTGCCTTTTTTGCTTTTTTGGCTTTTTCAATGTTTAATTCTTCGTAGAAATTACTCTGATGGAATCAGACACACTCAGTGATGATTTGGTGGAAACTCAGACATTTGACCTGAGTGAATTAGAGCACGAAAAAGTCTATCAGAAAACCTTCAAATTTCGCCAGGTATTTTTTCAATCATTATCATTTCATTTAAGTGAAGGTGTGGTGGGCTAGTCGTTGGAAGTTCGAAACTTACCAACGGAAAAACTGTTGACTCCAGTCCTGATCGCTACCTTTGGTTTTGTTCTTGTTGATTAGACAAAGCTAGACAAATTAGTCCTCATTCACCCTTCAGCATGGCTCCTACTCTCTTGATTTCCCTTGGTGGCTTTTGCTACTTGTCCAACTGTCCCCTGTTCTCCTCATCCAAAATGGCGGCTTTAAAACCCCAAGGAATAACATAAAACACTTAGTCGCTCAAAATACGCCTGCACCACAAGCTAGTTTAGAGTCCCCTATTTTACTTTAAGACCGACTTTAAGTTCAAATCACTGCTATCACAGGATGGCAAACAAGATGAAAGTGTTCTAGAACTGGGTTCAACTTTTTATCATTTTCATGGCTTAAAAACGTGCATTCCTTTGAATAATGTTTGTCGTAAGTTTTTACTTTGAGTATTTTACATTCAGTTTTAAAGTAAAGTACCCCAACCTATACATAAATTTAAAGCTTATAGTAGAAACCTGTAAAATAAGCCTTTTAAGGATCGAGGAAAAATGTGGCAGCTACGACACGTTAAACTAGTATTTACCATTTGTTAGAACCTGAATTGCACGCGCTGCTGTTTAACCCTACATCTTTTCCAACCCTTTCATTTGTTAAGCTTACTAAGAGTTTAAGAGTTTCTCTGCTTTTTTTTTGTTTTGTTTTGCTCTTACCTCTCGCTGCAAAAGGCGAAAAACTTCCCACGTATAAAAAAGACTAACACATAAAGCGCAAGACATGCCAATAGGCAGTTGATGAAAACAGCACAGTGATCTAAAATCCTTGCTTTGACTTATTTTAGACTTCGGAGGTTGACTTGGAGTTGAAGGCTAGAACATGGTAAGGTTCAATAGTCGCACTTCCATAAAACGACACAAATGCTTGTCTTTACTTGCGTAAACCTAGACTTTGAGCAGTTGTTATTTTTCTTCAAGGGCGTAGGACCCAGGGGTATTTTGTCCGAGCGTTCCACGCTTTCTAATATCCTTAAAGAAAAATAATCAGTGCATGCCGTCCACTAGTATCCTTAACTGGACTGTCAGTAAGGCTGCCAGGCAACTTGAGAGGTAAGCGTTTATCTCGAGTACGTTGATGTCAAGCACTTCTTTCGTGACCAGTTTCAACGCGGCAGGTAATTTCCATGAAGTTGTGTTCCAAGGGAAAATGGGGATGGCTTGTACTCTAAATCAATTTAAGACTTCCTCGTATATTTTTGGCTCCAGTTCATACTTCCAAAAGCTCAAACAGCACTTCGATGATTTGCCATTTGCTCCCTCTCTGAAACCTTTAAACCTCATAAATATGTCTGAAATTTCTTCACAGCTCCGCGCCCACTGACATGCGATACAGCCTAGATCTAGGTGCCGAGGAAAGTGACTTTCTTCAGAAGAGAAAACATGTTGTTTTTGAAGCCATGAAGAAGCTCCTGGGAGAGGAAGGACCAAGAACTTACGATGAGGTAAGATAAAAAAATGTGAACAGAGAATAATACATGCCTTAGAGTCTTTTTACGTTGATGGTCTCACAGTTAAAACGCGGAAATACAGTAGCCGAAGGGCAAGTCACAAGCTCCCTCACGATCTGGCAACTCAATTTACCAATTAATAATAGAAATCTAACGACTTTTTAAGCTTTGATTAACTGGTTCACGATAATATTATAATTCTATGTACTTCTGTTTAATTTCTAGGTACCTAATATCGCAGTGTTAGGTTCTGGTGGTGGATTTCGTGCCATGGTGTCCCTCAGTGGAGTGTTCTGTGCTCTGAAGGACCTGGGTGTGCTGGATTGTGTTATGTACACAGCAGGGCTGTCTGGTTCGGCGTGGTAAGATCCCCTCTTTTCTCTTAGCTGGAAGGGCCTAGAGCTGTTCCATCCCTTTGCTTGCTCTCTGACTCCCCTTACTTGTCCCAACTGAAATTGGGCACATTATTTAGGGGCTGATTCCGGAAGACGAATACCAGTTGGACGGTTTTGCGATTACCAGCTCGAAATCGAGTCTTGTGTGAGTTCATTTTGGGACTCATTCTGTTTCACTCCCGGTTCCACAGCATGGGAGCAGAAATGTCCATTCCTAACGTGCAACAAAATCTGTTCTATTGTTGCTTTTAGTGTAGTGAGACAAAAGGAGAAAAAAAAAGAAACTGGTTGCTTTCTCAGGCTAACACATTCCGACTAAAACGAGTTCTCTAAGTCCCCTCTCCTTCATTCTTTCTTTTCGTTCCATCTGTTCCCTCCTCCGTTATTTTCCGTTCCCTCTTCTCCGCTCCCTGTCCTCCTCTCCTCCTTCTCCGTTCTTAACAAGTGACTGCGACTGGTAAACCTGTGGCCCTGAACAGTCTCACGACTGGTAAACCTGTGGCTCTCGATTCTGGATCGAATAGAAATGTTGGTGGGCGAATTTGGAGAAAAACCTTTAGAGCAACGATGAGAACTAACAAAAAACCTTATCAACACATGCCGTCAATGCCGACATACAAACTCAAACCACATTAATGAGAAGCGATTGATTGCCCTCGTCATTGTGCCATAAGCGTGTATTATGCTATTCTTACTGACCCTCTTATGTTTGATGTATTGCATAAACTGTGTAATATTTCAGGTATCTCTCCACGTTATATTCCCATCCTGAGTGGCCGACTGTTCATCCCAGTAAAATCAGGGATGAGTTAAGGAAAAATGTGAAAGACAATTGGATGTGGTTGTTGTTGACGCCATCTTGGATGTACAAGCATGTCAATATCATCCTGGACAAGAAGACACGTGGTCAGCCTGTCAGCTTTACTGACTTCTTTGGATATCTGGTTGGTGACACGCTTTTGAAAGACGTAAGTTTTCATTTCGTGGCCAAAGTTTGTCAAGAACTGCTTAGTTCTTGCATAATTTGCTTACTTGTAAAAACAAACAAACAAAGGACAACAATGACTACAATTTCAGTTTCATGCACATGGAAATTTGACAAGAAGGGGCCGTTGCTTTCTCCACTCACAGAACCTTACTTTCAAAATACGTCAATCAGATGTGCAAAAAGGAACAAACTATAAAATCCTGACAAAATTGTCAGTCAACTACAACCTCAGACAATAATCGTCTGGAACTTTGCAATTTCTGTCTGTTTCCCTATCTCCCCCCCCCAAAAAAAAACAGTGTGGAAAACGTTGCTCTGTTTCAAAAATGGGCAACTTCCACATTGCCTAAGGGGGCAGCGGAAAAAGGTGAAAGTATCCCAATAATTATCCTGGAGACGGAGTGGGAGTGTTATGTTTCTCCTTGCTCCTTCCTCGTGTATTTCTTTCCAACATTTCTTGCGACTCGTGGCTTCTCCTCTTATCGTTCATCCCCGGACCCACCGTAGCTTCAGGACACGAAGAAATGCGTCCATGTTGTAGAAACTACGCAAAAAGACAATTTAGAAAGAATCGAAAGCACGTGAATCAATACGGGATTGGTTTAGTGACTCCCCGTGCGTTCACATATCTTTTCTTAAATTTTCTTTAGTTGCAGGCAAAGAGTGGTATACAGCGAGATAACAATTTTCTATTTTTATTTCTTTTTCAAAGAGGGAAAACGTTCCGAAGTTGAGCGAGCAACGCCTCGCAGTGAAAGACGCCGTGGTCCCTTTTCCACTTTACACATGTTTGCACGTGAAAAAAGATGTCTCTGCCCAGACCTTCTGTGGTAAGATTATCAGTGTTCTTGTCTGTGTGGATTTTAAACAATATCCGAGTTGCGTACTCGTACCCATATGAGGTTGTCGAATTTAAAGGCGATTCCCTCGAAATATAAAAAGCTAACGAAAAACTATTTCGAGGCCATCTTCACAATAAAATGCAACACTTTATTAGTTCTTCCAACCTGGATTTTCAGAACTAACATTATAAATTTACAATATCCGAAAAAAAAATTAAAATATGCTAACTAGGAAAGAAATGGATAAAAAATAATTAAAGTACATTGTCTTCTAACCTCTGCATTATAGTTCCTGTATTGCGTATCTCTTAAATTCTCTTATGTTAGTACAGTTCTTTGGTTTCGCGCTGAGAATATTATAGGTCTGTACGGCATGACAGAAAAAGGAACGCTGAACAAATGAGGTACGGCAAAGGCGAAGGTTGAGATGATCGTTGTTTAATCTTTAACCGATTGTTCACAATTCTGTAACAAACTGGGCTTCGTTTGTTAGCAGAGGTTCCAAAGACCTCGAAACTTGCCTCGAAACAATAAAATCAGCGGGTCCGAGGTTATATGGTTTCATCGCTTTCTCCGTGTTTGCAACTTCTGATGAAATACTCGCCCTCATAAAAGGGACAATGTCATGGTGGTTTACTTGTTTTTGGTTAAAAGTTTGGGTGTTGAATCTATACATAACTGACATAAATAGCTTCCAGACCACTAACGTGATAATATCAATTCAAATCAAGTATTTTATTCAAATCCAGTTCATTCCAAGTGAATACTTCGAGGAAAAACGAATTACAGCCGGTTTTTCACTGATTTTTTTTCCTAAGGGGCCGTTTACACGAGAGAGTGTGCCCCTAGGTAGTAGAGTTTTCCTTCTCCTTTGTATTTTAATATAAGCAGTTCGTTTTACATGCGAGGGAGGGTGCCAATAGGGATAGAGTTTTCCTACCTTGAAGGTAGGGAAACCCTACATGGTAGGGACAAGTTTTGTTTACATAAGCCCATGTAAAACCAAAAAGTACGGCTAGCCCTAGGGGGCAGGGCTATGTTTCGTTGTTCTCAGTTTACCGCTGGCTACGCGTAAAACTGAGGCGGGAAATTCGAGCTTGACTTCGAACTTTTCAAGCTCAAGCTACAAACCTGGAGAATATTTTCGGAGATTTCAACTCCAAATAATGACTGAAAGTCAACCTGAAGGTTCAGAAACGATGAGGGATGCAATGGAGGAAGAACTGATTGAAGAAAGCGCTTTCGAACGAAAAGCACCGGCAAGCCATAGTAAAAGCAACAAGAAGGCGGAGAAGTTCTCTTGGTCAACCGAGAAAGTGGAATTTTTGTTAATTGTTTAAAACGTTTTTTTAAAATAAATTAGTTTTACAACTTATGTTTGCACAGTGCTGCTCTCTAGTTTAGGTTTTTAAGAAATTGTTTTAAAATAAAAATAAAAAGATTTGTTTTTAACTTTTTAAAATTGCCCTTTAGTTAAGCCCCCCGAGGTAGGGACAATTGAGCTCATGTAAAATGACGCCATCTCTTGACCCTGCTAGGTAGGGTGCCCCTCTCACCTAGGGGCACCCTCTCTCCATGTAAACGGGCCTTAAGACACAGGGCACGAAACTGAAAAAGTCAGCCCGCGTGGAGGCGTGGAAAATACATGCCACTTCTTCAGAGATTCAACGTGCACACTACCGAATAGTTTTAAAACAGTCGATACCGCTCTCGAGAATAGCAAACTTTTTACGAATTGTCCGCATCGAGTATTTCAGTATCGAAATCGTCACCACCCTGCAGTGCAAACAGATTTCAGTGATTGTGAATGCTGAAAGAGATGATATTTTCTTTCCATCGCAGAATGGCTCGAGTTCAGCCCTTACGAAATTGGGATGGCAAAATATGGCACCTTTATGAAGACTGAATATTTTGGCAGCAAGTTTTTCTGCGGCAAGCTTTTGACTCCATATCCTGAACCTCCACTTCAATATTTGCAAGGTAATGTAGAAAGATTATAATGCTCAAAAAATTGCTGGAACACTTGAAAGCGGCAAATCTTCCCAAACAGTTCGAAGGGTGACGTAATAGCATAAATGTCTGCCAATAAGCCCCGGGCCTTTTAGGTGGGCCTTTTTTCCGGGGGGGGGGAGGGGGAGGCTTATTACTGGAGGAATTTTTTAGCTTCAAAAATTCTTCGGAAGAGATTTCGTGTCTTGAAATACCGTGGGTACAAGGCGGAGGAATTGAACTTCCTTACAAACACTATCTGTATGCATGCTTACAAGAAATACGAGCACAGTAAGGAATGCAATACGACAAAAAAAAATGATCGTACGACCGAACTTTAACTCGTTTCATACAATGTGATTTGCCTGTTGAGGATGATAAATCCGTTGCTGCTGTGTGTACAGTATTCAAATTTATATTAACATGGGTAGTGCAATACGGTAGTTTGTGAGGATATTATGCCGTTATAATTTAGTTGGGATGTTAACTTAATATAAGCACTTGTGCGTACTGAAATCAACTTGTTGTGTCGCTCGCTCGCTGGCCTGCTATCGAAAAAAATTTTAATAAAATGCGAACCCAAAAAGGGAAATAAGGTGATTGCTGATTGGGCACAAAAAATACGCCTTAAAATTTGTGCTCAATTAGAAGCAAGAACGCAAATGGGCTCTTGAACTAGTCCGTTAAAGGTATCCTCCCAGGGGCTGTTCCCGCCCGTCCTGTAAACTTTCGCTCGCACCAGGCTTCTGTTCGCAACGATTTCTTCCGTTTTATCTGCTTCTCACCCCGACTATCTGTCCCTGGGTCTCCGAGGATGCAGCAAAAGAAGCTAAGTTAAACGGAGTAATGGTCTTCGCCTCTGCGTGTTAATGTTGCAGTCAGGTTGTAGAAGTAGACCAGCTCTCACCCCAAAAAACGGACTGTATGCGCATCCTAGTAGACTCTTAAAAATAAGTATCCTCTAGATAAAAGAAAACATCTTTTCCCGGACTACTCATCTGTGCTCCAGTTGCCTTGGTGAAGGAAAAGAAAGGCCAGTGGCATGTCTTATTTGCATTCTCGTCCACAAAGTTGTCTGTATGTGTTAGCTAGCAGGGCACAAGTGGTCTTAGACCTTAGGCCTATTTATTTTGCCGCCAAAGAGAGGCAAGCAGGGCGGAAATTCCTCGTTCTAGGAACGTGAGCAATAACATAACCATGAATCCAGTCTTTTTTGTTCCCTATTGAAGGTGACATGTATGAAATATCACGTGTAAGCTGTGGATGGGAAAAGGAAGACGTGACTTTGAGGGTCTTCCAGTACGAAATTTTCATCCGCAGTTAAAATGTATGATATTTCATATATTTCACTTCAGTCTATCCATCCTCCGCTGAAATATAACCAAATCACGTAATGACCAGCTCACTGGTTGAAATTCCGTGCACGCCCGAATTTTTTTTTTCACGCTTTAAGTTGCGGACAAAACTGCAAGCGTCTTACTGTTACCCTACTGTTCTCCATTATGAACGACTTGCTCTAAATTTGTGTTTGTTATGGCAGGTATATGGGGCAGCGCATTCACCATAATGCTGCAGCGAGTGCTTCATGAGGGAAAACCGCCCGACAACACCATCACGAACATGCGCAACACCGGGGACCTGAGAAAAGAGCTGCGTACGTATCTTTTTACAAATTACTAGTTATTGAAAGCATCTTTGAAAGAAATTTTTTTTGTTGGCACCTATCAATTAATTATCAAAAATCGGTCGTTGCAACAAGTAGTATCGTGAGTCCTGCAAGAACAGCACTTCCAAAAAACGAATAAACCAGAATTTTTTAACCATAAAAATCAGAAGATACCATTAAATTATAAATCTGCTTCCTAGGTAATGCTCTTTCAAAATGTTTTTGTCCAGTCACTAGAGACCTATCAACTACGCTTTTCATCGATGACAATTAGTAGTTTAATGCTTCCGATTTCACAAGAAATCGAATCGTCTCTCCACTCTCCAGATGGCATGATCGGCTCAGAAGACATTGAATCCGTGGGAGAGGAGGACAGCGACGAAGAACAGGACTTGGATGCCGCAGACGGCAAGAAAGTGGAGGAACCAAAGGCACACGAGTGTGAAGATCACAGCTTCTTGAAAACGATGATGGAGAGTTTCGTGGAAAAAGTCTCCCTGCTTAAAACACGTGCTGGTCGCGCAGGACTGGTGCACAACTTTTTGCGCGGACTACAACTGATGTCAGCTCCAGTCCCCTCGGGTGAGTCACCAGTTCTGATTGGCTGTTGAAAGTGAACCTGCAGTGGCCTTAAAATAAGCACGCCTTCCCCTTTTCCACCACCTAGCAAAATGTGTCGCCTGTAGTGTACTTCCGGCCTTAAGTTTGCTTGTCCGATTATCTCTTGGGTGTCTTTAACGGCTAACATTTAAGTTTTCTGTTTTACCACACAGAAGAAGAGGTCACCGACGCCGCTGAGGAGCTGGCTGTTAAGGCAAAGCGCATCTACTTGGTTGACAGTGGTCTTGTCTTTAACTCTCCTTTCCCTCCGCTGTTGAGAGCCCAAAGAGATGTAGACATTTTTCTGTCATTTGACTTCAGCGCTCGCGACAGGGATGAGGAAATGCCTTTCAAAGTAAGTCAGACAAGTTCTGCAAGACAAGTTCTTCCACATTCTTTTCACTAATTCTGTTAACAAATTTCACAAGACTGTTTACCACTGCTCACTATCCGCCTCTGTTACAACTGAAGAAAGCGTTGAATTTTACAGGAACTTCTGTTAGCAGAGGAATGGGCAAAGAGCAATAACATCAAATTCCCTCCTATCAACGCTGAGGAGCAGTATAAGATGTACGGCCTGAAGGAGTTCTATGTGTTCTCAGACCCCACGGATCCTATTTGCCCTGTCGTGGTGCACTTCGCACTTGTCAATAAGACTTTCAAAGAGCAAATCCGTCCAGGTTTGTGTGTGTTCCTAGCCTTTGCAAACTGGTTGATCCGTGAAAGCACACTGCATGTGATTAAGACAGCGTTCACACGGACGCGGTTTTGTTGCGGCCAAGTCGCTTTAGATGCGACAAGCACTTCCATTAAGTGGTGATCGGGTTGTTATTGTTGTTAATGTTTGTACATGCACTTTTCAATGCAATTTTTGTCGCGCTCGAGTTCGCGATAAAAATCTCAAGTGTGACCTAACGGCGATTTCAGTGCGAAAAAACGTTGGAAACTTGATGCAACTTGGCGGTGATTTTTGGGAAATTGCAATAATTATCCCACTCGAATCGCACAGAAATCGTCGCTGGTTTACACTTGCGACAAAAGTTGCATTACAGTGCGCAATAATAGAAAGGCTTATTGTTTTCTTTGTCAGTGTTTCTCTCCCCCCCCCCCCGTTTTTCTCCTTGTGTGTGATGTACTCCCAGCCAATAACCCTCAGTGTTGAGGGGAAGGCTTGACTGGTATGTAAATGAAAACTGCGCTCAGCTCTCGTGTCGCCTTTCCCCAGGCATTCCTCGTAACACCCCGGAAGAAAAGGAGTTCGGCGATTTCTCGATATTTGAAGACCCTGAAGCTCATTACAGCACGTTCAACTTCCATTACCTACCAAAGCCGTTTGACCGCCTGGAAAAGTTGAACGAATTCAACACACTGCTCGGAGAAAATACCATCAAGAATGTCATGGCGGAATGTGTGAGGAGGCGAAGAGAGCGCAAAGCAATGAACGGAAAGAATGGAATGAACGGCCACTGACTTTTGAGTGCCTGGTTTGAGTCCCTGAGTCCACTCTGGGAGTCTGTTTAATAGTCTACTCTGGGAGTCTGTTTAGTGTCTAGTTAGTAGTGTGACACAGAGATGCACATTAATTCGCGCATGCTCAGAAGTTAGATAAAATTGTCAGAATAAAATCAACCTCTTCCCCAGTCTTCGTTCCCCTTGACCAGGGGGCGGGAAAGGAGCGAACAGTCGCTTTTTTCTTTAAGCTCGCGCAAAAAGGAGCGAAGACTCGAGATACGAGACTGGAAAACAAATTAACCTGTAACAAGTTAAAATAACAAACGGTATAGGTGATGTGTAGACTCCATGCAAACATCTCATTTAACTACGAATGCTTGGCGGTCCTTAGCATTTAAATTAAGCCGTAATACTTTGATGGAAATAACGGTAAATAAAAGCAACAAAAACTGTGTGAAAGAATGGAATAAATAAAAACGTAAACTACCTGAGTAGCAACTACCTGTGGCATATTGCAAGTGATGAGTTACCTGTTGTTAGTGTAGGTCAAAGCAGCTCACAAAAATTAATTGAAGTTCAAATATGCATTATTTTGATGAACAACATATGCGGCCTGAAAAACTTAATTAAACAAAGGCTTAGGAAGTCAAAAATCAATGCAAACTGAAAACAATTACCCTAAAACTTTCAAGAAACGTTTTTCAGCGTTTCTCCTAAAATCAGTCAGTAAACGTTCGTTAACTGAAAGCAGTTTGCGTGAATCAGAAAAGGAGACCCGCGTAGGAGGTTTGCGCTAAGTAGGTTTAGAAAAGAAATTGTTACGACACACGCTCGCTATGAAAAGTTAAAAAGAACCCCAAGGCCAATTGATACAGGCAACATTTTTGTGCAACTTGTCCCGCAATAATGTTAAGTTGCACTGGCTGAGATTGTTTGTTGCGCATGTTACCACCTCCGCTCTCAGCCAGTTTTCATGTTGCAAAACGAAGAAGCGACTTCTACTTTCTGTAACATGAAAATTTGTTGCGCAGGGGGGTGGTAACACGCGCAACAATTTGCAACACAACATTTTTCCGCGACAAGTTGCTCGGAAATGTTACCTGTATTACATGGCCTTGAGATAAAAAAAGTCAAACATTCGCTTTTGACGATCCACAACGAGATTACAATGTTGGTACGGTGCACACGTAGAAACTTTCACACTTTCGAAGGAAAAGAAAACCTGAATTTGGACTCATAATCTTCGTAAACTTTCAGGTAAGGAAAGACAAAATTTATGAATTCCAATTATCTTTCCTATCTTACTATCTTTTAGATATTTTGTTCGAAACTGTTTCATTTTAGTAAAGAGGAACCTGAAAACGAGTCTGACTCATCGCGCGCACAGTTTGTCATAAAGCCTTATTGTGACGTCACACATTCACTTTGCTCCTTTTCACGGCAGGATGGCTAGGTCGAAATGCTAACATCTCACTAGCATAGAAATGGCATTCAAGGGAATTAGCACAGAACTGGTTTGAATCCAACCAATCTGTGAACTGTTTAAATAGGAATGTTTTCTGCTAAAAATGTAATCAGCCGCCATGTTGAAGTGGGAGCAAAAGGAAAACTAGCCCGGGTGGAATATAAACTGATAAAACAACACCCCGATGTAAGAAGAAAGAAAAGCTCCTACACTAAGCGACAAAAGAAGTATAATACAAGGAACCTGAAAACGAGTTTGACTCATCGCGCGCACAGTACGTCATAAAGCCTTATCTTGACGTCACACATTCATTTTGCTCCTTTTCACGGCAGCAACAAGCTATGCATTTAGTGCGCGAAAGAAGTTATGAAATGAAGATGTGACCATCGCAGTTGTAATCATACTATCTTGTATCCATGAAGATGGATATTTCGCTTATGTTTACTGTCACTCTGCAATTACATCTTGCCCTAAATGCTTAAGTGAAGGTAAGATTTCTCAAGTTTTGAATTTTCAATACATCCTTCGCTCACACTCGAAATTTTGCATTACAGAGAAACATTTTTTTTGCGGTGTTTCTTTTCTCAACAATTCGATGGAAGTTAAATGAATGGCTGTCATCCTTTTAAGGCAAAATTTCTCACCCAAGGCGTACACTTGTTGCATTTGTTGTAAAAATGTGTCCATGGTCGTTGACACGGAAGTTCCGCGCATGCGTTACATCTCTTTGAGTGAACGCTTCGACGGTTATTTTGTCTGTTTTGTTAGATGATGGGTTTTGCCCAGGGCGGACCATTTGACTTTTGGGTGATTTGGTATAGACATGAAATTTTTTTAATCTTCTATGTTGGCAAGGAATTTTTTTTTCTTTGGGCTTGAGTGTGCAAGATATTTTTTCTCCGTGTAACATTCTGCATGAATATTTTTTCGGGGTGTGGACATAGAAACAGCGGTCTTTCAACAGCCATGTTTGAACAAACTGGTTTCTTAAGAATTCTGACTGCCTGAACTTACATAATAACCACTCAATGTAATCCCTTGCTACTGATGGAGTCAGGCCTGTTCCTGGGCCTAATTTAAAACAAACAACACGCAGTACATACAAATCACCTACACTACAGCAAATGGCCGCAAGAAAGGGCATGTTCCAGGCACGGTAAACGTGAGGCACGGACCAGCACACAACATGCAGCCTGCAAAAGAGATGAGACCCACAACCAAGGAGGATATAGGATTTAGGGAAAGGGGGTTTGAACAAACGACCACTGAAGGCGGGAGCATCTGGGGGGGTTCGGGGGCATGCTTCTCCGCAAATTTTGAAAGTTTAGTCCTTGGAAATGCGATTTCCAGCATTCTGAGGAGCATATGAAAGTGTTTTAATTGCTGTAAATTCAACTAACTTTGTGGGGGGGGGGGGGGGGTGGTAGCTATGCTAACAGATGCTGTACTAGAAAAATCTTTAAACAGTCTAACAAGTGAGGTTACTTGTGTCAGCCCATAAGAACGTCTTCCAGCAGGGATTTTTTTTTCGGACCACTGTACGTGGCATGAAGTTTTTTTCGGCATTGGTGTTGCCCAGGAATTTTTATGCTGTACAAATACGCATGACAGATATGTATATTTTTCTCAGAAATCAAACGGTCGGCACCTAAAAAATGAAACCTTTTAGCGCGAAAAAGTCCTTTAAACTTCAAAAATTAACCATCGACGTAAATAGCGCTATAAAGTATCTTCAGCAAATGATATTTAGTGAACCTTATGCCCAAAACATAGTTTTCCACGCTTATAAAAATCTAATTGGAAATAATACTTCTAGGAAATTTCAAAATACTGTATGAAATGCCAGAAAAGAAACATCAGGTATCGGTGTGGGTATTGTCTTTTGAAGTTTTCAAAATTAGTAATCGCAACACAATTAATAATGACTCTACATTAATGAAAGACTACGTCTTCTCTAGTTTGTGCAAGGTATAATTCTGCATAAAACTATTTATGCATCCACACTGAGCGATAGAAGTTTACAAGCACTACAGGCTATTAATCCTCTTTAATGTTCGCTAACACTGTCACAGTTTTCAGCTGCTGAGTTAATTGCTTTTCCCATTTTACCAGTGTTAATCTTCTACTGATTTGTCCCTCCCCGGATTTTGAACAAATATTTGAACAGTTGCTTTAACTTGAATATGAAAATAGTTATGAGATGGCTGGCGTTCAACCTGTGCTGTTGTGTTCTTCAGTTCACAGTGTCTCCAGTTAACAGAGTAATATGAGGTGTTCATGATATTTCCCTATACTGATCAAAGTACGTATCTTCTCGTAAACCCGTGTTTAATATTTCCGCCGAGTAACCGTTTGATGACATCCCCATCATTTCCCTGCAAACAAAACAAAACTGACTAAGATTTAACAGGACATCACTGATTATCAGGCCAAGTAAAAATTATGCCTAATCCAACGGATTGAGCAAGCCTGCTACAATGTGACCAAAGATAAAATGTCACTGCCATTACTGCTTAATGAAGGCTGAAGTTTGCATTCTTGGGTCTAGCGGCTTTGATGGAATATTTCCTTAAACGGAAATCGACCAGGTGAGACGAACGTCCACTCAACAGTTGTAGAAAATAACAACGACAACAAGCGAAAGTCCAAAAGATCGTGCAAACTCCAACCGGCTGGGGCTAATTTTCATTTCACACCTGCTTCAACATGGCGGCCATTAGCATTTAAGATTAGATTAAACATCTGTTTACTTTTTTCAACTTAATTAACAGGTAAGTATTTAGGACTCAGTGCTATTTCACTGTTTGGATTCAGTCAATAGGTTAAAATTACTGTTTGGACAAAGAGTTTGCCAATTAACAATTCCCGAAACGACCAGTGCTCGTAGGTATAATGTCAGGATGGGAGAATGCACACAAAAATGGCTGGGTGGAAAAGCTAACATCTCACTACCATAGAACTAGAATTCACGGGAATTAGCATAGAACTGGTTTGAATCCAACCAATCTGTCAACTGTTTAAACAGGAATTTTTTCTGCTAAAAATGTAATCGATCGCCATGTTGAAGTGGGAGTAAAGGGAAAACTAGCCCGGGTGGAATATAAACTGATAAAACATTAAAATATCTGATCTTAGCTTATTAGCTGGAGGAAAGCAAAAACGGCTTAAAACTTCACGTCAATTTTAACCGTGAAACTACCTGTTCCTTTAAACCACTTGGGTACTGGTCCTTTACTGGCTCCTCCAGCGCGAGGTCTGTTACTGGCTCCAGCATTATGACCCTCGTGTGATCTATCGCCCCCATATGAAGAGGTCCCAGGGTCTTGGTTACTATCCATAGTAGAAGAGCTCACAAGAGAATCCCCAATATCTGGTCTAGAACCGGCTCGAACTGACAAAACACTAAAACAAAAGAAACAATCGGTTAGCCTGGTTAGATGAGTTGATAAGGCCGGCGCCAGTCTGCATGGGCCGGAACAACAATAAAATAGTGCGGCCTTGGTTTTGGCATCTGCAAATGGTTCTGCCTTCATGCGGTTCAAATTGACCACCAGGAATGGCGGCCTCGTCTCCATTGTTGGGAATACTGAAAACCACAACCCTCCCTGCCGGCGTGTGGTCGGCCTGTGATGTAAAGTATTTTTGTGCAGTTCGGAGTCGTAGGATCATAGTTGCTACAGAGTAAGAACACACAACTGACTATAGTGCTATGTTAAATTTTTGTAAATACAGCCGTATCACAGGTTAAAGCCTTCTAGGAGATTGATCTTCTTACCCATTATCTATAACAGCTTTTTCGGCATCCAATACTGTTAAAGGATTCTCTACAAATCTGCTGGCTAGGAAGTGTTCTGAAAAGAGAAATCATGCACCTTAGAAGTAATGAACTAAAAATAAAACGAGGAATTATGTATTGAACACAGCTAGATGAAACGTCCATCCATCCATACATACATACATGCATGTACGTACGTAGGTACGTACGTACGTACTTACATACATAAACTTTATTTTAAATCGAATTTTAGAGTAGCTTAACTAATATATTTACAAATATTAGTAGCTAATATCTTCGAGAAATATAATAAAAATGTTTAAAATGGAATACACTTAAAAAAAACCCAGTCTTAACGCTGTAGGGAGAGGATGAGCTTCAAGTCGTGTCGGAATTGCCTGTTGTATGATTGACACCAACCACTTGTCTACGAGGGGGGCATTGGGGCCTATCAGAAACCGGAAAACCGGCCAAAAAATCCCCCAAAACCGAAACACCGGAAGAAAAATCGCTGAAAACCGAAAAACCGCCGAGAATAATGATAAACCGAAAATTCGTGATTTTAAATCCCTCAACCCTTGTTACAACGGCAAAATAGTGGCCTTATGGACCATTCAGTGCCCCTGTTATACTGCTTGCAGCGCGGATTTGATGTGCATTATCCCGAAGGAAATTTTTGCAATGTTCGACCAAAGCAATCGCTTTTTCCATTGTCTTCTTCTCGTATGAAAGTGAAACCTTTGTAATGAACTCAGAAAGCTTCGCACAATGCGCCAACTGCTCGCAAGAACTTTGCACAATTATCCATCTTACTTGCGCTTGATAACTCGAAACTGACCGCGAATCCCGTTGATGGCTCACAACTTGATCACAGGCATTGACGAGCCGGCCGACGTTACCCAAAACGGTCCAAAACGGAGTAACCGAGGTGAAATGAAGAGGCCTAGGAACCATCCTCGGAGACCCAGGGGCAGCTAGTCGGGACGCCCAGGGGCTCTCTCGCTCTTGTTGTAAACTTTTGCCCATGAAAATCCCGTCGTCCCGACTAGCTGCCCCTGAGTCTCCGAAAGACAAGCGAATAACAAAAACCCAATAACTGCTTTTTTTGTTCATAAAAACCGAAACCCGAATGTCAAAAAGGGAAAAACCGAAAACCGCAGTGGATACCAAAACCGAAAAACCGGTGATTTTGAGTGCAAAAACCGAAAAACCGATCTCGAAAGTGACCAAAACCGCGAAACCGAAAAACCCAATGCCGCCCTCGTCTACGTTAGAGTTGTTACAGCTATCAGTTACTGCGTTTCTTCCTATAAACCAAACATTGTTTCTACCAGCGTTACGATGTAACCAAACAACAATAAGTAAACATTTGTTACTATGTTATTGCTTTAAAAGGATACTCACTGGAAATATGTTCAGAGAACGGCCTTGAGGCTTACACTTAAAACACATGGATTACACATTTGCCTGAATTTTGCTTACCACGCCGGGCAAAATTTCGGAAGGGACTAGGAACAAGTCGTACCTTTGAACGCTGTGAAGCTCGCCACGAAGGGAGAATTACAATCGGAAATTCTTGAAAGAAATTCTTCGAAGATTTAATAATAGGATATGGTTTATTGAAATATCTTCCCACCAAAAACAAGTGCTCCCCCCCCCTCCCCTAACCCAACTGGCTTATTTAGCAGTACTCTCAAGGAAACTGTTAAACTCGTAAATGAGCAAAGAATTAGGGAGCTACTTCCATAAAATGAGACACAAATTTCTCACCTCGTTTTTCATGAGATCCAAAGTGTATAACAGATGCCGGATATAATTTGTTCTGGATAAATTAGAAAATAAATGTTTTGGTAGGTTAGACCTGTTAATTGTGGACTACCAATATGTTCTCTTTTAGCATATACACCACAGAGCGAGAGGCGAAATACACGCGCATGTGTACTACAAAACATAAGTATAGTTGGTAACAGAGCAAAACGGTTCAATGACCACTACCTTGGACCGACTGAGAGATACTTTACACCAATGGTAACAGCATGCGAAACACGTACCTCAAACAAAGTTGCGTTTGGCTTGTCCAGGATTTTTCGTGGTGGCGTTGTGTCTGTGTCAAGGACAACAATGCAAATTTGAAAATTCAGAAATTGTGTGGTTTAGAATATTAAAGCAAAGTCAACCAATGTACTCACATAAATAGAACTTTATATTTTGGTCTTCTAGGTGAGATTTAACAAATGCTGCAACAGCTGAAACTAGAAGCACAAAAAAACTACGTTATTATGGGCAGGAAGGTGTGTAGCGTATATTCTAGCTAGAGTGCAACATTGCGCAATTACTGCAACTAAAGATAGTACTGGCTTAAAAATATGCAATAGTGCATCAAACGAGGCGCATAAAATTTCGGCAAGTCAACGTTCCTGTCCCAAAGAAGTTTGATAGTTTAAAAATAGCTTCTTTGAACACGATCATCATCAGTTCCACGACAATTTTAATCTACCATTGAAAACTGTGATAATGTCAATTTGCCGTTAAATCGCTGTCCACTAGAATTTCAAATATCTTAAGATCTCTTTTTTGAAGCAGTGGCCCTCTACGAAATCTTTGAGGAGAACCAGTGGGCCGGCATAAATCAGTTTAAGAAACTACCATGAAAAGGTAAACCGAAAAAGTTCCAAGGAACTGCTTCAAAAGTTGATTTAGCATTCAAAGGATAAGTACAGTACAGCCAAGCCAGGCAAATTTGATCCATAACTAAAACGTCTCCAGAGCCGAAGCGGATGTATTAAACCTTATTAGGAAAATGAGAATAAGAGTCTCCCAGAGCTAAGCAAGGCTCAAACATTTGCCTTCTTTTGACCTGTATGCGTCCTCATCAGAGTTTGAAAAAATACTAAGATATTGATTTCGTACCGACCTACAAACCAAGTTTAAATTTCTTTCCTTATCTATTTTTGATTTATACACTGAACAGAGTAACACAAATCTAACAACTTTTTAAACTTTGATGGACTGGTTCACGATAATAGTTTATACAATGGACGGAGTAAAACGCGCGTTTTGATTGGTCTACGAGAGTTTGTGATCACAGTACAGACGCACGAATGAAATAATGAGCCGCAAACTGAGTTCTGCGCACGCAGGTCATCACTACGAAGATTTGTTAAAACATTTCTAATTTTTTTGCGGGATAACCGATGACAAGGCAATGTACCAAACAAACAGATTGCATTCGGCCGTGCGCGTATACTCTGATAACGCACAGAGGACGTCAAAACGTTACCACGTTTTGACGTCCTCTGTGCGTTATCAGAGAACACACGCAGGGCCAAATGGAATCTGTAAAATTACTGTCTTCTTGCCCCAGCCACGAACTGATAGCTCGCTCTGCTGTGTTTTTGTTATGACACTATAGTGCCGTTCAAAACTCCTTCAAGGCAAAATAAATGCACATGTACCTTTCTCCATTGGTCTGAAGAATGCTTGTAAAATTAGCCTGTCGGGAAACTTAACTCGTATAACCACCTGTTAAGACACATAAATACTGATAAGAATAATAGCGCCTGAGTCTTCGATAAACAGACGTGTACACAACCAGGCTTCTACCTCAGAAAAAACTGAATATCAACATTTCACTAACCCAATCATAACTGTTTTGTTGTAAAATACATGTATACACAGATGACTGAAATGCACGCCTTTGTGACCTCCACGGATTGTTTAAATGTCTCGCTGACACTTCCAATTTTTCAATCTTCATGTACTCTGTCATGAATTTTCTTTTAATTTGGACAGCGACTCTTAGTTTCCCATATGGCTTTCTTCAGTCTGATTTCATTTTGGCCTAAAAAGAAGTCCCACGCCTTTAAAGTAAGGGTAAGTAAGCGAAATGTTGAGTCATCCATAATGGTTATGACCAATCTCTTTCCCAGGGTCTTTCATCTCCCTCGCTCCCTCTGGGGTGGGCGGATGAAAGACCTGGGAACGAGGTTGGAATACTCGGTTCCAACAGAATACAGTTTGTTTTTGTCGGTGGTGTGCCATTTGCTCCTACACAAATAATGACGATCACGACGAAATCAGATTGTCTCATCCAAACTATCCAACAACTTCAAAATGTATAAACCCTCAATATATAAACCTTCCAATGAACCGAGAAGAGATCGGACATCAGTAGGTGAAGGCTCATGGGACAGTCCCTTTGAGTCAATATATAGGCGTAGGCCGCTCACTTTTTACACAAACCCACCAGGAAATAGCAACATGCCATCAAACAGAAAATCTCACGACTTCTTTGACCTTATGGAAGAACACAAAGTTACCTGTACCAGGATACAGAGAAAGACTGCACCAGGATACAGAGAAAGAGCATCGACAAAGGCCTACCTTTTAAGAAGCTTTTGAAATGGAACTAGTCTGTCATTTTGTTTCAACCAGAATTTCAAATCTTTCAAAACAAGCTTTGGTATTAATGTACGTACCCTGTCGTATTTGTACATTTCTGACTCTTCCCTCAGTTCACGCATGGCTCGTGTCATCAGAGGGGCACTATCAGCTTGATTTCTGATATTCCCAAGGGAAAGAAGAAAAGAGATGTTATATGTTTGTGTAATTAGCAGCACCAAACTGGCATCTTTGACACTCCTAGCTACACACCGCTCAACTGATTCACTCGGGTTTGTACTGAAGAGTTTAGAGTTGAGGGAAATAAGTAACCGGTAAAGAAAGGAAATCTCGTGTATTTCTAATCAGTTTACTGGAAAATGTGTGCACAATTTAACTTTGAAAATTTCGGACATAAAAACATAGGACAAATAACTGTTGGACCTTTTTCGGCATATCTGAGACGTCATTTTGGACGATTTTTCTATGGCTGAAACTCCTTAAGGAATAAAACAGTCATTATAACACTGGCAAGAGAGTAATTTATGCTTCTAACCTTGTCTTCAGAGCTCTGTTTATGATCGCATATAAACACCAAACTACAGCGGAAAAGATTATAGTCTATCAAGCAGTCATATATAAGGAGGCGTGAGGATGTACGTATGAATTTGTAATTTCAGACTTTTTATTGATATGGTGTTTTATATTTTCTAACTCCGGGGACAGAACAAGAGCCTCTGATCAATCTGTCAGGGAAGTTCGGAAATTTTTATGTTCGGATGCTTCATTCGCTGGGACGTTTCCATTTTTCTGACGTTTAGTCTTGTTCGAAGTTTGAACGTCGCAAATTTTTCGAAGTTAAAGTATGCACATACTGAGGATGCAGTGTCAGTTGGAATGTACAGCATGTACTATGAATACAAGCATAGCACAGTTAACTATTTTGTGATCGTGCTACAACACTAAATGTACAACTGCATACCTTTCGTTCTTTAAGTCTCTTAGCATAACACGGAGGTCGTCCACTGTCACCTCAAAGAATGAATCTGGAAGCTCACCTAGTAAATGGATGGCAACAGTGTAAGCATCAAATTTAGAGAAAGAGAGTCCCAGCAACCTCATTACATCGGTTTTCACGGTTCTTTTTTGCCCTTGTTGAATGCTCCGATTCATGGTCAGAAGACCACTTCTTTTAACAACAGAAAATCACCTCTTGCGACTGAAAAGTAATTAAAATAAAAATAAAATAAATGTCTTTTATTTCAGTACCCTCGGCAAGTGATTATAGCAAGGTGCTAGTGCGGACGAACATTTAAACCTTAGAAACAAATGTTTCAAACTGAACATAACAAGTTAAATATCCCAACTGGCAGGAGGCAGACCAGTTAGTTATTTACAAGCGTGCCCGAGGAGTTGATTGAGAAGTTTATTGTCTTTGCCTTGTTTAAGGTTTACATCAAGTTTACGACGAAATTGAAAAAAGCCATCCAAATCAAAAGCTTAACCGCTTCCTTCAAGCAATAAAGGCTTTTCCTATCTAAAGCTAACTTCACTCGTGTCACTTCCGAGTTAGGCTGCACCTCTTAACAATTACATTAACATTTACCAAGTTTCTTAAGATAGCTTCCTCTTTCTTTTTCCGGTAGTCATCCTCGGGCCTTTTTCATTTAGTGTCTAGGTGTTATCCGTAATTGTAATTATTGCAGATCATTTCTTTTCTCCTATTGTAATTTACTTTTAATTAACCACCGTCCGTAAACTTTTGTAAATTTCCCCTACATTAAATAAAAAACTGTTTACGACTATACTTTTAATACACTTTTTGCTACCTTCATTTTGGAAGGAAAGTAATTTGTTGCATCCTGAGGAAGCAACAACATTGCGACTGTGTGTAAATGCAATCCTCGGATGGTACTTAACTCATCTTTCAGTATGCTCTACCCCTGAACAGGACTATCGCAGAATGGCCCCCGGCGTTTTTGTTAGGTTTTCCTAAAGAATTTCTTCATTTTGTTTATTAGTTTAGTTCTACCACAGGGGTGCACTTTATGAACATAGAATTCAGAGAGCATCCATACTTCACTAGTCAATTTACTTTACATATACCTGCTTCAGGCTGAGGTGAAGACGGTTCCTCCTCACTGAACACAACAGGCTGTCTGTCGCACGAGGTACCCAGGAATTCTCTACGTGACGAATCAGCCCTGGAATGGATGAGAAAACCAGCAATAAGACTCCAGTTTGTGGGTGTTGGGATCGGCGACTTTAACAGCAGGCTCATTTCACAACTTAACACATATAGTAGACTGTGTTGCCTTTGGAGACTTTATTGCAATTTCTAACAGAACCAATTTTTGGCTTTGGCCAGCCACGAGACACCAAAAGACATGATTTACTCGAAACCCACAAGTTTCAAGGTTTTTTTCAAGTTTTGTTCAAGTTTTATTCAACAACGTTTATTGAAATTTACATACATACTGCTCTACCCGCAAATAGCAACGGTTAATCTAGGCGGGTAGAGCAAAAGCTACTATTACTATACACAAGTTTGCCAAAGCGAAGAATTTATTGTTTTTCAGTTGAAAGAGAAGGCAATAAAAGAAGTCCTTTAGGTCAAACTCCCGTTTCTGAGCTTTGATCAGAGAATATGAAAAAAATTAATAATAATAATGATGATAATGATAATGATAATGATTATCATTAGACACCTCCATGGATTCGCTCAGTTCCCTCAGTTTCTGTTGGGTTTGAATAAAGCTGCACATTTGGTGAGACTTGATCAAGGTTGCACTTGAATTTGCATGTTTAATGATTAACAACTCATGTAAATGGCAACAGAATTTGGAATTTTTGGTTTTGGTGGAGAAAGATCAGAGAAACAGGAGGAAATCCCACGAGCAAGGAGGGGAACCAACATAAAACTCAAATGGAGGCACATAGATGTATGGGGTGTGTCCAGGATCCAAACTTGGAGCACACAGGTGGGAGAACGAGGTCAGTGTTCCGATGGGCAATTTACCATCCCTCTCCTTGCTCCATTGTTGACAGTTTTTATTGAAAACACATAAACAAGGCTTTGCTGTACAGTCAATATAACTCTGACTTCTATAATTATTTGTTGACCACCAGAAAATCTTTTATTGGTGTGAACTCACTTTTCTTTTTGGAATAAATCCATGCCTGCTGTCTCCTCAGGAAACTAACAATTTCAATAAAACAAATTCAGCATTAATAATTATGTCAGATCACTATGTACATTTATGAAAGCAATTACAAATTATTTAGATCATAAAGTAGTACAGTTGAGCTTCATTTATCCAGACTTGGTGAGACCACTGAAAATAGTCTGGATAATCAAGAAGATTGAATATTTTCTTGACCTTACTCGAAACTGAATGGATCATCAAGCAGTTATTATATATATTTGCAGTTATTTTCAGAGGAAACTTAACAGACGGCTAAAATAGCTGCACGTTGGACTTTGTCTTTTCTGATAGTATTCTCAATGATTTTTTTACTGGGAAACAAAGTCATTGGGTAAACAAAGCCTGTGGCAATTAACAATTTGCACTTTTTCTACCATTTGATGTCAACCATCATTTGTAAACGTTAAAATAAATCGGCACCACTGAGAAAAGTCCAGATAATCGAAGAAGTCTGGATAATCAATATCGGACTGTATGCCATTTAATGATCATTCTACTGTGATACAGCCATGATCGCAAAGCCTCACCCTGGCAGCGGCAGAGTGCTTTCACATCTGAGCTATGACTATGAACAGTCTCCCAGCCGGTGGTTACATGGATGTGGTGAATGTTCAAACAACCCTCCTTATGCCTATCCTACTTGTGACTTGCTGTTATCATGATGCCACTTGCTTCTACCCACTAGTTTAACATTTGCATTCACTAAGTTAACCCTAACATATTGAACTAATCAGTTCACAAAAGACTGTTCACAGTCTTTATCTGAGATGTATGACTTACTTTAAAATTTGCAAAAGGAGGCTTTGGAGGACTTATCCTTGCTCTCTTGGGTTCCTTTGCACCTTCTGGACAAAATGTGACACATAACGAATTACTGTACTAGAACTTTTATATAGCATCAAGGTTCACACATACATATACTGCAATGGCTCATCTGTGGTAGAACATACACACGCAAATTACAGGCCTCATCTACACATTTTTTTACCTTCTCAAATATCCTTTAAGGGTGCTTGATGATTTTTCATGTGGGTAAACCTGAATTTCTATGGCCATATTTTTTTGTTGGGTATACATGCCAACACCTTTTTCAGTGCATTGAGGAACACAAGCACTCGCAATCAGAGGAATAAAGATCTTCAGGAACAATTCACCATTCTTAAGAAATGCCGTGGAAAGCTGGAATGCTTAATTTATGAAATGCTCTTTATCAAAGTCAATAAATCTAAACTGAACACTCAATCTGACTCGATCAAGGCAAAACTATTTACCTAATTAACACCCTCTACATTCCACATTGTATTCACAACAAGACTTTAACACACATCTTATTATATAAGGAACTCACAAGAAGCTGGCTTTAGTTACACAGATTTGAAAATGATGAGTGAGTCATTGAAAATGTCACTCAAAACTACTATTGCTGATTTTTATTCTTAATCACATTTTTTTCATCACCTAAAATTTTTCTTTACTTTGTTACTCTTTCTTGAACTAGAAAGCAATTCATGATTCAATGACCTTGGCTTTGCTTCTGAATCCAGCAAGATGTATCCACAAACATACAAACTACAATGCAAGAAAGGAACTTCTACCTTCTATACCAGCATTCGAATCTTTGGATCTCAACTTTGACATGTCATCTATCCTAACATCTCTCTGTACTTCAGTTGATATTTCTTGACTTCTGCTTTCAGACGAAGATGTTGCTGATGTAACAACAGGTTTATTTACCATCCTTTGTTCTGACAATTGATCATCCAGTAAGGGAACTGGATTTGTGTGTGAAATGCTGCTGGGTGCTGGCTCTCTTTTCTCTTACAAAGGAACAAATAAAATAATATTTCACCCAATTAATTTTCACACTTTGCAGAGTGCTTCAAGGAAATGTAAAATTGTTTTGAGAGTGAAGCTTGGATGGGACTTTAGGAGCATTTCAGTAGGGTGGGGAGTGGGGACGGGGATGCCAGGATGCATGTTTGGGGACTTGGGACACAGAAACTTGAGATCAGATACATGGGGAAGGAACATCAAGGATGTAGGAAAATTGAGATGCAGAGACTTAGGGAAAATATTGAAACATTGTACAATCATCTCAGTTTTTTTTTCCATTTTCCATTTTTCCATTTCCATTAGAGTTACACCATACAAAAGAAAGACTCGTGCAGAATCAAATACCTTTAACCTCTTCCACTGGTGGAATTTCTGTTTTCTCAGTTGTCTCAACTTGAGCTTCTAACTGTCTGTGTATTAGCCTGTATTAAAGAAATGTAGCAAGACAGATTAACTGAAGAGATGGGTAGAGAAAAACAGACCGTCACTCCCCATTGTTTGTGTTGGAATAGTTTCAGTCTAAACAGTAAGGGAAAATGTGGAGGAAGTAACAATTCTGTAAGGAAAATTTGTTGGTTTATTGTGTATTTCTGGCCCAGTTCATTCTATAATGTTTACTTAGGTACACTTTGTAAGACATCTAATAGGGGAGCAGGGATGGTTCTTGCCTCCAACCAATGTAACCCGGGTTTGATTCCCGGTCCCAGCGTCATATGTGAGTTGAGTTTGTTGTTGGTTCTTGTCCTTGCTCCAAGAGGTTTATCTCCAGGTACTCTGGTTCTCTCATGAATCTAGTCAAAAACCAACATTTCCGAATTCCGATCTAATCTGGATTTCAGTCTCCCCGTGCAGTGCACTTGAGCACAGCTAGTAGATTGAGACTATAATAAAGTTATCATTCATTTACCAGTTGATTAGCAAAAACATGTTCTGATGTTAAGAGTGATGACTTCACAATCACGGTCCTTCAACCTTGAAGGTGTTCGTCAATCATCCATTCTTCTTGATAAGGAAATGAACGTGCAACTTTAAACGTGATTCATCAATCATCCATTCTTCTTGATCAACAAATGCCTGTTCGTCCTTAAAGTGATCCATTATCAATTGTCCATTCTTCTGGAACAGCAAATGACCTTACAACCTTGAAGGTGTTTCATCAATCATCTATACTTTTGGATCAGCAAATGACCGTGAAATTTGAACGTGATTCGTCATTCATGACCTAATGCATTCCTGAACATGATCCATCAATCGTCCTTTCTTCTTGGTCAGCAAATGACCGTGCTGTTTGAGAGCTGTAAGACTTTGTATTTGTTGCATTTTGTTTTGATGGACAAGTAACTGTGCTTCCTTGAGTGTGATTCTTCAATGACCTAATTTATTTGACTGATTGTACTTTCCTCGAACGCCATTCGTCAATGCTCGTGATCAACAATCATGGATTCTTCTTGATTGACAAGAGACTTTGCACATCCCGTCCCTGTTAATGAACAAATGCCTCTGATCGTCACCTTCAGATGTTTGTGCCTTCCCGAATCTGATTCACCGTTCAGTTAATCCACTGTCCATGTTGTTGGAGAGCCATAGACTGTGTCTTTCTTGCATTTCGTTGTTTTGATTGACAAGTAACTGTGCTTCCTTGAACGTGATCCTTTGATGTTCCATTCATGTGATGAACAAGTGACTGTGCTTTCCTTGAATGCAATCCATCTTTTCTTTACCTTTTTGATCACCAATCATGGATTCATCGTTATCGACAAGAGACTTTGCATCTCCCATTCCTCTTGATCAACAAATGAATGTGCTTCCTGTGAAGTGACTTGTTATTCATCGAGTGCTTTTCACCTTAAGATATCCTTGCCCCCTTGCCCCCCCCCCCCCCCCCCCCCGAATCTGATTAACTGTTGATCCAATCAATCTTACGTTTTTGTGGATAGCCGATAACTTGCAAGGTGTCCTTCTTGGTCAACAGATCACTTCACATCGTTGAGCCTGATTTGTCAAACGCCTTTTTTCTACCAAGAAATGACTGTCGTGAGTCATCAATCACGCATTCATCTTCATCGATAAGTAGCTATGCTTCCTGTGTTGTGAACTATCATCCAGTTACGTTAATCTTCCTATGTGGTTGTCTCCTGGGACTGATTTGTTGTTCAACAAGGATATCAAGAGACATTGCTGTTGGATTCTGCCGTTTTGCATGTTTGACTGTACAGTCTTTGCTCTAAATTGTCAATGTGGAATTTTGAAAACCATTACTATTAATGCAGGAATTGACGAACCCTTGCTATCAGTTGTGATACCTACAAAGTGAGCTAATCTTGCAATAGAAGTGATTTTTACCTAAAGTTAGAGAGAAATTCTTAACTTTTATAAGCTATGTCATTTTCCTTTACATTTGCTTTTCTGGGGATTATACTCAGTGCTTGTTTAGAGATCATTGTCTTAAGCGGGAATGTTGACATCTTCATATGATAAAATGATTGAATGGACAGTAATAAATTATTTCATAGGTGAGATAATTGAATGGTGAACTCCAGAATTATGTGTCACCTGCCAAGTTGAAATCGCAACTTAAGCTAGGTCTTTAAGAGACGAAGGTGTTTTAAAGTATAGGCCACAATATGAAAAAGTACTTTTAAAAATATAAAGTATATACATGTCTTAACCTTATTAAGACTCTAAGTCATAGGTTACATACAACTCAGCAAATTATAAATACATTAACCGGCGAAAGAAATTAAGTTGTTAACATGTTTTCCCGTTTTTAGTTAGGAAACTTGTTTGTGAATGGGAACTTCTTACTTATAGTTCTGTAAAGTGAAATTTAGAAACATTTCTGATAAGCCAAGACAGATTTCTCTAAAAAGAGAATCACAGAACATCGATAGCTTAATTAAGGTAACTGAACACAGCTTTTCGATTCCGTGTATCCTATGATTCTAGCTAGAATATAATTAGAATATTATTGCTTTGATTTTCGTACTTAACTTCGGGTTACAACCAGCAATGTTTTCAGGCTACCATTTGTAAGCTCAACGAAAAACTGCTAAGACAAAAGTTTATTTTGATTTACTTGTGCCTTGAGAAGTTTTACAATAATGTAGTTACTAGGCATAAGTGGTTTCAAAGTAACACTAAATGAGCAAAAAACTGTGTTCAGCTTCATAAAGGAAAAAATGTCAATACCAACATTAAAAGTTGAATATATGGCTCAAAACTTGCTGGTAAATTCAGCAAGGTGTCTATATCAGCGACATTTTGATTTTTGTTTACAAGTGTTCAACGCTCTTACATCGTCTTTTACTGCCGTTGTTCAAACATTACATTTGGGTTAAATAGGAAATTTTGTTTTCACCTTAAATGTTGTGGTTACTGTTAGCTTTAAATACTCGGAGACTGTATCTGTACAGTGTCTCATGGCAAAATAAATAAGTAAAGCAAGTAAAGGAATTTACGAAATATGTGAAAAAGGCAAACAGTCTAGTAAAGCACTGCACACGAAAAAATAACGGAAAACCCCTTCTTCTTCCTTTATTTGCTGGGAAAAAAACTTTACAAATAACCGCCCTGGCTGACAAAATCTTTGTGTCGTAATTTCCCTGGCTAGCCGAGCCACCGAATACACCGCTGGCTGGAAAAATAGAATCAGACAAGAGATTCTTGCTGGCAAATTCATCTCACAAGTTTTTACTTGCTGGCACTGAAGAACGGATATTTTTTTGCCAGCAAAGTTAATTATTAACCAAAATTGGCTCTGTTAGTGTTCATTAACACCTTACAGCAACAACTAGTGAATTTTGCAAAAAAAAGTCGTTGGGTACTCCTGATCAACTTAGTATCATAATTATTTAGTAAGTATACCTTATGACAGCTCTTTTACCAGTTAAACCTAATGAGTGTAGAGTTGCATTTTGCAATGAGTTCTCCCCTCTGATCTGCAAAAAAAAAAAGATTGCAAGGATAATTCAAATGGTCTTACATAAGGCAGATAAGTGACAACTTTAACACATGAGGGTGTCATTTTGTGACATCAAAATTTGGGCTTGTCAAAAAATCATAAAAATATGATGTTGCAAAAAAAATAGAGAGAAAAAGTTGGTTATTTGTTGGTTTCTTTTAATTTACAAAAGAACTTAATTTAAATTAGTCCCACATTTCTTCAAAGTTTGAAGAAAGGCAGTACAAATTACCAAATTCATAAAAGATGTTATGTTACACTGTGTTGCCTTTTCAAATCACAAAATTAAGGTATTGCAAAAATCTCCAGTAATAATTACATGCAATATTTTGTTTGAACTGCATATTTTGTGGTTCAATTTTTATTTTCCTTTGTTTTATACTCATTATCATACATTACCATGCACAAAAACAAAGGAAAATAAAAATTGCACCAAGGATAAAATTGAACCACAACACATACATTACAGCTCTGTACCAGGTGACAAGTTTTTCCCCTTTCCTGAGACTTCAAATCAATTGAATCCTGTGGTTTTATGGATCTTTTACTGTATGTCTTAAAAAGTTAAAAGTGTTGTTTCCATTCTTACAGCTTGCCTCTTAACCAAGGGAAAAAATGTAAAAAGTAGACATCAGTGGACATTTGGATTCTCAAAGGCCGTGATAAAAGTCGGCATTACCACTATACATGACTTGCAATCCAATCACAAAATCTGAACTCATATTAAGCTTTTGAATTATGTGGAAGAAGGTTGATTTTTTAATCACGATTATGACAATAACATACAAGCTCAACAGTTCAATGACTCAAACAGCATTAACAGTCAAGAATAACTATCCTGCTTAAAGCCCATGCCAAATGAGAACAACAGTTGACACGAGTTGAAGGGCATTCAACCTCAACCTCTTTTGAGTCAATCTGGAAAACAATGTTTCCACTAACAACAATGTTAACTTGTTTGTGGGGGCCTTTTGATTGCACAATATTATGAATTTCTTATGATTTGGACTATCTTTTGATATTAACTTTTTATGAGTTTCTTATGATTATTACTTCTTTGATTACATGTATGACTTTTACCTCTTGCGTCATATAAATACACGCAGGACTTTTATTTTCCTCAGCAGAAGGCTTAAAGATCTTTCCTTGGTGAGTGCTAAAAGAAATGTTAGGAGCAAGTTGTGAGCATAAAGTTGGAAGTTGACAACTCTCACACAGTGTGGCATTCGATTAGCCAGTTTATAAAAGCCATGAGAAAGTTGTCAAAAAATGTCAAAAGGTGGTCAAAATAAGTAAACTTTGTTACAGTGCGCCGCGTTCAACTGTGGCCACACAACAAAGTTTTTTACAAGTTAGCGAATCAGAGAGCGCAAAATTTGCTTGACGTGCACGCCTCCTTGCAAAGTTTTGACATTTCTAGCCCCACGCAAACCCTACAAATCAATTTGCAGGCTTGGGGGGAGCTCGATGTTCTTCTTTTTCTCCCACAAACTTTACGGATCACCACGTTGGCATTAGAGAGGAATATAGGAGCCTTGGAAAGAAAGAAGAACCATGCACTGCCTTCAATGTTGCGACGGAACTCACATTCACGAATAACGCCATTCGCTATTTCGCCGTTGTGGCTCATTGGCAATTATATGGTGAAAACTCTAATGGCCTTTGCATTTGCTAATAAAAATCGATTGGCATTCGCTGAAACCCCTTCTCAGTGATTTGAATGCGAGCTTTACAAAATAATGAGATAGCGACTGAGCGATTCCGAATGAATTTAAAGCGATGCAAGGGAAACATTTGTACGATGTTGACATGAACTTGATTATTTTTGTCTGTTTAGTGGTAGTGACACCATACAGCAAAACAAACCGAAGAGAGTGTTCTTTTCTGTACAAAATTACAAATTCATATCACTTCAGTCAGCACCGGAGAAGACAGGAAAGGCTACAACTACAACAGTGTAAAATTATGTAAATACGAATTTTAGGAGACCCTTTCAAGAGGTCTTCTTTACATTATTTTGAATTCTCCAAGCTAGCACATATCACATATTGTTGGCTCACACATCTGTCTGGAAACCTTAAACTGACATAAAATACACCAACTCACATCACGTCTTTTGAGTTGTTATGTGTTAAAATCGTCTTGAATATTTTTTGCCAATTTCAGGAATTCATTTCTTCGGGCAGTTGCAAGAAAACAGAAGAAATGGCACGTAGCTGGATTTGAATGGAAGGCAACAATTCGAGCCTTCCAGGTTTTCGTAAAAACAGGACGACACATTGGAACTTGCTCAATTTCAGTTGAACGTGATTTTTCTCCTGGAATTTCTTGTTGAAACAGAAAAATAGTACCAGATGCCAGACATTAAAGTTTATCAACATGCGGAATACTTTTCAAGGAGGCATGACTATCAACCAAACTCTTGCCCTATGATTGGCTAATTATAACTTTCGAGAAAGTTTGCTGGGTGGCCACGGTAAGACGTGCCGCACTATACATGTAAGTGGTACCAGCTTTAAGGGCATGGTACTATAAATTCACCTGTCCTGATTTGAGTCCCAGTAAGAAAGAACATCCCACAAAGATGAGGATGAGGGAAACTCCTTCACAAGTCTCTCACCAGACTCCAGTTGTAAACCCACGGTAGAGGTGGACTGTACTGGGTAAAGAACACTTACTGTCAACCTTTTTGAAGGCAGTGAAAACAAATTATGTCAACTTTCCCAGCAGATTCAACCTAAGTTGGTGGCATAATGGTCACATTTATTTAAGGGACCTTGTGTGTCCTATATCTGCTTCGTAGATGCACCACTTGTTGTGGTGTCTCAATGATCCCAAAAGATATGAAGGCTGGGGCTTCAGTCCCTATTTAATATGTTCAACCTTACTGGATTGGTCGAGGGGGTTGAGAGATCTGACAAAGCATGGCCATGTGCCCTCCAGGTTAGGAGTTAGGTATGGAGTACTGACCACATGGCAAAAACTACAAAAATGTTCATGATATATTAGACACCCAACAAGCAAGCTAGGGGCTTATGCACCACATGGTCTTAAGAGACCTTTAGAGGCAGGTATGTTTAACTATTCTTACAGAACATTTTGTTCTTATTATGACAAACAGAGAACTATGTCAAGTAAAGTGAAAATATAGACTCTCTTTGTTGTTGTACTTGGATTAATGAATATGTTGCTATACCAAGTTGCTCATAACACTACTCATTACTCTACCAAGTGGTTCAATTTAGGATTTCTGAGAAGAGAAGGAAACTAGGGGTTAATACATTGCCCCTGCATATGAGCATAATACTGTAGTTCGGGCATCAGGCATTATACCAGTGCAATTTTATACCGATATTATCCAGTATGATGTAGTTATTCAGCAAATTATAATTGAAGTAATTTTTTTCATTGCCAGAGGAATAGTGTATTTACAGTAAGATAAAAACAGTGTGTACCAGTGTGTTCCAAAGCTATCGCAGGGTAGTGCCGGCCTGGTTACCCTTATTACGTCAGCTGTTTTTAGGGTGATCCTAAAGGAGAGGTAGTCCCTAGTGTTGTTGTCTGGCCCAGTTCAGGTTTATTCAAGGGTTGGCAGGATTAGGTGATACATGTATGTATGATATAACAAAGTTGTTATTGATAGTGAATGGAATGACAGCAGGTGTCAATAATGTGAAGTGCATTTGAACATTTATACAGAATCTGTGCTATAAAAATACATTCAAATTACCATTATCGACGGGAGATTTGAAAACACTGACCCCCGGTCCGTGGACTAGCCACTGACCCGACTCCACGGACTACCCTACGGGCTACTCTGCGCACTACCCTACAGACTACCCAAAATAATCTACCAAATTTACTTTTACAGGGGAAAGAGATACAACAAACCTACCTGCGCTACCTTCGCGATCATAAACAGCCACCATGTTGCTTTTTGCCAGTTTCCTTGACCCAGTCGTTTTTTCAGCCTCGGCCCATTCTTCACCGACCACCAGCCAACACGCCGTTCGACAATTGTTCGACAATGGATGATCGGTAGAGTGTTACAGGTGAATATTAATCGTTTTCATATGTTTCAAGTGTTTGCCATCGACATTAACATTTGCTGAAAAGTAGCTCTTTTAAACCTTCCTTACTGATAACACAAGTAAGTGTTAGCTGGCATGTATACCAGATAACAGTTCGAGGCTAGGCAACATCTTGCACTGTAAGTTTCATTCCACATTAAATGTCTTTGAACTATGCAAAAAATATATAATAATAAAAGAGTGTTTAAGATTGACCTGTGGGTCTTATGCTTGCATATAGTTCTCTCCTGCATGATGGATGACATCAGCGACATCATCAGTCCCTCGTGAAATACGTGATAGTGTATGAGTAGCCGATGATAGCTCATATTCCTTAAAATCAATCAATCGACGCCCACCTTAAAAATTAATACCAAAACACCCACAGCAGGAGATGGAACCAATTTTGGAGGTCACCATTTTTGAATTCAACTCGTCTAGAAGTCCCTGGACCTCAATCTCCTATGTAGAGGATCGAGACGTACTGGGCACGAAGTTAGGTTGCAATAAGAAAGACTGGGTCAAGGAAACGGGTGAAAAGCAAGATGGCAGATGTTTATGACCGCGTAGATCGATCGCGTAGTTAGCGCAGGTAGGTTTGTTGGATCTCTTTCCTACGAATAAGTAAATTTGGTTGATTATTTAGGGTAGTCCGTAAGGGTAGTCCATAGCGTAGTCCATGGAGTAGTGCGTAGGGTAGTCCGCGGACCGGGGGTCAGTGTTTTCAACTCTCCCATTATCGACTACGCAAGTCTTAACAGACCTTCTGAACATTAAAATAACAGATTCAAGTAACAGAAACTAACCTTCCTTTGTTTTTTGGCTTGCAACTAGCTCCAAGTGTGCATTATTGGATAAGCCAGAATATCTGATGGGTAATGTGTCATCAAGAATTTGTCTTTGGTTCCTGAAAAGAAGTAAAAAGGAAACGAATCGGTTACCAGACAAAAACCTAAATACAGTAAAACCCTGTCAATATGACCACTGTCACTGGCCACATAAAATGTGGGTGCATTAAGCAGGATGGTCAGATTTAATGAGGATCCTGGTGGAATTTATTATACAGATATTGAACCAAAAAACGGTATCTCAGATTTCAATTTTGGTGCTTCTTTATTTTTTATAAATTTTCTAAGATCAGAATGGTAGTTTTTGCTACCTTTTCTACAGCAAAGGTCATATCTGAAAAGCTAAAGCGAAAACAAAAATTCTGAGACACTGTTTTTACATTCAGCACATCAGCAACCTGCCTGCCAATTTTCACGTAAATTGGTTGCATACTTAGCGAGAATAAAATCTGCAAACTTCACTTGTGCGCTCAAAACTGAAATCGAGAAAAAGCGATTTTCAGATTTCTGGTGATTAGGGATTGTTTACACAATGGCGTTTCCGATGCGCGACTTTGATCCAATCACATGCAACCAGCTAATTAGACCTATCATCAATTGTTGGCAGAATGTGCGCGTCAAGTACAACAAGCAGACACGTGCTGCAGAATACTCACTGATCACCAATCTACTTTTGCTCCTAAACCGGGATATTTATTTGTTTCTGTATCACTGACCTCGATGGAGGGAACTTCAACTAGTGGACTGAATTGTTGTAGCAGAGACAGAAAAGGTAAACAAAGGGGGGAGAAAGAATGATCTCAGAAAACGAAGTTAGTGTTTTGATGTGCATATTTAAGTTAATTTGTTCAAGTTCAAGCTGTGGAAATGCCTTCAATTTGTTTCTTTATTTGAGGCTACAAATGGCAATAGACATTTTTAGGATGAATAAAACAGACAACTAGGAATTCTCCCTCTATTTAATCTGTACACGAATGCAAAGTTACCATATTCACCCACATTGTCCTACCACAATAAACGCAGTCTGTTGTCATCACAGACATGTGGCCGCCTCGTTTATCCGGTTTGAAAAAAAAAAACACGATCACTATCTGAAGCTCTGCAGTCAATTCCATATTCTTTTTGTGGCTGTTCTTTGGTATTTTTTCTTGAACTAGCCCCTTTTGTTACCATTTGTTATGGGCATATTCATCGTCGAAGGAACTCGCATTGTCTGGTCCGAATGAAACTTGATCAATGATTTGCGTTACGTTTCATTTTCTTTTTTCCTGAGTGATTTCTGATAGATTTTGTTTGGACATAATAAATTTAACAGTTGAGTAACAAAACGTTTTAAAAAACACCAACTCGAAAGACACTAAGTTGGTGGAGAGTAAAGCAATTTCTCAAACTTGCAAATTGCAACAACATCGTGTGCAACATTTGGCACGTTGCAATCATTAATGAACTGACGAAAGATGTTTGACTTCCCCTGTCATCAATCTTACACTTTCTGCAATTATATCTCTTGAACTAAATAAGATCTCAACCTAACACTTTTACCACTCGATAGCTCTCTTTTTCTGCTAGTACATTTGAATTTTTATCAAAATCGAGAAAAATTCGATTTTTTCTCTTCCATGTATCCTTAAAACAATTGGTGAGATTTCCAGTAAACTTGGTCTACTGGTCTCTGCTTTTTGCCTTCTTTACTTATTTTGATGCATTTATTTAACATTTTTATAATTTAAAAATTGAAAAGGGAGTACAGGTTTGAATGAGGAGGAAGGGAGTTCAGATTCCTGGACCCTGCCCCTAGAAATGTCACTGTAAGTTCTGTTGTAGCATATGTACAGTAACCCTCCACTATATTATATACTGGCCCACGATGGATATACCGGTACCTAAGAATGTTGGGTTGGGATGTTCAGGATTCTCAGTGGAACACTGACAGGAACACTAGAACCCTGTCCTATTTCAGACCAAAATTAATGATTTCTCATACCAGCTTTCTTGCCACACCCCTCAATACTTTTCCAGTACAACAAAATGTCAAAAAGCTATTCCTAACTTTACCATGGTACCAATAGGCCAGGCTGAAGAGCAGGGCAAGGGCGACATGCAAGTTTCCTTATTGGTCCCTTGGTGTATACTGCAAAAAATCACTCTGCAAAAGCAAGTTCTTGTCGTGTTCTTCCATAATTTGCAGACTGACCAATGGGCATAACATAGTTCTGTAAGGGTCAAATTGAAGTTTTAACATCCACCCCCCCCCCCCCCCCCCCCAGCATACCCTGGGCATTTGACTGTGCATCGTACCCGGAGAGGGGGAATTTGAACGTTGCCTTGGAAGGGTGGGGAATTTGAACCAGATTTACCTCTTGTTCTAGCATTATATGCCTGTGAGTTTTTTTCTGTTTTTGCAGGGTTTGACAGATTTCCAAGATAGAATTTCGCCTTTGTTAGTGAATAACTCTCTCAAAAGGGTCTTTAAGGCCACGGGTGACAAGATTCTCATGAATAAATTTATAAGGCAAAATTCTGGTGGAGGTCTTACGCTAAAAAATGTTATATCTTAAACATTTGGGAGTCGATTCTGTTGAAACTTAACAGAGAGCTTGGGCAATGGTGGAAGTGCAACGAGGTTGTTTTTGGTTCGACAGATTACGCTTCTTTGCGATGCTATGAGTTCCCAAGGTTAAGATCTTGTGAAACGCGACTCCGTGTCCAAGTTTTCTCCTCGTGGAAAAGACAACACGTTTTGATTTTACCACTCATTGATCGGTTAAAACCTCTATTGTGTCACAACAGAAGCCGATTATAGGATTTCGAGTTCCATTGAAAGTTGTAAGCTTTTAAGGTTACCGTGTACGTTAAAAATGGTAAATTTACGATTTTTATTTTTTTCCATAAAAATAAACATTTCCTTGGAATCTTTTAATTCCGAAAAAGAAATTTGAAAAAAGAGCAAATATTCGCCAAGAAAATGGGATGACCGTTTTCCACCGGAAGTGAAAGTTTATTTTTGATTGACAGCTAATTGATGCGAGTGCAGCCATCCAGAACGATTTTCGAGGGAAAGATTGTTTATGGGAGAGCCTCCATATTTATTGTTTCCCGAAGCGTTCTATGTCCGTTTATGTTATATTTTTGTCGTTACAGCCTGGTGTTCTAAGTTATGACTTTGCTATGTAAACCCACAGGCCGCGGAAATGTCCGTTATCTAACTCCAAAAAGCGAAAAAAGAGGAAAACTCAGAAGACAAGAAAAGTACGACAGAGGAAACACGTTGTAGCCTCGCTGCATCAGACAAAGGTTCATATCATCGGGAATGGCCGTCAGAACCTTCCAATTACAAGGAAAGTATCGGAGCGAGCAGGCAAAATATCCTTAGAACGGAAGAAAGAGGGTTACTGAATGTTTGGACTGATTTTAATCGCAATAGTGGCAGTGAATTTAATACCAAATAATATTTTGCGAGCGCAAACTACGCGGATACGTACAGCATCTGTTTTTACTGCAATTCGATGGAATACATTGTAGTACCTCCGTTTGATCTCTCTGGGATAGTGGAGCAGCCCTGAACAAGCGACCTAACATGAATACAGTTTACAGTTTACAACACACAATCATTCAAGTAACCTGATAACTGTTACCGATTACCAGCTCCCGCATAGCGTAAACAAAGAACCGACAATAAAGAGATAGTGAATTTAAATTCATCTCGTTTTACCCGTGTTCTCTTTTGATTTTCTTCAATGTTTTGATTTTAATGCAAAAAGAAGAATTTTATTATTTTAGATTTGTTAATACAGTGTGCATGTAGCCCGTGGTATATAGCCAACGCTGGGAGACGACCTTTTGATCTCTTCGCAGGGAACCTCGCTTGCTGTCACAGCTAATAGTTTCACTCATTTGTACATTGGCCTATCAGATCCTGATGAAACCGCTCTTATGTTGTTACTTTATTACACTCTTTTGGAAAGATACAAATATGTCTAAACAATATCAAAATCTTTTGGATACCAACAATTGCCTTTAAAAATCCCCTATTTGCCGACGAGAAACGGACAAAACAATTGTGTGTCGAACACGCGCTATGCGATTGCTTGATAACGCAAGTAAAAATAAGCCCTTTGAGCATTGTTCAATTATAAGCTTTGCTAAGCTTGACTCTACAATAAGTACCCATTCAACCAATATAAGAAGCGCTGTTCAAAAGAGCTGCTGCAGTTGTACTGATTCAATCACAGCGCTCCACAGTGCTCAGTTTCACTTCGCTTCGCTTTTTTGCCCGCCTGGCAGCTTCAGTTTAGGCCCAGCTGGTTGGCTTGAGGTTTTCGCTCTTTTGGTTCTCCCCATCACGATAATATCAGTTAAACGACGTCCAACATTGAAAGAAATTCGACAAAATGGTAAGACGGTTGAATGTTAGGAACACTAGGATTTGCGTGGAGAGAATATTGCGCGAAATTTCCACGGGAGGTGACCGGAAGATAAAATAGCGCCCACTGATTGGTCTACTGTCGGCAAAGGTGTTTAGAGGCGGTGCTTGTTTGCGTAGTGAAGATTTTCTTTTGAGTGCTATTTCTTGGCATTCATTTTTCGCTTGAAGGTGACACTTTAAAGAGTTCCAACTCAAAGGCGATTTGTTCGAATTTTAATCAAATTTGGAGAGTCGCTAACTTGACGCTTCTTCAGCAAGAACGTGTCGGGGAATTCGATAATTCTAAATATTTTTTCGTTAAGAACCATTTCTGTGACGTTACTCCGTATGTTTTTCTTGCAATTTAGAAAATGTTTGAAAGCTTTTGAACGCGGCTGAATAAAGGAAAACCCCGACACGGTTTTTTAGCCCTTATGTGCCGGACTTTCACCAAGCAAAAAAAATTGCAAATTTTAAAATTCCCTTTGAGCTGGAGCTTTCAAAAGGCGATCTAGACCTTCATATTCAGACTTCGCGGAAAACTTAACAATTCGTTTTCGTGAAAAGTTAGTGGCATATTCAAATAGCCAGTTTTATAAGCTTTAATTTGATATAGGGTTTGGGGTATCTGCGGCGAAACTGAGAAGCGCTACATGCGTAAGTCTGAAGACACCTCTGAAGGTGCACGGTAACCTTAAATGAGTAAAATCGTCCTTGTTTAAATTTGAAGCCTTCAATACTTTGCTAAAAAGCCTGTTTGAAAAATTGCTTCTGTTGTGACAATCTACAATACACCTTGTTTGTCTGCCTGTTGTGTCAGTTCAGGAAATTCTATATCCACACTGTATTCTTGGACACAAAATTGGTGGTTTTAGGGTTTCCGAAGGCTCACTGAATAAACACGAATGTTTAAGGTAACATTATGCTAATTATGGAAATTAAAATTCTAGCAGCTATTGTTCACTGTCCAGAAAAGAACAAGACGTTGCAATTTAGAGATCGCACATATTTGGATTGTAGAATATAAGCGTTTCAGAAGCTCTATGTTAGCTATAAGGAGGTATTATTGTAGTTTTTGTTTTGTTGGAAAGCTTCTAAAAAGGTTCTATTAACATTTGAACTTTAAAAAAGCCCGACTTCGATGGTTTTTTATCGTAAAAATGGTTAATTAAAAGTCACAACTCCGTAGCACACGATTTAACGCATGCGCAATTATTGATTCAGAATATTTCATGCAAGGTCGCTTCCATTCGTCGCACTTCGTGCATACGTTTTAAATAAAGAAATACTGATGACTTAGTTTCTCACCCGCGGCCTTAAAAGAAGTTTTAAGATGTCATTGTGGCTTAGCTCTCTCTGAAAAGCATGAACAGTGTTTGATTGCAGACGAAATTTGTCTTTGAGGAGAGCTATTCAGTACTAATTGGTGGGGCATTTGAACGAGGGGAGGGAATTTGAACAAGCCAATCTTTGAAAGTTCAAATGCCCGGGGGGTTGCCTGGGGGGGGGGGGGGGCATGTTGAAGCTTCAATTTGATTGGTACATTATTACCCTATTTCAGGCCAAAATGTCTCCGAAAGAGCATATCCTTTAGGGCTGTGCATACCCTCCCTCCTTGAGATAGCTACCCCCTGGTTCTAGGCATATCTCAAACAGAAACCCATTTCTCTCAGAGGAGCTCCAAACTGTCCTATCCCAAGACATAGCAGTGACTATACTGGACCTTTATTAAGACGGTTATACGTTTTAAGTTATACTTAGTAAGCTTACATTAATCTTATATGTTTGTATTAAGCTAATTATCTATAATAATAATAATAATAATAATAATAATTTACTAATTTGCTATAAGCAAAGATAATTTAAGCTTATTAATTATCTATAAGCTTAAAAAGGCTCACTTACTGTAAAGCGTATTGTTCGGACGAAAGACCCTGTTTTTTACAAACTTCTTCAAGCACCTAAAATAACAAAAATAAAGCAATTTGAGGCAAACAGAAATTTTATAAACTTAAAGGTCTCTGAAGATGCACTTTCACTTTCATTGAATGGTTTCTGCAGCATGCCACTTCACCCTGATTTCCGAGTAAATTCGCAAGATCTTGCCATCGTTCAAGCAGAGAAGGAACAAAACGTATAGTCATTAAAATACCTGAAGAATAGTGGTTGTTGGGTTTACTTTTACGGTTTGGCGGCGCGCATTTGGACAAAGTACAACAACACTCTTGCACGACGCCATCTTGGATGTGTTTTTGTGATTCAGCTTTTTCCGCTAGTCACCAGTCTCCTGTTTCAAACGGCCAAAGTTTCAGGAAGATCGTTTTAACTTCAACACAGTGATTTCACAAACCCCTATTCTTATATGCTAATAAGAACCGTTAAACGCTAATGCGAAGAACAATAAGGAAAGCACGCACCAAAGTTAAAAACCATTGTTTCAATTTTTAAATTGCGTACATGCTGGTGTGTGATATCTGAATGGTTTACACAGACAACAGACAACGGCAACAAGGAAATAACTATTTTTTTTATAAGGGAATGATCTTTTTAACTGTGCTAAAGTTGCGGGCAAACGTTACCCAATGCTTACAGGACTAAGACTTGTACATAATTGTAAAAACATACGTTTACTATTCGATATCGGAAATGATAGATTTCTGCGGACACGTGGCAAAACATGCTCAAACTGGAACATTTTTTCCCAAAATTAAACCGGGCGTAACATTTCAAAATTTTCGTACGTAAATAGACAGTTCGATGAAAAAGCTGAGTTATGAAACAAGGACATTGGCTTGTTGTCTGTTAATTGTGGAAACCATTTAGATATTTCTCAACACCAGCGTACCAGAATGTGCACAATTAACAATTTGAAACAATTGTTTTAACTTTGGTGCGTGCGTTTTCCTTTCTTTTTCGCATTAACATTTAACGATTCTTAATAGCATATAAGAATCGGGGTTTGTGAAAACACTCTAATAGCTAGAAAGCGAGGCACCCATTTTTTTTGTCAGAGCAGAGACAGACTCTCATTAAGTTTTAACTGTAGGAGATAAATGTTTGCAAGTGATTTTTTTTTCTGACAGGACGGGATCGAGGGCAGTTTATAAGAGTGCTTCAACATTCACTAGACACGGAGTATTAAAATTGTTGATGGAAATGTTGTCCGAGACCTTTCAAACTTATTTTTCGACATTGTGTTGATTCATGTGAAAATGTTGAAGGAGAGTTGAATCAAACTTTAAGGTAACTTTCCTTTTTTTCAGCAAGCTTCAACACTTAGCAGCATTGAACAATGTTAACGTTGGTTCAACAAAGTTGAGCAAATGTTGAAGCAAGTGTTACAACCGTCTCCAAATTTATAAACAAGCGACGGCACCCAAGGTGGTCCTGCAATCGAACTTAAAAAATGCTAATTGTCCTGCAAGGATGTCGCTGTGCTTTGAATGGTGTCCATATGTCCCCAGTTCAGCGGTGTATAATGGCTAAAATTCTTGACAAAAGGTATTATATTATTATATCGCCATCTTGACAAGTAATCACGCAAGTGGACACGATCTCATCAAACACAAGGCTAAAAAAGCATGCGTATTTCAAGTGTTTTACCGAGATGATGACCAGAAATTCACTTTAAAAAAGCAAATGGCTCTGGACATTGCATTTTAGGTCAACGGTTAAGGTGATAAACTTTTTTATGCTGCTTTGTTCTATTGAATGAAGCCCTGTCTGGTCTGCCCTGTGTCGCTAATTCAAAAGGCCTAGATGATTTCGGTAAGAGTCTTCTCGCAATTTCAGTTTAAGTGCTGTTGCTCCTTTTTGCCCAAGTCACTTGTCGGGTTTACCTGGGAGGGGTTCATGAATGTGGCTGCAAATCAGTTTTTTCTCTCCCGAAACGTTAGCCTCCCACGCAGTCGTTTTAGGGGAGTCCCATTTTTAGGGGAAGAGGGTAATACGACTCCACTAAAAAACACTGGGTAGGTGGTTACCGAAACGTCAAAGTAAAGAATCGCCGTAAAACTCCTACTAAATGGTTAATTTATGCAAATAGAAAGCATCCTGTAACAAGAATTGACAATGTCACCATGTAGACTGAGAACGAGAAGTGCTGTGAGAAAACGAACGCTACCGACTACCTAGGAGAGCAATCCTAGACTCGTTCCACTCCAGTCCCTCCGTTTTTTGTAGGGTAAGTCGCAGTGGGTTGTGGGACATCCCAATTTTTTCTTTTCTCTCACGCTTGTGACATATTGAGTACCACATCCCAACTTCATCTTCCCTCTTTCTTCGCACGTTCCAGGATTCCACGAGCACTCGATTTAGTCCCATTGGCGAGGCCGAAAACTTTTGAACGACTAATAGGCCTGGAGCAGTCTTTTCTCTTTTGAGGACGTGCGCGAATAACGCCTGCTGCACAGAAACGAGACAAAGGCTTCCGCATCAGGCTTTACCTCGGTGTAAGAACCTGTGAAACTCACGGATGACGTAAAACAAAGGAAACAAAAACATTTTAAACAATACCGTAAAGCAAAACAAAAGCTAACAAACAAAGAAAATCTTGTCAGGTTCTTACACCGAGGTAAACCCCCGCATCAGGGTTGCTGTAGCCTGCGTGCCTAGCACCAAAAAGGGAGGGAAGCTAAGCGGCAATGCATCTCGCGTTTCCTACTTTCCCTCCTCCGTCACCCATTTAGCGCCTGCCACGCAGAGCTGCTGCGCGAAAAGGCAGGGGTGGGCGCATTCATGAAGCCATCTTGCAGTTGAACCTCCCGTAAGCGACCACCCAAAATGTCAAGCCTAAGTGGTCACTCACGGGAGGCGGTCGCATACGAGAGGTCATACTACAGGAGGTCAAAACTGACTTTGATCCAAGGTTAGTTTTCTTTAATCCATGCACAAATTAACATATGTAACAAAATGAAGTGTGGTGTCTTAAGCGGAGAACGAGGATCACAAGTACATTACATTAACATATATGTTATGCATGTATTAGGGTTGTATGGCGCTATTCTGTTCAGTTTGAACCCGGTGAGATGGGATCATGTGTCAAGTGGTTGTTTACCGCAGGTTTAAAACAACAGAAAAATTCAAAACATCACCCCAAAAGGAGGCCGCTTACGAAAGGTGGTCGCCTACGAGAGATTCCAACCATAGTTATTTCACTGCAAAAATTTTGGTATTTTGGAAAAGTGGCCGCTTACGGTTGGTGGTCGCACAGGTAGGTTCAACTATATATCCATAGTGAAGTTAGCATTTACATGAAAAAGAAACAGCATTTAGTTTTAATCTTTAACTGATGCCATGAATCCGACCCCTAGCCACCCTTTTGGAAGCTATTAGACGTGGCCGAAAACCCCACCACCAAACCAGTGTAAAGTAAAAAAAATTCCAAAAATAATATCACCTTTTTGAGTCGCAACTCTCAAAGGAAAACTGGGGCGAGGGGGGAGTTCATTTCAGACTTTTTCAACTGGTGTCACAATCATTCTGAATAAGAGTGTATGTTAATGACTGCTCCCTGAAGAAAGTAACCCAACCATTTTTGTATGGAAAATAATATTTTAATCTCGGTAACCATAAAATTATACAACATTAACATAGCATTTACAAATATATTATAAGTCTATGTACAAACATAACGCCAATTCTCTGGCACTTCCAAAGGGTACACAGACCCTGTATTCTTTATAATATTTAAAAATCATTTCTGAATATAAAACATTCAGTATTAAAAGTACAATTTCTCTTTAAAAACGGTAAGAATTTGGGAGAACTCATGAGTCTACTCTTTCTACTTTTCCCACAACTTTGCCATCAAAGGTCGGCAGGACAGCACTGTCTTCTTTAACTTCTTCATACACAACTTCACAGTCTCTGTCATCGGTTGATCTCTTAAAATAGAATCTACAAAGGGGAAAGAAATAAAGTTCAGTTTCTTTTCACACTTGCAAGGTTTTTCTGTATGTGATAATCTAGTCTCCATAGCAAGTGCTTAAGTTCCATAGCATGTAATGTTGAAGACGCGCGAGTTTGCTTTCTTTTTTCTCCTCGCATCTCCCTGACATTGCATCCTATTATATTTTAGGTGCAATGTAGGACAGGCTGCCACAACAGAAACCTTGAGATTCAAGTGGAAGCTCTTTGAAACTGGCAGCACAGTTGTCTCCCATGCAGTGGTCAAAATGGTGCTAAAACTATCGGTAGCTAACTTTATCCATGCCCAACATTGTGTCTGAACATTTAAAGGAACATATTAACTTAATTTCATTAAGAGAAAACAAACCATGACCATTTAATATCGATTTAATGTCAACACGCTGAAAGAATTGAAAAGTTTAGCCTAATTTTTTCAAGTTGCAATACATTTCCATCCCTGCCATCCGTAGCAACAGACAACAGAAAATAGTTTCAGTGAAGTAATATAGTCTTTGGTAAAAAAACTAGACCATTATCTGTGGGTGTTCATTGATGTGAGGACATATTTTTGATTTTTAAAGTGAACTAAAATAGCGTGACTATGCCCCTTTAAGCCTAAAATAGGAGTCTTAGGCCTTCTTGAGTTATGGTTATTGAGAATACATATTCTGCAGAAGACTACACAAACATATTTTCATTACTTCAGATTTCTTGTCTAGATTTAAAAGACAACATCAACCTATGCACACTTGCATTATCTAAAACTTCCCCAAGGACTCAAACTCACCTGTAAGTTCCTTTTCTTGGAGGTAACAAAGCTTTAAACTGTCCAAGTGTAACATATTTTCCAGGAAGTGTCGTTCTGTAAGGAATAGGCTCTCCCCATAAAAAGTATGTAATTATAACGTCATTTCTGTCCTTTTCCTTCCTTTTTACTGATCCACTAAAGCCACTGTCTTTACTGACTGTTTCCGCATGTGATACAGAAGACATCATTGATGTGCCAGTCACAGAGGGTGCAGCCCTGTAATGCCTCTCACGCGAGGCACAAGATGATTGTCCATAACTTGAATAGTCTGTTGTAGAACAACAAGATGACGCACTATTTTTTTCGCGGTGTGATTGGATATCCATGTCCCCAGCTAATGCAGATCTGGAACGAGAAAAATAGCAAAATTTGAATTAATTCCTAAATATTCCAAAGCTTTGAATGGAGCTTCTATGTCTTGCAGTTTACAAAACTTATCAAATACAAAGGTATAAAAAGTGGGTCTTTATGTCTGCCAGTTAAGATGTAGGTAGTTTGCTGTGTTTCTTTATTGGAAATGACATTTTACTAGAGTTTTCAAAATTTACTCAATATGTGTGGCTAAATTTTCCTTTTGGGAGACATCTCATCTTTCACTAGGTGGAAATGCAGTATTTATGGGGGGGCCATGGAATTGAGAGGTGGTGTCCTACAGAATAAGTTTCACTGCATTTTAAAGCACTCATGTTAACCAAACAAGGACTGTTGAGACTGGAATAAAAACCCAAGGCTATTGGAGAAGGCAAAACAGTGTTCACAGTGAACAAAATATCCAGCTGCCAGCATATTTTGAGACAGCAGAGTGATACAAGCAAATGCAGTATACATGCTTACTTTTGTTTTGGGTGATGCTTACTCCGTCTCTCCTCTTTCACTTCAATTAACCTCCGTTTAGTTTCCTCTAACACAGCAGATGCATGAGGTGCAGGAAGAAGAGGCATCATTGGATCTGAAGCAATGGGTTGATTGGGTAAATGCCGAGATGAACTCTTCTCAGACTGCCTGATGGAACTCGCTGTTGACTGCTTACTCTTAGAGCTACCTCTAGACGATGGTGAATGATGACGATGATGCTTTGGCTCTCTCGGGGAACCCTGCTGGGCTTGCTCACCTTCTTCCATCCACTGCAAAATACGCTGATGATTGACAGTTAAGAAAGGAATGTCATCATCCCTTCGACTTGGACGTCCCTCCCACACGTTATCATCCTTTGCAGGTTGACTTGGTTGCGGCTCAATGGGCATTTCCTTAGGTTCTGCAGCTGGTGGCTTTGGTTTCTGTGCTTGTTGGGGTGGATTAGGTTGAGAGTATGTATCAAGAGCTGTGGGCGCTGCAGAAGTGACTGGGGCACAACTCTCTACTCCAACACTGACATTATTACATTGATAAGGATCCCTGTAAGGCGCTGCAGACTCAGGAGCAACTGACATCGCCATGGTGCTAAGGGGAACCTTTTTACTGGAAGCTTCAATGGCTTGCTGAAGAATTGACTTTTTGGGCATCTAAAAGCAAAGAAAGACACAAAAATTACAAGAAAAATTGAGATCATGATCTTAGTGAGTCCAAATCCTTTGTAAAGACCAGCTGAAATAGTTAGATAATTAACAAGGAGGACTCCTACTTCAATATACCATATACCATAGCCAGGAAACCTAGAATCTACATAAAGCGATTCACCATAACGTTATTTCTTTCCTGTTGTTTTTTAAAATTTCATTTTTTGGGCTTCTATTTAAAGCAATAACCTCAAATACAGTTCCCCGAACACATTTTGCATTTTTGCAACAAGAAGCCAAACTGGATGTAAACTAGGTTCCAACAAAGGATGAAACTTGTGAAAATACCTGTACACAAAGAGAGCTGGATATCAACAATTCTAAACAAAACATCAATTTATACCTCAAAATGAGCTGACAGGTTGCGAGCTTCCCTTTCTTGAAGTTCTTGCTCCAGTTTTACTTTCTCCAGTTTCTCAGTAAGAATTCTAGCAAATTCTGCAGGATTGCTTGCCAAAGGATGTCGAGCATCTTTTGGAACACGCTGAGTACGCTGAAAAGAAAGAAGTGATTAATATCTCATCTCTTTCTCCATTGATCCAACCTATAAAGGACTTGCAATTGGTCAGCTTGAAACAATGAAATATTGAAACAAAAGAAAAAGTCTCCTGATAAATGCTAAACTAATATGTAAAACAAGAAGCAGTTGGAAAAAATGGTTTCCACCACTGCATGCAACAACCACTTCATTGCTATGGAGTTAAGACTTAAACTGCTGTTATGTGGTCCTAAGTTCTGAGTCTGTTGACAAGATAATTGGGCTTTTTAAATTTGAAAACTACTGAGGTTAACATGGTGCCTTAAAAGAGATTTTATCATACCATTCTAATTGGAGGCAAAGGGTGGAAATGGATGACACATTGGATGAAAATACCAAAGTAGTGTAACTATGCCTGTCCATGTACTTGCCAACTTATTTTTGATACAAAAATGCCTTTGTTGAGTTAGCTGCTTTTTGAATTGCAAATATTTTATGTGAATCAAGATAACAGCAAGACAAAAGATTAACGACAGGTAAAAGGGTATCCGGACACTTTGAGATTGACAACAAAACCACTTTTGCTTATTTAAATTGTAATTAGTCATGTCTGCTGAAACAAAGAACTGGGTTTTCTATATTCCATTGTATTTTAATTTGAACAATTGTATCAAATAAATGAACAAATTTATTGATCTAGATCTGCAAAGAGCTTACGTATGGCAAACATAAATATGGGTAGTAGACTTTGAGCCAGTATTTGAGAAGTTGCGAATTCTGCTGGAATGCCTCTCCTTACAAAAGAAAAGTTCCAGCTTAAATTTTTTCAAGAGAAGGAATCCTTCTGACAAAAACCTTCCTTTACAGGGAATGAGTTATCCTTTCAAAATGATTGTCAAAAATGTTAATTTACCTAGGCAGAAAAGAAAGAGGTTGCAGGGATGTCAGTTTGCAACTTAACTGGTCACTTGTCTTTTACATGGCTTTATGATAAGTGTTTTAATTGTCTGCTTCATTAATTTCTTCAAAATCAGAGTTTAATCCAAAATCAACATATAAAATAAATTAACACTTACTGGGATAAAAGGTATCAGGGATAGACCATCATGATGACCAGAAGCCCTTTTATACGATGAACATTTCCGCCTTCCACCACTACATCTGGATGAAGTATCACTGTGAAGAATACAACAACGTGCATTTAATGGGAGAAAAACACTTAAGATTTAAACTAAAAAAATTAAATCAATTACAAAGAGCATCTCCAATGAAGCCCAATTACTTATGCTTGTTAGGATTTTTCTCCTATATTTTTGTTGGGCTAGTCAAACATAACAATGATAAACTAATGAAATTAAAGTGAAACTATTATAAATGTCACTTTGTCAAGTGTGATTTACTGGGAAACACCACTTCAGCAAAGGTCTAATAATTAGCAACCTTAATATTATTATCAAATTATTGCTTTTGAACCTAAGCTGTTATATTCTGGGCATCATTAGTCCATTCAGTTATTATATCAGAAACAATGCAATATAAGAACTTCACCAGAACAAAACTCCCCTTTATAAAAGTGTCAGACTAATAACCCAGCTAAAAAAATATCAGTGTTTTTAAGAGCAAAATGTTGCATCAGAGAAGAAAAAGGCAATTGATTACTGATAATTAATCAGAGTGGTGCTAAGGACACCAAATTTTCCCATTGAAAGGCCTATGTGAAGTAACCTATTTTGTCAGTATTTTTGGGTACTAAATCATCACCATAGCAACTTACTCAGTCAAGGCACTGTCAGTAACTGAGAGTGTATCTTCTGTCATAGCATCACTGGACAGGCTTTGGTTTTCGGATTCAATTCTAGAACCCACTGGGGCCGTTGGATAATGATATGGGGAAAGCAGTTGTTTCATGGGAACTTGGCAATGCAGCAGAGACCTGAGGATTAGATGACCAATTTATAAACTTGTTTTGGAATATCAGGTTTACAATACCACACAAAAACGTAATGACTCCTTTACAGTAGGTATGATCTTCATCCGTACTGTATCGATAAAGAAATGAACAATATATTATCACAATATACAGGATTGACTTAATACATTGTATCTATTTATGCTCCCACATCCAAGGTCAGTCCAATATTTTGAGCTTGATCTTAAAGGGTTCCGCAGACAATCCACTGATAAATATTGCAAAGCATGGTCTACAGATATAGTTAGAACTACCTATTTCTGCACACAAGCCTATGCACACGAAGTTTGTTAAATAAAGGATCCACAAGTCAATTGTAAAAACCAAGTGTGACATATGATTATAAAAGGTACACAAGATGGAATCTACTTAATAAATCTCAAGTGCTGCACTCAAAAATGTTCTTAAATCTTGGACACCTAGTGCTTAATTAACTTTATCTGTTCATAGAACCATGAGATGCTGGCCAGCACTTCCACTGTGTTATTGTTTTTCTACTTTGATCAAGATCATCTTCTACATCTTACTTCAGAAAAGCGCAATACAATTTCTTGGGTAAACTGAGCCACATATCAAAAGGACGACAAGACAGCAATTTTGTCACCTTGAGGTATTTCAGAATATGCATCAAGGGCATTTAGTTGAATTGATTTAAATATCGCACGCCTGACCACACAATGATAGCAAACCATGAAATCATTCTCAATGACTGCACTTTTGCTACCCAATCATATCCAAGTGTGCAGTAGCCCATTTTAAGTGCTAAAACATGCACTCTCTGAAAAGAAAAGCATAGAAAACTACACCCGCAGCAGAAACAGCTCCCAGAGTTAAGGAAAGTTGAGATCAAAGCTAACTGAAAAAATCAAATTCTACTCATTTTAAATGTATAAGCTGTAAACAAAGCTATGACATAACTTTGATTTTCAAACCAATTAAGGAGTGCATGCTTGATCAGTGGGGGTCAAGAAAGTTGTTACCCCTATAAGTATTTCAGATCACCAGCAAATCAAATCATGTGAGAGTCAGATCCTTTTATAATGCAAGTGTTTAAAGTGTAGCTCTTACAGAAGCAATAAAAGTTGACAAGGAAAAAAGCATTGACAACAATAGAGCAGCAAGGTCAGAACACTGCTGGCTTGTTGACCTCTTGGGAACAAAAACATCCTTCTTAAAATCGAGGTCATGCTTGAGTGAATCTCAATGAAAGAAACAACTTTTTTCAAGGGTACAAAAACACAAAGCTTTGAAAACAATCTCAACAATATTCAAGATTCAGCTAGAGCTGTCCTTGACCACCAAGTACAACTTCTCTTGCTTACATCAACTTAATGGAGCAACAAACTCTTTGAAAAAAATCTGTGCATGATTGGACCAGTCATACACAACCCCAATCTGGCTAAATTATTATGATGAGATTTGTGAATTTTTTTACCATTATGCCTTGACAGCTAAGTAGCAAATGCTAATGCATGTTTGCACAGATTCAATTTGCCATTTATTGGTTAGCTTTTCCACTCAGTGCTTGCTGTTTGCTTTGCTTTCAAGTTGATGCAGGAATTCATAAACATGGAAGCCGGTCAAATGGGTGTGTGGAATCACAAGAAAACCATTAGAAGACGAAAACAGAAGGTTTGCACGAGAAAATGGAATCACCTTGCCTCATCGTTGTTATTAACCCGATACTTCCTCTCAAGTGTCCGTTCACGGTTGGAAGTAGCGGCCAAGGAATTCACACCCTCTCCAAATTACAAGTACTTTTGACCAAACGACACAATAGCAAAACATACAACTAAGATGTTTACCCGGTCAGACTGAAAAATCTTTTGGAAGAAACTGCAAGACTCGTCAACAAACCAAACATCGATGTGTTATTTCACTCAGAAGTGATTTAATTTGTGAGAAAAGTTGATAGATTTAACAGATTTGCTTGGGGGTATCAAAAGACTCCCTGAATTGAAAACGTCATTTTATTACACAAAACAACGGTATGTGGAAATTATTTTACTTCCAGTTTGTTGATCGATCACTTATGTATTTCACACAGCGCGCGCCACCATTCGACAACACGAAGAATGGCATTGATCTTAAGCATAAAACAATAAGTTTGATTTCAACAGACTGACAGTTACTCTTGTCGTTTCACCAGTTCTAATATTATCTGGGGGTCAAACAACTTGAACATGAGTACTCGCACATCTGAAAAGCTAGCGGAATAAGACCACTCGCAGTCTTCAAAAAACTCCCACCATGAAAGACTTAAAAACATTCACGAGCTAACCTCCTGCACATTCTAATCAGTTAGCAAGACTTCCGTAATAAGGGATCAAGATTCTTTGGAAATTAAAAATCGGTCTCAATTAGGTTGCACATGGTCGCAGTTCAAACCCTCTGCCCGGAGTTGACAAACTTTCTATATACACTTAGCCTTTAAAAATAACTGATTCAAATGTTTAAAAAGAGAGGCAATATCTGTTTCTATTAAGTAATCCTTACGATTTTAGCCCTAATCTCTCACGCAGCACCCAAAATAAAATCACCCGACTTCGCGTTTTCATCAACTACAAAGTCGGGTATCGTCCGAAAACAACAGAAAGTAAATTGCAATAACATTGTTTAACAACGACCCAATCGCATTCGGAAAACACTGAATGTAAATTGCCGCTGATAACTACACTCTACAACTGTCAGGCAACTCAATGAGGTATTTCAAGTGTAAAAATCCGGCAAAATCGTGAGACAGCGGCGCTCACGACTCTAAAAGCGGTTTGTTATGGTAGAAATTGAACGAATCACTTACCTCGCATTGTGTTCATCCGAACCCGATCGCGCTCCGGTATGAGACAATCCTTTCACACTTTTCCTATGTTTTTCAAATTCAAATTGATCTCCATCGTCCTCAATCTCTTCAAATCCCAAAACTTTCTCCTCCGGAAGGGTAGGTAAATATCCACCATGAAATCTGGCTGTCTGAGGATAGCGCTCACAAACATCTTTCGGACTTTCGCCGCCGCTTTGAATACACTCCTTGTACAGGCTTGTGTTCATGAATCTCGGATAATGATTATTTTTCATGTCGGCGACAATTTCTGATAAAGCCTCCTCAAAAAGTCCACAATCCACAGGCTGATCATTAACATGCTGCACTATTTTACTTCTTGTTTTGTCGCTGATTTCCAAAGCGTCAGAACTCCCAGAGAAAATAAACTTCTGGAAAATCGCTTTGGCGGTTGTTCGCATTTCAGGTGAAATTGGCACCATTCGCTTGAACGACTCGCACGCTCGCCAGAAATCTAAAAGAATTTCACTGTTTTCCTGTCGTAAAAATTGATAGAAAGAGTTGAATCCTTGACAATCCATAAGCATCTCGCTCAAACTAGTCGGCCATCGCTCGCACTGTGGTGTAGAGGCAACGCTACCCTCCGGTTCAAAACCGAGTGGTGCGATTTTCTCTTCGTCCGATTCAAGTCCTGAATAGCCCCGCAATGCGATCGATTCCTTCTTCGAAAACCTCCTCGGCGTCATTCGAGGACTCGAAAGGAACGATTCTGGTTTCGAAGAAGCCAGTAAATTTCCTTTGGAGCGTTCTGTGTCGTTCGAATCTTCGCCGGTTGGAGGGGGTCGCATAGTTGTGGGGCAGTCGGCCGCTGATCCGGCCTGTAACATTTCACGTGTAGATTTCTGTTGTGATTCTCTATGACCATAATAAACCTTTCGAGAGCCTTTAGGAAGCGTTTGCTCCAAATCCATGGCTACCAATCGCCGAGAACTGCAGACCGCATTCAGTTGAGATGAGCTAACAGCCTGTTTTACAGTTGTTCGTCGGATCTTACTAAGAGAATGCCTCGCAGAGATCAAAAGTAAGCCGCGGTGAGCCCTCAAAGCAAATATTCAAATACATATATCACTTGCGACGCTCCGATGAACTGCTCAAAATGTGCCTTGAAGCCGATTGCAGAAAAATACCGGACAAACTTTTACCACGCGATCGTCGATCTTGGCGTCTGTGTATTGATCTTGAAAGGTTTCTTGCGCGAGAAAAGGTTCGCAGTGCTCGAAAGCGCTTCGCATTTGGGTCCTAAGTGTTTTCAAGTGCGGTAAGGCTGCAAAACTACTTCAAACGAAGCCGCTAGCAAAAGGCGGCGCAAAAACGATCAATCCCTCGGGAGAGAACGTCACAACGGCGCACGAGACCGCGCCAATCAGAACGCGCGATTCGGTGCCCCGGGTGATAGCACGTGCTTTATGCTAACTTCACACATGTTGACGGTGGCTTTAATTAAGTGCAGCTGGTAGGATCTTTTCTGATTGCCTTGCAATGAGAGGTACTGAAAATCTAACGACTTGAGGCCGATCTGGGAATAAAGCGGCTCTTTTACGGCTATCTCGATAACTGATTGGGCCGCTTGTTCGCTCAGAGCTATTGTGTTCCGTGCTAAATGAGGCTTTAGCGCGGCGAATCGTCTTAAACCACAAAATGAATTAAACGCTCTCATTACCAATCTTGGATAAGCAAAGAGCGGCAAGTCTAAAAGGATATCAATGTCAATCAAATTCGACAAGTGAGTTCTGCTGATTGTTTGGTTGGCGGGGAAATTTGTTTGTAATTTTTAATCAGCATTCGTGTCATACTTTTCAAAATGGCTTCATCGAGAATTACTTCGAAGTGATTTCGGTCTTATGTTGGGTTTCTTCGACCACATTTTATCCCTTTTCGATATGGCAAACATCATTTTGCATCTCCCGCCACGTATTTCATCGGCCGCTTTCCGCGATCTCCGGCATTCTTATTCAAAATATCTGCTAATGAAATTTTTTTATTTGATGAAGTGTCGGGCCTATGCAATTCACTTAACACATTATTGGTTGTATTACAGGATAATATTTTTTTGAACTGGACGTCTTCGCGAACGAATGCGGCTCCTTTTTCAACCCGGCTTAGTTGAAATTAGGTTAAGGACCGAGCAAGATCTCAACTAAACGTTGCCAGCAATGATTATTTGTCTTTTCGGGACCCTCTTTGTGTCGCTGGAGAGTGTTTGCCAGGGTAATTTACGAGGAAAAAGTTGATTGTAACGGAGAGGTGGACAAACATCACTAAGAATTGGTTGCCTTACTTCTCAGAGACCGAAAGCGCGCACAGTGATGTTAGTTATCTTGCCTAAGCGGAGAGACGAATTTTAATATTTCACGGAACACAAGCATTTCGGCGGTACCTTTCATGTGTGACCGGTTCTTTTGATGAGAAAAAGTTATGTTCTCTTATCACCCCTTTTTCTGCGTTTCCACACGCTCGACTTTGCCTACCCGTGATAGGATTTTTTTGGTGCTTGTAAACTAAACATTTGCACGATCGTGAAAAAGAAGTGGATCTTTATAAAGCGTACAGAGCAAATGATATTTGAATCGCCTTGTTTTCGGGGAATCCCGGAAAAGAAACCCGTCTCAAAATAACGACTTTCAAATGAACACGCTAGGGATTTTGACGACGGTGTATTCTAATATTGCTGCCTTTAGGTCACGCAGCAAAGAAAATTAAAAAGCCAACTGGCGTTTGCCAAGCATCTTCTTCATAGGGAGGAGGCTTCTCCTCCCCTACGAATAGTGCTGTTTCGTGGCAAGGAAACAGAATTTAAAGTGGGTAAATGCGTTAGTCTTCCTGTCTGTTATGTTACCAACGCAAACTATTTAATTTCTCGCGGCGGTACGGATATAAAGATTTGTAGTTATAAATTTTAAACAACCAAAAGGAAAATTATCAGCCGTATCCGCGGCGCCTGGGAGGCTTGTAATTTCGAGTTTCGCTGCCAAGAATTAGAAGTTTCGAGCTATAAATCCACAATTAGCCACCTTAACTTTTTGCACGTCTAAACGAGAGAGCCTATTTCGGAAACCTTTGAACTTGCCGCCTTTCATTGCCAAAGTGTCAATTACTCAGCGAATCGAAAAAAATTGAAAATGGCAGTAGCTCGGCGGCATGTTCTTTCAGTTTCACGCTCTCAAAGGTTCGTCTGTTTCCGATAGTAATAGAGATTTAACAAAAGCTAGCTCTACACTCGATGAAAATTAAAAACGGCTAAAATGTTTTGTTCGATCCCGCAAACGAGAGAAAATTTATCTAGCACATATATCGGAAATCAACCGAGCGATCAAACCGGAAGTGCGTTGTTGTAAACCGGAAATGGAAATACCTCACGACAAAACGTAAGGGGCGACGTTATTCCCTTTACTTTGAGAAGCAATTATTTTGACAAATTGCTATTGCTTAGTGAGGCCAATCAAGAAAAAAATCCAGTCGTTTTAATTCGAGCGTTTAGCATACATAGACGTTTGTTTTCCATCACTTTGCTGGTTAGAAAACCTCGAGAAAGGAAGAAACTCTGGATGTGTTTTTCCATGTTGTTTTGCACAGAAAACCGTATAAAACTATTAATATTTGTGATCAATCTTGTCGTTAAAAAGTTAAGTGATTCAAGGTATAAACAATCGTATTTCGGGTAACTGTGGTTGCAAAGGCTAATTATAAACTAATAGGTTGTTATACATTAAAGAGAACGCCGCTCTAACGCCACAAAGAAATGTCTATTCAAATTATTCAAGATAGGCGGGTACAAAATGGCTTAAGCTTTTCTCACTAAAACAGATGGAAAACTCAATACGTTTAGAAATTAAATATGAAAAATTAATGAAATGAAACTGGAGCCAGATCAAACGGCGTACTCTTTTTATCGTTGGGATTAATCTCCACTTATGACACATGACTTCTCAAAAGAGGCATTTGGGTCTGGCTATTTTTTAGTAGAAATAATAGTAAAAATAATTAAAATGGCCTCTGTTTAAAAGTGTTATTGGATATATATTCTTAAAAACGCCCTACAGCTGCAGTAAGCATTTTCGAATTATCGCTGTTGAGTAAAAGATACTGGGAGTCGGCGACAGTTTAAAAACGGTCTCTGAAAAAATTCTTTTAACAGCTATAGTCATGAAACAGAGTTTAAAAGTGCCAATATTAAAAAACCTGTCACTTTTAACATATTTTTAAAAATTTATTATTCAAATGGAAAAACAAGTGTTCTTCAAATTGACTTTTTTAAGTTTAATGACTATTTAAGTGCATATAAAGACGACGCAGTATTCGGAAAATAACACGAAAACTTGAAAAAAAAAACACCCATGGCAACTACCCAGTTTTGTTATCTGGGGGATGTTATTTCGGTTTTATAAATCGTTTCATCATCAGAAAAAAATATATATATATAATAACGCAGGAAGGGTCCCGAGTGTGGTAGCTGTCGATTCTCAAGCTTACGCCGGAGCCAAAACAGCCTTTGCTTACACTGACTAACTGCCGTGTCGCATTCAGGATGGTCTTTTTTAGTCTTATTTAGTTTCAGTGCGGTTCATGTTTAGCAATAAACAAATTATTCTTTATGGGGCAGGGCCGGCCGCGATCGGCCCGTAAAATGATTGAAATCTACCAGGAGTAGTTTGATTGGCTGATCTGCGGTCCGACAAAGTTTAATATCGGGGCAGAATGTAATCCGTGGTGAAGGCACTATCATGAAAGCAAAATGTACGAGCAGCAGCTGTAATATCGTATTTACCGAAAAAAGGAAGCGAAATGAAATGGTAAATTTCCAGAAGCGCTACTTGCCGCCCAAAGTATATTGATAATTTTAAACTCCTCCAAGAAACCCAAAATTTCTTAAATAAAAAATTTCTAAATTTCTTGGTTAGGTGACATTACAGACGCGACCAGAGTCCGCCCGCAACGGTCATTATGGTAGCATCTTGTCCGGGCATCTTGTATCTCAGTATACAGTTAAACAGATGCTTTCTAGTGAATTCGATTGATTCAGAAAAAGTTGACCGTTCACCAAAATGACTCTCCTAGATAACTTTTTAACACGAGAAACGGGTACCACCAATATATACTGATAAAGCAACTCATTAAAAATCGTTTATGAGCGGAATGTTTGAAAAAGCCCTAGCTGTTTCGTCTAGACGCATAATAGCGATCCTTAAGGGCTAGGGCTGTGCAATAGAAAGATTTTTCTCTTGAATGAAAAGTGTTCATAATGAGCTGCATTGCAGTTTCACCTAAAGAAAACAGGAAAAAAAAAAGCCATGAACTCGTTACACGGATTTTCTTACCGAACAACGGCAGTTTTTTTGACTAATTCTCAATGCATGTTTCAATGTTTTTGGAAAAAAGAAAACAATTAAAATTTGCGGCCGCCGTATAAAGTCTGAAAATTCAACGACGAAAACAATACAAAAGGCGCCTAAAGGCGTAGAAAAATAATTAACAGCGGTTTAAAAAAGATTAAACTTCGGATAACCAACAAAAATTGCGCTAATCCGAAATGTTAACAGAACTGACTAACAAGTGAGTGGTAGCCTATTAGTACACAGACGAGGCTGTAAGCAAAAAAAAAATAACGTCACTTTTTTCAATGTTTTTTTTAACCCGCTCGAGTTAATTTGAAGGTTGTAAACGCTCACGCGAGATATAGCAAGAAATAGTAGAAATGAAGTAAAGGATACACCGAACGCATTTAAGACATCAAAACTACCCCGAAGGCAAACTGTAAAACCGTGTGGCCATTTTGCCGGGGCATGAAATGTCAATTGATGTTGTTTTGGCCGCCAAGGATCAGCTGAACTTCAAAGCCGAAGCCAAAACGTTCTCATTATCATTGTTATTTTGTATTCAAGCGCAGAAGTGGCTTCACCGCCACAGTCATTAAATAAAGATGATAAGCGACCACAAAAGCAAACTGCTGACACCTTTTAAAGTGCTTTGAGTTTTTAAAATTTGTCCTTTTGACACGCCGGCTAAGTTTAAACAGGCTTCGCAACAGAAAAGTGCTTAGACCGGCACTTAGAGCTTTTCCTTTCCGATCGGCACGCTTGAAATGCTGATAAGATAAAACGTAATTATGAAGACTGAGTCCTTCTGATCTTACAATAACATAATTATTATAATTAGAGACAAGAATTCTAATGATCAAGAGCCAATGCAAGAGGCCGATGAAAAGTGGAGAGTAACACTCGCTTTTTTGAAATATTTATCGCAAAACATCGAGTTTTTGCGAGAGCACTTCAGTCTTACTTGAGTTCTTTCACAATTTTTTTACGTCTAGTTCCCCCCGCCCCCCCCCCCCCCCTTTGGTAATGTTTTTTTTTTCATTCTAGTCGTATGTTGTGTACCAATTTGGGACATTTCACATTCAAATAAGATGAAGATGTATTGCGGTCGGCTTTTTTAATGAAGCAAAGACAGAAATAAGTGATAAGACTGTGAGCTGTGGCATAAATGGATCTCAAGTAGCCGAAAGTTAAATAAATGCAATATTTACTGATGAAAATCGAATTGATTTTTGCCTTTTACTAAACCTCATCTTGTCATTTTGCCATTCACAGTATAATGAAGGCTGTTTGGTAATCAAGTTTTTCTTGAGCTCAGCCCCTGAGTGCCGATGACGACGGTTCGTTAAATGTGGAAAATAAAACGTTTTCAACGTCTGTTCATGCCGTCTATTCAAGAGTATCCTGGATATTACATATGCATATCTTTAACTCACAATATCACCAAAAACACTACATGAGTATTGAAGTTTTAACCAAAATAACGGACAAACGGGTTTGGCTTGAAATGTTAAAGTGATTCACAGTTCAATGAAAATTTTGCAAAAAGGCGCGAAAACTGGCACAGGGAATGGATTAAGCAGGCTTCGTCGCCTTTTCGCCTGGAACTGTTAAGTTTTGCTGTCATAAGTGCGGAAAGACCATTTTAAATGTACATGTTGTTAATGCCAAAACTCAAACATCCTTTGATCTTATGGTAAAACGCGACAAAAGAAATCTACGGTAACAAATTTACATAACGACCAATATTGGTTAAGCCCAAAAGATGGGCAGGAAGAAAAGGAGAGCTGTTATGATGTTACACGATGTTACACGAGAGCTGTTATAATGTGTGAATAAGTCGGTGAGCCACTAGTGAAATATATCGAAACTTTATCCATGTTTAGCCTTAAATTGATGTTCTTCACATTTAGGAAGCCTAGGGAAGTAGAATTGAAAGATCTCGACAACATTAGCATTATCTTATTATTATGTACTCTCTGCTATACTTAACAAACTCTTCTAAGCAGACAAAAGCTTTCCGGCTTCTTCAAGTGACTTCTGTATGTTCAGGGCTTTTAGTCTAATTTATAGCCATACAGTACACAAAGAGCGCGCTTTTTTGGAGACCGGCATCCACGTATTCCAAAACTGATGAATAAATACAATATGAACAACCGTTTCGAGAGCTTGGCACGAGGAAATATCCAGACGACCGAAGAAATAGTAACAGCTTCTTTCAAAAATTGTGCAGAAGGGGTTATGTGCAAAATGCTGGGGTATTCTGATTTCGGATTGACAAGGAATATGTTCCAAAAATGCAGCCAAAGACTCGCTGATTCAGTGATCTTTCACCAGATGCTTTGAGTTTTCAACACGAGAAATCGAGAAATTTGTCTAGCTAAAAGGTCCCTCCTTCGCATTTCTTTCACGCCCTCGAGTATTTCCTTTCCCTTGTATTCCTGACAACGCAAAGCGCTAAATAAGAATAGCTTAAGAATTTGCGCGGGCGTTAAAGCGCGGGCGGATAGCTCAGTTCAACGCACGCGGGTTGTCATCTGTGCGTGGTGTTCAGAAACGATAAAAAACCGGAAGGAAAATGCTAGAAAAGCAGAGGACGTAACAGTCAAAATATTTCAAGTGATTCAAAAACCTTTATTAATACCGAACGAGTGTGTAGCAGTTGGTGTATTTGAAAACATGCTCAGGCTTGGGGATCTTTATGTCGATAGTATATATTCGGCCGCACGTAAAAACATAACCTACTACATTACGTAGCCATGTTAAACCATCGCATGTATTTGTGAAACCACAACCAATTCCAAAATCCCTGAGAGATTGCTTTTTTTCGTGAAAAGGCGCCCTAGCATTTTGGATTTAGAAACAACTGGCTTTAATTCTAACCCATTTCCCTGGTTGGGTGATAAACTATAGAAACTTTTGAAAATGAATTAAACGAGCTTAGTTATTCAACTCAGGTTACGCAAATTAAAGAAATACATCGCTCGCATCCAGTACAACTACTACGAAGCCTTGAATTCGGCCACTGAGTCACAAAGAAAAGAAGCGCTATGGAAACTGTACCCACCAGCTGCATGCGGCTGAGGACAGCTGTTTATGAATAAATGAAGTCATCCACATTTATGTGTAAAGTATGGAAAAAGAATAAAACGCAACCCATAGTCATACTTAAAAATTATTCAGTCAAAACTAATAATAATAAAATTTCCACGAAAAGAAAGTTTCTTTCAGATGAGTCAGATGAGCAGTAACATACACACAGAAGACTGCAGCGTAACAGCCGCAGTCGCAGCCCTAAAAAATATCAGCTACTCAACTTGCGAAAGAAGTTGTGTCAGCCTTGAGGTGGGTTGTGCAGGGCAGAGCTAGAAACCCAATTAACCTTTAGACTAGCCTGCGAGCACGCTCTCTTGGGAAGAGTCTTTTTCCCCACTCCACCCCCAAAAGAATTTTGCACAGAGCTGGAAGCTCTGACCTCGCGAAAGGGTGGCTGGCCCATACTTATGAAGTAGAGCTAAGCTCACACGACTCAGTATTAAATCCTGTTAAGCAGTTTATTTAAACAATACCTATGCACAACTTGACAACTTCTATAAATGAAACTTGTTCAGTTGCATGAAACTCTTCTTCTTGTGCGGCTTGAAAATTTGTTCAAACGTTTTTTGGTCCAAGAAATCACATGTGCGATCGACCCTGAACAATCACACTGGTTCGACAAGACGCCCTAGTGTTAGCTTACCCGCTTCTTCCTTATTTGAGTAGTAAAGCAAGCGAAAAAAGCAGCTGCCAAGTCCAGTACATTTACACTACAGAGAACGTTGTTTCCGGTCCCTTGAAAAAAGCGGTGGATAAGGTCGATTTGGAACGCGCAGTTTACGGTGCAGTTTACGAAACTAACACGCAAAAAGCCGAAAAGAGTCATCGTTCGCAACCACAGAGACCATCTTTGACTGAATGTTGAGTGGTTGTTGCTAAGTAAGTGCTTCACCCGTATTTATCAGTCTTGGCTTTCACTTTGTCCGGCGCTGAGTTTACAACCTTTTGGCCCTTGATTAGGAGCAACTCATCTTCTCAAGTCAGTGTGGCGCCAGCTTTATAAGATTGTTCTTGAAAGGTTACGCGCCAGAGCCAAGCGGATCAGGTCAATCTTGTCTCTCTCTTCATCTTCTTGTGCCTGGGGAGGTAAATTAAAATTAGTTACAATTTAATCTTTCCATCCGTCTTTAAGTTGGCAGAAAATCCAAAATTTCACTTTTCAAAATATTAAAACAACCACACTACACGAAAGTACTGTCCCATAGTTCTCATCTGAACGCACAAACTAAAAGATTTCATTCACAGACTCAAAAATAGTTATTAGAACTATCTTGTACATCACATTAAACACTGCCACATAAAACTGATTACTGCTCAATAGCTAACGTTTCAATGGTCAAACATTCAGTGTTAAATATATTTTCATACGAGTAAGAAAATGGACTATTGCATCAGATGAACGATAGGCGTTCGTTGAACAGTTAACCGCACAACGCATCTTGCAGTCAGTTTTCAAAGAATATATAAGTAATGCTACAAAACATTCAAGAATTGGAACACGAAGCCCCTGCCAGCACATTGCACGATGATTAGTCTAAGGCCGAGGAGGACGGTGAGCGAAATACTGCTCGCAGCTGTTACAACTGCACGGTATGCGGAATAGCGCAACAACAGAAGCCTATACTGGCAGCAATGAATTTCATGGGTGGGACACGCTATTTTGTACAAAAAGATTATATAGGCAGAAGTGATCTGGGTGTCCTGTTAACGCCCAGCTGTTGAAGCATTCAAGGTTTTAAAATCTTATCAGAGACAGTTACCTAGGAGACCCACTTATCGCGACCAATTCCTGGCTAAATCTGACGCGCTATATTGAACTCAATTTTGTAACCCATGTACGGAATTAACGGCAAGATTGCAAAAAGAACATTGCTTTGCTCTCCGCAGTCCCTGCTGCCCAATTTCTCGTTGTAAGTGAGCCGAAGAGAGGTGTGGTAGAATTTTTTGTACAACTTGTTTCACAGCTGGTTACGAGTTACTTCGTGAAACAGGAAATTTCCATTGCTTCAAAGTAAATACAGTATTCCGTCAAATAACCTTTTTTTAAATTTCCTTTTTTCAGCCGCCTTGAATTTGGACAATTTATCGTACTTGGTGATCCATTTGGTATAACTTCCAACTTTTCCTATTTCATGTTTTTTTTTCTGTTTTTGTTTTCTTTTGTGCAAGGGTTGGTATTATCCGTCAGAATTCATGACAGTGAGGGGCGCTTATTCCAAGCCGAGAGGCACTTAGTCGGAGAAGGGCAGTTAATCACGGAAATACGATGTGCTGATTCAATATACATTGTTCCGTGCAATAAGCCTGCTTTTCACTAACGACACAAGCAGAAACGCAAGCACGAGATGCTCATACGAACACTAATAAACGCCAGCGCGCCAACTATGATCCAAAAAAATGCAATCCTTGCGTTTGCGCTGGCTTTTTGTTCAGCAGTGCGATTCGTTTGCCTATATCGTGATTGCAATTGCACTTGTATCGCAACAACTGTCGTTTCATGAGTTGCTAAAAATAACTGTAACAAGTATGTACGTCACGTAGACAATGTGGTTACGTAGCCTGCCGAATATTAAGGCTCAGGCACAAGTAACTATACTTATGCAACGGTACTGCGCACTTGTTGCAGGCAAACATTCAAGGACAATAAGAGATAGTGGAAGCATAATAATGGACCGCGGGTTTAGCATATTGTATCTCCTTATGAGGAAACATATAGTATCAACTATTGCTACTGTTGTTTACAAAATCTCAGACGCAAATCCAGGATAAAAGGTGACCGGTGACCGGCGGCGTAAATGTGCAAGCCGATCAAATCTATAAAGTGCAGTGAGAATTCTCGACAATTGTGAGTGAAGCTGCTGCTAAGAGAATCTGCATTCTTGAGACTCAAAATTGGTTTGGGATTAAATCAATAATCCTTAACGATAACAATGTTCATTTTTTGGTTTCATTCAAAATTCCAAATCTCCGACGCATTTGTGTTTTGGTCTGTAACCCACCTGCTTTCTTTGCGCTACATCATTACGCTGTTTCGTGCAAAACGCTACAAATTAACTGCGAAATCATACAAACACTTCAACGAGAACTCTTAACACTAAAAGCTCTGGAATCAGCTGAAAAGGTTTAAGTACAGACGACATATTAGCGCTTTAAACGAGGTCACTTTGGACCATAACAGGAAGTTCAAAGAAGTGGCTTTCTTGACGTCTTATAGCCGAATCATCGATATTTTTTAACCTCTCGCGTGCCAAGGATTTCACGACCTGGTGAAAGCATCTTTGGCGGACTTCCACGGTTTTATTAAAAGCAAACACTTGAATTGCTGGCGACGGTACACGCAAGTTTCTTTAAACCCAAATCCTCTATTAGCAATGGTCATGTTCTCAGAACAAGCCTATTTTTAGTAGGATCATTTGGAGAAGGTCAAAAACAGACTTAGAACCCAGAAATAATGCCTTGAATTTGTAGAATGGTACTCCACAAATAATAGAACCCCACTAGGAAGCACGGATGGCTCTCCCAGAGAGAGATGGGAGTGGATTGTACAATACCTACATGTACTTGACAAAGGCAAAAATGCTGCGCTCACGCTTGTAAGTTTGGCTCGGATTCCATGAGAGTTTGCAAAACAATCTCGTTACAACATGAAATTCCTGAAATTTTCTTCTGATATTTAGAACTTCCTATTAAATTACGTTTAGTACAGTAATCTCCTCTTTTCGATCACGCAAGCAGGACAACTACAATAGCTCTATACGCCACTTACTCGATGCAGTGCAATGCACTAAAAGATTGTTCGCAGACAAAATACTTTCACTAAGTTCGCAAAAGCCACGGGCCCATTAAAGATTAACCCTGCTAAAACTTGCCCCTTCCCCTATTAGCTTTCCACTGAATGGTCACACATAAGGATTTCACCATAAACCACTAAGTACAGCATAAAAAACTGTGAGTGGTCGATGAGATTCATCCAAAATCTTAATAGTTAGATTCACCGTGTACTGCAAAATAAGCAGTACCACAGGGATAGACTGTTAAGTCAGTAGTTTTTATTTTGAATGGTCCTAGGACTCAAAAGTTCGCATCACAATTATTTAATTCGACGTTTGACTGGTTTGATCAAAGGAATGAAGACAGAAACCTCACAGCAACACAAACAACACCAAAGGAGTTTTTCACTGTTTTTTTCCCTTGCATTGCATGGCGTGAAAATGGTTCGTAGCCATGCAAATAGATTCTGTTTTTAATTCGTGACGGAAAATAAAGCTGAAAGAAAAATATTTGGCGTTGATATTCGACGACTATTTTTTAAAACTCCGCATCACAGACGTGCTGATTTCTAGCAAACAAGTAAACGGAAGAGATATTGAACATCGGATATTAGACACAACGAAGAAAAGAAGTAGATCCAAAAATAATCAAACGTGCAGAGAAACATCGTGTATAAATATGGAGACTTGTATTTGAAGATTAACTAAGATCACGGGCTTCCTGGATATAGGCAATTGGCGCGAATGTGACACGTGCTTACTGCCGCACGCACGCACGCACTGAAGTGTCTTTAAAACATTGAGCACTAAGAACAAGTCGCGTGGCAAACGAATCCCCTTCCATACGAATATGTTTTTAATCGCTTTTTTATTTGCAAAAGGAGCTTCTTTAAACGGTTAGGTCTTTAGTCCACGGCATTGAAAACGACATTTTCGAAAACGATGACATCTGGAAGAAGAAAGTTCTGAAAATCTCCGTTTTTAAGTAAAAACGAACAAAAACGAATTCACTGGGGCTTAAAGATTGGAATCTTTTGTTGGCAAATACAAAGCCCAGATGTGCGCTCCCAGAAAGCTTCGAAAAATTTTCGGCTCCGAAAAGCCATTTGTAAAAACATGAACCACTCATTCTACAAAGCTGTTATTTTGACATGTCTTAAGATAAGGAATGTTTAATTTATAGCAAAGTTTCAAGCTTGAGCTTACAAACTTCTTTGTTGACAAGTTACAGCGTGAATTATCGTGCCCGAAATCGGCCTGAAAAGCTTCGGGGCTTTCGAGAAACGCAAATCCAATTGCCAATCTGGTATCTGAAACAATTATTTGAGTTTTCGTGCTTGCTGGAACTAAAATCTGAAAAAAGATCAACCCACGTTTGTTTGCACTAGGAATGAAGAAGCGCTGTAATTTAGAACAAGAACTGAGTCCGCTAAATGGAACATACAATGGATCCGAAACAGATTCAAACACTAATCCGACCAATCCAGTTTGGTATGTGGATCGTTCGGATCGCAATCTAAAAATGGTTTGTCTCTCTAGATGGAACGGAAAATCGTATTGTCCATCGCAAAATCCGGATTAAGATAGCCTGAAATATCTAAATTCAGGCTCCATTTTAGGTGCTGGAATTTGAAAAGCACGAAATTTAGGTGGATTGTTCAAGTTTTATTGTTCTGAACAAAGTGGTTTTATGTTTTGAATCTGTGGCATAAATTAACGTGACCATTCAAATGAAAGCTACTGAGCAGTACTCAACTGCACTGTTCTTTATTTTGGCGAACAAGATGACTCTCCCTTTTGAGTCTCTGGTATGAAATAGCGTGACTATTCAGATAAAGCTCACTGATGCCGGGTACTTTCCTGTGGAAACGTTTAGTACGCTGCACAAAGTGTCTCATACCTTTTTGTAGGTGAGATCTTAAAGTATGACCATTTAAATCAAAGCTGTCGAGCAGTATTTTCCCGTGGTGCTGTCCTTTTCTTACTTATCCCAAAAAGAAAATTTAGAAACAATGTTTGACGACCCTTAGGCCCAAAAGTATTTACTAGTACACACACACGTGCCATACCTTGGCGCTTTTAACACCGGCGGCTTTGATCGGATTTACAGCGAAAGTAATATTTCATCGCTGGGTTTCAAAAACAATAAGCTCAGACTAAACCTCATTGATATCTGTCTCAAAGCAAAGGTAAACAAAACCAGAAAGAAAGTTCGCGCGACACAAACAAAGAGGCCGAATGACTTTTACAACGCCAAGACAGATGAGACGTGTTTCCGATAAGGCTTCTAGAACGCTTTAACCAAAACATGGTTCACTGGATTTCGGGAACAAAATTGATGTCAAAAACAAGGTCATATAGAGATTGTTCGTGGTGGTAAATAATCCGTATCTTCGGCGGGTTTTATTTCGTTTTACGATTCTAGTTTGACCGCAGAGAAGACAAACTTTTCTTCTCCTTTTACTTCGTCTCTCTTTTAAAATAGCATTGCTCCGTCAGAAATCTAAAAGTAGAAGCAAAGCATTACGACCTTTGATGGAGATAAAATTAAGAAGTTAACAATTTACCAGCATTTAAAATCTTTTCATAGGATGTCTTAGTGAGTGTAAGCGTGGGTTTTCTATTTCAGTGTTGTCGTGTGTTTGAAAGGATGAGAGCACCATGAATCGGCGATATAAAGGAATCCATTAATTAGAAACAAATTTGAAAATCAGCCAATATAAGAAATAAACCAAAGAAGACACAAGGGATCTATTAGGTTAGAGTAAAATTAGACTGAATGTTTAATTAGCTCGAGTAAAATTAGACTGAATGTTTTGGAAACAGAGTTGAAACCTTGCCAACAATGCAAACAACACGACCCATATCGGTGTTAACTGAAGATGTAAACAATAGGCACGGTTCACCTGTCCCTTGCAAATCTTGCAAATCTTAAACGGTTTTTATCGCGACGAAAAGGGGCTAGTTTTTATTGTGAAAGAAAAGTAAATACATATCAAGAAAAAAAACAGTTAAAAAATACCAGAACCAACGATCACTCAAAACTAGAAAATGAATTTAAGACTTTCTCTCCTGTCAGTTTAGAAAGAGTGACACTATAGCAAAGGCAATTCTCTTTGCTGTTCGTTAGTCACAAACTTCTCGCAAGTCTGGTAGTTTTCTCATTTACGAAAAAAAAAGGGTTTTTACCTGCATATTTTGTGATAATGAAAAAAATAAGTCGTTTTAGAATCAGACCTTGTTTCATGAATGAATTCATGTCGTTCTATAAATTTGGAGCATGTGAAGGAGCCCTTTGGCTTGAAAGTGTGACCATTCAAATAAATTCTGTTGAACAGTGCATTCGAGTGATGTTGTTTGATTCTCGATGCCTTACAAACTATAAAAAAGGAACTTGGAGTCGCTTAAGTAAAATTAGAAGCTTTAGAAGTATAAAGAGTATTTTGGAGTTCTGCTCTCTGAGCAAGTGCGACGCTTCCCTTGCAAAGCAGGCTTCAGCAGGGAACCCAAATCAATAATGCAACAAAGAAACTCCGACAAAAACCAAACAGTAATTGCCAGAATTGGCTACCACATTTCTGGTCTAGAGAACATACTACGAGTCATTATCTGATTTCTTGTTATTCTACTGCACAATAAATTTCTTACGACCGACGAGGCGGTTTCCTTATACAAAACAGGGGAGTGACGACAACTTGTTTAGTTCAGTACCCGTTTAGATCGGAGCGTCATCTTTTGGTGTTAATAAACCGTCTCTGCTTCGCATGAAGTAAATATGCAAATACAAAACATTTATTTCTGTTTTAAGGACGGCGGCTTTTTTGTGGGAAAATCGGCAATTTCTGTGATAAATATTACATCTGACGGTAAACGAATGGAACAAAAACAAATTATCCTTGCGACGTAAATATGGCTTGAATCAAATTAACATCTCTCTGCAGGTTTCACTGCAAGAGGCTTTTAGAGGCTTTCACAGAAGAAAACGTTCAAGTTTACAGGGATCCTTTAAAGATGACTTCCTTAAAAGCTTTCTAGTAACATTATAGAAGGGAATTCTATAGATCTAAAAAGGAAAGGGCATTGATTTCTTGCAAGAAAGAATTAAAAGGGTTCTCTTCGGAACAACAAAAACCTTTTTGGAAGAGATTTCCCTATACAAGGCGTCCTTTCAACTTCAAGAATTCACTTGAGAGGTCTTTAAAACGTAAACTTGAAAAAAGTAGAAGTTCCATTGAGGCTTTCCTAAGAAGTAAGATTTGAAAGGTTTTCTTTTCCAAATCTTAAGCCAAATTTTTGAAGGGTTTCCAAGAAAAAGAAAGGAAAATATTTCAAGAGAACTTAAAAAATAAATCGAAGTGAATCCCAAGGCGTCTTACTAGTTCACTTCACTTTCAAAGCGCCTGCAAGACTGTCCGTATTTTTTGGGCGAGTCGTGCGCGGGAAAAAGCAAGAGAGAACACGGAGACGGTGGCTGACTATGGGAGGCTCGCGAAAAACAATCTATGCTTTCAACCCTTAGTGCCTCGTGGGCAAAAACTCTTTCGCACCTTTCTCATTTCGAGCCTCTCTCCACGAGGGAGAAGTAGGCTAGTGTTTTGCAGTCTACATCACATGAGACATCAGCAATTAGCTAAGACACTATGCTTGTCTGTCGTCTGTTTTTAAACAGGGAAATAAAACTACCTCCCGAAACTTTCAAATAGAAAGGGTCATCTTGCTCCGTAAGAATGGCCTAAATTCAAAGGCTTACACTTACTGAGAATTTCATGCACAGACTAAAACAATAGAACCACGCCTGCTTCAGCATGAGATCCAGTACCACATTTTTAATGGTAACATTTTGAGATTTTATCCACAAACTCAAACGTTAGAACTACCTCTTATGCAGCATAATAAACAACACCACAGAAATTTTTCATTTGAATGCCCAACTTTCACAAATTCCAAACCCAGATTAAAAACATCGAACCTCAGTGGTTAGGTTATACGCATTTTTACCAAAGAAATAGAAGTTAGAGCAACATTGTGCAGTGTTAATTAATGCACGAAATGGTTAAAAACATGTTTTAACAGGGCACAAAACACTTCAGCCGCTCGAAGACCGGGGCAGATCTCTGTTAGTTAGGGAGAATACTTATCACGTACCCCTGAAAGGTATTCAAAATTAGGTTGTTTTGATAGAAATACACCTATTCCTATCAACCCAAATGCTCGTACCGTGTAAAAGTCGCACCGGCAGCTTATAAAAGTGCGACTCATACAGGGGTATTTCGAGGACAAACTGGATGCTGATACAAATGTACGTTCGAAAGAGCTGTTTCTAATTCTTTCCACAACGTCTCCGTTGGTGAGCCTTTTTTTTTTTATCCGAAATGACAAAATGCTAATCTTATAATTTCTCCGCAACGGTGGAGACACAGTGGGTGAATTTCACTTCCCTCCCGAGAAAACAATTTGATGGGCATCGCTGTTCTTTGCTCGTGTGTGGTTTGAATACCTCTCCTCGCCAATACCCCATAGCTGGCTGAATGTCGTGCGTTTAGCGTCCGTTTCCGTGTGTTTAGCGTACGTGTACGTGCAAAACTGCATGTCCGGAGGGTTCTATTCGAGCGCCGCTAATATTGGATTGTTCGTGAAATTCCTGTTGCCTAGGGTGATGTGCCTTCAGCTGTTTCGCCGCATTGAAGCCGGCGGAACAATGCCTAAGCGGCTCGGCCTTGAGGTTAAATTCCCGGCAATGAAGCGTACTGTTTACGTGCAGATGTACGTGAATTTTGCTTGCTTCCCGTGCGGCTTGCTTATAACTTTCCGCCGGCAGTTAAGATGGATAAGATCCTTAAGTGTGACCCTTCAAATGAAAACCGGCTGTACAGCGATATGTTTTTTGCAAATAAAATGTTAAAGTTTTACCATTAAAATGAAAGTAATCCAACGGTTTTTTTAATGCGGTGTTGTTTGTTATAATGTACAATCTGGTCTAAGTTTTAAGTCTGTGGATGAAATCCTTAACTGTTACATTGAAGCGAAAGCCACGAGCAGTACTTTCCTGTGGTGCTGTTTATTTTGCTGTGCAAGGTCGTTCATGCTTTTGAGTCTGTGGATGAAATCCTAAGTGTGACAATCAGATGAAAGCTAGTGAGCAGTACTTTCCTTTATTACGCTGTACAAGTTGGTTCAAGCTTTTGAGTCTTTGGATGAAACCCTAAAACATCACATTAAAATTAAAGATACTGAACAGTACTTTCCTATGACAAAGTTCGTTTACCTAGAAAACAAATGTCAAGTTTGAGCCTTAGCGCTCTTGGGAGGTAAGGGTTCAAGATGGAGGCGAGCTCCGCATACGAGACAAAATCTGTTTGATTTCACGTCCACACAGCAACAACAGCCACAAAATAGTTTGTAAGAGATACGTTGCACCTCAGAACATTACGGAACTTGTTAAGTCAGCCGTCGGTTCCGCATTGAAAACTGCAGTAGAGCAGCACAGGGCTTTGTCATGGACTTTATTGATCATTCTTACTTTCACGTCAGAACTCTTTTCAAAAAGACCACTCGTACATTTTTATCATACCTAAAAATTTAAACATCTGGTGCAAATATTGTTTTTTTTGTAACAGTTTGGATACACGCTGAGCTGTCCAGGTGACAGATGCAAGTAGGTAAAAGGGTCAATAACCGAGAACAAGTTATTAAAAACACAGCTTAAAATGATGAAAGACAATTATTGACGGTGCTAACAAGTGTTGAAATGTTGGAGGATTGAATCGCTGAAAGAAAAGATTTTAATAAGCGGAGAACAGCTGGAGAAAACAATCAGTTCCAGCATGAGTTCATGATCCGATCGTAAGCTTTTTTAAACTCTTGCAGCCAATGTTTAGAAGTTTGTGGGCGGGCGACCGATACACTGTCTTGAGTGTTTGTCTCAATTACAGAGGCATGATAAGAATTGGGGCGTGTAGAGAGGCAGGCTAAGGGATTGGGGCGAGGATAGAGGCGAAAAAGGGCGAGGGGGCGGGAGGATTTGACTCGCTGCAGAGGAGATAATTTAACAAATGTTCATCAAGAAACGAGCAGCACAGACCAAACACTATAAACCACGTTGAACAGTTAATCAGCTCCCCGTCAAATATCGCATCATTAGTCATTAATCAAAGCTTGGAATGATGTCTTTGTCTTATCTAGAACGAAAACGTTGCAGGGCGTGTACTCGCCATTAACGCATTTGGCGCACTATGTTTAATTGAAGACAATGTAAATGAAAAAATAAAAAATACAAACTGAAGGAAGCTGAGCAGTTGGCATTTTATGTAGCGTGGCCAAGGAGGTGAACTTTTGGTTAATCTATCTAATGATCAGAGAGGAGGACTTGAACCTGGGACTCCAGATAACAAGTCCATACGGTGATCTAACCACTAAATACTGAAAGCTGAGTAACTAACCACCTTGGTGCTCTTGGCGGACTTCATTCCAGGGCCCTGAGCTACTGGTCTCATTGAACGATCCTCGGAGGGCTCCTTGTCAGGATGTTCCAGGTATTCTTTGGTTCTAAACGAGAGCCTGATTTCATCCAAGCAGTGCATCAGTTCATATGTTTGTGAGCTGGAGAAAATTACCTGGGCAAGAAAGGCAAATAAGAGCTTTCGTTATTAGAATGATCTTTGGAGTTTTGTTAACACTAACGGGTACTCTTACTGGCTTTTCTTGGTCACATGGGAAAAACTAAATTCAATTGTGGCCAGTGCGCGCTACAATTTGAAACATTTAGCTTGCTTACGACACAGTGAAAAGTGTACTTGTGTATGCCGTGGTTTAAAAGTGTTTCTGGTTTGAAAATTTTAAAACTAGTTTGATGTTTGTTTCCCTTTGTCTCAGCTTCATCCCTGTAATCCACAACAAATAAAAAACAAAAATCAAGCGGGTTTGAAAAATTTCAAACCAAATAACATGCCCTCACAAGGCCAACCTGTTTAATTAAAAAAGCAGACAGATCTAACCAGTGGATAAATCTAGTAACATTAGCATATTTAATTTAGTAACAGTGGCATATTTGAACCAGAAAATCAAATCAGCCTTCCACCAGGATACACAGAGCAACATCGAAATTATGCACACGCAACAATTCCAAAGTGGAATGACCGAATTAAGGGCGGGCTAGTGCCTGCAATTTCATGGGCGCAATATTGCAGTGTTGTTGCAAACGGGCAGCAATGCCGAGGCACTGTCCCGTTAAATTAAAAGTGAGTGAGTAAATGTACAGTTAGCTTCTCTTAATGTGGACGTGCTAGGGTATTTTTCGGCTTTGGAAAGAAAAGACTGAAGTGGGGTCATACTATTGATGTACGTTTTGGAGAAGTGTCTGTTAGGAGGGATAGTATCAAGTCTCATACCTCTTTATGTTCCAAAAGAGGAATAGAGTCCGTTAACAACGTCAGCCACAACCTTGAATAAAATGATTTAAAATAGTGTTAGTGTGACTGATGCTACAAATAAGGCACGACGAGTCCAAGAGAATAGATGAAGGAACGGTAATAAACAAATATTAAGCCAATTATTTAAGGTTCAACAACTGGGCTGAGTTGCATAAAACCTAACGCCGGGCGTAACTACTAACGTCAGACGTTAAAATAGTGACTTTGATTGGAGTGAACGTCTGACGGTAGAAGTTACGCCGGACGTTAGGTTTTATGCAACTCGCCCCTGGTGATCAACAAATGATGTAGTTGCAGGGCTCGTCAAAAGTCTGATCTGCTCGTCTGGAACACGTAAAGTTTGAAGTCGAGCAAGGATAGGACACAGGCAAAGGCCTGGGCAAACCGTCTGTCAATATCAAACATTCAAGAGCGAGAGACGTCACGTCAAACACAAGGAACAGAGTTCAGAACAAAACAAGTCACGGTGTGTGATTCCCTGTGTTTTCCTTACGAATTGTTAATGGCTTGGGAATTTTTTTCTTAACCTGGGCTACTGGTGAGAAATTGGCTCGGCAAGGTCGATTTAAAGTGTTTTGTCGAGCCCTAAGATATCGAAACCTGTCACTAAGGACAGACTAGTAAGGAGCCCCGAAACCCTAGGGATAAAATTTAGACTTTGAGGCAATCGCACACTTTCCCGGAAAAATATAGGTAGCCCCTACTAGATCTCATTATGCCTTACTGTGCTGTATGTTTTTGTGACGTCAAACCGAAAGGTTGTTGAGCGTTTTCCCTAGATCTACCACTTGCGGTTTTTTTTAAAAAAAGGAAGTTCGGGTTCCCGGGACGCCTGCCCTTATGGCTGTCCCTTGGGTTTATCCGTCGCCCAATCCAGCAAATCCGCACATTGTTCACTAGTAAGAAACGTTTCCAATAAAACTCGTTTTGACTGGGAAGCCAAGGTATGGCCGATTGGAGAGAGAGTTTTCTCTTCCGCCTTGCACCAGCGCTGCCATTCTCTGGCGGGTACGTGCGGCGATCCGCGTGTGCTCCAAGCAGAAAAGAAGGAACTGCTCGTTGGATTGACTATGGATTTGTCGCATTAAATATCAACCTAGGGCATCACCCAGATGTAACTCCAAGATGTTCTACAGAGAAACGTCGAACTTCTCGGGATCTATAGCAACAAAATGAACAACGCATTTTATCGATTTACTTAACAGGTGCCACGCAGTAATCACAAGAAACTTCAGCTGTATGACAAGCAAGTCACACGACTATGCTTCAAAAATATTTTTCATCCAAGATCATGTAGGATAACCTAGCTAGGCGATCCAAATTGTTTGTCATCAAGGATTTCCATCGAACACTTTGCATGGCGTGCTGGCACAAGAAAAAAGTTTGAACGTTTAGCAGGGACTTCCTATACAAAGAACTCAACTTATAATTTTAACAATTCGTTTGAAACTTTGTTTATCAAACTTTGGCGGTCCTTAACCCCTCCTATACGGGTCACAAGTATTTCTTTTACGTTCTAATATACTTCCAAATTGTTTTCATTCCATTTAAGGCCATTATATATTCGACAGAACAGCCGAAATCGCGTGACTTCGCCGAACTTGGTTCCACCAAACATAGGGAGCGTTTATCGCCAAGACCACAGTAGATTTATCCGGCTTGCAATTAATCAATAATTACTTCCTACACAAAACAAAAACCACAGATATCTCGAGTCCAATATCGTTAATGGCTTTTAATGAGACCACGAGGCTGCTCCAGGCTTTTGTTTTCTTCGTCGAATGCAACAATATTGGAGCAGAATATGAGCTCATTCCGCCGTCATATACACTCTCAGTTAGCGATCTGTCATGCGATCGTTAACGGTACTTCAAACAGCACGAGAGCTTAAAACGACGCTAATTTAAACCACTTTTTCGTCTGTGCTGATTAAAACTGGTATTTCCATCATAATGTTGCAGAATTGCGTTTGCGTGCAAACTGTTGGAAGCAAAACCTGCCGTAAAGAGCCTGAAGAAACAATGCACTTAAGATTTAATCGAGCTGCGGATAAAAATTCTAATGGCTGCAAATGAGGCGGGTTTGCTTATGTCACGGGTAGGCGTTTCTTTGTTTCAGTCCGTTTACAAGCTTTTATGTTTTCCCGGCTTGTCAGAGGAGAAGAAAAGTAAGATAAAAGCACGAAGAAGGTTTTTTACACTAACAAAGCAATTAACTTAACGCATATGAACGCGAAATGCTACTTAGTAAATGTGTTTTCGTGAGAGGCGGCAGCGCACAAAGAAAAGCTGGCGGTATCTGGGCGGAGAGGCTGGGGTTACAGCGACAAAATATCCATAACTGCGGCTGAAAGCATTGAAAGTGCGCGTTCTCATTGTCACGTATGAGAAAGACTTCCTTGAAAAGCAACACGGAACTCAAACTTTCGAGAAAAAACAATTCAAAACTTAAAAATCCTGAAAAACAAGCCATCTTCAAAAGCAAACAGTGCCACGTGTCTATAATCCTTAAAAGCCCCATTTAGATGATCGCACTTAAGGATTTCATCAAAAAATACAATGCAAAAAGATGAAAACGTTAACTTAGAGGTTACCAAACGTTCGTTTACTTAAGGGTACACCTTTCTTTTCAATTTGCAATTTTCAAAAGCTAATGTTAGTGCTTTTACAACACAATAAACAGAACCACAGTAGACCAAAGTATTGCTCCCTCTTGAATGGTCACACTTAAGGATTTCATCCACAGCCTCAAAAGCGAGAACAGTCTTGTACAGCATAATAAACAGTACCACAGGAAAGTACTGCTCAGTGAGATTTCATCTACAGACTTAAAAGCTAGAAACAGGCGACTCACCCGACTCTACGTCTTGGTACTGGAGTATAAGGGTTCTATAAGTTTTTATATTCTTTCAGATGATTTGAAACCGACAACACCAATATTCCAACATAAGAACCTAAGACATATGTTTCAAAATATCTTGACGCAGTAAAAGCGCGCAGCAAAGACGTAGAGAAAAGCAGAATGTTTATGATTGAATTACAACTTACAGTTTTATCAACGGTTTTCAGTTGGGTGTCGAAAGCAGTTTGTGTTTGAATTCGTTTTTACCTAAACACGTTCGGTAGTTAATTACAAAATAATTTGATGTGCCGCGTAGCACTGTAATGAGATTAGTAAACATGTAAAGTGATTGTATGAGTGCTGGAAGTGAGCAATACTGCCCTACATAATTTCCCCTCGTCTATTAGCCTGAAAGAAGAAATTAGAAATGAGAACCAGGACCAAAGAATAATCTTTGACTCCGGCGGGATTTGAACCCACGACCTCCGGATTAGTTCATCGTCGCTCTATCAACTGAGCTACGAAGACAAGCTGGTAGCAGGTTTTTACTAATTATCTTTACTAATAGTTAGTTACAAAACACGCACTCACTTTCTCAACAAACGAGAAGAAACACACAGGCGAGTTTTCCCGAGTGACAAAGTTTCGAGTTCTGACTGGTTCATTGTTTCCTCTAAAGAGGAAGGTTTTTCCATCGAGAAGCCAGTATCCCTGGATCCAGTGCTGCTTACATACAGATTTGGGAGGAGTAATTACTTTTGGTTCTGATTTTAGGACGTCAAATTGAACAGGAATAACAGCGACAATGCTAGAAAGAGCAGAAAACTGGTATCATTCAGGTTATATTTGTCTTCCAAGAAGCCGCTAATACGTGATCGTACATACTTTATTTACAGTGGATTCCCAGTTTCTAGGTCAATAAGCCATTATTACGCCTATACCGGTATGCGAACAATGTCTACCACCACACGCACATTGCTTCAACTCTTAACTTAAGTGAAATATTTCGCCTGTTTGAAGAGACCACGCTCTTAAATTTAGAAAGTTTATTTATTTTAAGATGTCGCGGTTTTCTTGGCCAAGCCGGCGAACTAAACAAAAGTAAATATTTACTCAATCTAAAACAAATCTGATTTCCGCCATTCTCCAGACTTAAACAGAAAGACACATTGATGCCATTGCGATATATCTATGTTCGTCAGTTCTTTTTTTTTTTAAAGAACCCCTTATCTAGATTATTAATAGTGGCAAGTACATATGAAATTAACGTGCTATCCAAACGTAAGTGGGATATTTTCACCCTTTTGAAGAATACGCTCTTAAATTTAGAATTCTTTTTATTTAAGATGTCCGTCTTTTTTGTCCAAGTCGGCGAATTTAAAGGGGCAGTATCACGAGGATTTTGCTCGCGTTTGACCGCACTGAAAAGCCAATAGTCACATTAACATATATGAAAACCTAACAATATTGGTCATTTTCTTGTTCAGACACCATACTAATTCAGCGAAGCTATTACCAAGTGTCTTTGGCCACGGATGGCCATGATGGAAGTAGATTACAACTTGAAAACGTCCGGCGAACGTTTTCAAATTCTGTGCTTGTATCTTGCAAAAATCATTGAAAACTTATTATGGTTTGCTCTCCTTGCAAAAATTCACTTGATATCCTCCTCTTGGTGTTCCAGGAGCATTTTGTGTGTGAGTGAAGGCATTTAATCTCAATTTCAGGAAGTTTTGACGAAACGCGAGGAAAATCCCCGTGCAACTGCCCCTTTAAAGTACAAAAATATTAATGCAATCCAAAATAAATCGTATTTCACCCACATTCCAGACAAAGACAGAAGAAAACATCGATGCAAATATGATACATCAATGATCTTCAGTGTTTTCTTTTCTTCCTTTTTTTGTTTTGTTTTAGAAATAAGAGAACCTTATGTAGATTATTAATAGCGGGACGTACATATGAAATCAATGTTCTATCCAAATCTAAGTGAAATATTTTCCTCTCCTTGAAGAAGACGCTCTTAAAATTAGAATTCTTTTTATTTCAAGGTGCCTGTTTTTTTTTTTGTCCAAGCCGGCGAATCTAAAGTACAAAAATATTGATGCAATCCAAAATAACACGTATTAATCCGACATTCCAGACTAAGACAGAAAACACTGATACTTTTATGATATCGATCTCCTTTAGGTGTTGTTTTTATTCTCTTCTTCTTTTTTATCTTTTAGGAAAAAGAAAGACCTGATTTAAACTATTAATAGCGGCATCTACACCATAGTAAAAATCAATGGGCAATCGTTGATTAGCAACGAAACGTCTATGATGAAAAAGCCAATCAGAATTGAGGATCTCAACACCACTGGGAATGTCCTTCCATCCTGTTTTCAAAAGGTATTTCTTTCGTTCAAAATCAAGGGGGGGTCATTTATAAACACTACACACGCAGCTGAATAAGATTACAGTTCTAGAATGACACGTCCACGCGACAATGCGAAAATACATCTAAAGAAAGAAAAAGATATGCAATCGCTGTATCAAAACAGTTAAGGAATAATTTACTGCATTAGCGTATAATCTTAGACAGATTAGTGGATATTAAGAATCCGCGAATTTGATAGGCTCTTCCACTGTAGAATCTACACCCCTAGTCGAGAGGTGCTGGCGTGTTGTCTTTAAAAAGTAAAATTAGCGTCTTAGAATGCCTTAGAAACACAGTTTTGCGAACTAATTGTTTAAGGGGTTGGGGTGGGTGTTACTGGACAAGATGATAGAAAAGAAGAGACGGGACGTGTGTCGGTCAACTCTTAAAACAGCTTATTACTGTAGGATTAGTATGCCGCATTATTCAGGGCCCTTCTTATCCCGAATTACTTCAAAATTGGATTTATCGTATTTTACGCCCTCTCGGTCGACCGAGCGGTGAAGTCGACAGTGAGTAATAAAACACGAACACGAAGAGAAACAAAATTTCTTTTCGATTCAGATTGTTCTTTTCGGTGCTTAACGAGTAAGCCCAGTGTGCGAGTAAACTCTGGCTCACAAACTAAATTTGTAAAGACTTGCTTTGAATTTGTATAAAAAATATTCTTGCGAAGCGGATTACAGGAGGCGAGAACAAAGCCTCCAATCTGTAAGTCATTTTCAGCTTTACGAAACTTGAGGTTTATGTAAACAGCGTTTCTCCACTAGCCAGTAGGAAGATTACTTCTATGTTAACATGGGCGCCTATTTAGGGTGTTAAGTTTCAAAACGCCCTTATGACGACTTTAAGCGATAAGGGTGCTTCCTGGGGGGGTATAATAAGGTCAAACTTTAGGTCACAGTTTCGTAAAACTCGGCGTAAGCAGAACTTAGTCAATGCAACCAGTGTATCGTCAATAAAGTCCTGAAAATACTGTTGATGACCTGTCTTGGTACCTCTTAAGGGTAAACGTAACTTAGGGGCAACGACCGTAAAAGATATTCTGGTACATTTTATGTCTTTTATTCAAAATTTGCCAGAAGCTCCTCCATTAATTTTATATGGGGGTCTCCTTGGGGTGGAGGGGAGGGGAGAGGGCAAACGACGAGAGTGACCTTGCAGTGTAAAAGATTACACGGTATCGGTAGTGGTAGTATCCCATACAATTGCAAAATCGCCACAACAACTCACACTGGTCCTAAGAAGGGAAAATAACCGTTCGCATTAGACTGAGAGGTGTCTCTATTAAAGAGGCCACAGATACGACGTCACTGCAATAGGCTCTTGTTATTATTAGAGAGGTGCCTTATGACGGATTTGAACACGGGTCTACCTTAAGACAAATCCAAGTGCCTCACCACTGGTCACGTTGCCTTCCGCCAAGGAAATCAATGGGAGTGATTCCACCGTACTATGAATAACACATTCCTTCTTGAGTGGGTTGTGTGATGTGAGGTTAACAATGGAATAATGGCGACTCCCCTCCGATCGTTGAAACTACATGGGTCAAATGGAATTGTTCGCCACAGGTAACTTGTATAACCTGACCTGTTCGTTCGTTCATCGTTCATTCGTTTACTCAGACGCCACGATTAACATAAACCGTTTTATTATCTAGAGCGACTACAGCGACAGATTTTTATTTACCTTTGTGGAGCAAGTTTCGACGTCAGAAGTGAGATAAGCAGGTTTGCAGCTTCGTGGAACTTGCCCTCTTCATACATCTTATGAAACTCACGGTATTTACCTGTCACAAAACAAATAATAATAATACCGACCATGATAAACTACGGTGACAGTTGATAAAGCTGAAAGTGAGGAAAACCAGTTCCGCAAAATCGGTTCCAAGCGCACGAAGAACTTTCCATGATTTCGACCAGACAAAGAAAAGTGCGACCTTTTTCCATAACATTAAGCAAACCTATGACCTTCAAGTTGAAGGAATAGAGCGGAAAATTTTGGGAAGTGTGAAAGGCTTTTTTGCGATTTATTATATTTATTGTATTTCTTTCTAGTATTTAGCATAGTTATTTCTTTACGTATTGTACTGCGCTTTCGATCATTTTATGTAAAAAGCGTATTAGAAGTAAATAAATAAATTATTATTATTATTATTGTTATTATTATTATTATTATTATTATTATTATTATTATTATTATTATTATTATTATTATTATTATTATTATTATTAAGGCTAAAGCTGGGTGGGGTGCTATTCCACCGTAAGGTTACCTCTAACATTTTGCAAAGTTTCTATGGCGAGACATTGTGGAGCAAAGCCATTACTTGTCTGAGGAAACATTACGCTAAAAACACCAAGTTTCAAAGCTTCGGCTTCCAGGTCGAACTTTCCATACATTTACTACTTAACAATCACGGCTCCAATGAGTGTGCAAAAGAAGAATAAACAAAAGACATATCCAGGCGGCCAGAAGCTGTCCCCCTCAGTCGCGACTGCTATTCTGAATGTTCAATTAAAAAAAACTTTGCGAACTTACTGCAAAGTGCGTCTCTCTATTCAGGTACAATAACACAGTATTTGCGACAGAGGTAATTCTCCTAGTTAAGCTATCAATAAGATGTCAGGGCTGGATTGAGACGTAACTGGAAGTGGACGTGGACACGGACTCAGATTCATTCTTAGTAAGTAGATCTGATTTCTTACCCAGAAAAGTAAGTCGATCACTCAGAAGCATGGCGGATCCAAGATTGTCGATCAAATCAAGGTTGGAAAATCCGCCGCTGCTACAGTACTCTGCCAAAAACCTTTGTAGTGGAAAAAGAAAACATGCATCAACACAAGGACAATTACATCGCCCACTTGCTGGAGAAGACACCTGGAATGACTGAAAGAGAGAAGGCACACGGCATGACTCCTTACACGCTTAGCAAATCCGTAAGATTGCGACCACCGGAATAACAATTGGTGTCTTGGTCGATAGTCAAATGTTCTACGGTGCGGGCCAACTCCACGACAAATTCTCCAGCACTATGCCCAGCCACCCATCTATGATCGGGGCTGGAATTGACTGACTCTGACTCTCACGTGAGTCACTCGGACGCTCGCCAAGACTTTTCGTTTCGTGTCTGCGCGGGAATGGTCTATAAATTGAAACGAAAGTAGCGCCTGATCGCAGGATAAAATAGGCCAGAATATGTACGTATGTGTCAGTATATATAGTTTGCAATACAAACCTTTCTGAAATAAACGCAGCAAAAGAAGAATCCTATAAAAAAATGAAAGCAGGGGGAGTTAGAATTTTCACGGTCATGGAAAAGAAAGGCTACGCTTTCTCAAATATCGTCCATTGTGGTGATGTGTGCTAATGTACATAGTGGTTCTAGATTTTTGATTCTGTGGATGAAATCTTAAAGTATGACCATTCAAATGAAAGCTATATTGAGCAGCACTTTCCTGGGGTGCAGTTTACTGTGCCGTACAAGGTGGTTCGGTGATTACAACTTTCGAGGTTTTTAAAAGCTACACACCTAGTAACTAAACTGTTTTCAGTTTGTCACGACCACTGAATGACCTTCTGCACGGCGCTCGGGTGCTCTAGCCACTCACCATAAAGGGAGACGCGTGGCGAGCAAAGTCATTAATTTAACATGTCACATATATTCTTGACACTGCTTGGACCAGTAATGTCGAAGGCGTCTAGGAATGTGCAACGAGGTACTTAACTTTGAACATGGGCAGTCTGGACTGCCATACCTTTGATCTGAGGCACCAAGCCAAAGCCGCGCCCAGTCTGCCACTCTTTAGTGCCTTCATGCTCATAGTCTTACAAATAGATTGCGCTGAAAAGTAAACACAGGAGGCCAATTACAAACCATAACAAGAAGCAACTCCATCGTACGGCCAGCAAACCTACCAGCTCGTCACCATGACCATTTTTTGCCCTGAAGACCCCGTCCTTGTATAAACGGGTTCCAATGTGAGAACTAATGCTCCAGGCATTTCAGTTTATTGCCAGGCAAAATTAACTTTTGTTAATAGACACCGGCCAGTCTGCATGGTTCACGCGTTGTTTGGCCGCGAAAAGATTAAAAACGGACGGCGAAGTCTCCTTGTTTGCCCGCTTGCCAAACCGGATAACTGCAACAACGAAACCCAACGAAAGTTTTCTTAGACTACTGTTAGTTTTCATTTAGAGGTCCATTGTTGAGATTTTAAGGTTTTCGTTGTGTAGAAGTCGACTGAAAGCCAAGAAGAGATAAATTTTTCGGAAACACGATATCAATTTTTAGGTGTTGCTGATACATGAAAAATATCGGAGGCTATAAACTCCATCCACACTAAGGCGTTTTAACAAGTCTCCGTTTTTATTTTGCCTGAAAACGTAGGGAAATATTTTTGTCCAAACAAGTGTTTTCCTGTCGTTTTACCCTGTCGATGCTAGCACGATTTCGTTTGGAAACGGGTATCATTTCATGCGTTCTACCGTCCACACTAAAACGATAGAAAATGACATGTCTACGTTTTCATCCTTCTGCGTATTTACCTGTCCACAATGAAAACGACACGTTTTCAAACGTCTCCACATTCGAAACCGTGTTCAAATGCCACTTCCCACAAATGACACCGGCCTCGATTTAAGGACACCAACCTCCTTGCGAGGTCATTAATTTGTCATTAACTACATCATTAAATTACTGATTACATTATTAATTACATCATAAATTGTATTGTCATTATTACATTACTACTGCACGGTCTAAAATTTCTCGTTTATTACGAGAACGTATTATCTGCACGGTTATCTGGCAGCGATGCCCGCAACTGAAAACTAAAAAAAGGAGGAATTTTAGAAACTCTAAAGACAGATTCAACGATACTCGGCGCATGGACTACTTGCATTCGCTTTGAAGAGATAAGAAATTACTACGACTTAGAAAAGTTAAATGTGCTTTCCACGGCCATGGTTGTTAAACATTTAACAAGGACTTTATTTACCCAGAGAACAAGCGACTTCTGCCACTAGTACCAGTTTCAATTCAACAGTAGTTGTCCTTTTCTTTATTTTTTTTTCGTTAATCACACAAGGGAAGCAAAAGCTGGAAACAAAACGGCAAGATAAAGATTCTGCTCCAGGGCTCGAGACTGACTTTTCAGCCTAGTAGCCAAGTGGCTAGTGAGAGGTTTGATTTCACTAGCCAAAACGAATTTTCACTAGCCAGACTGTTTTTTTTGCATAATCTTATACTGTGTTTAATACATGTATGTCTAATTTTTAGCCGAGTTAAGTGCTGTAAATATGCCTCTCTGTAAATCTCAAGAGTGAAGAACTTGAATATTAACTATTCTTTCCAACGGTTAAAGATCCTCACGCAGAATACAAATTATTATGTGCCTTCAGGGCAAATTCTCAGGCACGATGTAGTTCACGTCTCTCTTTTCTGTTTCGGTCAGATCATGACGAATAACTCGAACAGTTAACCTTACATGAGCATGTCCTCGCACGGAGAAATGTTGGGAAACAAGACTAACATTGTATGAACGTTGTTAGGTACGGAGAAACGTCAAAAAGACAAGCATGATACAGCACTCAACTCACGTACGGAAAAACGTCTACAAGAGAAGACTAGTGAACTATGAGGGTATATCTGAGTGCGGAGGAACATTAAGCAGAAAAAAACTAATAAGGTTCCAACTTACTAAGGTACGGAGAAATGTTGAGAAGTCATATCGAACACGTTGGTGGCAAATGCACTACAGTAGGGAGAAAAGTTGCCAACGTACCAAGATACAGAGACTAATAAAATATGCAACTACTAACTTACGAACAAACGTTATTAGACAAAACTAATTCTGCAAGAATGTGTGTGACATAGGGGAGAACTCCGAATGGACAAACTATTACAGTGGGACAATAAATTACAGAGAAACGTGAATGACACAACTAAGATCGCCCTAACGTACAGATAAACGTTAAGAAGACAAGACTAATACCCTATGAGCATACCAACGTACAGAGAAACGCTAAGCAGTGTCCACTTATCGTACGAATGTACTAACACACTGACAACCTTAGGAAGAGCAGAACAATGTCGTGCGAACGTACAAAGAAACGTTGAGAAGGCCGGACTAATATATCGACGAACCTACTTACGTACAGAGCAACGTTGTGAAGACGTTATGTAGAGAGAAACACTGAGAAGAGAAACTATTGTATGAACGTAGCAATTAATGGAAAAAAGTCAATAACAGAAGACTAAAGAGCTGTGTGAACCTACTCACGATTACACAAATATCATATGAACGCACTAATGGACCTTTCAAGGAAATGTATGGTGAAACGTTCTGAAGGCAGCTAATTCCGTTCGAACATAGAAATGACAGAGAAAACGTTGCCAACTGAGACAAGAATTAGTAGGGAGAAACGTTGAGAGGACAAAAAGGTATCATACGAACATTATGATATCCTCTTACGGAATAAGTTTTAGTTTCTGCTCACTCAATTTGCTTTTGGGATCCAATCATCAGAAGCAATATTTAGTTTGGTTTCCATCCGGTGCTTTAGTGCTTTGAAATTTTCACTAGCCAAAATGGCTAGTGAAAGCGCAAAACTTACTAGCCAAAACGGAATTTCTACTAGTCTGTGACTGGTTGGCTGCCGTTAGTCTCGAGCCCTGTGCTCATTAAGAATTCATTATAATAAACTATCTTCACATGCCCAACGAGTGGAATCGTATTTGAAGTAAGTACAGCTACAGGTACGTGAGGGAAAAAAACAACTGGGTTACATTGCTCCTATCTTACACATGTCAAACGTTTAGAATCTAAACGAACTAAACCATGAACCACGCAAAATCGCTCTTGACATTTGACATTTTGCAAAACCACGTTCTCATTCTTTGTCTCATAGATTGCATCACTGTTAACAAGTCAATGAAAGTGGATGGCTGTGAGTTCACAAGTCAGTTTGCCTCTTGCTCGCGGTAGGAGTTTTCTTGAAGTGCTTTTCAAACAACAATTCGTAGAAATCCAAAGGTTTGAAGATGTCCAGGTACAGCTGCTGTTGCTGTTCGAGGGGCAGTGTCTCCATCGTTTGTTTCACGTGTTTTGGGAAGCGAGGAACAACATTTGAATAAACACTCTTTTCTGTATTCTCCATCCTTTTCTTGGACTCAAAACGCGCCTCTCTCTTGAGTTCCGCAATCGATCAGCTTTCCACACAAGCACACTTAACTCTGAGGAATCTCAGCTGCGTTGGGTCGTTTATATACCCGTTAAAGAAGGAGTGGCCTCGACCGTAAGACGTCATTAATATTTGCGTACTACGACTTCATTCAGTAACATTTTTTTAAATCTCGCGTCATTACTGTAAATTCAGGCTGCATATCTATTTGTAGCGCTGTTTTTCAATTTTCTCAAATTTCTCTAATTACCTTACCTAATAAGTACATTATTGCTGTAAACTCAAGCACAATGCATACTTCAATGTTGTTTTTTAATTCTTACTTTCTCTCATTACCTTACCTATTAGTACATAACTACTGTTAAGCCAAGCTAAGCGTCTATTCCAAAGTTGTTTTTTCACTTTCTCTAATTACATTACCTACTTAGTACATCATTATCATATGAACACTCAAACCAACTATTTATTTTCATGTTGTTTTTTCAATTCTCACTTTCTCTGAATCCAATAACTGATTTGTACATTGTTACTGTGAACTCAAGTCAACTTTTTTTATTTCCAGTCTATAATTGCATCACCTAATAGATAAATCATTACCAACTGTTTAGGCATCGACCGTTAGAAAGGTGATGCGGGGGGGGGGGAAGGGTGCCACCGATCGTGACGGGAAGAAAGATCTTTTTTAAGCGGAAGAGAAAGAAAAATAAAATCGGGCTTAAAGAAATGCGTCTCCAAGCTGAAAAGTACAAGTTAAGTGAAAACAAGTGACGACAAATGCCCTGGTCCAATCGAGGCTGGCGGTTTTGATCGCAAAATAACAGCAAATATATTAACTGTCTTTGGGCGACGTCAGCTATGTAGGCTAGATTGGCCTTTGGTGGAGTTCCTGTTTTATCGGACAACTTGCGAAATAATGAGGGGTTCAGTTTTAAAAATGAAGTTGGTTTTAGGGATGATTGAAAGTGATCTTCCTACCATGCATGTGGGCATCTTTGGTGACTTTTAATTTTTGTATCAACAAAATGTTGTCTTAACTGATTGTTATTTTCCCTTTTGGTCCTTTTCCACTGGTTACTTTTATTGTAAGGACACGGAATGACTGCCCTCAAAATTACAGCGGTGTAAAGGGATAACCAACTGTCCCTGAGCTGGGTATCCTGTATCATTAACAGAAAAAATAGAAGAGAAAACAAATTCGTGAAAGTTGAAAATTACTGACAAACCCCTATCACTGTATTAAAGGACAGTCCCTTATTTTAACTTTGTTTTTCATTTCTTACTTGTTTTAATTAAATTACCTTCTACGAACATCCTTACTATAATCTCAAGCAAACTGTTTTTTCAAGGTCTTAATTCAATTATCGCTTTCTCTAATTACATTACCTAATACGTATATCAAGCCAACTGTTTGTTTCAACGTTGTTTTTGATGTCCAGTTTCTCTAATTACATTACCTAATTTGCACAAATCAAAGGCAAAGTCATGCCCCCTGTTTATTTTTAACGTTGTTTTTAAATTCTGAGTTTCCCTAATTACATTACCTTATAAGTACATCATTAGTCCAAAGTCAAGCCAACTGCTTATTTCAACGTTGTTTTTACTTTCTCTAATTACATTGCCTAACAAGTGCATCGTCAAGGCAATCTCAAGCCAACTGTCACTAATTACATTACGTGATAAGTACATCATTAGTCCAAACGTAAGCCGACTGTTTATTACAATGTTTTTCAATTCTCACTTTCTCTACTGAATTACATTACGTAATAAGTACATTATCAACGCAAACTCAAACCATCTGTTTATTACAAGGTTGTTTTTCAATTCTCATTTTCTCTAATTACCAGCATTATGTAACAAGTACACCATGAAGGCAAACTCAAGCCAACTGTTTATTACAAGGTTGTTTTTTAATTCTCACTTTCTCTAACCACCAGCATTATGTAACAAGTACACCATGAAGGCAAACTAAAGCCAACTGTTTATTACAAGGTTTTCAATTCTCATTTTCTCTAATTACCAGCATTATGTAACAAGTACCTCATCAAGGCAAACTCAAGCCAACTGTTTATTACAATGTTGTTTTTTAATTCTCACTTTCTCTACTGAATTACATTACGTAATCAAGGCAGACTCAAGCCAACTGTTTATTACAATGTTGTTTTTTCAATTCTCACTTTCTCTTATTGCACTGCCTAATAAGTACATCATTACCTAATTAGTACACTATCACTGTAAGCTAAAAAAACACTGTCTTTTCAATGCTGTTTTTCAGTTATCACCTTCTCTAGTTTGCTCCTCTCTTTGCTCATCATTACGGCAAACTCAAACTCACTTTCACGCCATCTAGCCGTAGTGTATTTCAATATCATCAATGTTGTTTTTCAGTTCTCACTTTTTCTAATTACATTGTTTATGTTTAGTGTTTTTTTCTCAAGTTTCGTCCATTGATTATTGTCGTTATTCTCTGCTGAAAATTCAAGCCGTGCCAACTCTAGCCAACTGTATCAATTCTGACTTTCTCTAATTGTCTTACTTAATAAAGTACATCATTGTTCTAAAATCAAGCCAACAGTTTAGCTTTTATGTTGTTTTTTGATTCTCACTTTGCTTAATTACATTGCCTAATCAGTCCATCATTAGTTCAATTTCAAGCCAACTGCTTATTTCAAAATTGTGTGTCAAATTCTCACTTTATTTAATTACATTACCTAATCCGTCCACAATTAACTCAAGCTGACTGTTTATTTCACAGCAAAGTCACGCCGCTCATTTATTTTAAGCGTTGTTTTCTAATTCTCACTTTCTCTAAACATAATACCTAATTTGTACATTTATTTATTACTGGAAACTAAAGCCAACTATTTATTTCAATGTTGCTTTTCAATTATCACTTTCTCTATTTACATAACCTAATTAGTACATGATTACTGCAAACGTAAGCCAACCGTTTATTTCAGTGTTGTTTTTCAGTTCTCGCTTTATCTAATTACATTAATATACAGATTTAGCCAAGCCTAAAAGCGGAGCCGCCAAGGAATAAACTGGTGTTCGTTTCTCAAAAATAGTCCTGAAACTTTTCGGCTGAAATATATTTCGGGGCTTTTTTTGGCTCGTTCGCTTTCGAAAAGTGTTTCTCAAAAAGCCCGAAAGTGTTCCGTATTGTCCTTCAATATTTTGGGGATCTGTTCTGTAAAACCAAGCTCGAAAGGTCATTCTAGAGGCTGAGCACAGCTTGATTATTATTTTTTTTTTTCGGGCATCAAACTGAACACATTTCACTCACAAGCCGTCTTGCTTGGTGTTTGCAATGTTTCCATATCCTGTCATTAACTGTCAAGGCTTGTCAAATCTCCTTGGATTATTGGCTGTTCGCTTGAATGAACTTGAAACGGCGCTCATTTACAAAAACAAAATAAAAATTATTCGACTGTTTAAATGGGTTATCTTCATCGCGTTCGGATGTTAACAAATAACATGAACTGCCACTATTAGTCTGGTCAAAAATTTATACTGACATTTCACCGGCATTTTACTGGGATTATCCGAAAGAAATGGTTTGGGGAGCTTCGAAGCACTTGTAATAAACTTATCGAAGAAATGTCGCGTAGGTTTTAGCAGCCGCGAAAAAACTCGAGCACGTTGAGGAACACACGTTACTTACCGGATAAAATAGCTTTAAACTCAAAACTGCTTCGCTTATAGTTACTTAAGTAACCCTTATATTTCATTCTCTAACTTGAGACCATCGAGATTGAAAACAAACAAACACCAAACATGCTTAACTCTATGGCATAAGTTTTGCGGCTGCAAATTGTCTGAAATTGGAGCGCTTTTAGAAATGCACAGAACTGTTTTTGGAGGCTTTTCGGGTATAATAGGTTTAAACCGACAACTGCCTCGCTTATAGTTTTTCAAATAACTGTTATATTTCGTTCTCTAACTAGAGACCATCAAGATTCAAAACAAACAAACACCAAACATGCTTTAAATTATGCTGGCATATTATAAAGTTTTGCGGATGCGAAGTAAGCCTATATAAAGTCAGGCGCTTTGAGGAACGCACAAAACTGTTTTCGGAAGCTTTTGGGATAAAAAATCTTTAAACCGACAACTGCTTCGCTTACCAGATTATCACTTTGAAAACTTCTAGGACAAGTTGCACAAAGAGATGGATTGGGCGGTCAAAATTGAAAGCAAAGCTTGTACAGTTTTCCTGCGACTGTGCTTAGACCTACTGTTATGAATAAACAAACACAAAACAATGGACAGAGAAATCGTTTTTGAAAAACGTTTATTCCAAAACCCGTAAGTTTATACTTAATAAAATAAAATAAAACAAATTCTTAGTGAAATTCGCGTTACACTTCCAAAATCGTGGGTCGGTCCACGCGAGTGAAATCGGCTGAGCATGGCAAAATATTCAAGAATCTGTCACAAATCTAAGCGCGTTTTCTAAAAATGACATTTCTAATGACATAAATGAAATTTCCATTACAAAACATAATTTCTTTCACCGTAATACTCAAAATCATATTCCTTAGACCCTTTAAAAACTTCACTTACTCGTTTGTGTTTCAGAACAGGGCAAACTCTCCGCCATGAAGAAAACAAAGCGATGAAGTCCTTTGAAGGCAGCTTTCGTAACTTGAACTTTTCGCCTTCTACCAGTATTCTTTTGAACTTTTTTTTTCCATTTATAGATTTTAGATGTTTTTTTGTCAAGTCTAAAACTTCAGTACTCTCGAACAATCGTTTTGCTGAAGAAGCTTAAGCTTTTAAAGAAACCTCTTTTTCAAAAGCGACGATGGTCATGCGATTTCCCGCCAAGAAAAACGCCGGTTGCCCAGAAGCTAGGCTTGGATAAATTCTGCTCGTAAAATGGTTTATTCTGCCTGTCGGCAGTGCTCGTAAAAATCGCTTATTCTGCTCGAAATTCTGCTCGGACCCAAAAAAATTTTCGGCGCTTCGGGCCGTATTTATTTTCGCGAATACAGAACGGAGCCTGGGCCTAACCCCTAAAAACTAATTAGATATTCATTATGCGTAGCAAAATTGTAATTCATCTTACTTTATGTCACTACTATTAGACGAAACAGTGAATTTTTTCCATTTGTTTTTTAATTTAGTTTTCAAATTTTTTTTACATCTGTTATGCATATCATTAGTGCCGCTGATTTTCCCTTATTTTGCTCAAATTCTGCTCGAAAATGCCTTATTAAGCCGGAAGAATGCTTGCCTCAAAAATCGCTTATTATGCTCGAAATTCTGCCGGCAGAATTTATCCAAGCCTACCAGAAGCATCGCGCGATTTCCCGCCAAGAAAAGATGGCATTCTCTACCCCCCGTCGGTTTGTCTTGGGACTCCCCTCCCCCTCCCGCAGAGTCTGTGCAGACGGACGGACGTGCGGACGGACGGACGTGCGGACGGACGGACGGACGTACGGACGGACGGTTAGGTGAGTATTACTCGGATCGATAGGTTACCAAATTTCCTTACCAATGGAGCTGCGCTGGCGGGCTTTGCCCGCAGGCTCCGCTACTAAGAAGTCCATCATTAGTTCAATTAGTTAAGCAAACTGTTTCTTTCAATGTTGTTTGTCATTCTCACCCTCTCTAATTACATCACGTAACAATGAGTACTATATCATATGGTCAACAAATAACCTTTTGGAAGCGTGCACTTGCAAGCCAAATCGAGGCAACTGTTTACTTCAATGTTATTTTTCAATTCTGATTTCCCTAATTATCTTACTTAATAAAGTACATCATTGTTCTAAAATCAAGCCAGCAGTTTAGCTTTTATGTTGTTTTTTGATTCTCACTTTGTCTAATTACATTGCCTAATAAGTCCATCATTAGTTCAAAGTCAAGCCGATTGTTTATTTCAACGTTGTTTTTCAATTCTCATGCTCTCTAATTACATTGCCTAACCAGTCCATCATTAGTGCAAAGTCAAGCTAAGCCGATTGTTTATCTCAATGTTGTTTTTCAATTCTCACGCTCTCTAATTACATTGCCTAATCAGTCCATCATTAGTTCAAAGTCAAGCTAAGCCGATTGTTTATCTCAATGTTGTTTTTCAATTCTCATGCTGTCTAATTACATTGCCTAATCAGTTCATCATTACAATGTAGTTCAAAGTCAAGCTAAGCCGATTGTTTATTTCAATGTTACTTTTCAATTCTCACTTCCTCTAATTACGTTAAGTCCATCATTTATAGTTCAAAGTCAAGCTGATTGTTTATTTCAACGTTTTCAATTCTCATGCTCTTTAATTACATTGCCTAATCAGTCCATCATTGGTGCAAAGTCAAGCAAAGCCGATTGTTTATTTCGATGTTGCTATTCAATTCTCACTTTCTCTAAAAACATTATCTAATCAGTTCATCATTAGTTCAAATCAAGCAAACTGTTTATCTCAATCTTGTTTTTCAATTCTCGCGCTCTCTAATTACGTAACAACGAGGACTATATCATATGGCCAACAAATAACCTTTTGGTAGCTTGCACATGCAAGCAAACGCAAGCCAACTGTTCACTTCAATGATGTTTTTCAATTCTGACTTTCCCTAATTACCTAACTTAATAAAGTACATCGTTGTTCTAAAATTTTTTATTCTCACTTTGTCTAATTACATCACCTAATAAGTCCGTCATTAGTCCAGCTTCAAGCCAACTGTTCATTTCAACGTTGGTTTTTAATTCTCAATTTTTCTGAATACATTTCCCCATAGCTACACTATTACTGTATTAAAACTGAAGCCAAAATTTTTCCAATTCTTACTTGCTCTGATTGCATTACCTAAATAGTACATTATCTCTGTAAACTCACAGTCGTTTTCATTTGTGTATGGCGTTCCGTTACGGCCAAAATCTTCAAGTCTCAAAATAAACAAAATGAAACGCGTACAAACATTATTAAACGGTCAAAAATAAAACGAAAGTCGTTTACATAACGTCAAAACCGTAAAAAGTCAATCGAACCGCGCAACAATAAATCGAAAGAAGGTCAGCGGAACCGGAAGTATAGTTGCACCGGAAGTACTTGACTAGCATACCCGGTATGGCATTTCTCACCGCCAGCATAATTGTTGTTGTTGTGAATTTGTCGGTTAGAAACCAGTTCAGCGACCATGAATTAGGAGAATTCTTTCGATTACTGCAAGATTTGTTAGCCCTTTCTGTCGACGCCAACTTATCCTTCGATTTTGCGGAATTCCTTTCCCGACGTCTCGATAGTTTTAAAAGAACTTTGAGTGTTTTGTCGTCGAGAGTACGCGTGTCCCATCCTTCCGAAAGACAACTGCTTTCTGACCTCGACATTCTCTTGCACATTGTCAGTCAACAAAGGCAGTATTGCGTGAACTTGTCGTATTTTGCTTTGCACGAGGAGAAAGAACAACAGTCAACCACTAGAGTGAGTGTTGGGATTTAAGATCAGGTGTTGGTCGCCCAAGACTCGACATTTCGGAAGACCTTTTGGAGGCACTTTAGATAGATAGATAGATAGTTTATTAAAATTAAAATTGCAGCCAGAGGCTGAATTATATTAATTTTTACAAGAAAGAATAAAATCTATTAATTATAAGAATAAAAACTATAATATCGTCTAATTACAATTACTATATATAAAAGTGTTCATGAGTCTCTTAGTCTTGGCCATGGGAATATTAAAATTTCTTTTATGTCTCAAGTTAAAATGACATTTATTTCGCGGGGGTAAAAGCTTATATAATCTGTGGTTTTCATTACTGCTAATAGATTCGAATAATTTAGATGTGATTAATTCTCTGCGCGCAGAAAGCGTTTCTAAGCGTGCTTGCTGTAGTGCGTCGCGGTACGATGTAAATGGAAAAATGATACGCATCGCGCGTTTTTGCAGTTGTTCTAGCTCCGCAGATAGGTAAGCGGGCAGCGCATTATGAAATACCGGGCACGCATATTCCGTCACAGGGCGGATGCACGTTACGTAAAAGGTCAATAGATCTTTTTGGGGAACATTAGCCCTTTTCAGTTGTTTAAGAAAATACAGTCGACTCGAAACTTTCTTACTAATTTCCACAACATGACAATTCCACCTAAGGTCACAAGATATATTTAGACCTAGCAGCTTAACAGTGGGTACTAATTCGATTGCTTTGCCATTAATGACAATGGGAGCAAAGTCCACAGTGGATCTAGCAAAAGATATTCGTAACTCCTTGCACTTTGCCTCATTTAGTTGGAACTTGTTACAGTTAGACTTAGCAATCAGTTCCTCCACGTCAGATTGAATAGTGCTGTTTTTGTTCTTGTCCACACACTCTGCGATGGTTGTGTCGTCGACATACTTCCAGAGTTCCGCATTGCTTGTACCGATGTCGTCGATCATGAGAATAAACAACCATGGCCCGAGCTTGGTGCCTTGGGGAACTCCAGCCGGCACCTTTCTCCATTCAGACACACAGTCTGTTTATGTAACAGCTGGATTTCACTGGGCTGCCATAGCAAGATATCCTCACGTCTCTGAAAGAACTTTGCAGAGGCGGAGGCACGAACTTGGGTTTGTTTGCGCAGCACCGTCCTTTACTGACATAGACGATGGCTCCCTGGACGAAATTGTTAGAGATATTTTGCAAGATATGTTGACGGGCCTCCACGATTCCCGCGTTCGTAGAAGGAATTCTAAAGCTACTAGTAGGTCTTGAAGGGATTTCCCTTTTCGATGTGAGTTGATGGGAGGCTAGTTAAAGATTTTTTAAGCTGTGGTTGGTTCTGTATAAGGTGCCATTTTACCAACAGAATTTTCTTTAGGCTAGGTAATGCTGGGTGGTATTGTGTGACAAAGGGTATTATTTTCTTACGAGCAGCCTTGTTCTTCTGTTTTAGTTTAGTTTTTCTCTCAGAGAAGTTTACTTCTGAGTGTTTTTTTATCACACCTGTTGGATATCCTCTACACTTAAAGGGGCTACGTCACGAGGATTTTGTTAGTCTAGGTCATTTCTGTGCTAAAATCATTACCTAGTGCCTTTACTCATACACAAAGTGCTCCTGTAATACTATGAAGAAGATATCAAATGAATTTTATCAGCGACAGCTAACCATAATAATTTTTGTACTGATTTTTAAGAACATAGCATCAAAACTTGAAAAATTGGCCCAATTTTTTCAAGTTTCAATCCATTTCCATCCTTGCCATCGGTAGCAACAGACGACAGGAAATAGTTTCAGTGCCGTAAGATAGCCTTTAATAACAAAGCTAGACCATTATTTTTCGGAATTCAATTGATGCGAAGACACTTTTAGCTTTTTTAAAAGATACTAAAATAGCGTGACATAGTCCCTTTAAGGCGTGATTCAAAGTTTTTGATGTTTTCCTCAAATGTTTCCTTTGAGGAATTTGTTCTAAGGGGCCTTAAAGACTCCCCTTTGATAAATTCTTTTGTAACGCCTGGTGGGTGACACGAATAGAAATTCGAAGGAATGGGAAACCTATCATGTCACTATCATGAAGTTCGTGTTGGGTGTCAACATAAGAAGGTCCAGCGCCAGATCCACTGCTACTAGCGCTCCCACTTTCATTTGAAGGGTTAGATGGAAGATCTCCAAAAGCACCAACCACTCTTCTGACTATGTCTGCGATGTTATCTGAAGACAACGTTTGAGGACACTGAATCTTTCTGCCATTTTGCCCAACCGACCTGCCGATTCCTGCGCAAAGTGTATTGACAGTCCGGGATACTGGGCCCTTTTCACATAACCTGATTAGTATAGAATTACTGAAAACTTAAGGCCGCGGGTGAGAGACTAGATCATCAGTATTCATTTATTTAAAGCGTATGCACGAAGTGCAACGAATGATAGCGACATCGCGCGAAATATTCATGAGTAAGCTCTGCAGTATAAAATCTTTGGTTTATGCATCAATAATTGCTCGTGCGCTTAATCGGGTGGCAGGAAGTATTGTGCATTTTAAGTATTTTTAAATAAAAATTTTCATAATAGCAATAATAATAATAAATGCGTTGAGCGCTCGCTTGTTGTATCTGTACCGTTCTTTTTATTCTTTATCTGTTAGTTGAAACGTTAACTGCAACTTTTTAGAATTTTTCCAGCAAAACAAAATGAAAATAAAATACTGTTTCTATCTCTATCTCGAATATTTATCAACATCACCAATTTTGTGTCCAATATTTATCAACATCTGGGTCTTTCGTAAGTGGAACACCGAGAAGTTTTTTCTGTTTATATATACACTGCTCCACAGACTGGAAAATAATAAAAGAGTTCGATTTCGTCATTCTTTCTGGTTTGAGTGTTTAATTCTACGTTTAAGCGGAAAAAATCCGCTTTGAAAATTTCGATAGTAAAATTCTCTTTCTATTTTGTGTGTGGTATAAATATTAATTGGTTCAGCGCTAATGCTTTTTTCTTTCGTTTGTTTTCGACAGAAGACACACGATTTTGTAAGATTGCATGCAACCTACTGTTTGTTTCTGGAGTGTTAACAATAGCTTCTTAATTTTTATATCCATAATTTGCATAATAAAATATTCTTGACTTAACACTCGTGTTTCTTCGGTAAGCCTTCGGAAGCCCTAAAACCACCAATTTTGTGTCCAAGAATTCAGCGCGGATATAAAATTTCCTGAACTGACACAGCAGACGGGTAAAATAGGTGTGTTGTAGGTTGTCACAACAGAAAACTTGGACACGGAGTCGCGTTTTACCCAATCTTAACTTTGGAAGCTCAAAGCATCGCAAAGAAACGCAATTTATCAAAGTAAAAACAACCTTGTTGCACTTCCACCATTCCTCAAGCCCTCTATTAAGTTTCAACGAAATCGGCTCCCAAACGATCAAGATCTAAAGTTTTAAATGTAAAGAAGATCCTCGCAGTTATTAACGCAACTTATGCAGTTGCGAAAAGAAAGCCTGAAAAAATCAGGCTTACCGGGATTCGAACCCTGACCTCTGCGATACCGGTGCAGCGCTCTAACCAATTGAAATTATGAATATATGAAATTCATATATTTGAACTGCGGAATGAAGAAATAAATGTAAAGAAGATCCTCGCAGTTATTAACGCAGCTTATGCAGTTTTCTTTCAGGCTTTTTTTCGCAACTGCATAAGTTGCGTTAATAACTGCGAGGATCTTCTTTACATTTATTTCTTCATTCCGCAGTTCAAATCTATGAATTTCATATATTCATAATTTCATCTTCCTCTTTCCCGGGTATATTACGAACCAATTTAATGACCAGCTCCCAGTTGGCTTGTTCAGTCCAGAGCATTTCCACTTTTGGAAATGTGCGAAACAATAGCGTGACGTCACAACATGGCGGCTTTGAAATATCACCGAGTAGATTCAACTGAAAGTTTTAATATGCATTTTTTCGAGCCTTCCCAGCCTGCTTTGCCCGTCTGTTAGTAACGCAACGACAAAGACAGCATTGAAGAAGTGTTGTGCAGGATATTGTGGAAAATGGCGGCGAAATGTGTGCTTAGGTGAGGTTTTACTTTCGATACACACGACAATTTTGCTTGTTTTCTCGAGCGCTTGTTCATCTTCAATTTAGTATATCTCTCGTGAAATTTTTTTTAGGCTTTGAAAAAATTCAGAGACATTCTATAGGTATTCTAGTTGTTTAGTGCGAAACCTGGCGATGGGCCGCGCTTTTGGTGGGCCGGCCGCGCTTCGTTTTGTGAATCAATTGGTGCGACCAAATGCCATTGCTCTGGACTGTCTATTTGGGCACCGAGTCTTTTCCTTCGTTTCAGGATGCATATCAGAGATCGTTGCAGGATAGTGCTGGACTGGTATATATTGATAAGAAAACGTGAGGTTTCTTTGTTTGAGTCAGAGTCCAAGGCCGTATGGAACGTCGATATCGGAAAAGACTCGAGGGAAATCCAACCAGTCTAGATTTGCTAAGACTTGCTAACGACAGAAGGAAACATATGAATCTTCTAGAGAGGGCTTACTAATAATTTGACTAAAGAGGTTCAGTCCTTTGTCTGGCGGGTTGCATAGCTGTAAAGAAGTTGCAATTTCAATTTCTTGACTAAAGGGTTGTATGGATCAAACTCCGTGATGCGAAACACACCATCTTGCAACAGTATCACGACAAGCTGGTCCCGGCGTTTCAAACAATAATCTAGCGGTGCAGATAATATTTTTATCCTTTATCGTCGGAAATTCGTTCACGACAGGCTGAAAAACCTATCAAGGTCCTAACTTTCCTAATATGCCACGAACGGCATTAAAACTACTTTGAGTCGCTCAGCAGACACAATCGGAACAATCACACCAAAACCGCAGGAATCCAGAAGAAGATCAGATATGACCTTGACGTGACCTTCAGTGTTATGCTTTATTTTGTGTTTCTATCTACCATCGGTTGAGGGCAAATCGATGAAACTGTTTAAGACAGAAAAGTGAGCTGCAAAATACAGATCTGTAAAGTTGTTCATGAGTTAATAAAAAGATATAAGCTTACTCTGTGTTACCTGTGTTAAATCATTTCATATGGCGGCAAATGTGTCCTAATATTTGTACTATTGCGCGACCACTGAGGCAAAATTCCAGCGCTATTCGCAATTCATTCCTGGCTAAAGAATATGGAATCCATGGTTCTCTTTTTGCACGCAACTTACCCAGGCCAGAAATAAACGTAAATAGATTTGCCTTCGCATAGTTTCCTTTTATTCATCTGAAACAGACGACTCGAAACAGACGATCTGAAACAGACGACTTCTGGTTGCGCAGCCCGCTGCGCAACCAGAAGAAAAAAGCTTGACACAAGCGCTTGACAAGCGCTCATCGCAACTTATTCCTGGCTAAAAGATGTTTAAACCATGTTTCTGCAAGCAGTCAATCCCAGGCAGTAATAAACGTAGACAATGACTGTAAATATTGCTGGATTGTTCCATTCAAATCTGAGAGCTTCATCAACTATCATGAAAGGTTGAAATCTCATGAAAACAGGCCTCGCATCAGGTGACTCCAAAGTCGCGCTCTGATTGGATAATTGTTTGTTTTGGTCCGCCGGTGAAAACATTTCCAAAAGTGGAAATGCTCTGGACTGTTGTCAGCTCAATTGGTTAGAGCGCTGCACCGGTATCGCAGAGGTCAGGGTTCGAATCCCGGTAAGCCTGATTTTTTCAGGCTTTCTTTTCGCAACTGCATAAGTTGCGTTAATAACTGCGAGGATCTTCTTTACATTTATTTCTTCATTCCGCAGTTCAAATATATGAATTTCATATATTCATAATTTCATCTAAAGTTTTTTAACGTAAGACCTCCACCAAAATTGTGCCTTGTAAATTTATTCATGAGCAGCTCGTCACCCGCGGCCTTAAGCCGACCGTTTAATTCAACCTTGTTTTTCAATTGTCACGCTCTCTAATTAGAATGCCTAATCAGTCCATCATTAGTTCAAAGTTAAGCCGACTGTTTATTTCAATGTTGTTTTTCAATTCTCACGCTCTCTAATTACCTTACGTAATAAGTACATCGTTAAGGCAAGCTCAAGCCAACTGTTTGTTACAATGTTGTTTTTAAATGCTCATTTTCTCTAATTACATTACCTAGAGCGATTTGCAATTGAGTATCGTAAAACCAAAACCAAAGGTCAATCACAACAGGAGCAAAAACAACACATTGAACCAATGAGAAATCGAAGCAAATACATGTAAATGCACCAAGCGCGGGAAAACGCGTGCGACCAAATCAGGATTGGTTTTAGTTCCTGATTGGTCGAGAAAGTGGCGCGAGTAGTTGTTAACCAATCACAAAGCATGGTAAAGGAAAACCAAAGCAAACGCGAATTACTTTGACACTGAACGTTGTTTTTCCATTCTTACTTTTTAGGAAGCATCAAGTATCATTAGTGTATCATCGCTCTAATTACATTACCTAAATAGTACATTATCTCTGTAACCTCGCAGTCGTTTTTCAGTTATCCCTTTCTCTAATTATATTACCTAATTTGGACAACATAACAGCAAAGTCACGCCGCCCGTTTGTTTTAAGTGTTGTTTTTCGTTTCTGCTTTTGGTTAGACTTTTGAATGATATTAACTAATCGCTTTGTTTCCGATGTTTTGAGATTATACTAGTGCTTTATAAAAATATTTTTTGGTGAAATGCGACTTATTTAAGTCCACTGTTGGAACAAAGTTCTGTTCTGTTCTCTACGTCTCGATACATGCATTGTCGCTGTAACAGATCTCAGTAACCTCCGCAGCCAACAGTACACATATAATTCACAGAGTTACAGAAATTGTCCCCACAGCCATATGGCAGTCGTTTTTCAATTATCCCCTTCTCTAATCAAAATTATTACCTAATTTGCACAACACGACATCAAAGTCACGCCGCCCGTTTATTTTAAGCGTTGTTTTCCAATTCTCACTTTCTCTAAATATACTACCAAATTAGTACATTACTACTGGAAACTCAAGCCGACTGTTAATTCAATGTTGTTTTTCAGTTCTCACTTTCTGTAATGACATTACCTAATTAGTACATAATTACTGAAAACGTACGCCAAATATTTCAGTGTTGTTGTCCAGTTATCGCTTTCTGTAATTATACAACCTAATTAGTACACAAATACTGCAAACTCAAGCCAACCGTTTATTTCAATGTTGTTTTAAATTCTTACTTTATCTAATCACATTTCCTAATTAGTACGACATAAGCCGATTGTTTATTTTAAGCGTTGTTTTTCAAGACTTCCTTGTTAATCACTGCTGAAAACTCAAGTCGATTGTTTATTCTAGCGTTGTTTTTCAGGTATTCCTTGTTGTTTATCCCCCTTTTAGCAAATCATTACAGTATTTCAAGCTAACCGTTTTTTTCAGTCCTCACGTTCTCTAATTACATTTTACTTGTTGTAATTAGGACATCATCAAGCCGATGTTTATTTCGATGTTGCTTGTTAATTCTCCCCTTCTCTAATGACATTGCCTAATTACTGTATATTAAATTTCCAAGTTATGAAAACTAAAGCAAACTGTTTATTTCAATGCTGTTTTAAATCCCCGCTTTCTTTTGCTAAATTAATCACTACGTTAGCTTACTGTAAACTCAAATCGTGTTTATTTCTAGTGTTGTTTTTGATAGTGTTTATCAATTTTTCATCTTAACCGACTGTTTATTCTACTGTTGGTGTTTGTGGAAATTACCTAATTGTAACTGTAAACTCAACGATGTAAACTCAACGTTCTTTTTCAATTCCTCCTTTCTGTAATTACATTTCTCAAGGAGAATGTTAATTTCAAATTGTTTTTTCTACCCCTGATTCCATTACCTAATTAGAACATAGATAATGTTTAATCAAACCAATTGTTTATGTGAATAATCACGCCCATTCGTCAATTACCCCCTGATAAGCAAATCATTGCTGAAATCTCTAGTTGAGTGTCCATTTACGCTTTTTTTCAAGTTCTTTACTACAGCAATAGTTTAAATTCAATCGTATGTTCATTTCTTTGTCACTTTTCAATTCCCATTTTCATCATTACTACAAAAACAAACCAACTGTTTATTTCAATGTTGTTCTATAATTCTCATTTTTTCTAACCACATAACTTAATTAGTAGAACATAACTGCAAAGGTAAGCCGACTGTTTATTTGTGGTTATGTTTTTCGACTCTCACTTTCTGTAATTAGATAAAATAATTACTATAACAAAACTACAAAGTGAAGCCAACCGTTTATTTCAATGCCGTTTTCGGTTTTCCCTTTCTGTAGTTTGTTGAAATGAATGTATGAGAAACCTAATGTAGAGGCTGTATCAGGATGCCAAGCCGTGAGCTGAATACAAAGCGGAGTCTGTCAAACATTAAGCTACTATAAGCTGAGAAGAGTTACCGGTACTCCACTCTGTTGCCATTACCGACAATACTGCACTCTATGTACAAACTACTTGCTGCTAAAAAAAACCTCGTAACAGCGCCATGGGAGGTAGAGGACTAAACCCAATTCAGACAATATCATTGTAAAAAATATCATTAACATTCTGCTTGGTTTCTTACCTTGCACCAACATTTCCAAGTCCTCGCATAGTCTGAGCACCTTCATCGCTTTCTTGTCAGTTTCAAGTGGAAGATGTTCAATGTACTCTTCAAGATGTGCCCTGAAACAGACCCCTTTCAATCAATGACTGATAGATCGTTGGACATTTCACTGCCAAGAGAATTGGAAGTCCAATAATTGACTAAACAAGTTTGAAACGACAAGCAGACAGTTTCCTTTCGTTCATGTTGGGCAAGGTCATGTCAGAAACTATAATTTAAAGCATGAGACCAAAAGCCCAATTTTCTTTTTCTTATTAACAACAATATCTCTGTAAAAAACGCAGATTCATCATTTTATATTAACAGGTTTTACTTGTTGATAAGTTTCCTTAAAGGATAAACAACAAAAGGCCAATTTTTTGTTATCAACAATTTTATTTTTATAAGAAATTAAATGTGCCGCCATTATAATCTATTAATATAGCTTGCTTGTTGAAAGCTTACCTTCCATACACGGGACACTGCAGGAGATAGTCCACTGCCACACGCCAAAGACTGTGAAAAAAACAACATGAATAGTGGCTGACGCCCTGAGGGCCCAATCACATGGCGAGTTTCAGCCTGGGCTGAAATTTCAGTCCACCCACCGGGCTGGAATTTTGTTGCAATTAAATTGCGAATTTCAGCCCGGGCACAGGAAAGCGCTTTATATTAAAAACTTAGCGGTGCACATGCCCAAGTTCGTATTTCAGCCCAGGATAAAAATTTGATTGCGATTATAATGGTTAGCTCAAACCAGGCTGAAATTTTCCCCATGTAATCACAAACGTCTCATTAGGAGAATTTGTTTAGAAAGCCAGACTGAAATTCGCCATGTAATAGGCACCTAAAAAGAAGCTTGACATATCTTAGCCTGAGACTCAGATGGTCCATGGTTGGACTTTCTGAGACTCAGACTGGGCATATTTACTTGAATGAAACTTGGATTCCTAGGGCCAGTAAGTCACATAGCTTTTAAAAAAGACCCCTTCACCCAACATGTACACAGAAGAGCATGAATTACACGTATGGCAAAATGCTGCCACCAAAGAAAATATTTTCAACATAATCAGCAATTTCGCAAGTCCTGCGTAAAACCCTTCAACTATTCACTTTTCATTTCACGTCAAATGGCAGTTTAATTCAAGAGAAAAACATGATAGTCTTACCTGTGATTAGACATCAGACTTGCAGCATATTCTAATAGAAGGAATTCTCTTAAGCTTATGCTGTGACTGAGAAAGAAAATAAATGATGAATCCTGCTGTCAACATCATCATCATCATCATCATCATCATCATCATCATCATCATCATTTATTCGAATTCATTGCGAGATTACTCTCCAGCATTTTGTTAAGTCTCCTTTTTGGTTCACCCACCCCACTGGGTCAGAAGCTAGTCCACATGGTACCCTCCAGCATTTTATTAGGTGTTCCTTTTGATTCATCGGTACCCATTTATACACCTGGGTGGACAGAGACAACGTGGAGTAAACATCTACTCCCCCCACCCCCACTGGGTAAGAAGCTAGTCCACATGGGTACCCTCCAGCACTCTGTTAGATGTCCCTTTTGATTCACCGGTACCCATTTATACACCTAGGTGGACAGAGATAACATGGAGTAAACATCTACTCCCCCCACCCCACTAGGTAAGAAGCTAGTCCACAGGGTACCCTCCAGCACTCTGTTAGATGTCCCTTTTGATTCACCGGTACCCATTTATACACCTGGGTGGACAGAGACAACATGGAGTAAACATCTACTCCCCCCACCCCACTGGGTAAGAAGCTAGTCCACAGGGTACCCTCCAGCACTCTGTTAGATGTCCCTTTTGATTCACCGGTACCCATTTATACACCTGAGTGGACAGAGACAACGTGGAGTAAACATCTACTCCCCCCACCCCACTGGGTAAGAAGCTAGTCCACAGGGTACCCTCCAGCACTCTGTTAGATGTCCCTTTTGATTCACCGGTACCCATTTATACACCTGAGTGGACAGAGACAACGTGGAGTAAACATCTACTCCCCCCACCCCACTGGGTAAGAAGCTAGTCCACATGGGTACCCTCCAGCACTCTGTTAGATGTCCCTTTTGATTCACCGGTACCCATTTATACACCTGGGTGGACAGAGACAACGTGGAGTATCTTAAAAGGACACAACAACATGACAGAAACAGGGCTTTGAACTGTTGACCTTCAATTTTGTGGCTAATGCACTGACTACTGGACTGCTGCCCTCCACCGAACAACTTTAGAGGGATTTTTACCATACCTGATGCGATGTGAATCCAGCTGCCCACAGTGATGAAGCAAGTCAGTTAGATGTGCCACAAACCACCAGTTACCAAGAGCATCGCTACAACAAAACAAATTAATGTGCTATATTAAGTGTTGTTTTTTATGGTAGGGAAAAAAAGAAAGGAAAAACAATAGTGTGACCCCAATTTGGATACTTGGTGTTAATTAGCACAACTTGTTGTTTTGTCAAACACTGGAGAAAGTGTTTAGTTGGGGTACCGTTCAACACCTCAAACCAAACAAACCACCGTTATGTATTCTTTTCCAACACTCTTTTGGATGCTGGATACCCGAACACTCTCTTTTCAATCATTTTTGATGTTTTACTTTACCACACTGAAATCGTGAACATGGATAACATCTTTGTGCTAGGTTATTATACGTGGTCATATTAACTGTACATGTTGTACTATGGGTTTTGGTTGAACATGCTACAAGTGACTCAAGAGTTTGCAACAAGAGAAAAATACCTGCTTTCCTTGATAACAGCATGAACATCAAATTCAAATGCAGACAACAGAATTTGGTCGAAATTGTGCAAATTTGCATTCCCTCCAAACTTGTCAATGCAAGACTAGAAGAGATAAAATAAAAACAATTCCTACTTTTTGCTTTAAGTAACTTTTGTAATGACAGTAAAGTAAACATTTATGTCACCACACAGCCCTCAGCTAGAGCAATTCTCTGGAAAGAAACCCACAAGCTAACAAGTGCAAGGTCAGATGGGTTGATACAAGCCGCTCCTAAAAAGCCATTTGGCCCTGCACACATCAACTGCTCATTAAGGAGGTGTCCTAGTTGCTATTTTCAAAGCAATGCAATCTCATTAATACAGCCACCAACAGTGAAGGAACTTTGCTCATGTTAACAGAGTGATCATCAGGGCTCGAGACTAACGTTTCAGCTTAGTAGCCAAGTGGCTAGTGAGAGGTTTGATTTCACTAGCCAAAATAAATTTTCACTAGCCAGATTTTTTTTGCAAAATCTCCTACTGTGTTCAATATGTCTAATTTTCAGCCGAGTTAAGTGCTGTAAACATGCCTCTCTATCTGTAATCTCAAGAGTGAGGAACTTGAATGTTGACTAATCTTTCCAAGGGTTAAAGATCCTCACACGCGGAAGACAAAGTACTATGTGCCTTCAGGGCAAATTTCCAGGCGCGATGTAGTTCACGCCTCACGCCTTTCCGTTTCGGTCAGATCATAACGAATAACTCGAACAGTTAACCTTATATGAGCATGTCATCGTACGGAGAAACGTTGGGAAGACAAGACTAACAGTGTACGAAAGTTGTAAGGTACGGAGAAACGTCAAAAAGACAAGACTGATACAGCACTCAACTCACGTACGGAAAAACGTCTACAAGAGAAGCAGAAAAACTAATAAGGTTCGAACTTACTAAGGTACGGAGAAACGTTGAGAAGTCATATCAAACACGCTTTTTGCAAATGCACTACAGTAGGGAGAAACGCTGCCAACATATCAGTGTACCAAGATACAGAGAAACGTTATTAGACAAAACTAATTCCGTAAGAACGTGTGTGACGTACGGAACAACGCCGAACGGACAAACTGAGCCATTACAGTGGGACAATAAATTATGGAGAAACGTAAATGAGACAACTAAAATCGCACTAACGTACGGATAAACGTTGAGAAGACAAGACTAATACCGTATGAACATACTAACGTACAGAGAAACGCTAAGGCCAGTGTCGTCTCATCGTACGAATGTACCTAACACGCTGAAAACCTTAGCAAGAACAGAACAACGTTGTGCAAACGTGCTAACGTACAAAGAAACGATGAGAAGGCTAGACCAATAAAACGACGAACCTACTTACGTACGGAGAATAATGTGAAGACGTTACGTAGAGAGAAACGCTGGGAAGAGAAACTGTCGAATGTAGCAAAAATGGAAAAAGTCGATAACAGAAGACTAAAACATTGTGTGAACCTACATCTACTAACGTGTAGACAAGATCATATGAACGCACTAATGGAACTTTCAAGGAAACATATGGTGAAACGTTCTGAAACGGCTCATTTCGTTCGAACGTAGAAATGACGGAGAAAACGTTGCTATTTGAGACAAGAATTAGTGGAGAAAAACGTTGAGAGGACAAAACAAGTATCATGCGAACATTATGATATCCTTCTACGGAATAAGTTTTACTTTCTGCTCACTCAATTTGCTTTTGGGATCCAATCATCAGAAACAATATTTAGTTTGGTTTCCATCCGGTGCTTAACATAGTACTTTGAAATTTCCACTGGCCAAAATGGCTAGTGAAAGCGCAAAACTTACTAGGCAAAACGGAATTTCTAGTAGTCTGTGACTAGTTGGCTACCGTTAGTCTCGAGCCCTGGATCATGTCAACAGGGTAGGGTCAAATTGATAGCCTACAAAAAGGAAAAAGAAGATTGGTAGTTCTGACTGCATGCTGTTAGCAGCAAAAGAAATTGTAGTAGCAGTAACTTACTTGTGTGTGATACTGTAAGTCAAAAGACTTAATTGCTGGATTACAGTACAGAAGTTTGGCCACAAGCAGATGATACCATGTCTTACAATACTTACTGAAAGACAAAAAGTCCATGATTTATAACCACTGATGCATGCTATGTTTTAAGGCTGTTATTAAGTTTTGCATTATTTTATTTAGCCACATTTGTGTAACGAACTAATAATTAAAAAGTGCTGCCCTCCTTGTCTGGAATCACAAAAACAACTTTAAACATTTTCCTGAACTCAGAGCATAAATTACAAAAATGTTAAACATAACAAAAACTCATAAGATAAGGACATTTTGTTAGGTTTGACTGAACTTCACCAGTCCACTAGATAAAACTGTCATGCAGTGGGGTATATTTATTAAGGACCACGCTTGCTAAATTAATGCTTGGCAAATCAGTTCCATTGTCTCTGTTTAAAGATAGTTTTCACAGATGAATCTCATTGGCTTCTTTCAAAAAGGGTTGAAATTGATGTTCTCACTTCAAAGCATTTTCATCTCGTTTCTATTGTATATGATTAAAACTGTTCACAGTGAAGATAATACCCAAGCAAATTAATTTGTCTCACAATTTTTACATTTTCCAGTGTGTCCTTAGCATGTACAAGGTAGGTTCAAGACATAGTCCCTAACAACTTACATCATTTCATCAAAAACTTCTTCCTCACCACAAAGTATCTGGACATGATAAAAGAGGATAAAAATCAGTTATTGCAAGTAAATGCTTATGACACATGTGAAATATACAGTTACTGTGAACTATCCAGAAGAAAGAGATGACCGTTCTCGTTGGTTCAGAATATTTTCTCGAATTGTTGCAGTTGTGACAGACTTTAATAAAATTTACTGATCACGTACAACTGACCAGTTAGGTTTTTAAAATGTTTATGTTTTGTTTATTTAAAGTTTCCTTTCAGAGTTTTAGAGTGTCCCTAATTAGTGCAACAATGCTAAATGTTCCCTCTATCTGTGTAGAAACAGGATGATATTACATAAGAGCCCCTTTTCAAAATATATTTAGGAGCACTTCCCGCTTGGTAAAAAAGTCTCACTGATTTTGTTAAAATTAATTCTTATATTGTAGATATGCCCAAAGTTTCTGTGTAAATGAAGACATTTTAATATCTCAAAATTTATTGCTGTTGGTTTCTGTTTAATTTCACACAGAAAAATATCAATATTGACAGAAAAAACTGCAATATATTTTATAACATACAACCATGCTTAACAATATGTGAATAGTTCCGAAAAAATATTGATGTACCTGACACAGTGTGTGTAAGTTGGGATTCCCTGCATAAGTTTCATTATCCACACGATGTCTACATTCCTGTTGCCAATGGCTCCATTTCATACTGAACTCTTGCAAGGTTTGTCCCATGTACAACTGCATGAATCAATACGATAGAATAAGTGAACCAATAAGTTAAAACCAGTCAAGAAAAAAAGGAACAACCCAAAAAGCTGCTGAAAGTGTCCTTCAAATAATTAATCTCCTATTATCAGGCCAAAAACAAAAGCTTATGTGTACATTTTGTGCTTATTTCTTGTCCCATACTGCCACCTTGCCTTTAGCACTTGTAAATTTTGTGATAAAATGCAGCCTTAGATATCTTCAGTATACCTTGGAGACAACCGGGGTTGAAACATAACTTGTGGGTATCAAAACATAGACTGAGTAAATATAGTCTGATATTGACAATGCCATGTTATAAAGTGAGGCTTATATGCATACCTGGTACATAGGCATTTTACGAAGAAGTTCATCCATGCTTTCAAACTCCTGCAACATTGAATTGAACTTTAATTAATAGAAAACCAACACATTCAGATGGAAGATAGCTAATAACCAATTTGCAACAAACAAAAGAGTCTCTCAGGAAGAGGCAGGCTGGTGTTTTTCTTTGGCTCTGCCAATTGGATTGATGTTCTGCTAAGCCCTGTAATAATAGATGCGGAGACTGAAAAATACACTTGGCTGAAACAAATTCTTAGAAATTAATTTTACTGATTTGTCAAAACAGAACTTTAGGAATACAATTAGCAAAATAAATACCAGGTAAATGCTATTAAGGCTGGTTGATTCAAAGAGCAGTGCTGTGTTTACCATGAAAAGAGAAAAATAAAGATTGTTTGCCAACAAAGAGATCAATGCCAGTCAAAAGAAACTTTTAATAATAAAAGCTTGGAGGTCGATTTTAATGACTTAAGGTTTTCAAAAGCGGTACTCACACCATATTCTCCTGCCTGTTTGTCTGGATGTTGAGCAAGAAGTTCTCGTACATCATTTACTCGCCCTTGAAGTACCAAGGAGTAGATCTGAACAGAGAGGGGCAATGAACATCAAATTGACTCGCTAGCACTCCAGTGTTATGGTTCCACATACACACATGTAATCATGCCATTTTTCCAGGAATACTAGTGGCAGCTCATTTAATTGGCTACTCTAAATATCTGCCCTGCTAAAATAATTCCCTTAAGCCCAAGACCCACCCCCATCATCAACTGAAATGGTGCACCTCAGAGGAGAAATGTTAAAAAATTAAATAACAGTTTTCTTTTTTCTGATGACTTTATTTTAAAACAAAGGTGACTGCACTGTAAGAGTAACTTTAAGGGCTGTGTATTGCATTTTTTGCAAAAAAGTTGAAAACAACACTCTAGACTGATCCAGCTTTTACATGCACTACGGACTTGATGTGCTAAAACATTGTCCATACATATAATATATGTATGGACAATAATAATTATGTTTTTTGCCAGAAGGCCAACCTTGTTAAGAAAACACCATGGTATAGGGCTAGTACAAAAGCTATAGCCATTTCTACAGCAAGATTATAGTTGTTTCTGCCTTCAGTAAAAAAAAAAGTAAAAGAAAGTGCTTAGAACACAAATTTTAACCCACCACACCTGCAAAAACTGGGCAAGTTTAGGTTGTTGTAGTGTTTTTTTTTAATTAATATTTTTCCCAAGATCCCGATCACAATATATACCCTTTTCACACCCAATCCTTCAGCTGGAATCCACGTAAAGTTATATTTCTTAAACAAGATTTTATCAATGAAAAATAGGTCCGATACTTACTGCAGGCCAGTAAGAGGGACTATCATGAGGCTGAGAATACTGCAGTACATCTCTGACGTATTTGTCAGCATGTCCGTTTTGAACCCATTCCAACAGATGATGCAAAACAGCTCCACCTGAAGTCCGAAGAGTTTACACAAGTTTACAAAAAATTGTAGTAAAAGTAAAATTAATTCACTGAAAGAGAGAATTTATGAATGATTCACCTTCAGCTAAGGCCAGTTCTGATGGAGTACTACACCTAATGCATGTAAGTAAGACTTTGGTGCAACTGTTAATTCAAGTGACATGCCTAATGCAATCAAGTTTGCCTTGCATGCCACTATGGAACAAGAACTATAATTCAAATGGCATAGTCTCATGTTGAACCTAAATTGCCTGCATTTTTTGTATGCATGGACACCACAACTGAGGACTGAGCTTTTTTTAAACTAAACATGTTCCAAAATCTCACCATTAAATCAAAATGACACATAAATACCAATTTACAAGAGCATTGTTCCTTGAAAGATATCTTCATATACCTGGCAAAGTCTCAATAAACAGAATCTCACACAGGTGCCACACAGTCTCAATAAGGGTCATCAGGTGCTTCTATTAAAACAAAAAGATTCAGTGACAAGAGGCAAAACTGTTGACTTCCAGTGTTTGGCTATTGTCAGGGATATACCAAAATAGTGTACGTCTTCAAATGTTTAATAGGCCAAAATAATAGCTGCTTGGATTATTTCATGGCAAAATTTCCTTATTTTTGTAATGGCCAGGATTGTTTGGTCTGAACCAAGAAACTACCAATCAATTTTGTTCTTTGCATATTTATGCCCTGATCCATGATCAATATTTGTCCAATAAAGATGAACAAAAATTATTAGTTCAAAATCTTTATTGTTCTGTCTGGATCATTTACAGATTTGCTGATCATGGTACATCATACAATTGTGTATGCCAGGAAGAACACACAATAATACTTTGAGAAAGTTTCTTTCCGATAGTTTCTCCAAAATTGTTAGCCAGAGGTGCAGGGTTGTCCACAACTTTTCAAGTAGCTGGCTAAAATTTCTAAGTAGCCGGACAGTGATTATCGAGCACCAATGATGATTCCTTCTAGGGGGGTCTGGGGGCATGCCCCCAAGGAAATTTTTACATTTTAAGTCCCCAGAAACGGAATTTCATTGATTCTGAGCACAAATTTCCAATAATGTCAGTTCCAAAAGTAATTGTATCTTCTCAATTTTATTTGTATAAACTCTGCCTTCAGTGGTTTTCTCAGTGCTCGAGACTTACTTTTCAGCTTAGTAGCCAAGTGGCTAGTGAGAGGTTTGATTTTACTAGCCAAAATAAATTTTCACTAGCCAGACTTTTTTTGCATAATCTCATACTGTGTTCAATGTCTAATTTTTAGCCGAGTTAAGTACTGTAAACATGCCTCTATGCAATCTCAAGAGTGAAGAACTTGAATGTTGACTATTCTTTCCAAAGGTTAAAGATACTCACATGCGGAATACAAAGTACTATGTGCCTTCAGGGCAAATTCCCGGGTGCGATGTAGTTCACGCCTCTCTTTTCTGTTTTGGTCAGATTATGACAAATAACTCGAACGGTTAACCTTAAATGAGCATGTCATCGTATGGAGAAACGTTGGGAAGACAAAGGTATGGAGAAACGTTGAGAAGTCATATCAACACATTGGTTGGAAATGCACTACAGTAGGGAGAAATGCTGCCAACGTACCAAGATATGGAGACTAATAAAATATGCAACCACTAACTTACGGAGAAACGTTATCAGGCAAAACTACTGTAATTCCACACACTAAGAACGTGTGTGACATATGGAGGAACGCCGAATGGAGAGACTGAACTAATACAGTGGGACAATAAATTACGAAAAAATGTCAATGAGACAACTAAAATCGCACTAACGTACGGATAAATGTTGAGAATACAAGACTAATGCCGTATGAACATATACTAACCTACAGAGAAACGCTAAGCAGTGTCGACTTATTGTACGAATGTACTAACACACTGAAAACATTAGGGAGAGCAGAACAATGTCATGCAAACATGCTAACGTACAAAGAAACATTGAGAAGGCTAGACTAATAAATCGACAAACCTACTTATGTAAGGAGAAACGTTGTGAAGACGTTACGTAGAGAGAAATGCTGGGAAGAGAAACTATTGTACGAACGTAGCAATTAATGTAAAAAAAAGTCGATAACAGAAGACTAAAGAATTGTGTGAACCTACTAAGTATAAACATGTAGTCTGACAAATATCACATGAACGCACTACTGGACCTTTCAAGGAAAAGTATGGTGAAACATTCTGAAGACGGCTAATTTCGTTCGAACATAGAAATGACGGAGAAAACGTCGCCATCTGAGATGAGAATTAGTAGGGAAAAACGCTGAGAGGACAAAACAAGTATCATACGAACATCATGATATCCTTCTACAGAATAAGTTTTAAAATTCTGCTCACTCAATTTGCCTTTAGGATCCAATCATCAGAAGCAATATTTAGTTTGGTTTCCACCTGGTGTTTTAGTGCTTTGAAATTTTCATTAGCCAATTGAAAATGGCAAGTGAAAGCGCAAGACTTACTAGCCAAAACGGAATTTCTACTGGTCTCTGACTAGTTGGCTACCATTAGTCTCGAGCCCTGAATTTTCTACATGTAATTCCCAGAACTCAACGTAATGAACTAATAATTGTGCATCTCTGTGCCAGCCAGATTATTTTTAAGTCAATAATTAAATTGCAATGAGAAATCAGTCTCATTTTCACATATCTGCACCAGTAAAGGAACAAATAATTTGTCCTTAAAAATATATATCACAAAAGTAGCCGGTACAAACGACCCAAGTAGCTGGTTAATTCTGCCGGCTGCCAGCTGTTAGGGACTACCCTGGGGGTGAGGGCAAAAGTCCCCTGCACAACATTATATTAATTCAGGGATCCAACCATAATGCTTCTTTTCACTGTGGATGAGATTAGCAATATTATATCTAAATACAACTGCAAACTGTTACACTCTTAAGTGGATTCTGCAAGACTGAGCTTTTTACAGCTTAATCTTGATTGTATGGGCTTTTTAATAATTATTATTGGGACTTCTCGCTGTGCTCCCAATATTAATATTAATCGACATTTACAAGTGATGACTGTAGTAACTCTGGGTGGAATACACATGCAAGTAATTCATTGAAATAGGCTTTGTCTACTCCATGTTCCCAAGTGAAAACTGACTGAGAACACAATCAGAAAAGATGAGGTCTTGAAAGCATGTGGCTATTTTAGCCATCTGTGAAAACAGTTTCTTCTGAAAATGACCACGCTATGATTGCTCACCCAGATCCTGTTTGTCTCAATTATCTGGACTTATGATTATGCAGACTATTTTCAATGGTCCCACTAAGTCTAGATAGTCAAGGTTCAATTGTACCTAGCAAATATAATAGTAATAATTAAAAAAAACTTGGTTTAGAAGGGAACAATAACAAAGAAAGGTACAAAATTGCTGTGAAAACCAGCACCCTTCCTACACAAGTGTGGTTCCTTGTACCAACCTGTGAAACAGTTGACTGTAGAATACCACTTGAAGAATGCCTGGAATCTGTTATAGTGCATAAAATGAACCCTGTGTTACTTAAAAGAAGTTTTCAATTGAGTGTCATAAACCCGGTAGCAAAGTAATCACTCTGGAGAATCATAACAGGTGATGCCAACACAAAACAGTAATCAGATCTCATTAGCAAATAGAAAAAAATGGGCATCAAGAACAGAAAAGTGCAGGCTAGCAAGTCACAATGAGTTAACATCACTGACTCTCAATGCCCCACGAGACAGTAGAAACTGGCCTATTTTTGGCAGTGGCATAAAAATGCAAGAAATTTAGAAATGACTGAAAAGTAGTAGATGTCCCCATTTATGACTGGACAATTTATTCAGAAGTTACACCCCACAAAAAGTACTTGTTTTAAGCTACCCAAATATACAGTTATGAAGCAACCCATTAACTACAAAATTAATCATCTTGCAAAAAAAGCTGCTAAAACCGATTTAAATTGCTTTTGGGACTAAGGAGTGGATTGACAATCAACTGCAGAAGAGACTTATTTTCAACAGTGCTGTACACCACCACATTTATTTGGCAATTTGCAGTGTTATTTTTGAGATTTTTTGATGGCATCTGCTTCAACTGGCCAATCAGAATGCAAAAACTGTCAAAATTGCAAAAAGAAAGTTTGAAAAGGGGTGGTGACCAGTACTGCATGCAAACACCAGCTAAAAAGAGAGGCTGTAAAATGATCAAATCTAACAGCAAGACAAGTTTTAAAAATGATGGCAGAAATTTGTGGCAGCAACATACCAGTTTTTTCCTCCAGATCAAGAATACAAGCCCTCAACACACTTCTGTACCTTCTGCTGATCTTAATCAAACTGTAAAAAAATAGTAATGGTTTGCCAAGCGCTGACAAGTATCACACCCACATTGTGCACATGGGTTTGGTAGTTTTTAAGTTGGCATGGACTTGTTGCTTAAAAACTGGTGATTCAATAAATTGAATTCACCAAAACTTCTCAAACTCATTAATAATTCATTAAGAGAAAACAAAGGAAATCATTACCGTGTCGGTGGTTTGGATACTGGATCTTAATTAGCATAAAATTTTGCAAACTTTTGCTTTGAATTTCTCCAAGAATTATGAATGGTTTGAGAAGCCATATAAAAAAACTCGAAAGAGTGTTTCATCAAGTATCCAAACTCCTCGAAGTTGGTTAAAAAAAACTCGGCTGCGCCTCGTTTTTTCAACCCACTTCTCGGTGTTTGGATATCCTGATGAATCACTCTTTCTCCTGTTTGATATATTACTTGAATGTTGGTATGAATAAAACCAAACTACAACGTACTACTAAGACAATAAGTAAGCTTCAATAGCCTTGATGACAATCCTTCAGTTTTCTCAGAGACTAGGTTGTTAAGCACCTGAGCAACACTGAAACAGTTGTGGTTTTAGTAAGAGCAAACACAAGGGGCAGACAATGGTTATCACGCTCTTACTTGGTGTTGCACTATGTAGTCTATCTGGTGCTTGTTTAACTATCTCATAAGATGGTTCTGAATAGTATGTTCAGGAAATAATGGGGGATGCCAGGAGTTTTTGAAAATTGAAAAGAGGGCTTGTTGGAAATCTTGAAAGGAATCCGTTGAAGGTATCAGAATCTTGTTTCTATCCTTCTTTCAGCCTTTAGTAAGCCCCAGGAGTGATCAGCATAAAAAATTCTCCTTTGCACATCAGTTCATTACAACTCCTACAGCTCACAACAATTAAGGAATAGACCACCAAAGATGAATTGTCTTGATTTTTAAACAAGTTCTCACAAATACCTCTGAACAAAATGTGAGGCTACCAGTAAGGAGAATTTGTACTATGATGGCTTAGAGGGTTAAGGTGGCTCCATATAGTTTTTCAGCTCGCGAGGAATGGGAACTAAATTGGCACAAGCGCGCATGTGAGGAGCGTGACAGTCCAAGTCAGATGACATGTGCCAATCAACCTCCTAGGCGAACTTTTCCAAAGTCTGATTGAGGCATCTTTATGGCTTACCTTTTCAAAACCTGTCGAGCACATAGCAGCCTTTAGTTTAATTGCTTTTGTAGCTGACAGTTGCAGTCCTACGATTGTTCTACGATTGTAGGACTGAATTGATTGCGATCTTTTAGTTCAAGCAACACAGAGAGGACTGAAAACGTTGCACGAATTATTACGCGCCTTCAAGAATTTTGCGTGAAGAACTTCTTTCCGTTCTTAACTTTGAAATATCAGTGCTGTCCAGGTCAGCTGTTGAGAATCTCTGGGATGAGAAGCTTACGTTTGTTTGGATCGAGCCAAAGTGTAAGTAATTTTTTCGAAAAGTGCTTTAGTTTTTGCCTTTCTAACAAGCCGTCTATTTTTTGTCGGGTAAGTTGTCTCTGCGGCTGTTCTCATACAGTTTCGATAAAATACAGCTGACTTGTGAATTTTATTGAGCGATGAATAGATTACACACTTGTAACGAGGTAACAGTTGTCATTGAATTTTGATAGAAGTTGAAACTCAAAAGAACACTTATATTTCAGTGTCTATTTATCAGTCACCAGTAGCTTTTGATCTAAGTTTCACTTGTTTTGACAATGTGCGACTTCAAAAACTTCGGTGGTCTAAAATAAATCCGAAAATTGAAAAAAGTTCAATTGTACCTAAGCTCAAATACAATTTTTATTTTTACGAAAAATTATGCCTAGAATGACGGCATTCAGTGAACGAATAAAGGATGAGTATCGAGTTGACGGCCGGTTCTAAAACAGTCGGCGTTTCGCAGGCGTTCTGTTGACTTGTTGAACCTTGCAGAAAAATAATGTAGTCTTTTTCAAAACGTATAATTTCTTGTGGACATTTTTGTTCCCTTTCTCCAATGTCTGCCTTTAAATATAAATTGAAATCTTATTTATATACTATTTGCTATTCCATGCAGTTATCAAACACGCAAGTAGCCGCTAAGAAACAACGCGGGTCTCGGCAGACAAAATATTAAGCTTACAACATAAAAAGAACGAGCTTCCCTGCTTTTCTCGGGTAGCATACCAAAAGATGTTCTAAGAGCAAACATGACCGCTTTAGTTTTTTTCTTGAAGAACGGTTGTAATCAGTTAATGGTAAAAATGAAACTGAAAGTGGTTTAATGATTCCGTGTTCTGGAAACTTTAAAGGAAATGTTTTGGTGCTGGCAATAAAGTGGCGGCTTCGTTCGAGTTTTTATATCGCAAATCGGTATAAATTTGCTTCTTTTTTGTTTGTTTGTTCGTTTCTTTCTTTATTTTTGCGAATTTTTTGGTCACATGGATCCTTTACAGTAAAGGAAAGCAGTTGTCCAGAAAAATGTTCTTCTTTGGAAAGAAAAGCTTTTCTACCGCTTACCCGCGTGCTGTCCACGCTCGTCCACGCAAAAGGAATCATGAGCATGCGCAACCCCGTAACTTGAAGAATTTTTATTTTGGTAACGTGAGGGAAAAAGGTGGGTTTTGAGGCATTTTCAAACGCTAATTGCGCGTGTTCCACTCGGTGAAATTTTTTTAAAATTGGAACATTTGTAGGATTTTTGTGTTTTTTAGTCATGCTAAAGTAAGAGTAATTTTTGTACATGCACTTCTGCATTAATCGTCGAAAACGGAAATTTACTATTCTGACAAAACTTATGTACAAAATTTCTCACAGCTTTGCCAGCTGAGACTTCTCAAACGATAACATCTTTACCACAAAAATAGCCAAAATTCACCGTGTAAAAACCAAGAAATGATGTGAAGAAACTGGGTAAGCTTAAAAAATGAGCCAAACAACTATATCAGTGGTTGCCATGGAAATGGGCCTGGCCCAGAAATTGTGACTGTTTTGAAAAGTCTAAAGGCTAGGCTAGTTGCTTTTGTAGCTTTTCCCTAGTAAAATGTAAATCAGTTCCCTGAAAATCATCAAAAAAGTTATGTATATTTGTCTGTTGAAACTGATGAGAAACTGTATGGAGCCACCTTAAGAGGTACCAATTCTGACAAGAAGCTACTTTGCCTGTTCAATAAACAAAATGTATGGCTACCAGTACGCAGTAAGGAGAATTTGTATTACAATGTTGGGGCTTCAAGAGGTACCAATTCTGACAAGAAGTTACTTTGCCTCTTCAATAATTTCCAACTTTTATGAAGACAATTCTAATGATGGCCATTTTTGATCTTTTAAAACATCCTACATGTAAGTGATTTAATTAACATACACTTTGACCCCTAAAGGTCCCTGATAAACTCTTGAAGGAGTCCCCTTCCCCACCCCCCAGCCGGACCTAAGAACCACTACTCCATCTCACGGCACCAAAAAGCTGTTTTTAATTTCCTACCACATTTCAGACCAAAAACAGAAACAAATTTTTATAATAATGTAAAAGATTATGCCCATTCTAAGAACACTTTTGCTTACTGGATATTGCAGAGCTATTCTATTAAAGTTTAAAAGTAAGTCAACAATGGTGCAATTTCAGACACATTAAGTCTTAGTATAATTTTGTAAGGAAAGTGTAGTGGTAACCAAGGGAATTTGCTGAAAAAAAGAATGGACAAAATCAACTCAGCATTAAGGATGATCAAGCTAATTATGCCCATCCTCACTGTGCACACAAATTATTCACACCACACCATGCTTGTATGCATGTAGACAAACATAGTGCTACGTTGTTGGGCATTGTAGTCTATGCACAGATTTAACTGTCTTAGATGCTTGGTGACCCATTTTTTTTATAGATCACTTTCTTTATTGATTATCTACAGCTACGTTTTATGAAAAAAAGAAAAAAATCTGTGCTGTGGAAGTTGAAATTTTTCCAATTTTTTTCTACCCAAGCAGCAATGAATTCCGCTATTATTTTAGCTGTATAGCATTTGCAAATGCCCACATTTAAAGCTGAGTTCTTTTATTGAACCAATGGCACCAGTTAAAATTATGCACTCAACAGGGCCAATTAAATGAAATTTGATTAGGAAAGTGGCCTCCAGTAAATTGGCTTTATATTCTTCAGTGAACGTCCATTGAAGCCATGCCAAGTTACAAGGGCCAAATTTTTTCAAAATTGGGGTTCTTTTTTCCACATGTTCCCCCTTTATCTCTGAAACTAAGTCAACCCTATTTTTTTGAATTTCTGGCATTAGTACCTCATTATCTTCTTGTGGCAAAGTATCAGAAAAAATCTGACAAGTGGAAGATTTTTGCACGCACACCCTTAACTCAAATAATTATTATTTATTCAGTTAAACAGATTTTTCAAAACCACTTAAGCAAGTTTGCCCTCCAATTATTACTGTACAACAGTATTCAAGAAGAATGAGTATCAAGTTTAAAGTTTTATTGCACACTTCTAACAATGGGATTAGAAAAGAAAGAGCTACAGTTTTGGAATGTCAACTGAAAAATTTGTTCCATGAAATTTCCATTTAAAATGTTAGGCATTGCTCAGTTAACCATGTTCTTATCATCTCTTTTTAGTGAACATGTTTTTGTTTAAACAAAATTAAATTATTGAAATAAATAGCTAAGTAGATAAACCTGCACAACACACACATTAAGCTTGAATTACTGGAATAGACAAAAAGCTGATTTGCATCCTTTTTATTCTATAGGCCACTCTCTTATGTCTTTTTACAAAGCAAACGTTGCCACTGAGGTCTTAAATTTTGTGCAACAAAAACTTGTTGCGTGGTTGATCATCTGGCAGTGAAAGCCTATCACTCATCTTCATTGCATCATCTTTCAGTGCTTTTGCCTCCTCCTCATTTCCGTTCATTTTGTGCCAATAGGCCATTTGAGTCTTCACATAAATTTTCCACTTGTGATTTTCTCCTAACTCTCTTTCTGCAATGTTCAAAGCTGCTTGATACAAGTTCATTGCTTCCTCCAAGTTGTCTTGTGACTGGTGACAAATTCCTAAGTTTATAAGGCTCTGAATGCACTCTTTGTGATCCTTCATTTCCAGATTTGCCATCATTTGCAATGCTTCTCCATACAGTTTAATGGATTTCTGCTGGTCTTCTACTGATCCTAAACTTTTCTCACCATGAAAAAGGTAAAAATCTGCAAGTTCTCTATAAAGCCAAGCAGTCATAACATGGTTGCCAAGGACATTTTGATAAAGATTTAATGCCTCATTCAATTTTTGCTCTGCTCTGTGACGTTCACTGCGGCGGTTGTCTTCATTGCCAGCAAAAAGCAAAGTTATTGCTTTCTGCACATGCATGTATTTCAAAGACAAATTTTCTTCGCATATTTTCAGACAAACGTCAAACTGTTCTTTTGCTTCATTGAGCTTTCCTTCTTCGGCAAGAAAACGTGCAAGGTTGTTGTAAAAGAAGGCCTCTGACACCTTCTCTCTTTCAAATTCTGCTGGATTCTGAGAATGCACTTCTATAGCTTCTTTCTGAAACTCTTTGTATTTAATCAGATTTCCTGCTCTTCTACTCTCATGGCCAAGAAGACACAGAAGCTCCACTCTTTTGCCAGCAGGCTGCTTACCAGATGTCAAAAGGTCGGAAGATAGTTTTAGAAACTCTACGTAAACAGCTGGAAGAAGACACATTTCTAAATACAAGTATATCGAAGATATTTGGGACACTTTTTCCACTAAGGTTTCCACAATTGCCACAACATCTGGATCGTTCTTGTGTAATCCACAAATACAAACATTAAGGAAATACTCAAAGTTATGCCTATCTTCATTAAAACGTTGAATGGACTCTTTACATTTGTCTTTACTCCAGTACAAGTTAGCATTGTCAGCAAGGCGAGAAATGAAATATGCACAAGCCACTTTCTTCCCCCAGTTAACCAGATAAGTGTCTTGATCAATTTTCTTTAGAAATGCTTGGATAAGTGGATGAATTTGATATCTGTGTGAGGCCGGCTGCTCAATGAGCGATCGGTTTTTCAAGGAACGAAGAATTAAGATTGGTTGAGAGGTTAATTTTGTGCACTGAGTAATTACTGCCTTGGCAGCTTCAGAACTGAACGAACCAGGAAAAGCAGACATTATAATCAGGGCTTCTTGCTCATTTTTGCTCAAAACATCAAAGGAGGTCTTAATTGCTTTTTCAACAGAATTGTCATCACTTTCATCTTCACGAAGTACTTCTATGGGCTCCTCCTCAAGACTATTAATCAGTTCATCTTCTGTGTAATCTGAAAGCAAGGCACCAACAATGCAGAGGGCAAGAGGCACGCAACCACATAGTTCAACTAACTTTTCTGCTTTGGAGAGCATTTTTACAATAGCGTGATCCGAGACTCGTGATAAAAGAACTTTCTTAGATTCCTCAGGGCTTAAAGGTTTCAGTCTCACTTCTGTCATCTTCAAGCTGGACTCTTTAAATACCCTTCTAGATGTAACAACAAAAGACATATTCTGTGCTGAAAAGATTCTCATATCACGTAAAATGCCAATGAAATGAGGTCGGTCAACTGACCCAAGAACGTCATCTGCATTGTCCAAAATGAAAGTAACATGCTCCATTTGTTGCTTGCTCCAATTTAGAAGCCAAAGCTGGGGATTCTTCGGGGGTTTAGAGTGATTTTTATTGCAAGCCAGAATCATTGAAGTAGCTACATCGTTTACTGTTGTTTTTGACCTGAGAGGGCAAAACAAAACTGTGTTTTTGTAATGGCTATTAGCTACTAGTTCATAAGCAACTTTGTTGGCGACAGTTGTCTTTCCAAATCCTGGTCCCCCAGATATCACAACAGCTGCTACTCGTTCCAGTTGGATGGCTTCAGTGACTGTTTGTATCTCTTCAGAACGACCAAAGACTTCTAGAACTTCATCAGGGAGACAGTTTGCAAGTTTATCGACAGGTTTTTCTGCAATAGACTCTTGGATTTTTGTGATTTCGTCTTTCATTTGCTTTACTTCGTGCTCTAAGCTCTGCATTTGTGTCTCAAAATCAAGGGTCCATTGTTCTACTTCCGCCTTTACACGACGTTCCGTATCGTGGTCGATGGGTTCGATCTTTAGTTGGTCGATTTCTTTTTGGTCGAGTCCCAAGGATACCAGAGACTTAGAAATCTTGTTCCATTTGTCTTTAAACTCGGCATTAGTAATGCCGGTGGAAATTCTGTGGCACAGTTCGTTTCTGAAGCATTTTATTCTGACAATGTTTGCTTCACAGCTAAGGTCACTGTCAACGGGCATGTTGTGCCAACCAGTCAGAGGCCCCGCTAAATAACAAATTTCCCGAAGAAGCAGATGCAAAAGAGTAATGTCAAATGTTTTGGAATCTGGTGGGTTACCTGAAGAAGGGAACAACGCTTCCCACTGGCTATCGAATATCGCACGCCTTGTCTTGAGCATTTGAAGCGCTGGATAGTTGCACGCTAACACTGTTTGCAATGTCGCGGGTGGATGAATAGTGTGGAAAAACGTCCTTAAAGCATGTGTTCCCCCGTCGATCACTAATCTTGCAAGTTTTGTTCCATTTGTTTTCTCTTCTGAAGCTTCGAAGACGGTAGACATTATTCTTACAGCCGTGAAAACTGCGCTGTCGATCTGCTAGCTGTCGACGTTTTCGGTTCATAGTCATGAGACTGCAATTCGACAGGTCAGCTGAGATAGTCACGCTACATTCTATGGCGCGAAAAGTTCATAACGTGACTATACCAGGGAAAAAACGGTGTTACTTTGGGTAGAAGACACAGAATTTGCAAAACAATTAGTGTATTGATTTCATTGTTTTGAGTTTTTGTGTTTATTATTTTGCAAATTCTGTGTCTTCTACCTGAAGTAAGAGCCGGAAAAAATATCCGAGGCTTCTGAGCTTCAAGGAAGAGAAGATCTCCAACGATATACTGCGAGCAGTCTCTCTTTTGCTCTAAAATCCGTGCTAGTGTCACAGCGGATTCGGACCCCCCGGTCCATATCCCCTAGCGGATTTGGATCCCCCGGTCCAAATCCGCTAGGGATATGGACCTCCTCTCGCGAATTTGGACCCCTTCAATAAGGCAATAATTTCCTCTTGAAACGGTAAGTTTTGAGAAGGTCTTCAGTCTCCCGGAACGTTTTTAGAACGAAGAATATACATCTTAGTTTTGGTTTCAAGCGCGACAGCTTTTCAATAAATTAGCTTTTACGCTTCTACGTATAGCACAGTGATCTTTTGCTTTCAATAACCGTGTTCTAAAACCCAAGAGTAATAGTTTGCTGGCAAGGCTGAAGAGTGAAAGAGTCGTTTCGGTGGTTTATACACAAATAGCCAGATTTTCTGTTGAAGTTATTTGGTAGCGTAAGTTTTTACAGTGGTGTCCAAATCCGCGAAGGGGATACAAATCCGCTAGCGAAAGTAGACCCATGGGGGTCCATATTCGCTAGCGGATTTGGACGGGGGGTCCCATTCTGACGGGGTCCAAATCCACTAGGACACCGGACGAGCGGCTCGAAAATCGCGCTCGCGGCTTTGCCGCTCGTCCGGCACGAATTTTAGAGCAAAAGAGAGACTGCTCGCAGTCTATCTTCTCTTCCTTGAAGAACGACGAATACAGCCCTACTTGGCTCGTTTGTGACAGGGGAGAGCGGGGCTCAAACAATAGCTGATGACAATAGAAAAAGTTTAATATTCCCCTCGCCACATTTCCGTCTTCCTGTTCCCGTTGCCACAGCACCCTCAAAGGATAATTCCAAAATAACACAGAAGTAAAGTAAATAGCAAATACAAAGAGAGGTTCGAAAAGATCATACCTCGATTTCATTTTCTAGTCTTCAAGAATGTAATCTGTTTCACCTTAGTACGTTTGAACATTATCATTTTTCCTTTTCCTTTGAAAAACTTACTGTCATTCGCTTCATTTACCTTATAGATAACGGCGACAAGGTTGATCCATGAGAAGCCCAAGTTCAAACTAGGCAAAACAAGTTTACCGTTCGACTTCATCACATGCGAACCACACTGAGGCCTTGCAGAATGACTTGTTTGTAATTCAATCATTCAATCCACCCATTTTATTACTGACAATGAGAGCTCACATTATTCATTCAGCAAAAAGAAAACTATTGCTGAGAAGCTACATGAAGTGACTTGAAATTTTTCTCTCAGCCTTTGATATGAATACATCAACGCTGTTAAAACTTCAATTTTTCTACTTCTCTTCAAAACATCAATTTTCCCTGATTCAAATATACAATTCCCTGACTTTTAGTTTTTTGCTGATCTTGAAGAGTTTTCCTTTTCTCAGACCATTTCCTGGCCTGTGAAGACCCTGTCCATGCAGGAAGATTTCCCTCTGGTCTGGATAACATTAAGGAAGATATTTCTGTAGAAAGGGTTGCCCAAAGTATCTGATAAAATAAGGAAAAGACTCCTTCGACTTCCTGGTCATTGAGTGCAGCTTCCTAGAAGCTACAAGAGCTCATTAATTTGGTGAAGGACATGACCTCCTCTTGATCCTCTTGATGAAAGACACCGCTTACACCAGCAAGCAGGGACTTAAGTATTTTATTGTGCAATCGAGTATTTCAGTTAAGGAAGTGCTTTATGATGATTGTAGCCACCCAAGTTGAAGCAATCAGGTTAAATTTTTCCACGGCTTCCAATCAGATGGCTTTTTTTTGTAAGATATTAAGTGGATAGATGTAAGTTACTTTTTTGAGGGTTGCCCCAAACTAAGACAACTATAAGAAAGAAATGGGGAAATAATGGCATGATATAGCTGTGTTGGTACAGTATTTTCAAATCAACAAAGCACATTAGTTTGCAAAGTGCACCAATGCCTCTGGAAATAATTAATTTTTTTAGATTTGATGAATATAACCTTTCCAATTCAAGTGACAGTTCATAAGAATGCCCAAATATTTAACACTTTTAGCTTGGTTAACAGGCTAACAGTCATGAGCCAAAAGTGCAAAATGGTGAATGGTATTAAACTTATTTGGGATTAATACAATTATTGTAAACAAATCTTTGCTATTAACCCCTCACCTCCAAAAAATCCTACTACAACCATGAACATCAAACGAAAAAAATCCCTTACACCTCCACTAAATTCCCACCGTTACCAGATGTAGCCAGAACTCGTGGTCTGAGGTTGAAAAATGTTTGGGGTATAGTCGAAAGATTGTCAGATCTTCCAAGGAAATCTTCCTTTCACAATAAGCCAAGCCTTGAATATGTCAATCTTACCTTGCTGGGTATATTTTTGAATGAACATTATTTTTATCAAATAACGAAGTAGTACCTATTTTATCAAATAGCGGAAATTATTTTTTTATGGCAAAAGACAAGGTTACAATGCAATGCCACTTGGTAGTACACCATGAGTTCATTGCCTCATTACAATGTTCCTAGTAGTTAAGGTTCTTGACTGATGAGTGATCGGTCTTTGTTGTTAGTATAAATTGAAAGCTTCCATGAGGGCCCCTGGATTGCTAGTATTTTTTATGCTATTTTAGTGCTACCCTTGTTAAATAAAGACTTTACTTACTTACTTACATGATGAATTGCCAGCTATTGTAGATGGTAAATTTTTTTTGTGTAGGGAAAGTGAACCCCCAGGCAACTAATTTTTTTTCTCCAGGCAACTGACACTGACATAATAGGTTCACCCCCCCCCCCCCCCTCTCCCCCACAAACATTCACACTCTAAAATAAGCTCTGGAGTCCCTCATTCTTCTTTATCATAATACTGCAATATATTATATAAAGGAAAAAGTAAATTTTGCACTTAGAACAGCAGAATCTTTTAGTTATTAAATGTACCATAGCATTCTGAAGGTAGCAGACCTGAAAAGTAACACTGCCCAAATGTAGCATTTATTTTTTTACCCTTTCACTAAACCCAAAAGTAACACTTCCAAAAGTAATGAACCCCCTGAAAGTATGTAGCAGCCCATTAAAAAAAACAATGTTATCACTCAAAAACAATAATATCTATTGAATTTAATGTAATATTTCAAGTAAAGTGGTTAAGTGCATACAAATAACAGAGACACGAGACAGAAAAAATGGCTTTGGGAGGCTCTAAGAAGGAATAGTAGTAGTGGTAGTTGGGGGGGGGGGGGGCATAGATTTCAGTGGAGCAGCCCCAAGAGAATTCATCAAAGTCTTGAACATAGTGCCATAGTCAGTCAATATCCCTGACACTCCCAGCAAAAAAAATTCATGGAGCACACCTCTCTATCTCCTCTCACTTGGCATACTGCCATTCAGATTTTGTAACTCAGGGATCCACATTTAGCTTTTTTACGAACTCGTCAACCGGGCAAGTACATCAGAAAAGATACTTGCCCTGACAAAATTTTACTTGCCCATTCAAAATTACATTATAATTAAAATACAGTCAAAAACTTAAAGTTAACAACAAGTGGAAAGCTTGCATTTTATTTTCACTATGTTACTGCAGCAGCACCACAGCAAGGCTCCTACAGTCAAACAATTTCATTTTACTAACCCAACAACGGACTAACTCAACAACAGACAACAAATACAAAAATTCAACAATGGACTTAAAAGATAGACCTACTTTGCACATCAAATGTTCACTGTTTAACATTTGATTTGCGCATTTACCTTTCCATCAAACGTTCAATTTTGATGAAACTTTCATCCAGGTACTTAAGCCAAGCCACAATCATGGTAAAAATGCACACTTTTGTTGCTCTTTTTCATATTTGGAACTTTGCTGGGAAGATTTTTTTTTTTTTCTTCCGCAGTGGTGGTGACACTGTCAAAAGTAGCGCCACATTTTGTAAAACCCATGTGTGGCTAAAGAGTGGGAGTCTCTGTGTTTGCATATTGCTGCAGTACATCAGCATTCAAGAACAAAAAATTGGGCCCGCAAACATTTCACTTCTGAGCGTACTGCGTAACGTGTCGTACGAGCAACGAAACAAAGTTTACATTTCACTACAGTACGGAATCACTGAATGGCTGGCGGACATTCAAAACACGGGTACATTGGCTGGTGAGAAATTGAAGAAAAAATTTTGCTCCTTAAAACTTACTTGTCTGCCGGACGAGTTTGTAATCTTTGATACTCGTCCGCAGGACTTTATAGTCGTCTCGGACGACCTGACAACTGCTAATATGGATCCCTGGTAACTTCAAATTTTTGGAGCCTTAGGTAAGGATTTTGCAGGTCTTAACTATCTTCAGTGCTCTTTGCATTCAAACATGGGTGACACCTATCATTAATGGAAATACATCATTAAAGAGTTTTGTTGTGGAAATTAAGAATTAATTAAGTCTGGCTACATAGGATGATGTTCATTGTTCATTGTATTTGACCTTGAATGATGAACTGCCATGATCAAATAAACTAAGGGCAATCTTAGGTAAAACTGGATAAAACATTTCAGCTTGAGAAATACATGTACATGCACACACGGCTGGTAAATGCATAGCACGTGAGCCAACCTGGTAAACTGAAATGTTGAATTTTTTTTCTAGTTTGTCCTGTAGTGTTATGTCCAGCTGAGAAAAGCCAAAAGTTGGGTGCTTTGATGGTACTGCTCAATGTCAGCTTATCTCAGCAGAAACAAAACAATGTCCCTGCATGTACAGATAGTAGCAAATTGCAACACCGTCATTATCATGTCTTACCTAGACTTTCTACCTGTTCCACCAGTATCAGGAAGGTGCTGCAGATCCATAAAAATGGCTACAATATGGCAGAATTATGATAACAAAATAAAGTGAGTATTTTAGCCTTTAACTACAATAAAAAAAAATTGCTACTTTCCCTGGTCAATAAACTACTGTGAAGCATGAAATTTTTGCAGGAGGTTTTATTTTGCCAATTTTTCATATTTTAAAGATGACATTGGTAACTTGAGAGACTTCGGATTCAAGCAGCCAAACATTAAAAATGGAGTAAACATAATCTTGTCGACTTTTATTGCTAATTGAGTTGCAATTTTGCCACAATGATGTTCCAAAGAGACTTTCCACTAGCTTTCACTGCTATACGGTACCACAGGCACTTGAACAGCGATAAAATTTTGTTTGTAATTTGTATTAGGAAAAAAATGTTGTACCCATTGTTCAGATGTTGGTTTTTTAATAACTAATAAGCAATGTTAAAAGTATTTTTCTGCAGTATTGTTTCAGCAACACAAGTTTGCATTAGAATGGGATAAGTCAGTTATTTGACTGAAGGGCTGAAGTAAGTTTTTGTGAAGAGTTATTTTGCAAGAGTTTGTTCTGTGGAATCTATTTTTTTTTGCAAATTACGGGCAAAATGATAGGAGTATCATGCTAACAGTTTGTTAGGGTTTTTTCTCCTTTTCCTGTGAGTTTGCAGACTAACTGAACACAATCAAATGTTCCAACAACAAATTCAATCAAACCAATCAAACCCAATTAAGACTGATCAAACTAAATAATTGTGCCAAATAGCCGTCACTTCCTCCACTTGGAAAGGTGGCCCCATGGCAGTGATAATGAAAAATCCCTGAAGGCTACCCCACCTGTAAGACTGGGGGGTTAAAACAAACTCAGAATAAGAGCATGCTCAAAATTTCATTTACCATGTGTCTCATTGATCAGCTTGCGAGTTATGATGCTTTGAAAATCAGCTCCCCAGCGTACTTCATGTAGAACAGGATACCTGTAGTGTGTTGAACTCTGAGCACTTTCTGTTTAAGACAAGACATGTACAAAATTAGGTCAGGGTGAAAATAGGTTTGTTTAATGCATACTTCAATTAAGATCAGATTTAATAAGCAGGAGGAGTTAAATTCAATGCTACTGAAGACAAAATCAGGCAGCTGCAGAGAGAAGAATTGGAACTTGGGACCTCCAGATTACAAGTCCAGTGCCCTAACCATTAGGCCATGCTTGCCTGACCATGTAATTTATGACCAGTTTAAAACGGAAGACAAGCTTCCTTAACTTAGCCTACAGAAATATCAAAACCTAATGAAGGGGCCATTATGCTTTAGACAAAGTTTTTGACACTTTCTTTAGAACAAGACAGAACTATGTCTGGAATTACATTAACAATGACTAGTTGACAACAACCAGTTTAAAAAATTTCAGAAACCATTATCAGACCTGATATTGATTTCCAACAATGAATTAAAGACCTTGATTGCAAATTCAATGTCATAGCTTGTTATTTTTCATTTATCTGGACATCATTATCTTACATTGTAAGTAAAGAAAAAATATCAAGATAGCAAGACAAACCAATTTTAATATAGTTTAGCATCTTACTTGGTTTGCCTTCTGATGTATGAACTAGTATTCCATGCCCTGGTGCCCAGTAGCCTGCGAGATTCTGACATCCTGGTATAACCTGAAGAAACACTATAATCAGTAAATTAAAAAAACAAATACAGTCGAGCCTCTCCTTATGGACACCTCTCTAATACGGACATCTCTCTATTATGGGCAATTTCCTATGTCCTGACAAAATTCTCACATATTTTCTTTCAAAAAAAACCTCTATAAGATGGACCCTCTCTAATACAGACAACGACACTAAATCTCGGCCCAAGAGAGCATATTCATATAAACTTAACCTCTGTATTACGGACACTCTGGTAATTTGGTGATGATAGTTTGTGTAATGAAAGTGGAGTATGTAATACAATTTCTTGTTTGTTTTGTGGTTATAAAAACAACAATGCTTTATCCACTTTATCTTCAACTGGAGATTTCAACATTAAAATGAAATACCATAACATGTAACCAAAGAGAAGAAAAGGGAAAGTGTTTGTGCTGTATATCAAACAACAACTCACGAAAGCTGTCCAGAAGAACATTACAGACTTTTTTAAAGGCTTAAATGACTACAGTATAAAGATTTTCTTATTGTACTCTAGTTACTGTTTGCTGCACTTGTAAAATATCAAAAGACATCTTCAGAATTGAACTTTATATCACAGTACTTTTTTACATGCAGCATTACATTGTACAAAGTTTGCTTCATTCCAAAACAGTGATTTGAGTATGCAGCTGAGATGTACAATGTAGTACACTACTGATAGACACTGTCTCAATACTGTATATTAATCAATTTAGGTGCAGTTAATAGCCGAGTGTGGCCTGTTTTAGTTACTGAACACTTAAAACTGTCAGTGGAGTATTAGAAGTGATGTCATCGTGGTGACCTCTATAAAACGGACACCTCTCTAATACAGAAACTTTGCTCTGTCGCTTCGTGTCTGTATTAGAGAGGTTGAACTGTAAACTTTAATGTCATTTAGTACAGTGACCAATTTAGTTCAGTGGAGTGTCCTCTTACGACCACTTCAATAATTTGACCACTTATTCTCAGCCCTGAAAAAGCTGAATGCGGTCACGGTCCATTGGTAGTTCCACTGTAAAAAATTTTGAATGATCAGAACTGTTATGCATCTATCAATGTTAAACCACAAATGAGGGGGTGGGGGAGGTGAAGCAGACCGTGGGTATTGACTGATCTTTCTTTTCATACCCTATGAGCATTTGACTGTCCAATTCACGAAATTGTTTGAAAGGGAAATAGGTTATGAACTTAGCTTGATTTGACCGACCTTTTCAGCCCTGGGGTAGAGCAATTGAAAAGAAATCCTTCTCAAATGTTAAATGCCCTGCATCTGCCTGGCATCCCCCATATAGTCCGGCAGATTGGTGCAAGAATTGTGGAATTTATGGTAAAAGCACCAAATTTTGCGCAAAGATGGAGAATTACCTACTGAACAATATTAGCTATGGCTCCACCTGGGATCTATCCCGTAATGATAATTATAACGGGTTTAAAGTGGCATACTACACTTCTAACATGGAAACGAGGCCGGGTGAATTATTTCTTTATTTTCAGCAAAATGAGACAATGTATCGGAAGAAATTAACAAGTTAAATCAAAAAATGAATTACAAAATGCATTCTGAGACATAATTGGCCTTCTTGTATTGTCACGTGACTAACCACGTGACTAAATACGCTTTTTAATACCAGGCATTGGACATTGTAATCTTACCCTGACTCTCTCAATTTGCATCTTAGTTATTTGGTATAGTTCATACATAGGAACTACGAAAATACTACGAACCCATTTGGGATCCATCCCCTTAAGGTGGGACTGGACTTCTAACATGGAAACGAGGCTGGGTGAATTATCTATTTCCAGCCAGAGTGAGACAATGGAACGTAAATTAACAAGACAATGGAACGTAAATTGGACAATGGAACATAAATTAACAAGTTTAACCAAAAAATAATTACAAGATGCACTCTTAGACATTATTGGCCGTCTAGTGTGATCACGTGATCATCCACATGATTAAATACGCTTTTTATGCCTAGCTTTGGACATAATAATCTTATCCAGGCTCTCTTAATTTTTATCTCAATTATTTGACCAAGTTCATACCTGGAAACTACGAAACATTAAAATCTATAAAAATTAAGCCCTAAAAACGTCAAACCAACTTTAAAAAGCTAAACACAAATTCATAGGAATGTTGTTAATAATGCAAGCGATATGCAGATTTGTTCATTTGCATCCGGCATTCTGTTGTTCATTCTCGTTCGCACAGCCCAGTGCAATTCAACAGTGCTGTGCACGGCAGTTCGGCTTTGCATTTGCATCGTCCTGCACAACCTCTTTCACTCTTGCAACCACATTTCAATAGCTCCTGACAGCCCTGTGATGCCTGGGGAATTGTCATCCACAAGTCCGCCCACATATCATTAGCGACTTTGACCCAGCCCCATTCACTTGGACACGGAAACAGAGGAGACGGCACCAAATAATAGTGGCCAGCCTGGTACGTGGACCGCTGCATGTTGACGTAAGGCATCTGAGGTGGGAGGAATGGCTTCAATATCTCTCCCTTTACGTGTAAATAGGTCCCCCCGCGCATCATTTACTTTCATGCAAGTGCTGGTACGATCATACATCATGATGACGTATCGCTCAAGAATAGGCATCACCTCATCCACAACATCCACCGGTGGAGCATTGCTAAGAGCTTGGAAAGCTGCCGTCACCTCATTGAAAACGCCCCACGCTTCTCATGCTCTCTTTTTGCCATGGTGGGCAAAAGACGACATTTGATCACAGCCTGAGAAGGCGTGAAATGCGAGGAGAGCTTGTGACTCTTCTTCGCCAATACTACGGGATATGTCGTGTGCTGGCAAATATTTCAGGTGTTTGCCAACACCAAACTCAATCCAAAGCTCGGATAAGGAAAGGTATTGGAATTTTGCAACTGCGATGACTACAACATCCGTATCGACAGCGCGTACCATTACTTTAGTGTACCCACGTCTTGCAGCGTCAGCGGCATGTAGTAGGAGCCTCGTATCGGCTTCTTCGTGCGTGCAAGGTGATAGATCCGCGACGTCAGTTCTGTCATTGTTAGAGACTACTGACTCATGTTTAGTAGATACTACTTCTCCATGGTCAGTTCCAATTGTGGTAAACTGCTCGGCCAGGTAAAAGAAAAGTTCTTCTTTGTTCTCATCAGCCCTCAAGAAGGCTGTCCAATTTCCTGGGATCCTGGTCTCCGGTCTGACGTGTCTACGGATACCCTTTCCTCTCTTGCTTCTTGCAGAATCTTTAAGACTCTCCGGGAGATATCTGTCCCATGCCACATCCACCCTCTTGACATCCCTTAACTGGTTTGTTACGTATGGAAGGAAGACGGTCTCGCTGTACTCTTGAAATGTCTTGGAGACTCCAGGCTTAAGCATGTTAACGATGGCTGCACCATCTAGTAACAGAGCTTCAACAGATGGCCTTTGTGCTTGCGCTGGTCCATTCTTCTCGAGACACGATAACAAATCCGATTTGGTACCAGAACTGAGCTTCCCATACTGAGATAACGAAGGGGGAAAACTCTGGTTCTCGTGACCAAAGAATCCTTCCAAATCACCATCCCTGACCTGACATGAAGCGTAAAGACGTGAAAACAGAGAGCAGTTGCTTTTTAGTGATGCTATCTTAAGTTTATCGCTAGACTTCTCTTTTGTAGCGGGAGGACTGCTGAATAGTGGCAACTTGTTTTTCTGGATTGTATCAAACAGTGGTGTTGTTCTCTCCTGCAGCCTTTTGGTAACAAACTGCTGACACTGACCCTTTCCTAGTTGCTCTACAGTTCTGACCGTTTTAACAACCTTGGAATCCGCAATGTCACGGGTGTCTAGCACAAACAAATCTCCAGTTTGGTCTGCTAAGGGGTTGCCCATTTCTTCAATGGTGCTACAAACTGCGTTCACTTGATTGCGGAAAGTGTTTTGGACCCCTTTCATTTGCTCGTGGTGGCGTAAATCTTCTTGCTCTTCTTGTTTCGCTATATTCCTGATCAATTCCTGGGACAACTCGAAATCGTTGATTATTCTTGACATTTCTGTTCCAGATACCATCCAGCGCAATAATTGAGTTGAACTCTCTGTTAAGCCAATAGCTCCTCCGTCACCTTTGACGATCTTGTTATTTTGCTCATGCGCTTGATCAATGGGAAGCGAGGAAAATGCACAGTTGGTTTTATTCACTACAAAATTACCGTTCTTGAACTCTGCAGCTATTGCTGGAGTATCACGAATATGAACTGGCAGACATCTCGCGTAGTGGGTGCGGTCTAAAGCAAAAAACCACGGCGCTAGCGATTTGCAGGTATCCCTTCCCTCAAAGACTAGACGAATATCAGAATGGTGAGCTGGAAGTGAAGCGTAAGCGACCAGTAATGAAATTGTGGACTTTCTAGCTTTGCTTGCTTTTTTGCGCCAGTCGCTGAATGACTTGGGCTCTTCTCCTTCATCAACACCCTCCCGATAGGTCTTGTATACCTTATCGCCATAAGGATATACAAAGCAGCAGCAGTAACTTGATGTGCGTGGCAGGTGCGTGAGTAAATAAGTAAAGGACATTTCGCTTCTAACTTTTCCCCTATCAAATAGCAGTTTTCATGTCCAGAAAGCAGAGTACTTCGTTTAAAACTTAGCGAGATGTAAAATTGCTGCCAGGGATAGCCGAAGATGTTCCCACGCTGGCGCGATTTTTATACATTTATAATCTTAGTCTTTGTTTTCACTAAACATGGCAATAATTGAAACAAACTTCGTGAATTCAAATCTTAAAAAAAGTTCTTACCTTCGTATGGCACTCCAACCAATTAATGAGAGCGATTAGCGATAATATATTCGAAAACTAACTGAGCGATGTGTTCAATTGACTTACCAAATCTTTGCGAACTGCCTCTACACGTGTCTGGGAATAGTGACCTGGCCAATTACGACACTTTGTTGGTTTCCTCAGGCACAGAAAAAAAGTTTAAAATTTGTGGTAGATGAACTTTATTCAATTTTTGGTTACACAGTTAGAGATATATGAATCGTATAAATTGTGGCTTTAAACCAATTTGGTGGAAAAGGTGAAATATGGATTTTTTTTTGCTTTCATCTCACTCTGCTTTCGGAAAGAAACCATTCGATAGCTGTCTTAATTTGTTTTGCTAGCCTTCTAACTCGAGAAGAAAAGAATTTAAAAAGAAGTACGAATAAAAAAGGAAAAACAGACAGCAAAAGGAAATATCGTTTTGACTAAAGATGTTCACGTTTACAACCCGTGAATAGCCGGTACGATTTCCATTTTCATCAACAGCCTATTTTTCGTTATGTTAATTGCTTCAATTGCAATTTTTAGGGCAGCATTACAGCCCTATATTGACGACGCTGAAAGAAAATATTATCATCGTATTGCATTGGTCATCGTTTGCTTGTTTATTCTGAAATATATTTTCACCTCAAACCATCCACAAGTCAGCGCAGTATCGCCATCTCAAATTCTTATTAGTTATGTCTCGATACTGTACGTGCAATCACGTGACCTGTCACGTGATCAACTGAAACGACTCCACGATCAAAGAAAAACAAATATATTAAGTAATTCTCCACTTTTGGAGGACTGTCGCTCTTTTGATGCAGGACTGTGGCTGCTACACAAGAAGTAGAATCCCAGCCTCGTTTCCATGCTAGAATTTCAGTGAGCCACCTTAACCCCGTTGAAACTGCAATTATGGGATACTTCCCAGGTGGGTCCATAGCTAATATTGTTTAGTAGGTATGTCTCTAACTATGTGCCAAATTTGGTGCTTTTACCATAAATCCCACAATTCTGTCATATTTTTGCACCAATCTGCCGGACTAATATGGCTTATCACTGATGGGACCATTAGCTCAAGCTCCTTAGGTAAAGTCAACAACAAGTCGGTTGTCATAGACTAAAAATAGCTTTCCGTTTAGTCATTTTCAAATTCTGAGTTACAAGTACATCATCACTGTTTTTGGCAGATATAGCCAGTACTAGATGTTTACGTTTGTAAGCTGCAGTGCATTTGATGTTTAAAGCTTTCCTGTTTGCACCACGAATGGTTTATTTTCATCTCAAGTGAACACACACCTCCAATACACAGAAACACGTGCAAGTAAGGGGGCATCTTATGATCAAAATTCCATTTCAAAGAATGTTACGCATATTTCAAAAGCTAGCAAATACATTGTACTGACAATCAAGGCGGCTATTCTGTTTGTATCTTTTTTCAACAGCGTGAAGCAAACAGGACACCACACTATAACCTTAATTTACCTTCCGAAATAAGCTGAAAACAGAAATGAAATCTTGAGGCAACCTTAAAGGGACCATGTCAGCTAGGGCACATGCGCAGTAGAGTCCGGTTGGTCGCTTTCTGAAAGGAGTATTCCTGCTTAGACTTGCTTGATTTCTACAACCAGAATTTTTTCCATGAAATATAGGCAATTTTTCAAAATCAGTCGATATACGTTTACATTTAGCTAACAGCCTCCTCAACTCTCTGACGGTATATGAAATAGTTGGGCCAACGATTTCAAAGGTCTTCTCATCAATTTGCGCATGCACCTGGGCTGACATAGTCCCTTTAACATAAGTTCTTAAACACATGCATGACCAATTCGTGTACTTGACAACACATTCATACCCTGAAATCGCGCAGTGCGGCCAAGAAATATCGGACCTGTTTACAACAGAATATCAAGTGTTTGATAATATTTACAAATATAAACATAAAGCTAATTTTTTGAAGTTATCTTACCGTTGTTGCCGCATTCCCTGACATCGCTGGTGCATTCCCTGTAGCAGCCATCTTGGTTTCCTGAAACCGCGGAGTTTTCTGGGTAATCAAACCAGTCCCCAGCGGACAAAACAAAACTGGCGGGAAAAACTTTTCCCATGATTCACCCTTAATTTCGCAGCCCTTTTCGCCCTTGTTAGTGGGGGGGGACAGGGGGGCGGGAGGCCGGGAGAAAAGGGGGCGGGAGGTGTACGGGAGGCGGGAGAAGAGGGGGCGGGAAGCGGGATTCCCAAGGTGGCGGGAAGCTGGAGAAAAAGGGAAAAATTACGCAACATTGCGCAATATTTCGCAATCGAAAAAATGCAAAGGGGCGGGAGCCAAAAAATACAGGGCGGGAACCGGGTTTACAGGGTACGGGAAGCGGGAGGTTTAAACCCCCCTGCCCCCCCCCCCCTTGTTACGACTTGAGTCGAAACGACCTTCTATCCACAGGGTTACGAGTTATACATTCGACTATCCCAAGAAAAAAGCCACGGGTCTATGGGAAGTTTGATAACAGCAGAGGGGAGGAGCCCCTGAGGTCCACCACACTTGAAATGTCAGTGTCAGTGAAACAATTCTTGCTCTGCACCATACCTCCTTATTTATTTTACTCTGGGCTCTGGTACTGGGCACCAAACAGATTAAGCTGACTTAGAGCAGGGTATGGAATGAGTAGGGAATTTATCCGTAACTTCTGGTGGATGCACCGGCGATGGCGCCGCCTCCCTAAAAGAGGTGTCCAAGCACCATTTCAGTAAGTCGTGGATGTAGCAACCTTTCTTAGTAGGGGAGGACAGGAACAAGAAGCTCAACCTGCACCCCATGTGAAGTTCCCTTTCAGATTCCTTCCCCGGGAGAAGTTCTCCGTTTTCGTAATGTTTTAGAAGAAGTAATAAGAACTTATCAAGAAGAGTAGCCCCGTACAGCACAGAACGGGAACTAGGTTATTTAGCTTAGTTTATGAGCAGAGATCATGGATTTACTGTCACCTCGATGTACTTTCGTGGAACTTGCCTCGCAAAGAATTCCAAGGCACGAAGATTGCAACGTGTAACAGCGACTGATGACCTTCGTAGGTATTGTGTAAAGCACTCTTTACTTTAGAACTTGGTTTGCAGGTCTTCCATTAGACCACAGAGTCCCAGAAATGTTATCAGTAAGATACTGGTTATTTACCATTTACAACAACTTTCCGGAAATTCCGGTAAAAAAGTAAATGGTACACGACTTTTCGGGTCGTTCCAGTGGAAAATTTCCGGGAGCAACGGAACGTCTGAAAAGGTAGTCCTGTTTTTCCGGAAGGAATGTTCCAAACGGAAATTCGTGTACCATTTGTTCAAACCTAATCTTTGATACCAGTTTCAGGCTCTCGCGGCCATTTTTTGTCCCAACAACAATTAATTAGGGAGCTTAACGGGAAGGAAAACGTCACTTTTAAAATGACTTCACAATCTTTGAAACTTCTTGGCGATTATTCCGACTCGTTTAACCTGTCTAATGCAGTAGAATTATCCAGGAACTGACTTGTGAGGGCGGCGTATCAGTTCAGGAAGAACTTATTTAGAAAATTAATTAGAAAATAGCTGTGTCCCTAATTAGCACCCTGTCTGTACAGGGTGCTAGATCACTTGACACGTGAATTAAGTTATTACTATTATATTATTATTATTATTATTATAAAAACGAAAATTCACCGTCGTGTGTTTGCATTCTACACAAAACGTTGAATTTGGTCATTTCACGTGGTAGTTGTGCACAGAACGGCAAAGAAATATACCAAAAATAACGCACGTGCAGAGTCGTTGTTTTGTTAATCAAAGCTTTTGTTTTGCAACCTTCTCGTTAGCCGTCGCCGTCGTGCAAATTTTTTGGTAAATGGTAGGGATTCCTGCAAACGGTAAGCGCCAGTCCCGAACGGAATTTTCCCAATACGGAAATTTACTTACCGTTTGCCCAAACCGACCCAAACGGTAAACCGACCGGTTTGCCCGTGTAAATGGTAAACAACCACTGTACACAGCGTCCCAACCACTGATTTTGCATTCCCGTCGTTTTCATCTAAGCGTGGACATGTGACGGAAAAAGATGTTCTAACTGGGTGCAAACAATGACATGTTTGACCGCCAAACATGTCGACATGTTTGGCTGCCAAACTTTGAAGTTTGAAGGCTGTTAGAGCAGGTTTCGCTAAAATAGCAGGTGTCCAGAAAACGAAGAAGACCGGGAAAACGCAGCTTTGAGATGTTTTTCTTCGAGATTCGGAAATATTAACGGGCACATGAGAAAACATGTTGACTTTGTCGAATATTTATGCAAATTTTGGCATTGAAACTAGGCTTAGATAAATTCTGCCGGCGGAATTTCGAGCATAATGAGCGATTTTTGAGGCAAGTATTCTGCCGGCACAATAAGGCATTTTCGAGCAGAATTTGAGCAGAATAAGGGAAAATCAGCGGCACTAATGATATGCATAACAGATGTAAGAAAAATTTAAAACTAAATAAAAAACAAATGGAAAATACCTTCTGATTAATTTGATTATTAGCTAAAACACACTCACATGATTCACTATTTCGTCTAATATTAGTGATATAAAGTAAGATGAATTACAATTTTGCTACGCCTAATGAATATCTAATTAGTATTCGGGCCCTTCCATATACGTGAAAATACATAAGGCCGAAGGGCCGAAAATTTTTCAGGTACCGAGCAGAATTCGAGCAGAATAAGGGTGTCTGGGCAGAATTTCGAGCAGAATAAGCGATTTTTGCTAGCACTGCCGGCAGGCAGAATAAGCCATTTTACGAGCAGAATTTATCCAAGCCTAATTGAAACCCGATCACGCACGTAGGAATGCAAGTTTAACGGTTGTCAAACTTCAAATGTTTGGCGCCCAAACATGCCACGTTTGATATCCAATTAAAACATGTTTTTTCTTCAGGTGTCCACGATTAGATGAAAACGACGGTCTCTTTTACACCTCTATTAAACGGCCAGCAAAAATTAAGTTTCACTACACTATTCATTACCCAGGTGAAACAAATGAAAAAGACCAGTGTAAATAAACACATTGATGTCATATGAACATTTATGTCATTTATTTCGATCGCAACTAGACACTGATGGGGACTGATATCACACTGACAAAATCAGTTTGAACAATCATATCATTACAACACTCGAAAAGAGCAGTGTTTTTTGACAAAGATTAGTTGGTTTCTGTATAGTTTTTGTAGCCTGACAAAACAGCCGACGTTTCACGAGGTCGCCACTTAAGCCCTCGCAAAACGACGTCTGAGTAACGAGCGCAGAAATTCCATACTGATGACGTTCACTACCCAGATCTTGGTAGTGCTTCTGATTGGTTGGGATTTCCTTTTTCTCCATATTTAATCTTCCATTTAATTGGCCTCTTTTTTCGTAATTCGTGTAGTTAAATCACAAACAATCTGTTATATGGACTACACGACATGACAATTACTTCTAAAAGCCTTTTTAGCACAACAAGTTATCGAAACTCTTCCTTTAGCAGCCAAATCCCTTTCCCTGTAGACGAATCTCTTGTAAATGTACATATTTGCCTCAGCATCGAACGAAACACGGCCGAGTCACTCTGCGGAAGTTTAGAGCCAAATTCATCCAAAATCTCCTGTGTGGTTGCTTGGCCAATAGTTGTGCACTGTAACGCAATAAAATTCCTCATTTGAACGAGTAAATCATCCCTCTTGTTCCCAGGACCATCGGCGCTTGTGTCGCCGCTCGGTACCAGGTTATTTCGTGCCCTCATCTTGGCGAGTAGTTGACTGGAGTGGACTGGTTCCGAGCCTTCCGCCGTTGCTGTGGTCATGCCCATTTGGTCACCACTGAAGTGAGGCTTGTTATCCGCGCTTGAGGAGGTCTGTTAAAAACAACATATGTGGGTACTGAAGCGACTGAAATGCCGATTCAACAAAAAAAATCGGTTAAGGTGCACAAAAGGTTCTTTTAATTAAACTACAGCTTTACGAGCAATATCTTAGAAGCCTGAATCACGAAGGATTTTATATACTATATTTGGGCTTTCAACTTTGAGGTTCGGACGTCATCGAAAAGCCCAGTAATGTAATTCCCTGTTACAACACGATTTTCATTCTTATTATCAAATTTATTCTTATTATAATAACTTTTATCCCGGCCTTCTGTGGTCATCAGGAATATGGCAATTCCTAGCAACATGTTCCTGTTATTTGTCGAGTACTGTTAATAAAATCAAACAACAGACTATGATGCGCACACATTTTTTCAAATTATTATTGGTGGGTTACTTTTAAGGAGTATTTGCTTCTTAAAATCCTGCTGCAAGTAAATGAAGTGAGAAAGCTAGCTAATCCTCCTCACTTTCTGAAGTTCCTCTGTTGCAGCAAGCTTCTTCTTCTGACCAAAACGAGGCCTAAACAAAACACGAAATAGAAAATCACATAGAAAATACCACAGTACAAAAGACAACTGGAAATGGAGTTCACATCGTGGATGACCGTTGTATTTGTTTCTAGGCATTCTACACGTGGGAAGAAACACATTGTTCACATGGTATGAAAATGGTACGGAAATTACCGATCGAGTTGTTTTGAAGAGAGGCGTTTTTGAACATTTCTCAGTAGCGTCGCACCAAAGTCCCACAAACGAAAACAATGTTTGCACTTATGAGGCAAATACTCACAGTAAGAGACCAGTCTCAAAGGGATGAAGTGGATGTTGTGACAAACCAGTGGTCTGTACAATTGGTTTGAAAGAACCTAAATACAATGAAGTCGACCGACTGATTACCCTCGTTTTTCAAACCAGTGCCTCTCTTAAATTTCATACATGGTTTCCTTTTCCAACCTCTGTATTTTGACAATACTTGAACCTGGATTAGAAGGAACTTTGCCCCACAGTTTCGTGCATTCTTTCTGACTGCTTTTAGGAAGAAGTGTTGTCCAGTTTATTTCTTACTTCACAGCACTGAAGAGGTCGTTGCTTAATCGAGGAAAATGCAGTAGTTAACATTTTTTTCTGTCAGCTTTCTCTGACTGTGACTAACAGTTTGCGTAGAAAAAAAACACTTTCATAAACATACTTCTTGGGCGGTGGCTCCAATAATCCAGATGAACCCGATACGCCTGTCCAGGTGGGAACACCGCTGGCTGCACCTAAGCATCGCTGGCGTGACCGTTTAAGTGCCTTTACAGCACTCTCTGCCACTCGGTTAGCCTCGCTTTCAACCAAGGCTAAATCTGGATTACTGGACTCCATGATGACGTCATGTTTTAAAGCGCTATGTACACCTGTCAACAGTGAGATAACAATGTAGTGTTGGGGCGTTTCTCCGGGGCAAACGACTTTAATCATTCGGTTGAATTGTCCAACATTAAATCGTCATATCCCTGTGATGCAATCTTTGAATCCATGAGCATAACCCCAAAAAGCACAATTGCAAATTTACCATGTTGTCAGGGATTATTTTGATGCATCCACCCCCATCCAACACACGCAGATGTGCTTAGTTTTGCAATCAATCAATCAATCAATCAATCAATCAATCAATCAATCAATCAATCAATCAATCAATCAATCAATCAATCAATCAATCAATCAATCAATCAATCAATCAATCAATCAATCGTTTATCAAAATACGTACGCACATCTAAAAAGTTTAAAAATTAACAACTATAAAAATCCAGTTACATAATGCACCAAAATTTCACTAAAATACAATAAACCTAATTTAAAAAAAACAAAAATCAATAATTCATATTTACATCTCAAAATTCAACATCTCCTCTAATTTTCTTTATAAATTCGGAGAGATCATCCTGCCTTAAGTCAGTTTTCAGTGAGTTCCAGATATTGGCAACTTCGTAAGTGTAAGATTAACAATACAAATGTCGAGGAGTAGCAAAGATGCGGTGCGTTTGATTGCGGTCCAACACTTTTCCACTAGTACTCTTTTGGCAAGAATTAACAACTTTCAGCTGTGTTCGGTGCTGGATGAAAAGGTTCATTAACCAAATCATTCAGCTGCTCATAAATCTGGCTCAGTATTTCTCTTATTCGCTCTGACGAAGGGCTAACGCTCGAAACGTCAGCTTTCAATCTCTTTACGGTGGCCAATTTACCTTATCAACCCAGTTGATAAATCCAAAATTTTGTGTTTCACGTCCCCACCGACGCAGCACCACAGTTTCTTTAGAAACTAACCCCTTTGCTTGTCAGTATTTCTCGACCGTGTTACACTGCGCTAATCCTGGATTACCGATAAATTGGAATAGTATAGTTTCAATTTTCCACCAAACCGTCAACCAATCAATTAGCTGACAAAAAACCGTGGGCTCAATAATTGTCGGGCGCTACTCATTGTCCCCTGCGACTGTAAGCAACATCCTGAAACAGGATTCGTGTCCCAAAAACAGTTCAAACCTGTTTTCTTGAAGAGATGCTTTAGAATAAACTCGTCCTGATGAGCGCTGTGTTGTTTCTGCTCTTCCATTTCCTCGGCACTTGATTGGCTCGGGTTCGACGGGTTGTACATTTCATGATAATCCAGGTTTTCGATTTGTCGACCATCAATTTCTGTAAACAACAAACACATTTGCTAAGTAAAAAAGCTGCCTTGTAAAACCTCATTAAATACTTCCTTTTATAGGCACTAGACTAATCAATCCAAATTTACTTCCGCCTTATCTTTTCCATAAGGGTCCATTTATGACTAAGTTCAAATTTTTTACAATCAGGAGAATCTACATTCTTGGTGCCACAAGCTTTTTTCGCGCGTTCTAACACGCGGGCACTTTAGTGTCTCGTGTTGCTCCTCAAAAGCACGCGAGAGAAACCTCTGGTACACAGGGTAAAGCCTGTACTCTCTTCATACAAGCCAGTAGTAACCCAGGACAATGTTGCTCTAAAGTCACGACCAGCAAACAAAAATTCAAAGAATAGTAACTATCGTTATGTATGGATGGGAAACATAACCGAGCAGAATTTTGGGAAAGAGCTGAAAACTCCCTTTATTTCTTATGGCTCAATTTGCTGAGAATCAATCCCTGTACGTCCAAAAGTGTTACACAGTATAAATTTTTTTTGATGGAAGACATGATTGAGGGACCGACCACTGAATGTGCACGGTATTTGCCGCCAGTTCCTGTTGCTCGGTGCTAATTATTCAAATTTGACAACATCTCCTTGAATACTATTGGTTTATTAAACTTCAAATCTTTAAAATTATTGTTCGGTCAATAGAGCGCACAATGTCCGTTATGAAGTCCGCCAAAACTCGCCTCAAATATCACTACTCCTACACACCATGCATGACAAAAATATACAGAAAACATCATCCATTATTTCTCTCGAAACTAGTTTGCATGTATCACAAATTCTAGTTAACTGTTGAGGGACCACTGAGGACTTCCTTTTCGTTCCTGCTTCGCATGCGCGCAAGCTTTAGTTGGTAGCATTTTCGCAAGAAATAAAATATCACTCCTTCCTACCGAATGAATAGCATCCCCCAAACACTTCTTTATATTTGCGGGCACTTACGCCTTCGACCAGCCAGTTCTCTTACTCTGTTGACCTAAAATGAGATTTGGTGGCTCCTAAAAGAGCCGTTTGTTTGTGTAGACATTGTAGTCTAACCGCCAAACCCGTACAGAGTACGTCCCTGGCGTTTCAGAGCGTACACCACATCCATGGCTGTCACAGTCTTCCTCTTGGCGTGCTCGGTGTATGTCACAGCGTCCAGACATGTTAATGCTACTCGTGTCACTGAGTTATGACCGACTTTAGCCTTGCTTCTACGCTTTTATAGGGGAAAGAATGGCCTCTTAGAAAACAATACAAGATATCCTTATTATGAATGCAATGACAGGGCCAAGGGTCAACTGAACAGAACACGAAAGAGCAGAAATTTGTTTATGAAAAATTTCTTTTTAAATAACAAAAAAAGAAAAACCGACAGAACGATAAATCTTGTAAGTCTTCCTATTATTTGATGCATTTTAGTCTCAGTAGAGTTATCTCTAAAATACCTCAAAGCCAATTTAACTTTCTTTGGATCGAAATACAGTTCTCCTCAGACAGTCACACCTGTGAAATTATTCACACTTTCCGTATTAACCAATCAAATTTCACCGTTTTGAACCAATCAGAAAGAAGCCCGCCAGGTATAAATCGATTGCTCAATAGTTTTGTCATAATCCGTTGAGATTTGAAGTTATCAAAGATGGCGCGTACAAAGCAAACTGCTCGTAAATCAACAGGTGGAAAAGCTCCACGCAAACAGCTCGCCACCAAGGCAGCTCGTAAGAGCGCGCCTGCCACTGGTGGAGTCAAGAAGCCTCATCGTTACAGGCCTGGTACAGTCGCTCTTCGTGAGATCCGTCGTTACCAGAAATCCACCGAGCTGCTGATCCGCAAGCTGCCCTTCCAGCGTCTTGTCCGAGAAATCGCTCAGGATTTCAAGACCGACCTGCGTTTCCAGAGCTCCGCTGTGATGGCCCTTCAAGAGGCTAGCGAGGCTTACCTTGTTGGTCTTTTTGAAGACACCAACTTGTGCGCCATCCACGCCAAGCGCGTCACCATCATGCCCAAAGACATTCAGTTGGCCCGCCGAATCCGCGGAGAGCGAGCATAAGTGGCTTGGAACTCTCACAAAACAAACGGCTCTTTTAGGAGCCACCACATTAACAAAAGCAATGACTAATACATGAACCAGCAGTGCAAGATATTCCTGATTTCTCTATCACTTTTATTCCCCTGCATGTTTTATTTTTGACAAAGACAAAGAAGGTGCGACTGAATCAAATTCCTCGCTGAAATGCTTTGGCTGGTACTTAACTCTTCAGTTTCTAGAACACCATCAGTAAAGCTTCTGATCCTTCAGCGTTATTCAGTTGGAATAAACTGAAGTGCAGCCTGTAAGAGTTCTACCCGAGACTCGAACTAGACTGATTAGTATGCAAAATAAGAGAGAAACTGCGCGCGTAGTTGACTTGACGGTATTAACTACCTCAACAGTCTCTAGGCAACAATAGAAACACTAGGAAATAATACAAAGATTTCCTGTGTGATAACAAGGTTGGAATCAAACAAATTAGCCCTGGCATGTTATACCAAATAGTGATTTAAAAACAAGAGGGATTTTGAAATGAATATGTGACCATCGCAAAGGGAGTTGGGCGCCTTTAGTTTTTTTGTCACGTTCACCGACCGCTGCCATTTAATGTGATTGATTTACTGTAGAGTACCACTATAACTGCATACAAGGGTTTGAAAATATCACCATGCTCACATCTTTTAGTAAAAACAGAGCACGTAACATATGAAAACAAAACGCTTGGTGGATAAATTTAGTTCGTGCGATATAAGTTCGTAACGACATCGCCAACGTGCCAACGATAAGACCGTTCAAATGAGCTATTTATAAACCGGTCAGTACAAAATGCAGACTGCAGACTGCAGACTGCAGACTGCAGACCGGGTACAAAATGCAGACTAGGCACAAAATGCAGACTGCGGACTGCAGACTGGGTACAAAATGCAGACTGACATTTGAAACTGTTTTTTTGGTTTTTTTTTTTATATTATTCCATTTTATAACTTACCGGTTGTCACGCAACCCCTTTTCCGATGTCATATTCCACGAAAACTCGCATTACCGGGGAATGATCTTGCTCCATGACTCGAAACGAAAACGCTGAGTCATGATTTCAATTTGTGTAGCGATTGTGTGGTCATTCATGATCCGATGCGATAAAACCACAACAAATGTAAACAAACGGTCAGTCACGGAATCTTGAAAAATTCCCCCGATTTGACTTTTGTTATCTTCCTGGTTTATTAATTAATAAGTACAGATAAAACACATTGCAAATGTAGGAAACTTAAACTTTCTTTAATTTTCTCCAAAATATATTTTTGCTATAAACCAACTATAACAATTAACACTGCTCCATTTGTGTAAAGTTCATTCTACCAGCCTGGCATAAGTTCACAACTCACTTGCGAGCAAGGGGACGAAGGCACTTCTTCTTCACCACTGTCACGCGACATAGTGAGGTCAACCCGCGAACATGACTAAGAGAAAATACAAAAACGAACTTGTAAAAATACAATCCGATCTAAAAGCTACAAAGAAATGGTAAAATACAACTCGACATCTATGCTCCTACTTCACATGCAAGATCTAAATTCTCTCACGAGGTATAAGTATTTTTATATTAACACACATCGGTTAAAGGATGGTGATTTAACTGCTACTTACCGCATTAACCGACCTCCGAAGGCCGCCATGACGAACCGGCGAAGAGGCAAAGAAAGCGACCACGTGCACGGAAGGTCATGTGTCTGCTGGTTTCTCGGTATCATGTTGCAACGAGTGTTGTTATTTTATGTTATGCGATCTCGCGCTTGAAGTAAGAAGACTGAGAAGGCTTAAATCATGTTTAAGAACGAATTGATCTTCGAGACTTCGTCTAAAAAGTATATTTCGAGTAATGGAGCAAGATCATTCCCCGGTAATGTGAGTTTTCGTGGAATATGACATCGGAAAAGGGATTGCGTGACAACCGGTAAGTTATAAAATGAAATAATATAAAAACAAAACGAAAAAAACAGTTTCAAATGTCAGTCTGCATTTTGTACCCAGTCTGCAGTCTGCAGTCTGCATTTTGTACCTAGTCTGCATTTTGTACCCGGTCTGCAGTCTGCAGTCTGCAGTCTGCAGTCTGCATTTTGTACTGACCGGATATTTTCGTTATGAATGCAACATGACAGGGCTAAGGGTCAAGTTAATGAATGATATTATATTAATTAACATAAATTCTTTTAGACTGACAACTCAAGACATGCACGAGCGAGCAGCATGGATAAAATGAAAATTGCCTTTGCCAATGAGATGTTAAAGTCTCTTTAAAACCTATAGAACGATAAATTCTGTAAGGCTTCTTATTATTTGGTACATTTTAGTCAGTAGAGTTATCTCTAAATGCCTCAAAGCTGTTCAATTATCTTTGGATCAAAATACAGTTAAATTATTCACACTTTCCGTAACAACCAATCAAATTTCACAGTTTTGAACCAATCAGAAAGAAGTCCGCCAGGTATAAATCGATTACCCAATGATTTTGTCATAATCCGTTGAGAAGAAGATGGCGCGTACAAAGCAAACTGCTCGTAAATCAACAGGTGGAAAAGCTCCACGCAAACAGCTCGCCACCAAGGCAGCTCGTAAGAGCGCGCCTGCCACTGGTGGAGTCAAAAAACCTCATCGTTACAGGCCTGGAACAGTCGCTCTTCGTGAGATCCGTCGTTACCAGAAATCCACCGAGCTGCTGATCCGCAAGCTGCCCTTCCAGCGCCTTGTCCGAGAAATCGCTCAGGATTTCAAGACCGACCTGCGTTTCCAGAGCTCCGCTGTGATGGCTCTTCAAGAGGCTAGCGAGGCTTACCTGGTTGGTCTGTTTGAAGACACTAACTTGTGCGCCATCCACGCGAAGCGCGTCACCATCATGCCCAAGGATATTCAGTTGGCCCGCCGAATCCGCGGAGAGCGAGCATAAGTGGTTTGCAACTTTCACAAAACAAACGGCTCTTTTAGGAGCCACCACATGACTAAAAGCAATGACCAACGTATGATCAGAAATAGTTTGAGTAGCATTACTCTAAGAGACGCGAACTTTCGTATCCCCGAAAGCATGGATTCTCGAGCGCGATCCTACGGCTGATTACGCAAATAGTACGGACAGAACATTCCGGCGAGTGCGAAAATCGCCTGTCGCGTGCAAACACGATGCGCGCGTGACAAGTTGTTGGTGTAGTGGCGTGATTGTCAGATTTTCACGCTCGCTCGCGTGTTCTTTGCGTTCAACTATCCCTTAGCCTGCGTCGCAGAGGTAATATAACGCTGGTATATACAAGGTTTAAAAATTTCGTCTGCGACGCAGGCTACTATTCCTCATCCTCGGACAGTGGTCTGTAATTTTGGCGATGGCGATTGTGGGGCGGCGAAATGCACACACGCACGCGAAGGGAGCGCCGAAAATTAGAATTTCTAATTTTCGGCGCTCCCTTCGTGTCGCGTCGCCTCAAAATTTCGCGCGCACGCAAGCGTGTGTATTTCGCCCGCCCCACAATCGCGCGCCATCGCCAAAATTAGAGACTACTTGCAGTCTAGACACCCAGGGGCAGGTAGTTGGGGTGACAGCATTTTCTGGCCAATCAGCAAGCTGGATTTCAAACGCTTCTGGAACTCGTTCGGTAAGAGTAAATCCTCAGGGGCTCTCCCTTTCTTGTTGTTAACTTTCGCCCGTGAAAATCCCGTCGCCCCAACTAGCTGCCCCTGGGTCTCCGAGGATGACTAAATCCCTGAGCGGAAAGAGAAACTGCTCGTAGTATCCACCGAATGGAAAGTTGTAATAATAAAGGCATAACTTATTTTCCACGTATCGTGCTTGTGTTTTTGTCCTATATCTTGCAGTTCGTGTATATACCCCCCCCCCCCGCGCCAAAAAAAAAAAGAACACCAAAACTGTGTATACCGGAGTTCAAAGACCTCACAGCTAATCGATTTGGTAAGAAAAGCACGTAAAGGAAAAACGATTCTTGAAAGTCAAATAAGGGTAAACTGAAGTTCGCAATGCGCGCTATACTCGTTATGCTTCATATAGAGGCCAGATAAATTAGAAGCCTACCAGACCTGTTATATTACTGGTTTTCTCAGGAAATCACTCACTTGCTCTTCGTCGTTTCTTCTTCTTTTGTTTTATTCTGATCCTCTTCTTCAGCTCGTCGTCGCTTAAAGATGAAATCTTCTTCTTGCTCTTCTTAGTTGTACCCCCACTTGTCCCTGGGATTGCACCGTCACTGACAACTACTTTGCTAACATGTTTACCTGGAGCGAATGCCACAGTTTTCTTTCGTTGTGTTTCTGCCGTCCCTGCTTCGAACCGGCTCAGAATGAGAGCTTCAGCCTTTGCCACAGAATTTGAACTAGGCTCGCAGGTGGGTGAAGAAGCTCCTTTACCGGCAACGCTTACGTTCTTAGCAGCTGTGGCTGTTTCTGCCAAACGTTCATTCTCAACGTCATTTAGTAACCCACTTTTCTCGCCTTCTTCGCCATCACCAACAGCTGTCTGTGGTGTGCTTTCTTCTTTATTCTCCTCGCAAACATTTAACCCCTTCTCCGTTTCTTTCCCAGCGTTTTCATTCTCTATGTTTCGCGATTCTTCAATGTCTCTCCAATCAATACAAAAGGCTCCCCCGCTCTTCTTTTCGTCTCGCCCTTTCTTGTTCAACCCCTGGACCGTTGTCTTTAACTTTTCAACCGCTTTAGAGTTTCCAGACGCCTCTGTCTTCGTTTGTTTTTTCTTCTTGTGGGAGCCAGGAACTTTGACTTCACAGTTCGAACCAGCAAAGATGGCGCTTGTTTCTGTACCATATCGCTTGTCACAACTGTCCAGGGTAAAAAGCTCGTAAAGATCATTTGATTTGAAGAACCTTCGTTGCTTTGGATCCTTGAGCACTCGATTGGTCAGAAACTGTTTGAAAATTTGCCTGTCAAAGCAAAGAATTTTTTGTCACTCACACAGCAAAAACGTGGGTCTGTGGATGAAAATCTACGATATGTACGTATCTATAAATGTTTCTTGTCAAGCACCCCACAAGGCATACTATTATTAAGGATACCGAATCAATGTCCTAATAACGTGTTCTAAGCGTTCAGATTCGTGGGGAGCGGCGCGAAAAAAAGGGGGGAAAGGATAGAAGACTGGGAAGTGTAGCTTCCTCGGCTCTCTTTCTTCCTGTTCCCGTCACCACACCCCACTATGTAACGCCTGAAACAGGCTACTGACCCAGTAGTATCGTCACCACACCCCACTATGTAACGCCTGAAACAGGCTACTGACTACTGTTATACGGTTGTGGTTGACTGGTTTGGCTAAAAAAAAGTCTGCAGATATCAAAGCTATATACGAAAACAGGGGACTTAGTGATTGCGGGAAAACGTATGTATTGTATGGAAAAAAACTAAAATGTGCGAATCCGAAAACCAAGAAAACACTTTCAAATAACTAAAGAGAACATGGGAGACAAATTATTTTCCAAAACAAACAAACAGAACAAAACAAAATACCAAGTGGCTCCGTCACTGTCCGTTTGTTTACTTTTCTTATGGTTAAAGTTGCCATTAGATGGGTAACTAAGAAAATTGATATATCAAAGTTAACTAAAAGTGTTCAAGGTTTTTTGATTCGCACAGTAAGTGATCAGCAGTTTAGATCGATTGTTAAGGACAGCTTTCTATTTGAAAACGTTTGCTCTTTCTCTCTGTCTTACCGATGATATATCTTCTCTTCTATTGTCCCAGAAGTTAACAGGCGGTAGATGGTAACTGGTTTCTTCTGGCCGATCCTCCAGGCCCGTTCTCGTGCTTGGGTGTCTGTGCTGGGGTTCCAGTCAGGGTCATAAATGATTATCCTGTCTGCACCCACTAGATTTACGCCCAGTCCTCCAACACGAGTGGTGAGTAGAAACACAAAGATGGATTTGTCCTATCACACGATTAAATTTAAAAAAAAAGGATTACGTGGATTAAAGTGGATTAAAAAAATACAACTGTATGCATAGTCAATGTACAAACAATCCTTGTGCAGATTTAAGCCTTAAATATGAAGCAAGCGAACACCGTAAAGGACGATCAGGAAATAAAAACAATGAGACAAAAGATTAAAGGGGAGCAAGGATGGTGAAATGATGTTATTATTGATTACAAATTTAAATTCGACCGGTAATCGACGGCGGGGAAGGCGCCGGTACAGGCTGCTGCTACTATTGTATGTACCTCGTTGAAGTTTCTAATCAGAGGTTGCCTGGAGGCAACAGGCGTGGAACCATCGAGTCTGAAGTACGTGTATCCTTTGGAGGCAACAAACAGTTCCAGGATGTTTAACATCTGAAAAGGCAAAGGAAGGTTTCAAAAGTAGAACTAGATACATACATATATCAGTGAAACACTTGCTTGACTTTTTGTTATCAGTATAGAAGACAATAAGCTTCCTTAACTGTTAATTTCGCAGAGACTAGAATTTGTGGAAATCTTGCACAATTGGCCTGTGAAATTTCCGCTGGGAAAAATCTCGCCAAATTTGATCAACCAGGATGAAAACTGAGGACAGTACAAATATTATCGTCCAAAAAATAGTCTCCCTACAAAGTCCAAGAACAATGAAAGAAACAAGCAAAGGATACCGAACCACCCTACAATGGAGTTAAGTTTACCCCTGGATATGAATATGCACAATCTCCTTAAATTATGAATTTCATATATTCATAATTTAATCTCCTTACTGTTCTCCATACATTTCTTGTGGAAATAGTAAGAAGAATTTGTCTAAATATCAAGACATCACATCCTTGGTGATCACTCCCTTTATTCTCATCACTTGAATGTTTGAACAAGTAGTGATGACATAAGGAGAAATTTCATTTTAAGCAAGTGAGGAATAATTTTTAAAGTCTTTTGTCACAATTCTTGAAAATAAACCCATGTGAAAATAAATTTTATTAGGGTATAAACACCTTTGTATCAATCAATTTTTTGTACATCTAATAAATATTTGATGATTAACGCATTTTTTTTCTTTCACTGACTAACCTGTCTTGTTTGTGAGAACAGCAGCACTCGATGTCCTTGCTCGTGCCACATGTTTAACAAAGCTTCCACAACAACCATCTTGCCAGATCGTCTCCAGTCCCCATACCCCTCATCAGGGACTGGCTCCTCTTCCTCACCCTTCTCCCCTAGTTCAGCTTTCAGTTGATCCTGTTTGGCTTTCCACAGGGAGCCCGCTTCTGACGTCAGATCTGGGTGATTGCAGATCTTACGCAGCATAATCAGGCCTGGGAAAACCTGCCATGGGAAACAATAAAGAATATATTAAACCTTTTAAACACAGATACAGAGTGTGGTGTGGTTCTTATGTTCGAGTCTAAGGATGAAAACCTAAATCGTAAATTTTCCAATGAAAAAACTTGTTCTCTCTATGGGCACTGGATGTTACATGTACACTGTAAAAGGTGGTTCTGGTATTGAAATGAAATCCGAAATTGTAGCTATTCAAATAAAAGCTGTTGAAAAGTGCTTTGCTGTGGTATTCTTTATCGTCTTTTTTTCCTTTTGGTAAGGTAGTTGTAACTTTTGAGTCTGTAGATAAATCCTACTGAGCAGTACTTTCGTGTGATGCTGTTTATGATGCTGCACAAGATGGTTCTTAGTTTTGAGTCTGTGGATGAAATCCTAAACTACGACCATTCGTTGTACAAGGTGGTTCTTCGTTTGAGTCTGTGGATGAAATTCTAAGGTGCGATCATTAAAATTAGGAATAGAAGCTATTGAGCAGAAGTTTCCTGTGGTGTTGTTTATTATATGCTGGATTGTGGAATTTAAACTAAAATTTGGGATTGTTTGACAAATGAAGAGAGGGAAAACGTTCCTGGCTGTACTTAGAGCTCTCACATCAGATACATACCTTGTAGTTACCAGCTAGAATTGCTTGTACTTCTTTGGAGTCTAAATATTGCTGGTAAAGTTCCCGCTGCTCTTCTGTCAAACGACAAAAAAGAACCTACAAAGGAAAAATGTCATGATACAAAAAATTCATTACTTTTAGTGGTCAACATGGGAACACAGCATAGGCAAAAGAAACATGGTATAAAGACTTCCCAGACAGTAAGGCAATCTGGTAGCAGGGCTTCCTTGCAATTTTCCCCTAAGGAGTTTCAAGGATTCCTTTAACCAAGAGTTGTCTGAAGCTGGGATCTTTCACACCACAGGAGAATGTTTTCTACCAAACTGAGTTCACACATATTTCATCCAGTATCCAATCCATGAACAAGCTCGTGATCCATCACAGTGAAAGGTTTTAAACAGAAGATTGAAAGGCTTTTTTTCAACCCGAAACAAGATTTTGTTTTCAGCTCTAGTTCAAATCATTAACATGTCCGTCCCAGAGGACACGCTTAGCTTGATATTGTTGTTTCACCCAATCCATTCTTTTCTTCCTTTTTCTGCTGGAATGCCTTGTTTTGAAATCGCTGTCTTTAACTAGTTTATGTTGCAAATTGTTACTGTTAACTGAGTTAATTAATTTCAATGTAAGTCAGTATTTGTTACATGCGTGTCAAATGTAATATTGCATTATCAAAGTAAAAGTATCGGTATTATGTGGTTGAAAAGAACATTTTTACAAATTAATAAAAATATAACAAATTCAGTTTCTGGGGTTAAATTGTTTCCCAGACACCCAGTTGCACAGGAGGGGCTGGTATTGTATGTTTTAAAACCACAAACAGAGTTACTTCTTAACCCTACATGAAGTAGAGGAGTTCTTGGGCCCTCATAAATACTATTTTGATCAAGATCTAAATACTGTTAAGGGTGTTTAAACCCCAATATACTATATTCTGCCCTTTGAGATAATGACATATCTCAACACTTGAAAGCTGGATGTCCGGTGCAATTTAATCATCTGACCACTCTAGGGAGTTTTTTGTAATGAAAATTTAAGAAACTTGAGGTGGGTGCAAATTTAGTAATTATCGATGACATTGCAGATCAGACCTGCTCATTCTTTGTTGGGAGATCCAAATTCATTTTGACATCTTTCTTCAGCCTTCTCAGAAGGTATGGGTTGATTGTGTCTCTTAGAACACATGCACACTTGTATGCAGTCTCCACCTGTCAATTAATGACAACTGCATCAGAATGTTTCATGCTTGAGGGTATAAAGCATAAACCACCGTAAATCACTCCAGCGAATCAAAACAGACACAAACATCACAATGACCAATCAAAAACTCAAAAGAAAACATATAACAGGTGCAACAAAGCTTGACTGATTTTGCTTTTACTTCTTGCATGTTTGAACTGGTCAAGTCCCTGTTAGGGTAAATTTGGACAAACAACATGGCATTGAAACTGAGCAACATGAATGAAATGACAAGACTGCTGCCATGAAATTGCAATGGGGACAAAAATAAGCACGATCACAGGGGGTGGTGGGGGGGGGGAGATTCTAACAGGAACATGCTAACTGCCCAAAGTTGGAATATAACAAGTTTTGAAATTCAGATGGTGCACATGCATACCCCCAGAAGGGCATCTTGGTAACTAAGCAAAACCAAAACAATTGCAAAAATAATTAAATTTTGACACACACTATTAAAATAATCTCCTATCATTAGTAGCAGAAGCTTTGCATCACAAAAGGTGAAAAAGCTTCTGTTAGGGGTAGAAAGCGGGGCTGAGTTGCCGCTGAGTATGTTTGGTTTCGCATGAAAGCCCTACATGTAACAGCTTTACAAAATTTATTACCTGTACTTTTGTGGCATTGGAATATCCCCCCATGGTAATTGGCACAGAGAATTCAGTCATGAACACTGGAAGGGTCCCAAGTTTGCCAGGAAATACAAAATCAAACAGTGACCAGAGTTCTCGTAAGTTGTTCTGCATGGGTGATCCAGAAAGGATGATGCGGTGAGGAGTTCTAAACTATAAACAATAACAGAATAATATAGGTATGGGCACACTAATCGTGGCCTTGAGGCAATTACACTGTCATTCAATGCTAATTTCATGCGACTTGCATTCTTTTCCTCGTAAACTATGAATTCAAGTATTCAAGTATTGAAAGGAGCAATACTGCCATTTCTGATTACCTATAGCCTCAGACTAACTCTTTTTTTGGTACTTTATTTAATATGTTCACAAGGATCATCAACACTTTCAGAACCAGCTCACGGTTCACCTTCACACAGCTCAATCAGCTCAAAAATGAAATTTCAAAACTCAATTACTTAATCAGCAAATGATGTGAGTAATTCATTGATTAATCAGCCAGGAAGCAGGGTTGAAGCAGTGGTGAAAAGGCTCACCTTCCACCAATATAACCTGGGTTTGAATCCAGGCCTTCCCACCACACGACTTAAGCGCGTTATTGGGTCATGCCTTTCTGTAAGGGTGTTCCTCTAGTTTCCCCAGTATTCATTTCATGACAACACTAAGGCCCGGATCAAACGTTGAACTTTACATTAGCTGAAAATAATAGCTATTTGGGTCTACCTACATGTAAATAATAAAGTGCAACAGTTGATTCAGACATCAACCTTATTCAGTCGAACTTAATTCTCCAAAAGAGCGGGAAATAATCATCAGTGGTGCAAAATTGGGTGTTAAAAAAGCACAGAAAACAAATTATAAACAGGAAAAAACATCTTCCTTTAATAAGAAGTAATATTTAGATATTATTTTGCAAATTCCTTTGCCAAATTTTGGACAAATGCAGTTTCTATCATTTTGTATTATATTCTGTTACTTTTAGAATGGTTATCCACAAAAAATAACATGCGAGAACAATTCGACATGGATGCAAGCCGTTATAAAGTACTGACTTTTGTAGACAGAGTGTTTACAGTTTGGGTGGCCCAGTTCTCTTTCTAATCAGCTGCAAGAACATTCATGGCATGACTGGTCACAGTTTAATGGATGACTAGTCATGCTTGTCGGTTTTATAGCACTGCTATATTCAGGAAAACATAATTCATGCATTAGGTTCAGCACATGGACAGTTCAACACCTGAATCAATGTCAAACTTTTGTCATTCTGTTCGAATGGGCACAAATCTCTTGAACTTAATTGATTCACTCGTGGAACTTTACATGTGCCCAAACCTAACAACTAGGTTCACCACATGCAAAGTTTGATGTTTGAACTGGGCCTAACATTTCCAAATTCCAATTAGATGCAAGTATAAAGGAGCTACAGACACCCATTTGTGTGTGATATGGCATTCATGTCTAAAACAGCAGGAATAACAACGTACCTGTTTACAAGCCAAGGTGATCTCAGCATCAGGATTTCTTATCTTGTGCCCCTCATCCAGGATGACATAATCAAACCTTTGAGACAGGAGATGATCCTGGTGCTGACGCATTCCAGAATATGATGTCACCAACACCCCACCCTCACCACACATTTTCCTGATCAGTTCTTGCTGCAAAATACCGTAAAATAAAAAAGAATTCAAAGGCTGTTTGGGAAATCTCCTAAAATTTACATTATTGCTATATACACCATTCTTTGATCTGTCTTCTGTAGCACAAAACACTGTGCAAGATTTTAAGAGGCTCTCTTGGTAGATAGAGGATTTCAGTGATAATGTGGCTGAAAAGCATCCATCAATTTTGACGTGGCTAAAAACATACAGCTGTACTGTGACATTAGTTTCTTCTACCCAATTTTTAGAGCTGGATATCCACTCTCTTGAACTTGATGTATAATAATAAAATTGCATTTATTCAAACTAACCTTGAAACCCTGATAAGATCCTGTTTCATGTAACACAGCTACTCTGAACTCTGGCCACCACCTGTGAAACTCTTGCACCCACTGATGAAGAACAGTGACAGGACAAACAATCAAAACTGGGCCAAGACCACCACGTCTGATTGTAAACAAAAAAAAAATAAACAGTTCATTGTCCATTGTTGACTACAACATCATTAAAATGATAGACAGTACAAAACCATAAATCTGCCCATTTCTATCACGTTATACAATTAGTTGATTAATTAAAAGTAACTATAACTGCAGACTCATTCAATTAATTAAATTTCAATTTGGTAAAAATATAAGTAACAACAACTGCAAACTAAAAAGTGCAGAATACCCACTTTGATTTCTTTGCCGAAATTTTGCTGTACTTGAGTCCAGCCAAGAAAACAATCATCTGAATAGTCTTTCCTAGACCCATCTCATCACCAACAATACCCCCAGCCTGCTGACAATGAAGTTCCCACAGCCACTTCACTCCTGTCTGTTGGTACCTGGAGAGTATGAATAGAGTCACATTATTTAACATAATTTACCCAACTTACCCCTTACTAATCTAGCTACAATCAGTGTCCCTTTGTTGAAACACTGTCGGTACAATTGTGTCTCCCTCCCTCTCCCACTGGGCAATGTTGGAAAAATGTTTCAACCAAATTGATGAAGACAAGCGCTCACAACACTATGCAACATTGATTAGGGGAAGGAGGGGAGGGTGTTTCAACGACTTGTGTCACTGGTTGTATATGATTTAAAAGTATCATATATCTTTGAAATTAATTATGAAATTGCGTGATAATTCTAAATGACTGCTAAAATCAAGTCATACGTTGAAGCCTATTTTGCCTGCGCTATCCCTACAGATATCTTCACTGAGCATGTACTGATTTCCTTTTTGAATGGTAGGCTCCTTAAAAAGTATTCAGCAGTTAAAATGCGTCAACAACAATAATTTTAGCTTCCCGTAGCGCGTTACATCACATGTGCTTCCAGAGCAGTTTTTTGCCGGCTTAAAAGCGCACTTGAACAAAGCAAACTTAAAAACCCACAAGAAGGACAGTCTTCTGAAGGAACTGTAGTGCTATATGAAACAAGCTAGTTATGTGGTTTCTTTTACAATGGTTTATAATTTACATCGGGTTACCATTGTAACCCGTGGACTTGCTAAAAAGTTATCTGGTTACATCTATTTTTAAATTTTGACGGGTTACATTGGTAACCCGTAAACACGCGCCGCAAATGTTCTCAGCTCTTTGATTATTATGTCCAGATCATAGTAGAAATAGCTCATTTCGTTTATTTTATATGAGACCGGTGCAAAAAAGGCATTGCGCTGTTATGAAAAAAGCGTAACGAATAATTTGAGCTGGATTTTAGTGTCTGCTGGAGTGTAAGTATGGCGCCTCCATTTACTCCGGTATTTTACAAGCCGCCTAAAGTTGGTGATGCTATTTGATTTAGCGTTGTGCATATCTTATTTTGGAATTTTCAAACGCTTCTTTTCTTGCCACATCGCATCACATCAAGTGATAAGCGTTTTCTGTTGGCTTAAGGCTTCGACATCTAGCAAAATGGTTAAACGCAGTTGTATGGGGGTGATTTTGGTGTCCTCTCTTCACCGGTACATGTTGGTCTGTAGCCAATGCCAGTTTTCTGTGTTTTAGGCGTAAACGAAAGGTTTGGCTTCTCCTCTCTCCATTTTGGAAAACTTCAGAGCCGTCTGAGACAGCACGCATTTTTTCCCAACCATATATACTTGTCAATTTTCAAGAAGTCGTTTGCGATCAAAGACCTGTATGCCGTGACACGTAATTAAAGCCTTTTCCGTTCGATACAATCAGTGTCCCTTTGTTGAAACACTGTCGGTACAATTGTGTCTCCCTCCCTCTCCCACTGGGCAATGTTGGAAAAATGTTTCAACCAAATTGATGAAGACAAGCGCTCACAACACTATGCAACATTGAATAGGGGAAGGAGGGGAGGGTGTTTCAACTACTTGTGTCACTGGTTGTAGGCTAATAGGACTGACTGACTGACTGACTGACTGACTGACTGATTGACTGACTGACTGACTGGCTGATTGATTGATTGATTGATTGATTGATTGATTGATTGATTGATTGATTGATTGATTGGTTGATTGATTGACTGATTCTCTGAATGCAGAGTTCTCTTTATTATTGCATGTTCCGGCAAGCAAGATTATCTCTGCAAGGTACTATTTGATTTCGAGTTCTTAAAGAAACTAACCTAAACTTTTTAACTCCAAACTTACTTGCTTTTTCAAACACCTCTAGACAGAGGATTCCTGACACTATTGAAAACACTACCTTGGGTTCCCTAACACGTGCTCCTAAACTTTTCTACAAGTGAAATATGGCAAACTCTACTATTTTACTTCAAGACTTTCAGGCACAGTTAATAAGAAATAAAACAATTATTGAAAGGTTTTTCTTGCTCCTCATTACATAGACCTGCTCACTGGGTAATAATTAACTGACTAAAGCATGAATTCATTTACACCATTTAGTATAGTATAGTGAGGCAAAGGTGAAAAAGGTTAACCAAAACTTACTTATACAACTTGTGCCAAATTTTGCCAGGAACTTTCAGTCCTTTGTCAAATTCCATGTCGGGCAGCTCTTCCTCATCATTATCATCAGCTTGGGAATCACTTCTCTTCTTCAGCAGTTCTTTAATTCTCAACTCCCTATTATTAATGTATATGATTAAAGGCAACTTGGTGTATCAAGGGATTCATCAGCTATTTATGAACATTGCCAGCTCACTGTATATTCGCAGGATTCCAGCAAAATGAAAGTTCTTGCCATGGAAAGCAACACGTTCAAACGCCGCATGAGGGAAGCAATTGAGATCTGGTTACGAAAGCCCTCTTTGAATAGAGACAATGGCTTCAAATTAGCCAACATTTATAATACTATTTTAGCCCCTTCAGAGACCCTAATGAAGTGATATAACCCTTCTTAACATTCACATTTTTATTGTGGCTGATGAAGTTCGGTTGGTCTGAACGAAATATTCCATTTTAACAGTTGAAAACTTTTTATTGTGCTCTGAGTCAGGAAAATATTTTCTTATTTTTTTAAATTCATTTCATCTTGTTTGCATCAAGCTATTTTAGATCATTCTAAATACATACTAATTTGAATTGGCTAAATAATTACAGTACATGGCAATTACTGGAAAGGACTTTCAGATCTAATTTTAAATTAAAAGTTTTACCTGATTCTCTGACGGTAAATCTTCTCACTTCCATCATCAACAGGTCTGGTGCCACCCTTCCTTTGTCCCCTCTTTATTTTCTTTTTCTTTTTGGGCTTCAACCCATCATCTTCTTTGTAAGCAACATTTAGTGAATGTTTGTTTGCTTTTGATTTGTTTCCCTTTCCAAGCTCCCTTTTCTCACTTGCTTCATATTCATCCTCATACCAGCTGTACTTAAGCTCACTGTCATCAGGAACATATTCGTCATCACCATCATTATCATTATCGCTCTCTCTATCATCTACTAATGAACTGATAAGAGATGTTTCATGTGCTATTTGTGTTCTCCTCTCCTGAAATCCACCTTGATCATCGAGAGATGTATCCATTTCCAATTCTGAACCTTGCGGGCCAAACTCTGCGGCTGCACCATGTGAATCTCTTCCCCCTTTGACATCACCCACAGTTCCCCCAAATGGTGTCATCTCCCCTGTCTTAATCAGCGCATCTTTCTCAGACTGACTTTCTGTTGCAAGTGGGAGACTGTCTATTTCCTTATTATGGTCAGGGCCATCAGAATTCTCAATTTCAACTGAAACAAAAAACAAAACATACATGTGCACCCAGCACACCTCACTATTACAGATAGTAATAAATTGTTATTATGGACAGGATTTGAAATCCTGGCAATGAAGGCTCACTTCTTTATAAACACATGACCAGAAGTTTGCTAGACTACATTTGATTTTCTATAAATTAACTGGGAGAATCACTGCGTTAAGAACTTTACCTGTCAACTGATATGGACGAAATTTTTAAAGAAAGTGATTTCTTTAATTACTCCAGTCCAACTCCTCCTTTTTCGCAGAAGAGCTGACTCATACATTTTATGGACATCAAACGTTAAGATAACAGGGTAGAGCTAGAAACTGGTTCAACAAGGAAAGTTGAAATGGTCATAAAGTAAAGAATGTCTCCCACAACTATTGTCTTTAATTTATTTCTGAATTCTCATTGTTGACATTCATCATAAGTAGTTGCCAGCTACTAATGACTACCCCAGCTTAACAGTAAAAAAGTGAACCTGATTATAGCTAGCAACTTCAGTGAAGATGACCGGCAACTCAATGTGTGGAAATGTCCAAAATTCACAGCCATGGAACGCTATTTTCAGTTTATGCAGGGCTTGAAAAAAATCCCATCCAGTCGTCTGGGACAAGTAGATTTTCCTGCTCCTGATTTTCGCGTTCACTTGCCCGATGGGCAAGGGCCCAGACATGTCATCTCCAAACTAAGTCATAAATTAATTCAAGGATGCAACAGCCCTGGGCAAGCAACATTTGAAAGCTTCTTGTCCTAAGGAAAAGCTGGAATTTAAGTTTTTTTCAAGCCCTGTTTATGGCTACCTATTTTCTTTGTGTAGGGCTGCAGCTTCTTCAAAGCTTAAAAGACATCCCTGGCAAAGAAACATTCTTAAATACAAAGAAATCTTTTTAAATATGATCTGCGCATTGAATGAAGTTACCTTGTCTTTCTGTATCGTCTTCACCTTCCTGGTTTATACCCAACTTGTGGTGCAGTGACTTTTGGGTTGCTTGCAATTTCTTTAATTGTCGTAGCTAAACAAATAAGGATTCAAAAAGAATCAAAACAAAGATCATAAAGTTTCCTCCTATAAAAATTAATAACAACAAATATTAAAAACAACTTCAGCTATCAAAAAGTTTTAAGCAATAAAATTACACATATAAATTATTAACTTTAAATAATGAGGGGGACAGGACTGATCAGTGGAATTAACGGACAATTCAGTGCGTAATATGCAAAGAAATTGTAAATTGGCTAGTCAATTTAGATTACAGTTTTAACCTATTACTCTTAATTAAAAGTAAACTGTATAAAGAAAAAAGTGCAAATAACAATCAATCATATAGTAATAACATTTGAGTTATGAAAACTTGAAATCAGGACAGCCAGCTCTTATTTGATAGCTACATGACCACACTCCAATGGCATAATTTTATTAAATAGGCATGTGTAGAGCTAATTAATAACCTTGACTCTGTGCTAATGATACAATTACAGCATACACGTCAGTCAAGTAAAGTCTCCACGAGACAAGCATAAATTATATACCAATACCTTGTTATCTTTTTGTTTCTGAACTGCTTGGCTTCTACGCCAGGATTCATAGCCAGATCCACTCTTACCCTCAAGTCTTTTTAATATCCTATCAATCTCTTCTAATTCCTGTTCCACAGTCCTAATATATTACAGATAAAGAGTTGTACAAGAGCATTGACAATGTGCAGTTTTTCAGTCCACCAACCAATAAGATATTAAGCAACATTTTTGGCGTGCGGAATCATTAATGGACGTCGCAGACGAAATTTAACCTTGTAAATAGCGTCTGCGAATTAGTGCACAAATCCTTGTTCTAGACCCCCAACCAAGTACCAGGATTCGAGTAGTTGTCTGTGATTGTTTTTTTCAAAAGGTCATTGTGAATATCAGTGACAGTCGGTTCTGATTGGTTAAAAGGATCTCCCATTAACTATAACTGGAAGCGAGCAGACGCGAGCATGGAAAAGGGGAAAGTATTATGGCAAGTATTACTGAAGAGAAGAGGAATGCGGCCTTTAAGCTATTAAAATCTCAATTCGAAGTGGAGGATGTCCTTCCAGATTAACAAGAGGTGATCAAGTCATTTTGCGAGGGAAAACGGATGCGAAGCACACTATCTTGCAACAATAACACAGTAAGCTGGCCACAGCATTAAGAACAACAGCAAGAAATTTAGCACGGTACAGATAATATTTCAGATCCTATAATGTCAGAAATTCGAATATGCTAGGCTGAAAACCTATTAAGCTCATAAACGAGCCAAACTAAACATATGCGAGTATACCAAAAGCGGCATTCAAACCACATTTAGTTGCAAAACAGTCCAGGTCAAATTTAAATGAGACCAAGAAACAGGCGTTCAAAGTACAAATCTCAGAAAAAGATCAGATATTACCTTGCAGAGATCAAAATCTAAAACATGCGACGTTTAAAACAGCTCTACTCCCTCATCTACAAGTCCTCCAAGCTCAACTATAAGACCCACTACAAATATACCAGAAGCAAAATTTTTACCCCAATTTTTAAACAAAATTGAAAAGGATTTCGAAACAACTTCCGGTTTTTGTTTACTTTGTTGGGGGTCTAGAACAAGGATTTGAGCACTAATTCGCAGACTTTATATACCAGCATTATATTACGTCTGTAACGCAGGCTAGGGTATCAGAAGAGCCTAACAAAATGCAGAGGGAGACCCAAACAAACTACAACCTTTGTCAAAAGTAGATGGGAAGGCCATGAAAAGATGGGTGATTTTAACAAATTCATGTTCAAAAACATTTCCCAAATAGCTGTCATGAGCACTTTGATGCCCCCTGTCTCCCTTTCATATTTGGATCTCTGTAGGCCAATCTGGTGCCAGCAAATTCAATTGACCACTCAACACTGAGATGAGGGGAGGGACGCTAAAGGAGAAGGGGATTTAGTAACCTTCCCAACGCTTCTGGTAAAGCTCGTAGCATCCCATCCAACCTGTTAAGGAGGTAGTAGTAACTTATGGCTACAGTACCACATTAAGCTGGATTACTGTTGTAGACCAAATGCCCAAACACAGTTAAACCTTTATTCAAGAGGCCAGGGAGATGATTACCCTGGGAGCGAGTGTGTCTTTGATCTTTGACCTTTGATCTGTGAGTGGCAAAGCCATGAAAGTGAGCCACAACAGTGAAGCATCATGCTTTCATGGCTTTGCAGTGAAAAAACCTCTGGCACCCAGGATAGAAAGACGATCTGATCTGTTTTTCCATCCTTGACTGACCACACACAATTAATACTACATACTTGAAAAGTATATTAAATGACACAGAGTAGGAGGATGTGACTTGATTAATTGACCCATAATATTATTTTGGACTCCATCGTGCACGTGGGGAATTCAAAAACAACTCCTTAGAAAAGTCAAATGCCATGCACCTCCCCAGCCCCCCCCCCCCCCCCACCTTGCCTAAAAAACCTGTTGCTTAACATTGGTAGGTGCATTATATCACAAATATTCTTAAAGGAGGCTCACTTGATATCTTCGTCAACTGCTTTTAAGTTTTTCTCCCACCCTCTGACAATCTCTTCAGTCTCTTTTACAGCAATGGCTTCATCAACCTGTTTTAAAACTCCTTCTTCAAATTCATCCTGGTTGAACACATTCACACCCAAGTTTCTCAGCACGGAGGCTTGCTGCTCAACAGGCACTGACGGAATCAAACCAGAATCAATAGAGATACCATAGCTTTTTGTTTTATGACTAGGGACTTTCTCCTCGTCCACTGTAGGTGAGTTCTCTTCTTCTTTCCTGACCACAGATTCATCCATTTTGCTTCACACAAGAGAGAACGTCTAGTCGCTCTCAATCATTTCAGTTTTCTTTGGTTTTTGAAAAAGCAAATGCAAGTTCAAGACAGTTATAAAAGCTTACGATGGCTGAATAGATCAGCTAGCGCTGTAAGTTAATGCCGCGGGTTTTTTTGTTTTTACGTCGATTTACACTGTCTTTAGAAAGAAAAACGTCGGGAAGAGTGTCAGAAACAAAAACTCCACGCACTTTTTCTCCTTTTGGTAACTCTTCGCTCTGCGTCTCTACAAGGAATAGTTTAAAACCGGTTGAAACCGACTTTCGTCGAGTCAGCCGCGTCAGCCATATTTATTATTTAATTTCCAGTGTGAAACCGCTGAACTACGGGCCGATTTCGGGCACGATAGTTCACACTGTATCTTGTAAACAAGGAAGTGTCTAAGCATGAAACTGTGCTTTAAGTTATACATTTCTTATATTAAACACATGTTAAAATAACAGCCTTGAAGAATGATTGGTTCATGTTTGTACAAATGACTTTTCGGGGCCCCAAAATTTTCGGGGCTATCGAGAAACGCACGCCAGGACTCGCTCAGATCATCCGACATCTGTCAATCCGGTTTGGTATCTGGTACCACGTTTTCGTCCATTAATCGAAGGGTTATAACTTATTATACCCAAAACCCCTGGCTAGCCTGCGTAACAGGCGCCGAAAGGGGAGGGGGGGGGGGAAATGGGGTAATTACACTCTCTTTTTTTATAAGAACGTCTAATTTTGCGGCTGAGGCTGAACCGAAACTGAATGTTCTTATTTTTTTCAGGTTTTGAACCTAAAATGTTCTTAGCATGTTCTTAAGTTACATGGTATAGAAGTTCAGAAAACTGATATAAACGTGACCAGGAAACCTTAAAACGCCCATTGTGCGCTGTATCATGTCAAATTTCTTTGACATACATGCTGTTGTTGTTTTTTCTTCTTAGCAAAATTCACTTTTATTACTCTTCCACAGTTGAGAAAGAAAGAAAATATAGCCTGAGCTCTACATTAAAAAACAAAAAACAAAACAAAACAAAGAAAATGTGATTCGATAGAAATTCATGTTGCTACTCATGATGTGTTTTTAGATCGATACAAAAACGGCTGCAGAGCTGAACAAAATCTCTCGGCTGTCTTGTCTCTTAGTCTCAGCTTGGGTACGTTCTTAGTATGTTCTTAAAATCTGGGTCAATTTCAGCCTCAACGTTCTTATAAAAAAGGTTCTTATAAAAAAAAGAGTGTATTGAGGCCCTGTTAGGGGTTTTTAGAGATACGGGTTATTGGCCACTAAATTTAAAGATTACGGATTATTTCGTTTTAGAATTTTATTTTAGGGATACAAAAAAAAATATTTTAGGGATACCTTGTTTACAGAATTGGGATACGGCATACGGATTATTTCCAAAATTTACCCAGGATTATGGATTATTCAGACCCCCTCTAACAGGGCCTAAATTATTCGCAACCGCGAAATGAACCCAGCCTTACATAAGGGTCTCACGCTTTTTTGCATTTATAGATCGAAAAAGTCGAGTATTGTGCCATTCACTGATTTGTACATATTAGGATGTCACTAACGAGGAGTCCATTCCATGAGAAGTCATCATGATAGTGGGCGGATTTATATCTTCCCAACATTCTGATCACGTTTACATGTAATAGACCCAGTCAAAAGTTTTGAATTCCTTACTCGAAACTGACGTCCTATATCAGACTGATCCTTCATTGGACCAGCAGATTACTAGTCTTGGAGCGTAAAACAAGGACAGAAAAGTTTACTGCTACGGAGAAACCCCTCCTGATGACCACTCAACTAGTCAGAGAGACCGCCTCGGTTACCACCAACATTGCCTTCAGCCAGAATAAACCTGATTGCAATCTTTTTCTTATTTTAAAACCCATATGTTCAACCACCTATCGAAAACAATAAAAAGAAAACTGAATGAGGAACTTATTTTCATGGCCCGTCGTTGGTCATTTTAAGATTGTTCATGCAAGGAGTTCTTTGTGGCAGTAATGTCCATATCCGTTGCCCGGTAATAAACTTTTTTTTCTATGCAGCAGGATATATAGAGACCAAAGATTTTTTTGGCAGAAAATATTAGAAAGGAAAGGATAGTGCCTTCTATATGATGTCTTCTTCTCTACATGTTTTCTAGGACTAGCCAATCGAGCCATGTCCAGTGCTGGCCACGACATCCCGAGTTTCTACACTTCGTAGCACTTCCACACTTCTCGTGTGGAAGTGTAGAAAACTCTGACCAACTAACGGATTGTACGCGCTCTTTCCCGAAGCTAAAACCCTTGTCATCTTTTCCTAGTTCTAAACGTTTAGAGGTGTAGAAGTGTAGGAAGCTCTGACGAACTAAGGATTTTACGGACTTTTGCCCGGCACCTGAAACCCTTGTCATTCTTTACTTAGTTCTACACGTCTAGGAGTGTAGAAGTGTAGAAAAGGGTCCGTGCACGGTTCGGCCAATTCAATTTTTCACTTTTTTCACTGAAATAGAAAAGTCAAATTTTGTTTATTTTAACTGTTTGATGTTTATTTCAAAATAGTGAAAAATATGTAACATGAATTAAAGCACGAAATTTGCACTGGGTTTTATTTTTTTTCAATTTTAAATTAATTTAAAGTATTGAAAAAATTAAGGTTATAACAAAAAAGCAACTTTCTTATATTTTTCATTTTTCTGTTTTTCGACACAAATTGGAGAAATGAAACAATGAGGTAACATTTTTTAATCCGTGTACCTTCGCGCCAATCGGTTTTTGATTTCAAATTGAAAATACAAAATCAGAATTTTTGTGTTTTTCGATTTTCAAATACAATTTGAAAATTAAAAATCATCCATTTTTTTCTGAGATAAAAAATGGAATTAATATGAAATTTAACTTTCTAAATTAAAATTGAAAGTTCAAATATCTTCATTTTTCTATTTTCAATCGGTAGAAAAGAACTGAAAAAAGGAAAACTGAAAATTGAAATTTTCTGAAAAAAGTTAATTTTCAATGTTACATTTTCCGCAACGAAAAGAAAACTGAAAAAATTGAAAGTCAGAAAAAAATGGTTGATTTTCAATTTTCAATTTGTATTTGAAAATCGAAAAACACAAAAATTCTGATTTTATATTTTCAATTTAAACTGAATCAAAAATCGATTGGCGCGAAGGTACACGGATTCAAAATCCGTGTACCTTCGCGCCAATCGATTTTTTATTTCAAATTGAAAATAGAAAATCAGAGTTTTTGTGTTTTTCGATTTTCAAACACAAGTTGAAAATTAAAAATCATTCATTTTTTTCTGATATTCGATTTTTCAGCTTTCTTTTCGTTACAGAAAATGTAATATTGAAAGTTGACTTTTTTCAGAAAATTTTTATTTTCAATTGTCCTTTTCTCATTTCTCTTGTACCGATTGAAAGTAGAAAATCAAGATTTTTGAACTTTTGACTTTAATTTAGAAAGTCAAAGTCAAACTTCGTATTGATTCCATTTTTTTCTCAAAACACTAAATCAAAACACTAAAAACAGCAGACTTTTCGGGGAGGGGGAGGTGCCCAATTCGCCCTCCCTAGGCAGTCACTTTTCTTGTTCTTTTCGCTTTATTTCCCTCTGTTGTCTTGCTGATGCTAAAGATGGATGCGATGGACGAGAGCGTTGCCCGAGTTTCGAAACTTTGTGTAGAAATTAACAACAAGGTTGGGGACCTGCAAAGAAGGGAACTAGCGACATTCAAAGAACAATTTGCAGAGATATATGGAGCCCTCCGGTGCACATGGCCCAGTGCTGCAACAGTATTTTGGGAGGTGAGCCGTGTGTGCGCCAGTGGATGACGGACAGCACTACATGCCTACATTGCAATACTGATGATGCAACCACTTTGATTGGGCAGGGATTGGATGGACTTATTGATTTGATAAAAGAATAGACTGAGCCGTGGACTTGAACTACCATGACTGCCGTCAGATAAACTTTAAGTATTCGTTGAAGTTGAACAGACGTTGATAACACCCGAATGTATGTTAGGTTTGTTTTGTTACAATTTTCATTTGGAAATGCCCTTATTCTGTCCTTATTCGTACGCATGTTCCATTTTCATCCAATGATTTGTACGTTTTGCGGGACAAGTGTCACAAATAGCAAGTCACTTTAGTTCTGATGAAATGAATAGTAGTCGATTTGGAAATCAACATGGGCTCACTTGCTGACATCTACAATTAGCTTTTTGATTGTATTTGACCAGAATTTCCGTGTTAATTTGTAGATTGGTTTTTTTTTTTTGAAAAAAAATTTTAATCATTACATTTGCATATCTTTACAATCACTTGTCGAATACAATATTTCCATGAACCTGCGCGTAAAAATATTGTTTGCTTGTTCAGTCATTCTAGCCAAGTGAGCGGCGCGTGATGATCAAAACATGTGACGGATTTAGCGCGAAAAAAAACTTTGCTCCCGTCAAGGATATGCCCAAGGCCTTGATCATTTTTTAGGACTTTTCAATGGAAAAAAATAACACTTTAGCCCGAAAACAGAGTTAAGTAGAGCGAAAAGAACAAGAAAAGCAGTACCTCGGGGAGGGCGAATTGGGTGAGTCCCCCAGTCCCACACCCCGAAACCTCTGTCGGTTTTAGTGTTTTGATCTAGTGTTTTGAGATAATAGGTGGAATCAATGCGAAATTTGACTTTCTAAATTAAAATCAAAACTTCAAATATCTTCATTTTTCTATTTTCAATCGGTAGAAAAGAACTGAAAAAAGGAAGACAGAAATTTTCTGAAAAAAGTTAATTTTCAATGTTACATTTTCCGCAACGAAAAGAAAACTGAAAAATCGAAAGTCAGAAAAAAGTGGTTGATTTTCAATTTTCAATTTGCATTTGAAAATCGAAAAACACAAAAATTCTGATTTTGTATTTTCAACTTAAAATCAAAAATCGATTGGCGCGAAGGTACACGGATTATTCAACCAACTGATGTTACCTCATTGTTTCATTTCTCCAATTTGTGTCGAAAAACAGAAAAATGAAAAAAAAAAACTATCAAATAGTTGCTTTTTTGGTATAACCTTATTTTTTCAATACTTTAAATTAATTGAAAATTGAAAAAAATTAAAATCCAGTGTAAATTCCGTGCTTTAATTTATGTTACATATTTTTCGCTATTTTGAAATAAACATCAAAGAGTTAAAATAAACGAAATTTGATTTTTCTATTTCAGTGGAAAAATGAAAAATTGAATTGGCCGAACCGTGCACGGACCACGGACCAATACCTTAACCGCAATCATGTGATTATACCACTGTATATCCTTGTAAATAGCTTTGAATGATTCAGTCTAATAAAGCACTTGTGTAAAGCACTTGTCAGTCTTCAGTGCGTACTCTATAGTAGTACACCGAACCCCAGTGCACAACAAGGAGCTTTCCAATATGACAATGGTGTGGTGACGCGGACGACGACGCGGACGACCATGGGCTGGAGGGGCATGGGGACACATCCCCTTCCCAGGCCCTTCTCGTGATTTTCATGTGAACTTGCTGGTGAAAATGCCGTGAAAATGCAAATGATCAGATTTAATCGTATCCTTCGTCTTTCACCCACTGCTACAAGGTTTACTGCCGCTACAACAGTTTGGAAGAATACGAGTTGTTTTATTGGGCCATTCATTGTACGTAAGATGTCAGAAACGAGTGTCCATCCTATTGCAGAAAGCGGATATTTAACATCCCAACTTTACGATCGCGTTAGACCGAGTTATTCCAGAGAAACTGTGAATTTCTTACTCGAAAAACTTGGCATCCTACCTCAGAAACTTTCATCGGACCAGCATATACAAGTATTGGAGCTTGGAACAGGGACAGGAAAGTTTACTTGTACTTTACAAGAAGTTCTTCACGGCAGCAATGTCCATATCATTGCGAGTGAACCCCATCATTCTATGCGGCAAGAGTTTATGACGAATTTTCCGGATATAGAGATCAAGGACTTTTCAGCAGAACATATCGGTAAGGCAGGGATGTAACGGTGCTTTCTATGGTGTTTTGCCTTCTATTTTTCGTATTGTTCGTTTGAGAACAAAGTGCAAATTGGACTTATCAGCCAGGCCACTTTCCACCCCTATCAGAAGACTCACTATTGGCCAAATCAGTCCACTCTTGGCCAGGGGTGTCACAGTGATTTGGATACCCTGTAACCAAATTCCCCTTCTGGGGGAGGTGAATGGTAAATTTGAGACTTTGCAAGATGGCGAGGTGCTCCTTTTTTGTGCTGGCCCCAGACCCTTTCAATTTTTGAACTGCAAGACTGAGCAACAGCGCTGAATAACACTGAATGGCCAGCAGTGCGAAATGCAGGCGACCACGCACAAACCCAGCTTGGCGACTTGGCAGGCCTGGTGGGCCATTTAAAATGGCCGGAGTTTGTGGGCTTTTCTCGTACGGTAAACAAACCCGTTGGTTAAGCACCGTGTTGCGTGTTTAAGAAAAGTCTTGTGTGTTTTTGGGCAGCCAATACCATATTGTATCTTATTTCATTTGGAGGAAATTTTGTTTTCATCGGTAAAATTGTGAAATTTTACACCTGGTCAGCGGTCTTCATATTGTATCTTATTTCATTTGGAGGAAATTTTGTTTTCATCGGTAAAATTGTGAAATTTTACACCTGGTCAGCGGTCTTCATAAATTAGTGCCAGACTTTCCTCAACTACCAGAGTGAATGAACTCAAGCAATGTTGAACGACCGGACTCTGAGCGATACCATTTGTACGAGGACACATATATATACGTCCTTGGTTGTTGAGTGACACTAGGGAGGACGTATATATACGTCCTTGGTAGGGAAGAGGTTAATAGTCCTACCAGGGAAAGCCATTTCTCAAGGGATTTGGGTAAGGAAGTACCCAAAACACAGGGATACCCAATTCACTGGGACACTTACCTGAAACAGGCATCTAGGCATTTGCTCAAAAGTGAGGCTACACGTACTTAAGTTTCATTTAGCTGGTTTTGAGGCTTACCAAATTTTGTCATTAGCCTTACCAGTCTTGAAAAGCCTTGCTCCAGAGTTTGATAAATTTCTCATCAATGTTTTAAACACAATAGAAGTGTCAATCAAGTAAATTTGATCATGTGTTTGCAGACGGGACTGCAATCAGGTTTTTAATTTCATTTTGATTCACATTAGTATGGTGGTTTGTAAAAAAAAAGGTTTACCAAATCATCCAGGATCAAACAGTAACAGACACCAATAAATATGCAATTATGCGGAGCACGCAGTGGAGGACTAGTGGTCTTTTTAGGCTCAAGAAAAGAACATTGTAGATGCTGCATTTTGTTTGTTGTGGCTTGTTGCATATATATCTGTATGAGAAGACTGAGACATGCATGTAGAAATGATAGTGCTTGTCCTCTAGAAATACTTGAAAGATTGAGTAGGTTTTACCAATGCCAAATCCTTGCAATAATATATGCTCCGTTTAAAGGTACATGACATGCACTGTAATATACATAAAGTACCGGCAGGTTATAAGACAAATCAAGACGGTGTTAAAAGACCAGTTTTACAAACACTTCACTTATGTGGACCTGGAGGTTCTTAACCAACTACATGTATGTAATACACATACTTTGTTTATGTTGTTAACCTCCCTTTGGAGTCCACAACAATATATTTCCACGCCAGGTCATGCAACGTTCAAATTTCTCTCAGAGCGTCACGGGCACTCCTTTTTACAGTTAGACATGTGGTGAAGTTTCTTGTCAACTTTGATAATTAACTTTTTTGTAGTGGCATTGAAACCAGATTAACAGTGATGGTTCTTGATCTCTTTTGTTTGCTTGTTTTATTATAATAACAATAATAATAATAATAATAATAATAATATTATTATTATTATTATTATTGTTATTATTATTACTATAATTATTTTATTGTTACCCTACAGATTTGCCCAACTCCAGTGTACATGCAGTGACTGCTGCTCAAAGTTTCCACTGGTTTGCCAATGACAAGTCTATTTCTCAAATTCAACGTGTACTTGTTCCAGGAGGCAAGCTGGGTCTGATTTGGAATGCATGGGATTACTCCACATCATGGGTTAAAGAGCTGAATGAAGAACTTATCCTCCCTTATTACTGGGAGACTAATACACCTCATGAATCAACTTATGAATGGAAGAAAGTCCTCGATTCATCTGGAAAATTTGAGCCTGCAGAAGGTGATGAAACTCTGTTCAAAAGTGAGCAAGCTTTCACCTTTGAAGAGTTTATAGACAGAGTCATGTCACTCAGTGTCATCCAAGTTAGAAAAGAGAGTGAAAAGGAAATCATAAAAGAGAAGACAAAGTCGATTTTGACCAAACACAATGTGCTTGGGAACAACAAAGTCATTCTCCCTTATAAAATTAAAATTTACTGGTGTGAAAGAAAATGAAACTTTTTTCTCGGCCGTCACTTTGGTAAATCAGAGAGACTTTTTTAAGGCCCGGGGGGAGTACTCCCTGTATTAAAGGGTAGGGAAAAATGCCCTTTTGGCAAGCATACGAAAGGGTCACGAAATCAGCTGCAAAGTAGAAGAAATGTAGGCTAAAGCGAAGTATATCAAAGGGTGCCACATTTTGGCAGAAATAATTAATGACTACACAACTGAATCAGAACGACTAAAACCTGGGAAAAACATGGTGATTATAGGAAATTCTATTGTTTTGGCTTATCCTCGAGGTGTAAGAAAGCGGAGGCTAGGTCTTACTATTTAACAATTAAAGGGAAGGGTTCACGGTTCAGCGCATGCTCATGAATCTAAATGCTGTTTTTTCGGCTGTGCATGCTGTAGCGAGTACGCATGAAATATTATTTCATAATATCGTTAAAGAACCAATTACAAGCAAGTAGGTTGCTCGGGTGTGAAATTTTCTTGCCAAAGTTTCACGTTTAATGATATCTCAGCTATCTGCACACGCCCCTGGCAGCCATTTGACCAAAGCGCATGCAAATAGCGGTAAATTCATCAACCATGGAATAAAACCTTCGGGTCAACAATAAATTCAACGTTGGCAGTGTTGGTGCAATCCTTTGCCTTAGTCCTTCGCCATTTTACTTGGGCTTACTATGGTATGTGATCGCTGAGAAACATATGAGTGGAATTATTAACCAATAGAATTACTAATAAATTGGAAAAAAGTAATTAATGCACATGGCCGAGCCATGAACCTGTCCGTTTTAAAAGATTTCAAATTTAAAGGGTATCCTGCAGCAGTATCTGCATATAACTACCACTTGACATGCATGCATCCACTGATATTTTTTATTGCAATCAAGGGGATGTTCTGTGCTACGTGAAAAACGCACCTAAGGTAATGACTGGTTACATGAGCTAGCAGAATTCAGAATTCAAAAGTTTGTGTGTACCCAAACTGAAGGGTAGCTGTCATAAAAAAATAAAGTGTAAGTTAACAAATTATACGTCCTTTAAATTAAGCAGTAGCTGTGCAATGTTGTGCTCTGATCAGTATTTTATGGATAGGCTTGTTTGGTTTCTATCAATGCTGACAATTCATTGGCTTAGGGCTTACTATTACTATTACTATTTGCCAACTGTCAGCAACCAAAGCCGATTTAAGCCTTTTGCAAATTTAAGGGAGCTTGTATTTGAATGGTTTTACAATGTTAATAATGTGCGTGAAGGAGAAAACACTTCTTCGTGATCCTGCTGCTTCTAAAGACAAACTATTTTTAGACAATATTACATGATGTAAGGCTAATAAGGAAACTGCATTTATCTGGTCATGATCATCTGAAAGATAAAAAATATGAATCCCCAGAGGGATTTGAATCCATGGATTCTTGTGCACCGCTGTTTCATTCCCACATGCCATTGCGAACATAAACTCAATTTTAGGGAATTCAGTTGCTAAGTAAAGTTTGTAACCAATGTGAATGAACTGTTGCCATAATTGCTATCATCATCATCATCATCATTTTCATCATCAATACTTCACATGCAGATAGTGTTGCATAGGGCACAATTGAATTGAATAATTTGGAATTAGCGAATTGTTACCACTCGTTGCAGTTACTTAAGGCAAACTACCAATCAAATAACAATATTGGCCGAGTCATGACAGATGTTTCTAAAGTTGCATGCTACATGTTGTGTGGTGTATCTCAACTGCCTTATGGCAACTTTGTAAATTAATTATTTGGAGGTTTCAAGAGGATTCTGTGTGTTTGAGATAAATAAACAAGGAAAAAGCATGTACAGTCGAGCCTCCCGTAAGGGGACACCCTCGGGATGGGACGTAGGTATTCGCTTACGGGAGGTGTAAAGACGTCATAAGGGGTAGGGTGTCAGTCGTGCCTTGTAAATCACGTGGGCGCGTTCCAACTAAAAACTCGAAGTGATGTAGCTGTCGACGTTTCTAAAGCGGCCAACAAACTCAGCAAAAGCAATAATCACTGGAAAACGGGGTTCAAGTTACAAGCAAGCAAGCAAGCCGGAAGAGATGTAATATAAATGCAGTGGAACTGCCGTGTGAGCTCGAGTTTCAGAAGATCTGTCCGCTTAAAGGAGGTTACGTCAGCTCTGGAGCTTCCAAAAGGCGTCTTCTTCTGCTTACAATAGGTGTCCACTTTAAAGGGGGGGGGGGGGGGATCGCCGGGACAGCAGTTTTGTGTCCGCTTGGCGGAGGTTCGGCTATGCAGTCCAAAAATCAGAAAAAGTGTTTTAAACTGTATTTTAATAGTTTTCGGAATTTTTTTAGCTAGGAGCACTGGAAACCTTTCTATAACAACAAGGTGTCCGTAAAATGAGGTTTAAGAATATATTATATTGTTGTGAAACATGACAGGCATTTGGGAACGCAAGTAAAATGTAGGAAGCAGGAGCTAGAGCAAGTGTTTTCCTCATATTTTTGTGTCATGTGTTTTCGGTGTGTCAAGTCTCATGTTTTATTACCACTCAACTGACACGGATTGGCCTTTCTCTGCTTTATTATCTAGAATTTAAGCTAAACCAAAAAATTAACATTAAACCAGTTTTCAAAGCCTTATTTCTTCACTAGTTTCTATCTAGGTAACTTGTCGACAATATAAGATGTTCTGCAAAACATTTCTGCGAGAATTAAACGTCAAGCACACTTTCTTCAGACAACGTTTTAGTTTTCTCAGGGAATTCACCTCGAAAAGGAAACCAACACATTTTTCGATTTTATCCGGTGAATATTGTGTGAGAACAGACACCATCTTTCGCACTTTTGTTCATTCTCTGCAGCTATTTTCCGGTCAACTCTCAGAAAGTTGTAATGCCTTACCAGCCATCAAGGTTGTTATCTGATAGTTTTGAAATTCTGCTACCGGCTTTTGTTTTACCTGAGATTAGAAGCCTCCATTTGAATTGAGAAGGGTTTCGGGGCTCTATTACCCCATACATTTTCACCCCCACCCCCACAGTGTGTATAACACCACCCCGATAATTCCTTGCCTTTTCATGAATGTTCCATCCTCCACTGGTTTTGTCACTGAAAGCTGTACGAGGCTATAAGGGGTGTTTGTTTCACCGTGGTCAAACGAGAAATAAAAAAAGTTCTTCAAAGATAAGGGAATCGATTCCACGGTTTAAAGTTTAATACTTTATCACATCCTGTAGATTTACTAAACTGTTTCAAAAAGTTCTGTTTGAAAACGGGAGACGGACTTGGCGCAATTTGTAAACGTGATTTTGTTCAGGTGCGGAACATTTAAATTGCAAAGAAACTCGTTTATTTCAGGGAAATGAAAATATATTTACACTCACCCACTATTTTCTATATCCTTGCTCATCTTTCGACTGCAACGTGATTAAATATTACGAATCAAAACGAAAAAAAAACTGCCTCAGACGTTTCACCACAGCGGAGGTGTTGGCTAGTTTCTGTCTTTTCATACTTTATCTTCTTGATCAGCATGTTTGTGGCGGGGTTTGTGGGTAGCCTGTGCATGACTAGCTGGAATTCCCAAGAACTTCCTGAACCTTTTTATAGCTGTGCTTGGTGCATGGGAACTACCGGCAATCCTATTTTTACCTCTGAGAGATACCACTATTTATTTCACATTATTAAATCCGAACTGGACGGTTGCATCAAGCTCTGTGCACCTTAGGAAGGGTTACGAATCCATGGCCACGAAGATGTCTACACATTAAGAATAAAACACAAACAGCAGTGATAAACATTGTAAATAAACGCATTTTGATAAACTTGACGTTTCGTATGCTAGACAACATACATTTTTAAAAGAAACCGTTACAATACAGTGTTTGAAAACTGTTTATATAGTTTACAAAAGGGTCTGGAACCGAGATTAAGAATAACGATCTTAACAGTAATAATTTAATAGTTCGGACTGTCTGTCCTGAGAAGCTATAGCTAAAAGAGCGACAGTCTCACTGTTTACGTTAACATTCAAGGATGTTTGTAGTTCTTGAATCAGCAAAGTCTCCTTTCTTTTACAATGAAAGTCCGTTTTGCCGGACGCTAAAATGTCAAAATTAATGTTGTGACCAGTGGTTTTCATATGATCAGCTGTGGCTGACGTATGGTCACTTTTAGAGAGGGCCTTGAAATGTTCAGTTTTTCTTTCATGAAGTCTACGTTTTGTCTTGCCTATATAAAATTCGTTGCAATCCCAGCAACTTTGTAGATGATTTTAAACATTTGAGAGCGGTTCAGGCGATCCTTGTAAGGAAAGTAGGATTTGATGCGGCGTGTGTTCTAGCATACGAAACGTCAAGTTTATCAAAATGCGTTTATTTACAATGTTTATCACCGCTGTTTGTGTTTTATTCTTAATCAAGCTACGATGGCCTAAGAACGAAAGTTTATGTCTACACATGATCTTCAATGGGTGTGTGTGGGGGGGGGGGAGGGGGGGCCAATTCCGCTCAGGGATAGTCACAGCTGAGTCAAGCGAATAGGACACGCGCGCGGGCGCGAAACGCGAGTCACGTTTCCCTGGCAAGTTTACGGTTTCAGGAGCTCGTTCCCAGTCCTTCCAAATTTCTTTGCGATATCCGAACTTGATCAGAAATGTAATTGTTCATATTTCATCGTATCATTCGTCTTTATATTCCAAGTGCTACAAGGCCTATAACATTTTGGGCAAATAATAGTTCTTTCATTGAGCTATTTATTGTACGTAAGATGTCAGAAAAGAGAGTTCATCCCGCTGCAGAAAGTGGATTTTCAACGCCCCAACTTTATGATCGCGCTAGACTGGGTTATTCCAAAGAAACTGTGACTTTCTTACTCGAAAAACTTGGCATCCGACCTCAGAATCCTTCATGGGACCAACAGATACAAGTATTGGAGCTTGGAGCTGGGACAGGAAAATTTACTCGTACTTTACAAGAAGTTCTTTGCGGCAGCAACGTCCACATCATAGCGAGTGAACCTCATCATTCTATGCGGCAAGAGTTTGTGAAGAACCTCCCGGATATAGAGATCAAGGACTTTCCAGCAGAAAATATAGGTAATGCAGAGATGTAGCTGTACTTTTTTTGTTTTTGTTTTTTGTTTTTTGTGTGTGTGTGTGCCTGTTTGGCACACATGCGTGCTGCCACGCATCGCAGCGCAACAATATGGTGATAAAAATAAATTAAAATGGTGAAATAAATTTTACTATTTCCTACAATTTGCACGAGTTTCTCATGTGCCAAACCGGCCGCTTGGGACTCGCGAGTTCAAATTTGTATCGAAAACTGCATTCCTGAGATGCCTTTGAGTAGGCAACTTGTGCAGATCATAGGCAGAAACAAATTTTCCATCAGATTCGAAAGCTTGTGCTGGATTTTAAGGATCAGTTCGCAGACTCAAATGAGTGAAATCAGGCCAAATCAAATTACAAAGACTGTTCTTTCGGAAGCCGGGATTCTTTTGTCAAAGGCACAAGGTTAAGTATATTAATTTTGGCGAAATCCCAAGCTGGTCGGATATTTGAGGTTCTTGAAGTTGCATGCCTTGTGAGTATATATATATATTTATAGGGTAGGCCAAACTTCAAGTTTCTAAAACCACCTCTCGGAGCTTTTAATCGACAAACCAAGCACATAATCAAGCCCATAACCAGGATCTTATGCGGGGGGGGGGGGGGGGGGGGGGTGCTAACGAGGCCTTAGTGGACCAAACTACCGAAATGTATTTTTAATTGTCTGATCCGTTTATTTGGGGAAGTAGCAATACATGAGAAATTGTAACGGCAAAGTACGCGATAGGAACTGAATATTACATTTCTCAAATACAATTGTTTGAATAAAGTTATAAACGACTAATTTTATGATGCAAAATGATACATCAAAATACTGCGGGACTAATCCGTCAGGATTGTCCCGAGCTTCAGCCTCCGGGACACCACGTTCAAATCAATTTTAACTTGATAATGGATGTGCCTTAGTGCGAGGAACGGTCCATGCAAATGTCGTCGTGGTTAGCTATCATCTGCAGAGCCACTAAGAAGTCACCTGTATTGCAACGACTCTCACCGTTCAAGACTTCGTTATCTCCACGCAGGGCAATGCACTGTCGACCATAAAAACGGATGGCTTCTGAAACATTTAACAATGTGCCTATTTCTGATAATATTAATTCTTCGTCTTCTTGTCATCTGATCGGTTGTTCACGTTTTGCTCTGGGTCTTCAACAGAATAAAGGAAGGACTCGGTGGCGATCATTGCGTCGTAATGGGACTTCATTTACTCATGTCTTTTTGCCTTTTCTTGAAACTTGTGCAAGTTTATGAAAGGCTTGTTAACAAAAGTGCCCTTATCTTTCCTGCAATGCATAGGTATCATCAAAGCACAGTGTTTACGAAATACTCCATCTACCGGGAGCTCACTGAGGTATATCGTGACTGAAACCCTCTTCGGTGGTGATGAAGAAATCGCGTTGGAACCTTCTAGTTAATCAATGGCACAAAATGACTTTTAATCAAGTGATATGTCTAACCAACTGGTAGCTGATTTGCGGAAGAACCAAATTCCTCAGAGGTCGTTGAAATCTTCCCGATCTCATTTTTTTGTTGCATCACTGGTTCTAAGCGATGCCGCGCTAGATTGCCATCAGTATGCTTGCGCATTCTCTACAATTTTATTAACAGTGCGCAATTGTTAAGAAAGTACACATCGGCTTCTCACAGAATGTCGGCATCAGGAAATGACGATAAGAGACCAGTAGAAACATAAAATTTATTTTCCCTCTTTGTGACTCGATGGTTTGGGATGCCTGTGGATTTCCTGCAGGTGCTGCTTTAGATTAACCCTCCCCCAGTCCCTCTCCGAATTGTTACTCTGTGTCTTTATTAAGCAATGTAGTTTTGTTTCATATTGGGGAATAGCGAGTAAATCTCAGAGCATAATACTGGGATTAAGACTGGTGGACATCGCAACATTAAGCGTGATTTACCTTCTATATCTCACTGTAAAACTGTAGTTAACTGAGATAGATCTGAAGTTGGCTCAGCCGTGCTGTCGTTGCAAACTGCATAGTCATTGTCAGTGTCTAATGGCTCCTGACGGGGCACTTTACTGACCCATGTATCGAGAGACTGGCAATATTTAGCTGCAGCCTTCCTCTTTCTATTTTTTGTACTCTCCTACCCATAACGTATTAGACAAAAAAAATGATTTTGCATCTTCGGGAGTTAATACACTCGTACAAATAGAGAATACTACCCCACGCGTTAGCAGACGTGTCTTAACTCACGTGTAAAGCGTGCAGCACGTTGATTTCATTATGCCTTGAGATAAGCTTGGGCATCTTTGCGCTCATTGAAATGTACTGAGTGGTTCGGGCTACTAGAGTGCAGTTGGTTTTAGTTTGCCAGTGAATGCATTACTGCTTTCCACTGTTTGGTTTTGTTAAACTATCACTGTTAAGTTTTAAAGGTTTACTAGTATCCTTCAGTTTAACCGACTGTACTCCTTAGCTTGGACATTGAGTATCAAAATGTGGACCTTTGGGGCCTGTGGGAGGGTGCGAACGCACCCCGTGCACCCCCTTTGGTTACGGGCCTGATCATAACATACATTAACACAGTTCATGTTTCTTAGCGTTTTTATTTGACTTTCATCCATTCAAAAAGCCTTAATTATTGTTTTCACAAAATCCTTTGTACACAACCGAAGCAGCCATTAGTATTCAGCTAGCACAGGTCCACAACACAAACAGAGGATGGTAAACCTGTAGTGTGATTTGTCCTTTATTTTTTGTATTGTTCGTTTGACAGAAGACCCCAGGCTCTTCTTGCTATTCAGAATGGTGGCAAGAGACACCCTGGCAATTTTGTAGTGGGTCACGTGTCTCCAGATATATTCCCGGGGGGGGGAGGTACTTCCTATAGGGCAGGCTCTGCCCAAAAGGGATAGGGAAAGTTGCCATAATGATTTTAGTATACGGAAGGGTCACAAAATGAGTTGCAAAGTGGAAGAAATGGTGGCTAAAGCGAAGTATATCAAACGGTGCCACATTTTGGCAGAAATGACTACGCAACTGAATCAGAATGACTGAAAACCCAGGAAAAACGTGACGATCATAGGAAATTCTATTGTTTTGGCTTATCCTTGAGTTATCAGAAAGGGGTACAATTTTGCCCTAGGTATATGAAAGGGGGGCCATTTTGGTAAAAATAAGTATGTGAAAGGGTAAGGGTATGAACCTCTGGGCGGAGCCTCCCCGTATAAGACTCTATTAAGTTGCCCCCCCCCCCCCCCTGGGGATATATTAGAGATTTTAATTAAGATTCAACAAAGCAGAAGGCTCACTGTCGGTCACATTGGCCTCTGTCTTCCTGTGCTGCCATTTTGAATACAGAGAAGGTCCTATTGATGAGGTTGCTACTTAGGGTATGACAGTGATTTGGGTATCCCTGTGTTCTGGGTACCCTTGTTCTCACATCCACATGGACTCACATGGGTATCCTCATGTTATGGGTGCCCCTGTACCCAAATGCCCTTGTGATATGGTATGCCATTTCAACATAAACTCAGCTATGTTTTGGGTATGCCCCTGTACCTCGCCCCATTCCCAAATTCCTAATGATTTGGGTACACTCAGTTGAGGATACTATAATAATTTTGCGAGAAGTGTGAAAAGCATGTGAACGATAGGTTCCATGATATCATTACATATTTTGAATTGTTCTGCTATTAAATGTAATGTTGTCGCATAGGGCATTGCATCAATAGTTCATTTAGGCCCCACATAGCATATTTTCTTGATTAAATGCAAGGGGCGTTTATTTAAAACTACACCTCGTAGACCCAAGGTTTATGTCAATCCAGTATCTATTCAAGGCCCAGCGGTTGTTAAACGGGGGTATTTTTCATCATTTTTGACAGCCTTATGTTTTGTCTTTTAAAATATTTTAAGTTCACTAAGAATTTATAGCTATATATTGCAAAAACACTAGTGAAACAGGAATAAAATGTTATTGATTTTATTGCTAGTCAAAAAAATTCACAACGTGGGAGAGCTAGTTGCTCAGTGGAGTGCAGAGTATGGCAAACAACTTCCTGCAGTTGGAAATGTGTAAAATAAATTTAACTGATGCACTGTAGTGGTTCATGAACATGTTTTAGATTGGCATAACTAGTTATCCATGGGAAAACGTTCCATAAAGGTTCTGTTTCAAATAAACGCCAGACCTCAAACAGACATCAGTACCTTGAATAAACACCTGGGCATTTATTTAAAATTTGACTATGTGGACCTGGCGTTTATTTGAACGTGGTGTTTATTCAAGGCGTGGTATTTAATTAAGAAAATGCTGTATTACTGTTATTGCTTTATTTCTTATTTTATTTCTTTTTTTTTATATGCATAAGTATAATTATATTATACATATATTTTTGTGCTGAAATGTTACTGTACTACTATACTTTTATGCTACTTGTAAAAATTGTTATTTGTACTACGTACTGTACTATTCACATTTGCTTAATAACAATAATTAAGCCATGATGTTTGACGTTGATATTTCACACTTATTTTGTTATCATCACCCTGCAGAATTGGCTGACTCTAGTGTACACGCCGTGATTGCCGCTCAAAGTTTCCACTGGTTTGCCAATGAGAAGTCTCTTTCTCAAATTCAGCGTGTACTTGTTCCAGGAGGCAAGCTGGGAATGGTTTGGAATTCCTGGGATCGCTCCATACCTTGGCTGAATGAGCTGAGTGAGGAACTTATCCTTCCTTGTTACTGGGAAACTAATACACCAAAAGCATTGACATATGAATGGAAGAAAGTCCTAGATTCATCTGAAAAATTTGAGCCTGTAGAAGGTGATGAATCTCTGTTCAAAAGCGAGCAAGCTTTGACCTTCGATGAACTTGTTGACAGAGTCATGTCAATCAGTGTCATGCAAGTCAAATATGCAAGTGAAAAGGAAATCCTAAAAGAAAAGATAAAATTAATTTTGATGAAACATAATAAGCTTGGGAACAACAAACTCATTCTGCCTCATATAGTTAAGATTTACTGGAGTAAAAGAAAATGAAACTTTTTTCTTGGCCAGTGCTTGGTTAAATTGAGGAGGCTATGTCTTGCCATTTAATAGTGAAAATGATCAACATTTAACGAGTTTCCTGCAGCCGTGTATGGGCATAACGTCCGCTTGTTATGCATGCATTTACTGATCTTGTTTTGTTGCAGTAAACTAGATATTCTGTACCACATGCAACATTGAAAACTTCTGTCATGACTAATCGACAATAATGGTATAGCTATTCATTATTCATTAGCTGCAAATTATTCAATTCATTGGTACCCTATACATCACTCAGCATGTGAAGTATCGATGATAATGATGATGATGATGATGATGATGATGATGATGATGATGGCCATTATTAATATAACTATTATAATCATTATTATTATCATTGCTATTATTATGACAACAATTCATTCACACTGGTTACAAACTTAGCTTAGCAACTGAATTCTCCAAGACTGAGACTGGAACTTAATGTTTGCCATAATATGTGGGCAAGCAACAGCGGCATGCAGAATGCTCCATGGATTCAACTCTCTTTGGGGACTCAGATTTTTTATTTGTCCAGTACTCATGACAAGCTTAATACAGTTGTTTTATTCGTCTTAAAGTATTGCCCTTTAGGCAAATACTAATAAACTTTAAGGTATTACCTTAAAGTTTATGACCCCTCTTGAATTTGCAAAAGTTTTGAGTGGCACTATTTGCTGAAAGTTGGCAAGCGGCAAAGCCATAGAAGCCAATCATATGAGTCGATACTCATGGAAACCAGGCAAGAGTCTGGTAAAAATAATACCTGTTTATCATACCACGACATAACACAACTTAACTAATTAATCAGTAAACAAGTAAAGGATATAGTGTCAACTTATCCTTAAATTATTTTTGTTAAAGCCAGTCTTCAGCTTGGGTACACAAACATTAGACATTAGACTGGCTTCTGCTAGATCATGTAAACAGATATGGGGTGCTTTCCATTACAGGGTTCAAAAAAAATCAGAGCTTTTAGCCTGAATTTGACGGCTTTTTTTCTCAAGGCTGATGTTTAGTCGGCTGTCAACAAGCAGGGTTCAAAATAAAATCAGAGCTTTTAGCCTGCATTTGACGGCTTTTTTTCTCAAGGCTGATGTTTAGTCGGCTGTCAACAAGAATGAGCAAGTAGCTATCTCGACGGTATGGAATAAAGTGTTGACAGGCCAAACGCGGCTCATATGTTCGTGGTAATGCGTTTACATATTTCTCTTAGCAATGGTTCATTTTTTTATTATTATATATAAGTGATATTTGCTCATAAGGATGTTCTTAAAATTAGGCACAGCTGGGTGGTACGTTGTTACTAAAGGCAGAATTTTTTTCCGCAGTGTCTCTCTTTGTTGAAGTGCCAACTTCCTTTCACTGAAGTTGACTTTGGACGCTATTCTTTCTACTAGACTGTTGGGGTAGTCTCTCGCACGGAGGAATGTTTTGAATTGGGTGATATTCTCAACGAAAGATTTCGCTGAAGAGTTTGTTCTAAGAAGTTGTAGGGCTTCACCTTTGATAACCCCTTTTCTAACCCCTGGTGGGTGGCAGGAAGAGAAGTGAGAGTAGTGGAAAGTTTCTGTGAACTTAAAATGTGTGCGGATGTCAAGGATTACTTGCTGGTGAAATCTTTCGCCTTTGAAAACAGTGGTATCCAGGAAGTTTATTTCTTTGTCTGAGATTTCAGCCGTAAATTTAAATGTCGGGTGGTGATTGTTTGCGAGGACAATGAACTCTTCTATCTCCTTTTTTGTCAACATTCCACAGCGAGAACATATCATCGATGTATCTTTTCCACTCAAGTGGTAGAAGAGTGTAGAACATTTGTACTACTGTTTGACTGAGCACGTGGCGTTATGCTAAGCCCGATCAGCGTCTCTTTTTGACCTATATTTGTCAGATTTCGCTTTTCACAACTTACAATTGTTACAATTCAACGCGGCGATAGTGAAACTTGGTTAGCTCGGCCTCTCTCTTCAGAGAGTGCATTTCTGTCTTAAACTCCTCGTCAGGAGTGATGTTTGCTTTTGCGACATAGCGCAAGACTCTTAAGCATGTGTCCGTTTCTGTGTGGGCCTGAAGTTTAACTATCGACGTTTCTGACTGCTCGATTTTTCTCTTGAGCATGGAAATCTTGTCGACAGCGGACTGGCAGGGTAGCTTGCCTGCGCGTCGCAAATTAGATCAGTCCTTTGAAAATGACACTCATTTCCTTTGGTCTCCAGTAAATTAAACTGGACGGGAAGGCAAAAGCACACGAAAAAAGCAACAAGTTGTTAAGTGGAACAAGATCGAAGACGCATTTTAACAGAGAAGTCGTGAGTGAAAATTTACCAGGTTCCTAATAGAGAACTGAATTGCTGCGGCACTGCTACCCCGTATCTGGCCTACTATTTCTTCAAAAGTTGCGTTGTAGATCACGTATGGAAGCTTCGAAAACGTAATCCATTTCGCTTTGGTATGTGTGTAAGTGTTTCATGGCTGCATTACTTTCTGATATGAAACGTTTACTGTGGCGATCCAGGGACGTTGATTTTGCCGATCAGGGGATGGGATGTCATTTTTTTCTATTTCTTGGGTGGAAAATCGCCGAGAACTATGGCCAAAGTGCCGGCTGCTATTTTGAACCCTGCCATTATGCCAAAATTTCCAGAAATGTCAGTTGGAACATAAATGGAACGCTTCGGTCTAGATGGAAATTTTCCGGAAAAAGTGATCCTAGACTTCTGCTAGCTTAGGTTAACAGATATGGTCACTGTCTTAAAAAGTGATAAATATTGTATGGTGTGTCTTAGCAACGCCATAACAAATTTGCAAATAAAATATTTGACAGTTTAAACAGATTTCTGTTTTCTCTTTTTTTGCTTAAGGACGGTGCCTCCTTTTGTTACTGCGCATACGTTCTGCCCATCTCGGGATATACGGGTTTCTTAAGGAATTCACCCCCTACTACAACAATATTTTTGCACGGTTTGTGACTATGTGGAAAAAGCAGATCTTAGCAAAGGCTACCAGAATCCAAAAAGAAAATTGGGGGTAACCACGCATTTTTTTAGAGATAATTGTGCTTAAATTTGGAAAGAAATTGCCATACATTCTTTGTATTTTAACGCTTTTTTAGAATTATGGTTGCTTAATTATCTCTGAAAAGTGCGTGGTTGCCCACATTTTTCTTTTTGGATTCTAATGACCCTTGTTAAGATCTACTTTTTCCCATAGTCATAACTTTTGCAAAAATACATCTCTATTAGGAGGCACCGTCCTTAAGGAACAAATAAATAAGGGAAAACCATGTACAATAAAACCCAGTATTACGGACTCTGCTGGGACCAAAACTGTCCATATTAACATTAAATTAAACAGTTTGAGGAAGTTGCGTGGGCCGAGAACTAGAAAACTAGTAGCTATCCATAACAACGAGGTGTCAGTAAAGTGAGGCCGCTCTAGTGTATCACTTTGCCATGCATGAAAATTGACATAATTTAGAAACGCAAGAAAGTGTAGAAACAGGAGATAGATGCATATTAGTGCTTTACCAATGGTTATGTTGTAGCTTAAAATGAATTTCAGAACACTGAAAATGATTTCAGACTAGTTTGATTTGTATTTCCTTTATTTTATAGTCATTATCATAAAACTGAAACAGAGGAAAATACAGATCAAACTAGTTTGAAACTATTTTGACCTGAAATGCATTTTAACCTACAACAGTTACTTTGGGACATCCGGTGAGTTGTCAAGGCTTACATTGGTAAAAGGACGGCTATTTTCTAGACAGTTTTCAAGACTTCCTTGAAGGTTTTGAGAATTAAAATACTCCACTGAGATACCTCAAGGTACGGTGTACAAATCTGGTAGTTTCTTGAGGCAGGCTTTAGGCTCTCTATCCCACTTCCACGCCCAACCCCACGCCATAGTTTGCGTACCCCGACCCCATATTTCCTGTTAGTTAAAACTTGTCGTGCTGTGGTTGTTCTATCCTCTCTTCCTTTGACACTTCGTGGTGTACGGGGTTGCAAGGATAGTAAATTTCTCTCTTCACTTTGTCTCTCGGCCGTGGTCAGCGCGTTTTCGGATTGCCCGTGGGAAACTCTTCTACCTGTTCCTACCCAGTTTTGTTAGTACTGAAATGACTATTATCATCCAACGACGAGTACGAACACACGTATTCAACAAACTATAACCATAGGTATTCTACTTTGTTTTGAGCTTCAAGCATTCATGATTTTCCAGTAGTTCTCTACAAATTCCGGTGAGTTGCAAAAGTAATGGCCGTTTTTATGATAGAGACGTTAAAGTCGTCTAGACGTATTTAACGTCTCAGACGTTAATGTCGTCTGGTCTTAAAACGGGACGTATTAAAGTAGACGACCAAGTAGAAAATATCCAAGATTTTCTAAGAAAGAGACTGGGTTCTATTCTCGGAAGACACTAGACGTGACTAAACTTGGCGGCAAGTCAATTAAAATGTGCAAAACAACAAATCCACCTACATGTAAATATGGCGGAGACTTTGCTTAACTTCAGCTTCGCAGCTTCTGAAGTCTTGTTCTCGACGTCTTCGAAAAATAAAAGACATGGAAAAGCAAATGTTTTTAAAAAGGCAAAATCAGTCAAGGAAGCGGTTTTTGGAAGAAGCACTTGGCTTGTGCGTCGTGGCCAACAAGAGAGAAAGGAAGGAAAGAAGTGGAGATAAACATAGGGATTCTTCGTGGTGGAGAAACGGCTACCTAAATTGGAACGATAAAGCGCTTTAGGGCTAAATTCGTCCCAGTTAAGGTCGTCTCATTTTTATACTAGACGACTTTAACGTCTCAGACGTTAAAGTCGTCTGTTAAGTGAGAAGTTCAGTCGCACTTAACAGAAGACGTTAATATCGTCAGACGTTAAAGTCGTCTGACTTCTATTCCGTTTTTATACTAGACGTTAATGTCATCTCGAGACGATATTAACGTCTAAGACGACATTAACGTCTCTAGCATAAAAACGGCCAATAAGAGTTTGGAATAATTCCTGAGGAATAATGCTGTCATCGATAAAGCACGAACTGCCAAAAGTTTGTCTTTCCTTTCCTAGAGCACCTAAGATGCGAACACGGTGGAAGAGGCGAGGAGTTCTCGAGCGATCAACGGCATGCGCCCTTGGGCGGGGCTTAGGGATAATGCTGTCATCAATGACGTACGGACGTTCAACGATTCCGTCTTTCCTGTCATTCAAGCAGTTGACTTTCATTGATATTTGCTGCAGATCGTCTGCGTCAGAAAGATCATCAGCCATTGGTGTGTTACAGGACGGGGAATGGACGCCACTGTCCCAATCTTTGGCTTGTGCATGTGATGAAGGTGGAAACAGGTCAAAATTAAATCCGTTTGCAGCCGCAGAGATGTCGCCAGAAGGGATTTTAGCCGTCTTAGGATGAAACATGGGCATCAAGGCTTGGCAGGGAAGACGAGACAGCAACTGAGCACAGAGAACCATTGAGTCTGTGTCAGGAATCCCGAGGGACGATAACCTCTTAGGTGTCTTGTAAAATCGGTTTTTGATGCGGTTGACCAACTCTGTCGATTTTTTTGACCTGTGGCCATGTACTGCCTCACATCTTTTGCTAAAGACTTCGCAGTCGTCGTCGTCATCATCGCCATCATTGTCAACACTATCTTCACAATCACCATCATTATGTATACGCTGTTCATCCGCGTTATAATTTCTTTTCTAGAAAAGGAATGATCAAATATATATCCATAAAATTAATGTCTATGGGTGCTAACAAAGATATGCACTTCTTTGACAGACTCTCGATAGTGTGCCGTTTCGTGGTTCTACCTGGGACAAGATACACTGTAAGAATAGACGGAGATTATATGCTGCCACACCAGCAATACTTCGGGTGCAAGCATTTTATCTTAGTGATTCTTAATTAATCCTGCCCCAGCTGTACAAATGTGAATCAATATAATAAAAAACTAATGGGTACCTGGCAAAAGAAAGAGGGTGACTTGCGGATGTCTGTTAGGGAACTTAAATTAAGCAGCCACAGCGACGACGGCAACGGGAAGGTCAATGAGCACAACAGGGCTATACACCATTCTCGTTCCCAGAGCCTACGATCTGTTCGGTCAGCGGTGGGATCGTAGGGCTCTGGTATCAGCCATTACCGGATGTCGTGAAATTCACGACATCCGGTAGCGCATGTCTAATTCGTTAAGGTGCTATTGCGCCTGCTCTATTCTCGTCCGTAGAGCTCTGGGCATGACAATTCTAACAAAAGTACAAGCGAGAAATTTGAATTTCTATCGATTGAGTCATGCCCTAGATCGACTAAAAGCTGTTCGAGACCCTCTAAATCTCCTGCAATTAGCGGAAAACCTGGAGCTTTAAAAGGAACAAACTTAAGAAGCTGCCTTTCGTGCCATAGTTGTTCAGAAGAACGAGTTTTTACTCACGGGTTTTGGATTTGTATCCCCTGAATAAAGGTATATTTGCATTTGCGTTATACTGAATTGCACAGTTATTACATTCGTCTGGTTTCTGTTGTGTGAGAATGTCAACTGTGCACTAATCGTTTCTCCTCTAAATGCTACAATGTATTACGTTTTACCCCATCGAAAATTTCCAGAAGCATTTGGCGCCCAAGTTTTTAAACATCGACATCAAGAGGTCAGTACAAGAGTTTAATATATATGTAAGTTTATTTATGGAAAAGCTGTAGCGAGAAAAGAATCGCTGGCATTTAGCGACAAT